>ONZH01012708.1:0-672609 GCA_900303285.1 Rhinella marina
ATGTAGCAGAGCTTATGTAGTGTAATACCTTCTATTAAGAGTTATACCAGATGTAGTAGAGCTCAGTGTAGTGTAATCCATTCTATTAAGGGATTACAGATGTAGTAGAGCTCATGTAGTGTAATACCATTCTATTAAGGGTATAGATGTAGTAGAGTCAGTGTAGTGTAGGGTTATACAGTGCAGCATAGCTAGTGTTGTAATTACCATTCTATTAAGGGTTATACAGATGTAGTAGTGCTCAGTGTAGTGTAATACCATTCTATTAAGGGTTATACAGATGTAGTAGAGCTCAGTGTAGTGTAATACCATTCTATTAAGGGTTATACAGATGTAGTAGAGCTCAGTGTAGTGTAATACCATTCTATTAAGGGTTATACAGATGTAGCAGAGCTTCAGTGTAGTGTAATACCATTCTATTAAGGGTTATACAGATGTAGTAGAGCTCAGTGTAGTGTAATACCATTCTATTAAGGGTTATACAGATGTAGTAGAGCTCAGTGTAATTCTAATTAATGAATTAATGGTTATATAGACACATTTAATTGGCCAATATCTTATTGTAATTTTAGGAGGTCACAATAGGTCAAAATGATATAACAGGAAGGTAAAGGTTTGCCCTGACCACAAAAGCTCATATTCAGACTTTTACCACAGGAGTCAACCACCTCTGGTTGGTAAAACTACAACTCCCAGCATGCTCGAGAATAGAATTGTAGTTTCACTACAGCTGGAGTACTGGAGGTTGCCGACCCCTATTTTACCACAAGGATGCTGTATCATTCTATTGCTTAGGTGTCATATACCCTACAAATTGGCAGACTTCGGTTTGTCATGTGGCACAACTCATCCTAATATTGCGACGTGCTGTCTGGCGTTTTCCATAGGACTGTAATTAAATCTACTGGGGGTCATTTATTAATGTTGTCTGGGGTAAAAAATAGTCGCAAAGGACATAATAAGGGCACAATATTTTGTTGTATGGGCATTTTTGCACTAAGTATGACAGATGGGCGGGAAGGGGAGCGCCCCAGAGGGGTAACTGGCGAAAAAAAAGACTGAAAAGGTAGACATAGTAGTTTTTCTGACAGGCACATGGACTGCCATATATATGCACCTAATTTATGAGGAGGCGTACACCTTGTCATAAATTAAACGTATACTGCGGCTGTGCAGGGGGTACAAGTAAGATCGCCTTAGTAAATGTCCCCCACTGAGTTTAACCCATCTATGTAGAAAGAAAGCGTAAGGGTACATGCACATGGTGCGTATTACGCGTGAATTTTCCTGTAGTGTAATACAGTACCAGCTAAGCAGGCGAGATTTTCAAAGTCTCATCTACACAGTACGGAAATAAAATCCGCACCGCAGTTTGTTCACGTGGCTTTTAGACTGTGGGGCAAATGCACGTCAAAATCCCGGATTTTGATGTGGATTTGATACAGAAACGCAACAAAAAAAAAAAAAGTGAGGAAAATCCGCAGAAACTAACGTCACTGCCGTGTACAATGGCGGCTTCAAACGCGTTACAAAAAAAGATGGATTTGTTTGCGTGTCCGCCGTGGCATAGCTGCAAATGTACATGAAAAACATCCGGATTTTTAAGGAGGATTCGTGGACTCTGCGGCGCCAAATTGCACCAAGGCGTGAAAGCATCCTTAAATGACAAATTCAACTCTGCTACATCGATATATATATATATATATATCTTGTAAACGGTAGAAGGTGGCATTAGGACCCAGTCTCTCCAGGTGCGGGCGAGTCGCCTCGTACTGTATACAGGTCACGGATAACTTTAGTGTAGTGTCTTGTACGTTAAATCAAGCGGCTGCTAACAATTTACATTTTTATGCATACATCAAAGGGCTGGAGTCTCGGGTATTCTTAGCATTAACCTCTGCCAATTGCGCTGGCAGGTAGAGTCATCAAACATTTTTATTACTTTCCTCAACTTTTCCCCCCACTTCTCCGCCAAATGGGTGACGCGACTTTTAGCTCGGCGTCTTTTTCCGTGTTGTGCCCAGGTTACGGCGGGGGGAGGGAGGGGGTACAGTAGGTGAATGGATGTAAAGTGCACCTCCGTGTATCACGTAATTGCCCCAGGTCCCGAGGAAGTCACTAATTTAGAGGTGTCTTGTTATTGAGATGCACTTGCAAAAAAAAAAAAAAAAACCTGAATCTCAATTCACAAATTGCTTCTCCGTTTGTCAGGGGATATTTCACATCTAACACATAAGCCCACGACCTCTAATTAGAATTTTGCAGTTTGTTTTGTGCCCCTTGAGGCTGACACCTTGGAAAGGAAGAAGAAGAAGGAGGGAAGAAAAAAAAAAAATCTTCCTGATTTCTTATTGCTAATAAGCATATTCCACCTGCCCTCTGGTATGTAAGAAAGCGATGCGAGTGGGTCTAATTGCGGCTGTGGATGATAATTTGTACGCAGGGTGTGTGATCAGGAGGGTGCGGGAACGATCTGATTAAATTTGTGATCACATCAGTCTCATCATTGTGATTGTATTGAAGGAGAATTTCTCTCTATTTTTTTTTTTTTTCGCCCCATCAAGGAGGAAAGCAGCATGTCCCGTCTGTCGCTCACCCGCTCCCCGGTCTCTCCCTTGGCTGCGCAAGGAATACCTCTCCCAGCGCAGCTCACCAAATCCAACGCACCGGTGCACATCGACGTGGGGGGACACATGTACACCAGCAGCCTGGCCACCCTGACCAAGTACCCGGACTCAAGGTAAGGACAGATCTCTCCATCTGTGCCCCCCGATCAGACTATTCCCCCTTTAACTCCATGTCATGGACTTGCTCCGTACTCACTGAATCTCCAAGGGGCGTCAGACATTTTTGGGGGTTGGATATTTTTTTGCTTCTGTAGCCTTTGGGAATATGTTACATTTTCATATAGCAGAGCTGAGTTTGTGATTTATCAGATATCACTGTGATCTATCCACATTGTTTCTTCTTTTATATATGGCTCCAGGGTCTCATCTCGCACTTACGAACCCCAGTATTGCATTAAAAAAAAAGTTGCAAGCCCCCTTTTTGATGCCCGTGCATCCTCAACACTGGGGAGTGGCAGGAGGATGGCGGGGCCGGGGCAAATTCTCTGGAAACAGCCATAAATATTGGTTAAAAAAAAAACTACTCTGCTCCACTCTGGGAGCAGATACGTTTTTCACTCCAGGCGCATGGACTGCCGGCAGTGCAAATGAGGGGGGGATCAAAGACTGGTCCTTGAGTTATCACACTGCACAAACCGTACAGCAAATTCAGCTCTGCTATGTCTATATATCGCAAAAAACTGGGGGTCATTCACAATGAGTTCTAAAGCCTGGTTTTGGTAAAAGTAGAAAAAAAAGTTGCAAACGTTTTAATAGATTTGAAGTGTGTCCACTTTTAAGGGTCCATTCACACGTCCGCAACTGTTTTGCGGATGCGCAGAAAACACGGACACCGGCCACGCGCGTTCCGCATTTTGCAGACCACACATGGCCGGGACTATAATAGAAATGCCTTTTCTTTGCCGTGGCTGCGGACAACGATAGGACATGTTCTATTTTTTTCTTTGTTTTTGCGGGGCCGCAGAACGGAAGTGCGGATGCGGACAGCACAGGGTGTCCTGTCTGAATCTTTTGCAGCCCCCATTGAAAATCAATGGGTCCGCACCCGCTCTGCAAAATTGCAGAACGGATACGGACCCATTTTGCGGACGTGTGAATGAGCACTAATCGCTGTGTAAAAATTCAGAAAATAAAAATTTTGCACATGCGTATTGTGCTGTGAATTTCCCCCTAGGCAGTGCACGTTGTGAAATCTGCAGTATAAACTGACACGCCGAGGATTTACACTCCGCTCTGTGTAGTAATTTCCGCGTGGATCACCAGCAGATTTGTTTTAGGGCAGGTGGATGAGATTTGTTTAAATCTTATCCATTTCCCCGCTACTGTGGATTTTCCAGCTGCAATTCCGTGATGGAAAATGTACGAAATGTAGGATTTCCGAGGCGACTATATACCTGATGTTCAGATTTGGCGACTTTGGGTCACTTTGCAGTGCTGACTTGGGGAGGCAGAAATCAGTCCCCTTGGCGGACCTTGATTTCTGCCTGTCTCCTCATACCTAGTACCAGGCCCTTGGCAAACCCCAAAACTTTCTATGCCCTGCTGATGCCAGACACCCGGCGCCCACGAGGTTCAGCTGGATGACCGTACGCAGGCCTTTTTCATTAGCTCTCTGCTTCCAATTAGTTTTCTAATTAGCAGCTTTTCAGATTATGGCAGAGCAGACAGGGGGGGTGACTTTGCAGTGTTTTCCGGTTATGTCTGACACGCCTGTACGCAAACTTGTTAAGAGCCGGCCGGCCTGGTTACTCGCCGGTTGTAATTGACTTCTTTGAATAACATTCTTTCTGGTTAAAGTGTAACCGGTTCTTCCCATTAAGCAAGGTCAGACTTAGACGCTGATTTTTTTTTTGCTTTTTCCTTGGGATCCCGAGAAACAAAAAAAAAAATAAAAAATGAAGGAAAATCCGCAGCAGCCCCGGAGGAGATCGCAGCTCAGTGTATGCGACATACTTTCTGCATGGTAATTAGGAACATAACTTTACCGCCAGATGTTTGGCAAGACTTGCAGACATTACAACCCCTTTCACCGAGTTGCGAGAATTGCACCGTCCGGGCTACGGCAAAACCTCTTGATTTGCAACCAGTAGTCCCCAACCTGTGGATGGCCAGATGTTGCAAGACTACAACTCCTAGCAGCCCGCGGCGGTCGGGGCATGCTGGGATTTGCAGTTTCAGAACAGCTGGACAGCCAAAAAGTTGGAGACTTCTACCGCAAAGTTTTCTTTATAGTTGCAAAATCTTGGAGGTGGCTAATTACCACTTTAGGCCTCATGCACACGACCGTATGCATTTTGAATTCACAAATCGCGGATTCGCAAAATACAGGCGCGCTCCGTGTGCGTCTGCGTATTTTTTGCAGACCCATTCTCTTCAGTGGGTCCGTGGACGCAAACGTTGAATATGGCATCCTGCGAAGGATCATCTAACATAGATCACATGGTCAGTATTTGTAAGGCAAAACCAGGAGCGGGTCCTAGAGGCACAAATCTGTCCGTCAAACTTTTTCTTTGTAGGATCCACTCCTGGATTGCAAAATACTGACCGTGTGAACATGGCCTTACAAAGGATGCAAGAGATGAATGGGTCCGCATCCGATCCACGAAAAGCACAGATTGGTTGCGGATCAGAACTACCCCCTGAACATTGGTCCACCGGGAAATTTCCCTGTAAGGTCTGTGGCCAATCTGTCCATAATAGCAACCAAATACACAATAAGGGCTCATGCACACGGCTGGTGCCGGCCCGTGCCTGTATTGCGGCCCGCATACACTGGGTCCACAATACATAGGCACCGGCCACGTGCAGCCTGCATCACGGATTGCGGACTCATTCACTTCATTGGGTCCGCAATCCGGGAGATGCGGAGCGGAGGCACGGATTGGAGCACCACGGAAGCACTACGGTGTGCTTCCGTGGTGTTTCTGGCCGTGCCTCCACACCACAAAAAAGTAGCGCAAGCACTACTTTTCTGCAGTGCGGACCGTCGGATGTGGATTGCGGACCCCATTTAAATGAATGGGTCCACGATCCGAATCCGGCGGCTCCAATGTCAGTGCCCATGCATTGTGGACTGCAAATGACGGTCCACAGCACAGGCACTGACTGCACACGTGTGCGCTCGTGTGTGTAAGCCCTAATATAAATATCAACATAATAGCAACCAATTAGATTCTACCTTTCATTTTACAAAGGAGCTCTGAAAAACAAAAGGTAGAATCTGATTGGTCGCTATGGGCTGCTCAGCCAGTTTTCCTTTGCACCAGTTTTGATAAGTCTCCCCCACAGTGTAGCCGAGGCCTTACATATCGGCCATTCAGATGCGCCAAAGTAGGCAGATTTTTGGATAGTAAATGACCCCCTAGCTGCTTGCGGAGGGGCAGGCAAATTACGTAGACCCCTTTACATCAAACTAGACCTTCTCCCACAGCAAAATCAAATGGGCTCCGTCACGTTCACCAATATCTCTCCCGTAGTGATCGCCACCCAGCTTTCTCACATTCCTGAATGGCAGATCTGCGTTATGCAGCAGTAGGACACATGTCTAGGTAGATTTGCCATGCGGTAGGCCGTATTATTGGCCATATTGGTTGTCATCTACCTTTCCCAGAAATTGAGCAATGCCAGAAGGAAGAGGACGACTCAAGAACTTCGGGTGACCAGTTACACAAGCATCTATGTGTTTACTAATCGTCAGGGAGAGGCAGAAACCGGCCTGTATGTGAACCCATGATCCGGCTCTAATTACAGGTGCTGCGCTCATAATTTTGACCTGTAATTAAGGAGCGCGTCATAACCTCCCTGCTGGATGGCTCAATGACCCGTGTTTACAAGGCAAACCGGCTCTGTGTCTATTTCAGGGGACATTTTATTGAAAACTCAATTTTAATAGTTAATGGGTATGGTTAGAACTTAAAGGGAAAGTATTGGGGCCGTTTTGTAAGCCATGTTGTAGGAGCAAGGGAAATATTCCTCCAAAAAGGTTTATTTCACAAGCAGTAGACGTGTTGCTGAGATTTCCCTGCGCAGCCTCGCCCTGAAAAAAAACGGAAGCAGGGTCCCCGGTTCGGGGCATTCGTTGCAATTACGTCTGATTTTTTTCTATTGAGAATTCTGCACTATGCTCGACTATTCTCGGAACTCCCATAGAAATGAACTTAGAGCGGCCACGACCATGTGCAACTAGTCCGTTTCTGTTATTAATTCAGGGGGGCTTGCAGGGAGGTTCAACTGCGTTTGGAAGCTGTGATGGGAACCATAATTGGTTGTCATCCCGGTTTCCCCCCAGCTTGCAAGATGAGCTCGAGTAATGGAGATTTAATTAAGCGGGTATTTCCACTTTAGACAGCTCATATGACATATTCATGGGATGGCATGCATGTCCGATATAACCCCTGCTCTCAGGATAACAGGGGGCCCCTGACTCCTTTTCTACAAGCCAAGATGACCAGCGGTGACCACATAGAGGAGGTGAAGTGGAGAGGTGGCCGCACAAGTCAGAGGCTGGTTCCATCCTCATTGAAGTGGCTATATGACTTTCGAGGGCTTGTCCATATCCTGAGGATACGCCATCATTATCTGATCGGAGGGGGTCCAACACCCCACACCCCCAACAATCTGCTTTTCTGCACTAGGTCAAGGAAAGAAAGTCAGCGCCAAAACTACACTGAAGTAACTGAGGACAGGGGCGCACCAATGAGGCCAGGTGAGGAGATTGCCTCAGGTAGCACCAGATAGGGGCAAGAGGCGGGCAGCGGAAGGGCCACGGGCAATGAGCGCTTTCATTGTGGAAAAAGGGTTAAGTTAAGACCCATTGTGGGCCCCATTGAGATGAATGGGTCTGCATCTGATCTGCAAAAAACGCGGGCTTAATGTGGACCGAAACCACAGCCGTGTGCATGAGGCCTAACCCAAAATGAGAACTTGACACCTTTAAAACAACACAAATAAGGGGCCAATGTGATGTCTGTGGCCCTTTAAATGGCCATCTTTTATCCCGTATCCCATAATAAGTGTTCTATATCTTTTATTATAAACCTTAGTCCTGTTTTTATGAAACTTTGCAACCACCGACATCCTGCAGCCTTTAAAATCTTGTCTTCTGCACAAAGTCCTTCAGGCGTTCCTGATCCTGAGAGGTAATTATTCCTCCCCCAGACTCTCTTGCTTGCGTCCTTGTTGAGTTAAATATTAATTTTAGGAAGATATATATTAGAAAAAGTATGAACAATGAGATTGCTGCTGCACTCGTCAAGTCTGATGACCCAGATGGTGTGTTTGGGCGAGAAAGGCAAAGGCCATGAGGGATCTGAGAAAACTCCAACCTTCTTGGCGCAACATCTCCTTCTGAGGTTTGTTTTGTGTGAAAGTCCTTGATGGCCTTCAACGCATAACTAAGAATGGCAGCCTCATTTTATAGATGTAGGAAATTGCTTAATAGATTTTGGAAGCCCAGAAACAATTTTTTTGGTGACCATAACTTCTGTAGACCCCTGTGAACCTCAACTCAAAACGTTAGGCACCAGCAGCAATTTTGGCTACCCGATATCTGGGCTTTGTTCAGCTGAGAACCTATAGTTCTACATTATGGGATGCCACCATGGACGTACAGTATGAGCCCAGGGGCGTAGCTAAAGGCTCATGGGCCCTGTGCAAGAGTTCAATTTGGGCACCCCTTCTCTTACTGCTTTGTGGCCAGGGGCAGGGAAGCACATAGCCTTTCTTCTGCCTGAGGTAAAAATTGAAAGCCCCCCCCCCCCTTCACCAAGCCAAATTCTTGACTTAACCCCTTCCCTCCAGCCAGAGGTGTAACTTGACCAGCATTCACGTTCTATAATACCGGTGTCTTCTTATGCAGCACAAGGGTCTTTGGGCCCCCTCAGGCTCCTGGGCCCGGTAGGCCCTATAGCTAAGCCCTTGTATGAGCCCAAAGAACAACGCAAGTCCTTAATATGGCCTTGTGCACGAGCCCTATGGCATAATAGGCCTGTTTGGTTGTAAGACTTTAAGGGCCTGATGAATCATGGGCTGTTTGTCCATTTTTGTCTAAAAAAATGGGCACATATCCTGTTTTTGTCACTTTTGGAAAAAAATTTATTTAGTAAAATGGGTATTGCAGGGGCAGGGTGGGACGATAGAGGAGCGGGCCAAAGCAGCCAGGCTTATTTACTATTGGCATAAATTGGATCTGAAATGTGCCTCATCTCCGAGCTGGTGTAGATTTGGAGTCAGGTGCAGGTTAGGATCAGAGATGTGCAGGCTACTTTCAGATCAGCCCGTTCCCTTTCCACTCTTGAGATCCATCATAGGATCTCAATAGCGCAAGGGGGGGGGGGATGCTTCCGTTTTCTCCCCATTCCTCGTCAATGGGGACAGAATGGAACGGATTGCACCAGAATGCATTCCATTCCGTTTGGTTGCGTCCCCATTGATGTGGTGCGAAGCAGGACGGATCCCAATATAAGTCAGTGTGGACGGATCCGTTTTCTCAGACACTATAGAAAACGGACCTGTTCCCCATTGACTTTGAATTATGGTTATTCTAAACATAATACAACCGGATCCGTTCATAACGGATGCAGACGGTTGTATTACCGGTGTGAAAGTAGCCTAAGACTGGTGTACAAAATGTCAGTCTCAGTAAATCAGGTCCTAAGTGTTATTCTTACAACCAAATTTACCTTTAATGAGTTTGTCTCACTTCATCAAACAGCATTTATCATGTAGAGAAAGTTAACACAAGGCACTTACTAATGTATTGTGATTCTCCACATTGCTTCCTTTGCTGGCTGGATTCATCTTTCCATCACATTATACACTGCTCGTTTCCATGGTTACGACCACCCTGTAATCCAGCAGTGGTGGTCGCACTTGCACACTATAGTAAAAAGCGCCGGCCTTCTGCTGGCTGGGACCATGAGAGCACACATAGGCAAGCGCAGCAGCTCCTGTCCCGGCCACCTTGTGTCTGCACTGTAGCGGTGGCTGCAACCCCTGGAAACGAGCAGTGTATAATGTGATGGAAAAATGAATCCAGCCAGCAAAGGAAGCAATATGGAGAATCACAATACATTAGTAAGTGCCTTGTATTAACTTTCTCTACATCATAAATGCCATTCGCTGAAGTGAGAGGACTAGAGATGAGCGAACGTGCTCGAAACGAGCACTGTACCGCTCGGCTCCCCTGCACTCGCATGGGCGCAGGCAGCCGCGGAGGACGGAAGCAGCTGCCTGCGCCCATGCGAGCGCAGGGGAGCCGAGCGGTACAGTGCTCGTTTCGAGCACGTTCGCTCATCTCTAGAGAGGACCCCTTTAAGGGCCTTTGTCACCACCCCTGATGTGCCAGTTTTAGTAAATACATGTATTCCCCATAATATAACAATTTTGGAGCATCTTTTCTTTGAATTCTGCTTTGTACCATTCCTCTCTTATTCCTCCCAGAAATACATTAATACATTGAGTGGGTTTTACCAGCTGAGGGTCAGTCCTTGCACACTTCGACACTGTCCAATTCGTGACGACATGCCAGACTGTTGAGATACTCATGCACTTGATGAGGGGATTGTTAACACCCAGTTGTAAGTGTATTCATACATTTCCAGGAGGACTACTAGAGGAACATCACAATGCAGGGTTATGAGAAAAAGATGTCCCGGAGCTGTTATGTCTTTGGGAATACAAGTATTTACTAAAACTGACGTGTCAGGAGAGGGGACGGGGTCGGTTCTCTTTCAGTAACTGTTGAAGGGTATGTAAAGTGTATCTGATACAATGAAACAACTTAGTCTTTATTGAAAATCTATTGTTTTGAGTCTTCAGTTCTTATGTGTCTCTATGGTTACTGGTCACAATGTTATAGCAAAAGTTTAAAAGGCGACATATAATACGTACATATGTAGACAGTGACGCGCCAGACAAAGGACGTTCTTGGCTTATTATCCTTCAAATGTCAGTTTTTATGATCAAAGATGTGCAAATCCTAATTATTGCTGATTCATCTGTGCATTTGTGACCTTCACTTTTGACATAATTGCACTATTAGGGTCACTATTGTCAACTACTGAAATACAAATCCCATAGACTGTCTAGAGGGGTGCGGGGCAACATCCCCA
Source organism: Rhinella marina (assembly GCA_900303285.1). Taxonomy (NCBI): domain Eukaryota; kingdom Metazoa; phylum Chordata; class Amphibia; order Anura; family Bufonidae; genus Rhinella; species Rhinella marina. Next base: position 10,739 of record ONZH01012708.1, read on the forward strand.
TTAACCTGTACACAGCTGAGGATGTCATGGAGATGGCCTGTCCCTGTGAATCTCATACTGGATGTTCAGAGATGAACACTTTATACCCTGCTCGCTGGATTGTATGGAAATCATGGGCAGCAGATTGCCCAGGGCCCGATGAGATTCAGAGCCAGGGGCTATTGACCTAGTGCTACAGCTGCAACATGTGTATCATGTGTACAGAGGTGGGGGAGGGGATAGAGACCTCTGTGCAGCGCTGAAATTATCATCGGAAATACAAGCCTTCATTGCTTATTCGGCAAATGAGTGACACAAAAGATACTAGACCTGCCGCCCCGTGATACACAACTGAATGTAATGGTCTACGGAGACTAAATCTGGACAGTGATTACTATAAACTCTTAAACCAACTAGGGGTGCTGGAAATGATAATGTGACCATTAGGAGCCATTACATATTTTGAGATATGTGTAACCTGTATACAAATGTAATTATCACATTTTAAAGGGCAATTCAATTCCCCATTAATAATAGCATGAATATATGAATTATATCTATAGCTCCTAAATATATATAATACTGCAATATACTGCTCCCATGTATAAGAATAAGACTATAGCTACTATACTAATACTGCCTCCTATGTACAAGAATATAACTAAGCAACAAATACAAGAATAACTACTATAATACTGTACTGTCCTAACAAGAATATAACTACTATAATACTGCCTCCTATGTACAAGAATATAACTAATAATACTGAATGTACCTATGCTCTATAATACTGCTCCTATGTACAAGATATAACTACTATAATACTGCCTATGTACAAGCTAAGCCCCTATATATAACTACTATAATACTGCTCCTATGTACAAGATATAACTACTATATACTGCTCCCTATGTACAAGAATACTACTATGCTCCTATACAAGAATATAACTAGCTGCTCCTATGTACAAGAATTATAACTACTATAATACTGCTTCCTATGTACAAGAATATAACTACTATAATACTGCTCCTATGTACAAGAATATATTAACTACTATAATACTGCCTCCTATATAAGTAAATACTATAATACTATAATACTACTCCTATGTACAAGAATATAACTACTATAATACTGCTCCTACTCCTATCAAGAATATACTACTATAATACTGATACATAGTTATACAGAATACTTCCTAATACTGTTACACAGAATATAAACAATATAGTACAAGTACAAATATAACTACTATAATACTGCTCCTAATACTGTCAAGAATGTACTGAAACAATGTAGTAGAAAACAAGAGTGAAATATTTCTTGTAACAAATGTATTTTTCTTGGCTCCTCAGAATAAGTCGTCTGTTTAATGGGACAGAACCCATCGTACTGGACAGCTTAAAACAGCATTACTTTATCGACCGGGATGGAGAAATTTTCCGCTACATCTTAAGTTTTCTACGAACTTCAAAACTGCTCCTTCCTGAAGATTTTAAGGTAAAGCTGCAGATGAAAACCATTTTTATAAAAATGCAGTACAACACCCTTTGGTGCGGCACATTTTCTTTATTTATTAGGCGATTGGTTCCCGTGTAAAACCGTGCAGCTTTCATTAGATTTTACTTGTGTACGAAAGTGGTATTATGCCGTTCCTGATATCATCCAGAGTTTTTACTGATTGATGACCTATCCCCTGGTCATTAGTATCTGATCGGTGGGGGTCCGATAGGTGATCAGTAAAAAAAAAAAACTCAGAATCACCCCACTTCACGGTCTGCGGACACGGATGTAAGCCCCCCAATGTATGCCTACTCAAGCATTGACTCACATAGATGTATTCTAAAGCATAGATGACTATGCTATATCACTAGTGCTCAGACAGACATGTACTTAAATTTGCTAGCCGGACGGCCATTCTAAGGCCTCATGCACACGACCGTATGAAAAAACGGATCCGCTAAAAAATACGGATGACATCTGTGTGCATTCCGTATTTTGTGGAACGGAACAGCTGGCCCCTAATAGAACAGTCCTATCCTTGTCTGTATTGGGGACCATAATAGGACATGTTCTATTTTTTTGCGTAACGGAAATACTGACATACGGAAACGGAATGCACACGGAGTACCTTTAGTTTTTTTTGTGGACCCACTGAAATGAATGGTTCCGCAAAAAAAAAAACGGAACGGACACTGAAAGAAAAATACGTTTGTGTCCATGAGCCCTAAGCATACATCTGGCTAATTGAAGTATATGGGCGGCGTTACTTGTATGACATGATTACAGTTTCTAATGTCGGGGACGTTTACAAAAACGTTGCATGTTGCATTTCTGTTCTAGGTCATTCTGCCAAATGATGGGGGTCATAGGGTATTTAGCACTTTCAATCCCACAATGCACTGCTCAGTTTTGCGTTTGTCTGAAACCACCCACATACATTACATCCTTCTGGTGGATCCCACTGTTTCTAATGGTATTAAAAAATATAAATATATATATATATAAGGGTTGTGCAAGCACAGTCTAATGTCCACTCTTAGGTATGGTCACAGGTGAATGTGGTCACTGATTGGCAAGGAAGAACTGAGTGATGGGGGCGGAGTGGGAACTTAAGATGGCCCTGGAAAAATATAACTGGCCCCAGATACCACAGAGTAGCACAAAATTCTGCCTAAAATCATTAATCCTGAGAGCATCAGATCTTTACGAGCTTAGCTTTTGGCCAAGAGGAGACCCCGTAGGGTCTATGGCCAAGTCCACCCCTGGGTGGGGTGGTTGGGAAGTGCCTGAGGTCACTCGGCCTAGAGGACGGTAGACTCCCGCACCAGTTGGCCACAGAGAGTTGGATTCTTGCCACATGTTGATTGGTTCAGAAACTAACAGTATGTGACATCACTGTGCTGTCGGGACCTCTAGCTTTATTAATCAACCCCATGCGTTTAGTTGTGACTATTTAAGTAAATTTCTTGGGGGTGAATGGTAAGTTACAGGTTAGGATATAATTCACTTCTCCCAGGTGTAATATATTCCAAATACATATTATTTATACTTTACTATGAGTAACAATCTCCCCGGAGTACCGTAAAAACATTGGTACCAGGCCAGCAGGAGAATGGAAAGATGAGTATCCTTTTATTTTATACCACTGTAAGCTGTAAAATAAACATGGCAGCACCTTTAACAGCTTAGGGTAGTTGACTTGGAAAGTCTTAAGGATGTTCACCTAGATCACCTCAGCTTTTTCGAGCCCAGTGAGTCCTGGCATCTGCTCGGGTTTGTAACATAGTAACAGTTTGTAAGGCCAAAAAAAAGCCCTCTGTCCATCCAGTTCTTCCTGTTATCCTACAAGTTGATCCAGAGGAAGGCAAAAAACCCCTGTGAGGTAGAAGCCAATTTTCCTCACTTTAGGGGAAAAAATCCTTCCCGACTCCGATCAGGCATCTGAATAACTCCCTGGATCAACGACCCCTCTCTAGTAACTATAACCTGTAATATTATTACCTCCAGAAATACATCCAGGCCCCTCCTGATCTCTTATAGTGAACTTACCATCACCACCTCCTCAGGCAGAGAGTTCCATAGTCTCACTGCTCTTACCGTAAAGAATCCTCTTCTATGTTTGTGTACAAACCTTCTTTCCTCCAGACGCAGAGGATGTCCCCTCGTCACAGTCACAGTCCTGGGGATAAATAGATGATGGGAGAGATCTCTGTACTGACCCCTGATATATTTATACATAGTTATTACATCTCCCCTCAGTCGTCCCTAATTTTGATAATCTTTCTGGGTACTGTAGTCCACCCATTCCAGTTATTACTTTAGTTGCCCTCCTCTCAACCCTCTCCAGCTCTGCTATGTGTGCCTTGTTCACAGGAGCCAAGAACTGTACACAGTCCTCCATGTGTGGTCTGACTAGTGATGTGTAAAGTGGCAGGACTATGTTCTCATCATCTATGCCCCTTTTGATGCAACCCATTATCTTATTGGCCTTGGCAGCAGCTGTCTGACACTAGTTTCTACAGCTTAGTTTGCTGTTCACTAAAATTCCTAGGTCCTTTTCCATGTCAGAGTTACCCAATGTTTTACCATTTAGTATGTACTGGTGACTTGCATTATTCCTTCCCATATGCATAACCTTACATTTGTCAGTGTTAAACCTCTTCTGCCACTTCTCTGCCCAAGCCTCCAATCTATCCAGATCCATCTGTAGTGGTGTACTGTCCTCTGTAGTATATATACAGTATACTGTCCTCTGTAGTGTATATATACAGTATACTGTCCTCTGTAGTATATATACAGTATACTGTCCTCTGTAGTATATATACAGTGCACTGTCCTCTTCTGTGTTAATTACTTTACACAGTTTAGTGTCATCCGCAAATTTTATATTTTACTGTGTAAGCCTTCTACCAGATCATTAATAAATATATTGACGAGAATAGGGCCCAATACTGACCCCTGTGGTACCCCACTAGTGACAGTGACCCCTCCAGTACTGACCCCTGTGGTACCCCACTAGAGACAGTGGCCCCTCCAGTACTGACCCCTGTGGTACCCCACTAGAGACAGTGGCCCCTCCAGTACTGACCCCTGTGGTACCCCACTAGTGACAGTAACCCAATCTGAATATGTATCGTTAATAACCACCTTCTGTTTTCTATCACTGAGCCAGTTACTTACCCACATACAGACATTTTCTCCCAGGCCAAGCATTCTCATTTTATATACTAACCTTTTATGTGGTACAGTCTCAAATGCTTTGGAGAAGTCCAGATATACGACAGCCATTGATTCGCCGCGGTCCAGTCTAGAACTTACCTCCTCATAGAAACTAATTAAATTGGTTTGACACGACCGATCCCTCATGAAGCCATGCTGATATGGAGTTATTTGCTTATTTTCATTGAGGTACTCCAAGATAGCATCTCTTAGAAAACCTTCAAACAGTTTACCCGCGACAGATGTTAAACTTACCGGCCTATAGTTCCCAGGCTCTGTTTTTGGATCCTTTTTGAATATTGGCACCACATTTGCTATGCGCCAATCCTGTGGAACACTCCCTGTCAGTATAGAGTCCTTAAATATCAGAAATAAGGGTCTGGCGATGACATTACATAATTGTCTTGTACTACTCAAGCCCTGATGAAGTGTATGGCCCAACCTAGACATGAACAGAGCCTGGAGGCAAAGAACATGGGCCACATCCTGTCCCTAAATGGGTCTCTCTGAAGCCGATAATGGAGGGACCCTGGCACCTTTACAGTGATGGTCATTGAGGTACCCATCCACTATGGTTTCCGTATGCGCCAACGCGACAGGGCGCATTTGTGATGCTATCGTATTAGAGATCATTTAATCATCATTTTAAGAGCCAATGAGCAATTAGCGTTCAGTAAAACAAGCTCGTGATTGGTTGCTATGGTTATATGTAGATTTTCTTCTTTTTCACTCATTTGCAATGTTAGGTAATAGATCCTAGCCAGTAGTAGAAGGCGGTAATGGTATACAGAAGATAAATATAGTGTTTGTGTTTTTCTAATTAGCAGACACTTTGGAGAGTGTGAAACGCGTGCAGTTTTTTTTTTCTCTCCCTTATCCTCAGCCGTGTCTTATGTTAAAGAAATCATTACAAAGGGGCTGCTGAATATGTATCAGTTTTCACCTTTGTTTAATCAAAGAGAAGAAAAGTGCCGGCGGGTTACATCTCGATTCGTTTCGCCCCGGCAGTTGTGAAAGTTGTTAAAAGTTTTGGAATACTTAGTGTCGAACTATTTGAGATTCCTGTTAATTTCTGCCGAGCTTCCAGGAGCCGCCGCTGTGGAGGGCGGTCTGTGCGGCTTGTGCACGTGGTGAGCGGGCGTGAAACATATGTGTGGTGCCGTACCTAGAACCTCCTGGCGATAGAAAGGCAGGACAACTGGATGCATTTTATTTGCATTACTTCCTATGTAGATAGACGTATTTTAGGGACCTCATACACAGAGCGAGAATCCGCAGATACAAGAAGAAGGACGGAGACGGCAGGTCCTTTTGTTGGAGTCTATTCCAGATGCAACATTTCGGCTAGAGAGAGCCTTTGTCAAGGAATAACCTCCAACAAAAGGACCTGCCGTCTCCGTCCTTCTTCTTGTATATAAAGATTATCCGATCAGCACAGGGAAGCTTACCACATTCCCTGGAGACCTGCCCCCACTGTTTATCGAAATAGGTGTGCTGTCCGCCCCCCTCATTCTTACACAGACCGATAGATTATTGGGAACAAACTAAAAGTTCCCGATAACTGTCTGATCTTCACCGGAGATGAAGACTGCAGGCAATCACCGCCACTGTATGGGATCGAGTGATCCCTAGAGCCTGTCCCCATAGACAATCATTATTCCTGGGCGGCAGATCACCACTTAAGCAGTTTAATTTGCTGTAAAGGAGCAATGATTTTGGTGCCGTTTGCTCATACATCTGGTTATTGTCTACACCTTTTACAAAGGCCAATTATCGGAAATGAGCATTTATACTAACGATCATCCTCAGTAATCTGCCTGATAATCGGGCCTTATAAAAGGACCCTTAGATATTAGATAGATATACGATAGATAGATAGATAGATAGATAGATAGATAGATAGATAGATAGATAGATATGTGATAGATAGATAGATAGATAGATAGATAGATAGATATGTGATAGATAGATAGATATGTGATAGATAGATAGATAGATAGATAGATAGATAGATAGATAGATAGATAGATATGTGATAGATAGATAGATATGTGATAGATAGATAGATAGATAGATAATTATTCAAAAAAGGAACAGCACCTCCTATAGGTGAGAGTCAGGTGCAAGCTACCATGGGTATTAAAACAATGCAAATAAAAGTAGCAGCACTCTGTATGCACTAAGGGAGATACTGTGAATGTGTGAAAAGGTAAAAAGCATTACTGCTATACTTACTAAAGATAAAGTGGAAGCTCTTAGTGCATATAAATGATCATGAATATGTCGAGCCCATCTATCGACCGACAAGGTGGCTTCTAACAGACGGGACCTACTCTAACACAGACATGCATCCTAGATAGATAGATAGATAGATAGATAGATAGATAGATAGATAAATAGATAGGAGATAGATAGATAAGAGATAGATAGATAGATAGATAGATAGATATGAGATAGATAATAGATAGATATGAGATAGATAGATACGATAGAAGTATTATATCTATATAAATATCTTTTATATCTATATAAAAATTCCAGTAGATACCTTTTCATAAACATCATATTTTACATCCATTGATGTACATCTTATAGTCGGATTATGGATCCGTCAGATGGAGCCTCTATACTGCTCTGGGCCCATACTGTACCAGTGATTTTATATGGTGGCACACTTGAGATTTTCTAAGTTCTATGTTCCATCCAATGGTGATGCCAGGGAATAAGAGAGGCACCATATGGCAGCACTCGGAGTGTCTACCGCTCCATAATACAGAAGAGCGGGGACTCTGTGCCGCTGCCCATTCTGACTCTTTTTATCTTCACACCGGTTGCTGCTGAACAGTCACATCAGAAATCACAGTGGCACCATTAGGTGCAGTCATTCAGGAGCCGGCCCGGCTATTACACAACTCTTAATTCTAGCTGTGTTCGGATTTAATACCCCTCAATGCTGCAGACAGCTCTGGCTTTCACGCCCAAGAGACAGCATTACGACAGAGTTTTTTTTACTATGATCTCTGAAAATAACCTAGGGCTTCTCTCAACCTTTGATGTGTTACTTGTAGTAAGGCTGGCAACATGCAGCCTGGAATAGGTCGTCTTTCAGATGGCATCTATAACTGGTACTTTGCCATACTCAGAATTGGAAAATTTGAAGGGGGTTATCCAACCCTCTATAATGACCCCCCTAATGCCCGAGCTCCTCATAGAGGTTATACTTACCCCGCACCCTGGCACCCACGTCGCCCCTGATCCCCTCATGGCTGCCCCTGCATCTCCCCTAGCGTCAACCATGATGCTAGGGAGGCTCGTCCCCATCACGGCCTGCTATTGTGAATATGTAGATCTGACGTGGGGACAGTAACAGGACACAAGTATAAGAGCTGAAGCATGATCTGTTCACACTAGGGTCATGGCTTCCAGTGGTATCGAATTTATGATGAATCCGCTATGTGAAAAACCTGATGGATCCCATTGTCTTACGGCAGTTCCACCATTAAGGTTCCATTTATTTAGGGGGAAGAATTAATCAGGTAACTGTGCTATTAGGACAACAGTTTACACCCCTCTCTCATTCACAACACACGCATGCTCAGCCGAAGGAGAAAGATGTTAAAAAATAAAAAAAAATGTTTTTTTCAATCTCCTTTGCCAATCACAGCTGAGAAAACTAAAGGCTATGTACACCTTTGGGGGCATTTTTGTATTATTGCATTATACTTATTTTGACCTAAAAATCACTTTTTCAATTGGTCTTTATTAACAATATGGAATCCTTTTTTCTGTACAGAGCTGAGAATCTGTACTAGCTGCACATGGATTTTTTTTATCAATTCCGTCATCTGAGGAGCAGACGGACTCCTTATCTCTGACCTTATAAACACGCATTAAAGCTCAATGTGGCCTAAATAAGCGTTTGTGACCTCTCAGTAGTTACAGATCAGGGTAATTAGATGATGGCACAAAGTGAAAGTACCAGTCACCCAGCTAGACAAACAGTTTACCCTTGGTGACTGAACAGCTCAATATTTTTAATAAAGACCAACTGAAAATATGATTTTTAGCCAAAAATAAGTTAAATACAATCATAAAAAAATGGACTCCAAAGGTGTACATAGCCTTTAAAGGGGTGCTGTAGTCATATAATAACATTTGTTAAAATCTGCCCAGAGTTTCCCAAAATGCAGGATATTTTTGCCTTATATACCTGGTTTTCTCGCCAACACTTTCTTTCTACTGTTCTCAGCATCACTGCTTTCTGGCAGCACGTTTACATGCAGAACTTCCTGTTTTCATCGGCTTTGCTAACCAAACCCAGCATGCTTTGCTCTGTAATATTTCACAGGGCTTACTCCGCCTAACTAACATGGAGAGGGGAAGTGTAGAAGTGATTACAGTGTGGCAATCTTTGAGAAACAGTACAGAGTAAAGCAAACCCGGCAGGAAGCTGATAAAAACAGGAAGTTCTGCATGTACACTTCCTGCCAGGATGCAGTGATGCTTAGAACAGGTGAAGGAAAGTGCTGACATGAAAAAACAGACATAGGTGGCAAAAATAGGCAGTGTTTGGGGTACTGTGGGCAAATTTAAAAAAAATCATTACACTGGAGAACCCCTTTAAGGTTGCCATCTTGTTAAATAGGGCGATTGAACCTTTGCAGATTACAACCATTTAGTTCTACTTTCTATTTTTTGGGGGGGAGGGGAAGATGGATCAGTGGATCAGTGATATGATTTCATTTATACGTCTTCTTGGACTACACACATTGATGCAGTTGGTATAAAGTCTTTTGGACAATGATGGAGAAGGCGCATCTGAAATGAGTGTTAACAGCCTTGTCCTCAGCATGCGGCCTATCGATCCGGGTGCCGGCTAATATCAGACCTGTGTTTCTCCACTTTATATAAGGGGAACGAGAAGTTAGAAGGGCTCTCGGGCATGTGTAATTACATCGGCCAGGGGCTGCGATGTGAAGCTAGCTAATTAGCTCCTGGTAACTATGTAAATGGAAATTCGCTATTAGAAGTTCAATCCTGTCTTCTAAGCATGACTAATTTTTAGAAAATTATATTTTTTTGTATATGTTCATTTGATTTCCAGGTGCGGAGGATTTTAATGTATGTTGGATTCTGAGACTTTTTAACTGGGAGAATAAGACTAGAGAGATCAGGCGCTTTTAGCTCGTCCCACGTGCCTTTACAAAATGGGAAATATTTCATCTTTCTTTTACCAAACTGGTTGTAGGAAACGCAAAAACGTCAATAAAAAATGTCCTTCCGTGCTCGATTAGACGTAGTAAAGCGATGTCGTGCTCGCACACAGGTCCTGAGATCTCCGCCAGTCCGTTTTTATTTCTTCATTTGCAGGTTTTACAAGATGCAGCTCAGTGTCGGGTATAGATCTGACTCATCTCTTCCATTCACAAATCCATAACTGTGTGGGCATCATTGAAATGTGTTGACATCTTAAGCCTGTGTCGTGTTCGAACGACATTTGCACCTAATGAAACAATTTTGTAAAACGTCTAGAAAAGGAGTTGTAAAAGACACCAGGTTTATTAAGGGGGTGTCCACAAACAGTATTGGTTCAAGTAAGCCAGCCAAGTGGGGGCGTAAAGAGAAAAATATGCACCAAATCTGTCACGCAGTGCGTGCCACTTGTAAAAATTTGGCTCGCTTCCTGACTGTCTGAAATATTTTTTTTCTAAATTCAAATCGTGTTTTGAGTGAACTATGGTCATTTGTTAAGGATTTATTTTGCAGTTCACCTTGCAAAATGGCTTTAATGGTTGACGACCCTCATACCGCACGCACACCCATACTTGATAAAAACTTATACTGGGATAGTTTCCACCTCTCCCCCCTCGATCCTGGCTTCAGAACAGGGTTAACCTCCGTGAGCCGCAGTGCCATGGGCCGTAGCAGGGTTTTCTACCCACTCGTCCCTCTGGAATTTTAGCCCCTTGGCTAGGGTGGGCGTATCCTTGGCATAATTATGACTTCGCAGGTGCAAAATTATAAAATTCTTAAGAAGTTTCTTTGTATGTGCCAAAGACAATAGTATCAAGAGAACTTAGGTGAGATACGTTGGGAGGCAGGACTCTGTGGAAGCCAAAATGGGTATTCACTTTCTGGAGGAACAGTCAACCAGAAGGGTGAAACTCTATCACAGGGCCATACTGTATGGAGGAAAGTACCCTGCTCAGTTTGGCAGGGAAAACAAATGTCAGACTTGGCTTCACCCAAGGTTTGTAACCTGCCAGGAGTATAATAAACTTTATGCAAAAACCGATGTTCATTTTTGAGTGTCGAAAACGAAGACCATTCTCGCCTTGAACGTGTTGTGTCCAAAACGTGCTTCTCAGTTGCTGTAAAGTTGGCCATTTGGAAGGTTTCTTATCGGCTGGCAAGGCTGTGGTAGACACTGACTTACTTTTCTTTTTATGTGGCCCTAGGAATTTAATCTATTATATGAAGAAGCAAAATACTATCAACTTCATCCGATGGTGAAGGAACTGGAGAGGTGGAAACAAGACAAGGAGCATCGGAAGCATTTCCAGCCATGTGACTGTCTAGTGGTGCGAGTGACTCCAGATCTTGGAGAGAGGATTGCACTGAGTGGGGAGAAAGCGTTAATAGAGGAGATCTTTCCGGAGACTGGAGATGTCATGTGTAACTCTGTAAATGCTGGATGGAACCAAGACCCAACTCACGTCATCAGGTTTCCCCTTAATGGCTACTGCAGATTAAACTCTGTGCAGGTAAGCTATAGCGATGGGAACCATTTACATGCATTTTTGTATTATCACCATATGCTAATCTATTTGTGTAGATGTCAGGGAATTCAAGGGGTTGTTAGGGGGGGCGGGTTAAATTTTTTTTAGGTAAAGGGCAGAAGGGTAAAAAAAAATGAAATAAAGGCATTAGTCACCTTGTTGACCCCTCGCTGGTGCCGTCCTATCTCTAGCTCAGTCTAGTGATTGGATGCACAGACGTCTCTTGGCATTTCCTGTGTGTTGAGCGCAGCAGGAGGCGGAGATCAGCAGGAAACGGCTCAGGTTCAGAACAGTGAGATTGGCATATTAGATTATACTGCCCCTTTTTTTTAAAGGGGTTGTCCCACAAAAAATATTCAATGGTTTATAAACCAGCACCTGGATCTGAATACTTTTGTAATTGCATGTAATTAAACATTTTGTATAGCTACTGAGTTATTCAGTAAAATGTATCCGTATAGCGCCACTTAATTTCTTGTTTCTTTGACCTGCTCACTGAGAAAGCCGCACATGCTCAGTTTCATCTTTCAACTGCCTCCTGAGCTGTGATAGGGAGAGCTGAGACACGCCTCATGAGCTGTGATAGGGAGAGCTGAGACACGCCTCCTGAGCTGTGATAGGGAGAGCTGAGACACGCCCCCTGAGCTGTGATAGGAAGAGCTGAGATACGCCCCCTGAGCTGCAGTGAAAAAGACACTCCCCTTGAGCTGTCAGCTTGATATAAATCTATCAGAGCAAGGAACGGGGAGATCTCTAGATCCATGTGAGGTACAGGGCTGGTTCTAGCTTTGTTAGAAAGAGATTGTCATGTCCTATATGATGTCTGATTTTCATTTTTTACATTATTCATGGGATAACCCCTTTAAATAGTTGTTTCCGCCCACATTACAAGAGACATAACTTTTTCAGTTTTCACCAGTTTCATCAGTATTTCATCTATAAAGCTGTAGCGGATGAATGCTATTTTCATTGTCACCATTTTAGGGTAATTATCACTCATTGATTAACTTTTATTAACTTCTTTCAATGGGGAAAAAAAAACATTAATTCAGTCAGTAAGATTGCATCGATACCAAATATGTCTAGGTTTTTATTATGTTTTACTACTTCTTAACAATAATAGCACATTTCACGGGACAAAAAAAATAGTTTTTATTTACTTGATGATTTAAGCTATTTCGCTGCATTTTAAGAGCTATAACTTTTTAGTTTTTTTTATCGACGGAACCGTACTTGGGCTTTTTTTTGTGAGACAAGTCAGGTTTTTGATAGAACCATTTGTGGGTGCATTTAGCTCATTGATTAACTTTTCTTGATACAATTTTGACATTACTTTTTACATTATTTTATGCCATTCACCATGTTAACTGTATTATATATGTCATTATAAATCCAAAAGAGAAAAAAAGGCAGCACTCTAATATAATACATATATATATATATATATATATATATATATATATATATATATATATATACCATTTACAGTGCTTTTTTTCTTTGTTTTGTTTTTTCAGTTTTTGTTTTTTTAGAGTAAAGTTTGGTTTAGAAATATTTTTAGGGGGCTTCACAATCCCTTGATGCTTTTATGATGTTTGGCATAATCACTATACCAAAGCATTAATGCCTGTCAGTAAGAATCAATTAGGATGTGCCTAATAGACATGCAGCCATGGCAGGCCGGAGGGGCCTTAGTTAGGCCTCAGGTTGCCATAGCAACCATCGGCTCCTCCGCATATGTGTCGCAGGAATGGTGGAACGGTGGGTGACAAAAAGGAGCCTCCTTTCACTGTCTAACGGCCCATCAATGGATGCAGCTGTGCATCCATTAAGGATAAGGTACCACTACTGTGGAGCCCCCGATTACATCCAAATTCGGGAAGGGGTTAATGTAAGGTAAATTCTTTCATTTAACGGTCCTATATTTGCACTAGATATACTCCTATAGCAGATTAATTATTGTGATAGATTCTTAGATTAAAAACATAAAATCCCCTAAATGATAGCACTTGGTTTCCACGCCAATTTTGAGCTTACCCTAGGTGTCATACACTTCTCTCTCTCTATCTATATATATCATATAGTGCATTTCAGCAGTGTGCAGAGAACTTATACAGGTAAATATCTAGCTTTTGACTGAACTCGATCAGCCTCCCATACGCCCAATTACCCAAAAAAAGATATTATAAAAAATGTTCTGCCATTTCAGAGAATGCAACAATGTATTAATGCATAATTTATGTCTTGCTCATAATTAAATGATGGAGCCTGCGGTATGGACTGTAAAAAAAAAAATTGATCTGCTATGTTTTTTTGTTGTTTTTTTTTTCCAAAAGGAAAAGTTCCTGTAAAAAGTGCCCATGGGCGGTTAACAAGTGTATGTTCCTTCCATAGCTTATGGTACTTCAATAGGAATCATCCAGAAAAATAAGCACCAGATTTTAAGCTTTAAGCTGCCAGCCAGGTGTATGTATGATAGGAGCAGAGTGAGACATTTCTCAGAGAGGACGCCTCTCCGCTGTGCTTTTTGCACATGAATTAAGTGGTGGCATCCGAGTAACTTTGGGTCATCTCACAGGGCGACCAATATACTGCAAATATGGGCAATGAACACGTAGAAAAATCATATAAACTTGTGCTGCACCGTTACTGCTAAGTGCGATCAAGGCCTTAAAGAGGGCATGTAACCTCTCCTGACTTCAATTCAAACAATTCTTGAGCACCAATTCTTATGACCCTGTATTGTGCCGTTCCTTTATTATTCCTTCTAGAAATTGGTTAGCCGTGATGGTCCAGATGGGTGTTACTAATTGGGGGTGTGTCCCTGTATAGTTGACACTGGCAGCACTGATAGGATAGTGTCAGGCTGTGCAGGGACACCCTCCCCCTCCCTGGAGACTCACTGCTGGGACCGGCTCAATCACTAGAACAGGTTTCCCAAGCCTCTGCTGCTTCATTCGATATCTATGGGACAGCACGACGGTGCACCTTTTGTGACTACTTTCCAACTACTCCCCAAAGGGGGCTTGGGTCCCTTCCTCTCTTCACTGATCTTCCAGTCTCCGTCTGTCAATTTCTGCAAGGACAGAGTCTCATGCACTACTGCAGCCAGTGACTGGCTCCAATGGTGACGGGTCTCCAAGTGGCATGTGACCCAACACGGGCCGCAGCGATGCACGTGACCCCATCCATCCTGAAATTAACAGATCGAGACCAAAAGACCAATAAAGAGAGCCAGAACTGAGCAGGGAGAGGAAGACCAGTATGGATTTCACCACACGGCTAATTAAAAAACTGGATAATCCCTCTAATTCCAAAGTTATGTCCCCCAATAAAAAACCTCTTGGCCATAGGTACATGCTACCATGGAGCTACCTCCAGCATCTTAAGTGTTAAACAATGCCATCACCACCTAGAATTACAGCTGATAACATATGTGTGTTCAGCCCGCCAACTTTCTTTCTGGAAATGTGTTAAAATCCCAAATTTGGCCATTATTGAGAGCGATATTTCACCAGGTGCAGTTATGGGATTTTCCAGTATTTAGCTTAATAAGGCTCAGAGGGTTTACGTTGTGGCGTAGTTTTCCCACTAGCGGTCTATCAGGACCTTAAGACAAAAATCAGCCATTTTTGACAGATGTGAAAATGGCCCGGGGGGACGAATCTGGTTTTGTAAAAATAATATAATTTGTTATAGAAGGGCCGGGCCGGGCCTCCTCTGCATTATGACCTTTTTATTAGCGACACTGCGCTCATAAGACCTCCAGTATTTTCTTTCTAATAACCCTCGTTCCAAAATCATTTGGGTTTGGGATTTTAATTTTTGCATTATTATTATTTTTTTTTTTTTTACTGGACTTTCAATCAGTGCTGCCTATATAATCTATCATTAGCCCACCAAATCAAATCCTATTAATTTCCAAATAGGTCACACTTGTAGTCTGCCATTTATGGTTGCAATGTGGGCCTAGTGGCTCAGGGGTTAGCAGTTTTGCCATGTGGTGCTGGAGCCATGGGTTCTAATGCGACCAACAGCAGCATCTGCATGGAGTTTGTATGATCTCCCCGTGTTTGCCCCAGGTACTATGGTTTCCAGGGGTGCACCTAGCCTTTCTGCTGCCTGAGGCGAAAACTGAAACGTCGCACCCCCCCCCCCCATGCCAATTTCTTAACCTACCCCTTCCCTTCAGCCCATGGCCCTTCCGCTGCCCCCCTCTTGCCCCTACCTGGTGCTGCCTGAGGCGATCGCCGCACCTGTCCTCATTGGTGGTGTACCCCTGATGGTTCCTCCATCACTCCAGAAATATACGGGTAGATGGCCCTAATGTGTCATTAGATTAGTAACCGATGTGTATGATGACTCTCTTTACAGCGCTGGGGAATATGTTGGTGTTATATAAGAAACATAAATACAGTTGTATAGCATAGCACTGAGATACAGTACAGGAATCATGTGTAGGTCATACTGTATGTGAAGGCTAATGCCGGACCGGCTACATGTGTGTCCTATTAATTTTGTTTTATCAATAGGGAAACAATTAACATGCTTAGAATTCCTAACTTTCCATCGTACAATTCATTAATTGACTTTCCTCCAGTAGTAGATTATTGTTCTGCCATCCTGGAATACAATGTATTTGAAAAAGTCTACACTTTTTTTACATTTTATGTTGCAGACTTGTGCTAAAATTTATAAAAATAAAATCAAGTTTTTCCCATCATTCTTCACTGAATTCCTCCATAATGAAAAAGTAATAACAGAAAAAAAAATTTCAAATTTATTAAAAAGGAAAAACTAAAAAATCTCATGGACTTAAGTATTCACACCCTTTGCTGTGGCACTCGAAATTTAGCTCTGGGGCCTCCCATTTCTCTTGATAACCTTTGATTTGTTTCTACACCTTGATTGCAGTCCACCTGGGATAAAGTAAGGTGATTGGACATGATTTGGAAAGACACAGCCCTGTCACTATAAGGTCTCACAGCTGACAATGCATATCCCAGCAAAAACCAAGACATGAGGAGGAAAGAACTGCCTGTAGAGCTCAGAGACAGGGTTGTGTGGAGGCACAGATCTGGAGAAGGGGACAAAAACATTCTGATGCATTGAAAGTTCCTAAGAGCACAGTGGTCTCCATAATTCTTAAATGGAAGAAGTTTGTGACAACCAGGACTCTTCCCAGAGCTGGCCGTCACACCAAACTAAGTAATTGGGCAGAAGGACCTCGGTAAGAGAGGTAACAAAGAACCCAATGGTCACTCTAGATGAGCTCCTTAGATCCTGTGTGCAGATGGGAGAAATTTCTAGATGGTCAACCATCACTGCAGCCTCCACCAATCTGGGCTTTATGGCGGAGTGGCCACAAAGAAGCCTCTCCTCAGTAAAAGACACATGAAAGCACCTGAGAAACAGGATTCTCTGATCTGATTGAACTTTTTGTCCTCAATTCTAAGCGTCATGTCTGAAGGAAACCAGATACTGCTCATCACCTGCTCAGTACCATCCCTACAGGGAAGCGTGGTGGTGGCAGCATCATGCTGGGGGGACAGGGAGACTGGTCAGGGTGGAAGGAAAGCTGACTGGAGCAAAGTACAGAGATATTCTTAATGAAAACCTGCTCCAGAGCTCTGGACCTCAGACTGGGCCAAAGGTTCAACTTCCAAAAAGACAATATCCAGAAGCGGCTTAGGGACAACTCTGTGAATGTCTTTGAGTGACCCAGCCAGAGCCCTGACTTGAACCCAGTCAAACATCTCTTGAAAGACCTGAAAATGGCCGTCCACCGACGCCCCCCCATCCAACCTGACAAAGCTGGAGAGGATATGCAGAGAAATGGCAGAGAAATGGCAGAAAATCCCCAAATCCAGGTGCAGACCTTGTGGCCTTATCCCCAAGAAGACTGGAGGCTGGAACCACTGCCAAAGGGGCTTCACCCAAGTCCTGACTAAAGGGCAAGATTTTAGTTTTTCCTTTTCAATAAACTAGCAAAATTTCTCATTGAGTATTGGTATTGAGTGCAGAATGGGGGGAAACTGGATTTTTTTTTTAATTTTAGCACAAGGCCGCAACATAACAAAATGTGAAAAAGGTGAAAGGGTCTGAAGACTTTCCAAATGCATTGTATTTGATTCTCTTTGAACTCTACATTATGATGAGAGAATTTTCTAAAAACTTTTCTCTTGTCTCTACAGGTTCTCGAAAGACTCTTTCAGAAAGGATTTCACGTTGCAGCCTCTTGTGGGGGTGGAGTTGACTCCTCACAGTTTAGTGAATATGTACTGTGCCGAGAGGATAGAAGGGTGCAGCCGAACACAATGAGGATAAAACAGGAGCCTCTGGACTGATGTTTCCTGGAATTCCCTCCTCGCCATTGAAGTGTTCACTAGTCCTTGATGTGAAGAACCTCAGGACCTGCAAACCAGTATTATTAGACTTCATATGACTTTTTGTTGCCAGTTTGTGATACTTTTGAAAGGTAACTTTTGACATAGCCAAGTAAGCAGCCCAGTTCTCTCAACGGCCCGCGCCAACGCAAGTTCATCTCAACAGCTGTGCTGTAAAAATCCCAACCTCGGTAACGTGGACCTGTTTGCCCATTTCGGATCGCTGCAGTACAACCAAGTGGCCAATCAAAAAACGAACGCAAAAACATTCGGCTGGTATAGTCCAGTGAACACGTCCCCCGATAATGAAGATATCACAGACACGTGGAATAAGCTGCATCGTCTTTTTATAGATTTTATGTGTCATGCAGATTGCTCGTCGCAATCATCTGATTATTCGAACGTCTGTTCCCTTCAAATGAGAAAAGGGATTACTTTTATAGCCTCTCAGATGGATAATGTGGATATATGGGACTGAGCAACAATAAAATGTTTGATAAATGTAAAACTGAAGACCAGCCAGAAGCCGGCACAGAGGCCGTTGTGGAAAAATATAGAATTTTGGATTTTAGGCAGAGGTTTTACTAGAAGATATCATTGTCGTCCATTCTTGGGGGGGGGTGTACTTACTTTCTTGTCCTTGTGAAAGGTGAAATGATTCTCTATTGTAAAAGCAGGAGCAGACCAAATATCACAATCCAGAGTGTATGAGCCATGCCCTACCCATATGGAAGGCAATGACCGTACGTAGAGTTGACCCAGATGGCATACGGGATATGAATTTATCAATATATGAGCTGACAAATACGTTTTCTAATCCAAAATAGAAGAGCGGTAAAGTGAAAAAGAAATGTAATTTTAACTTCTCCCTTAATCTCCTCCTCTCCTTTGATTCTATTTGAGAAATTAGATCATCTATGTCCCCTCCACCTACTCACTATCCTGTTTGTGGCTGCAGCAGGAGCCATAAACCCTTTGTCCTGTTTGCAGTAGAACAAAAAGATTGATTAAGCCCAACCCTGTCGGATAAGCACCACCTCCGCGGATCTCCTGCTGACAATGGGACCGATGAGCAGGAGATTTACCTCTGTGTTCTTTGCAGGACTTCCAAGATTGGATCAGGAATTTGCAGAACCGGGGAGGGGCAAGGTTATCTCCGGTTTACTTGTATGGTTTATTTCTAGGCTTAGTCTTCCTTCGTAAATATTAACATCATATACACGTCCATTATGTCTACATGTTTGTCAGGACATACCCCTTTAAAATGCCTGGATAAAATAGGTTAATAAGCTCTAAAGCACCCAGTCAGCTGCCTCTTGAAAGTTGGGGGTGGTAAAACAGTCCACATGCCTATACAGTGGTCCCTCAAATTACAATATTAATTAATTCCAGGACGACCATTGGTTCAAAACCCCCAAAATGTCATCCAAGATAAGAGACAGTGAAGATTTAAGAAAAATAAGCAGATAACTAAGACAGATAACACAAGTCCTTACATAGAACAGTCAGGAATAGTTGCTAACTAGATAAATTGGTCTTCATTGGTTGGATCCGAGTCTGAGACATTGTATGTGGAGTCTGGTTTCAACTTACGATTGGTCAGAAAAGACCATTGTATGTTGAGAATATTGTATCCTGAGGCCATTGTATCTTTAGGGATCACTGTATAGTGGATTTGCCTTCCGGATATCAGTGGTAGAATTAGGCAGCTCTTAGTTTTGGAGTCCACAAGGGGTAGGTCAAGTGATTGGTCTTGATACTTTTCACTAAGCAGGGGAAATAAACCACATATGCATATAGTAAATGCTCAAAAACAGCACTTCTGGTTACTTTCGGTGCAAGCACTAATGTTAATACGGATTTACCGGACTTTCTGTCCGGGTGATTGTTGTCTTCTAAGGAATTCCTGCCAAGCAATGAATTCCATCTTCTACATGTAAGCCCATTTATATTTCCCGTTAATCAGGCGTATTCTTTTTGCTGCGTATTTTTGTGATTCTGCTTCGAGTCCAATGGTTTTCAGCCTGGCATACGGTGGTAGGTCTCTGGCGTAGAGCAGATATAAATACTGTCGGTCTCTGCTATATCTTCTGTGTGGCGGGTGATTTAGTACATTTTGCTCTTACCCCCCGCCTCTCACCCCCTTTAAAGTATGGCCGTCTATGATGAATATGGACTTCTGGCTGCCTCTTCGACACATGCTGAAGCTAGAATACTTGAATAGGGATTGTCCAATGGATTAAGAAGGGTTACAATGTATCAGAGAAGTGAAGGATTAGGTGTAAGATTAGAGTATCCAGCCATGCAAAGGGTTAAACACACTACATATATTGGGCCGTTAATACTATATAAATGGCCTCAGGTAACAAATGTTTCTAAAAGAAAGAAAATAAATAAATACATCTTCAGCATTTTTATATCTGTACGAGTCCCGGGTGCTGCATTCAGATTTGTATATAAATTATATGTAGAATTGTATATTATACATTATTGTAAAAAAAAAAAAAAAAACTATTGTCATGTACTTGTGTATACATATTTCTAATATAGTAATTCATGCCATAAACATTTCTGTATAGTAAATGATAAAAAAAAAAACAACTAAACCTCTTCATTTGTTTTATGTTCTTCTTTGTGACGGCAGCTTCCTGTGGACGCACGGCTCATAATGCAGCGAATATTTTCACGCTGTAGAATTGTGTTGGGTTGATGTGTGTGTTGCTTGCTTCTGTTTAAAGGGTGTTCTTCATATAAATACAATAGACTCAAAAAGAAGTCATCTCCTGCAAAACACACTTGCATTTCCTTCTGTGCCGCTCTCTGGGTGACTACAGGGGTGCACCTAGCCCTTCTGCTGCAGGAGGCAAAAACTGAAACGGCGCTCCCCCAATGCCAATTTCTTAACCTAACCCCTCTGCTACAATGAAAGCACTCATTGCCCATGGCCCTTCTGCTGCCTCCCTCTTGCCCCTACCTGGAGCTGCCTGAGGCGATCGCCTCACCTGGCCTCATTAGTGGTGCACCCTTGGGTGACTATAGACCCTGTGCCGACATGAGTTGACTCCACTGCTGACCGACGCCATACTAAATAGCATCATACCCTTACTACTACGTTTTCTGCCTGCACACACCGGCATAGAATTAGAGGTTATACATGTGCGGTATAGATGAGGCTGGGTACACATTGCATTTTTAGCCCTCCACTGGGCATTTTGTGAGATGGATAATTTTAAATGCCCTGCAAATGGTATCAGACCACGATGGGTACATTCACTGTAATGGGTCAAGCTTGATCTGACCTGCTTTTTGCTCGTTTCCGTCATTTTCACCAGAAAGAATAGGGTGGTAGACTGCACTATTCATACCCCCTTACTGAAAGCCCAGCACAGGGCTAACATGCAATGTGAGCCCAGCCTTAGCCTGCGAAGAAACGTGCACACATTCCGGGCTATGTCCATAAAGGGTGGCATTTCCATTACAAATCCATGGGCCCACATCCATTACATTACTTTTAAATTTTGTTACAGATTTGCCGTAGATTTCTCCCAATGCATCGCACAACGTGAAATCCACTGGGGAATTTGTCTTGAGATGTGGATTCACCATCTGCAGCATGTCAGTGTGTGGATGAGATTTCATCAGATCTCATCCACTTTGCTGGTGCTGTAATATGTTGCCTGCAATTCCGCAATAGCAGTGACCTGTAAGAAGAGATGAGCGAATCCTTTTATCTGATTCACCAATTTGCATATTCACCTGTCAACAGAACAGAGTGAGAGAATCATTTCTCCTGTAAAGGTGTTCTCCCAAGAAAAATATTATACATTTTTCAAACCAGCACCTGGATCTGAATACTTTTGTAATTGCCTGTAATTAAAAATTTAGTATAGCCACTGGGTTCTTCAATGAAATCTATCTGTATAGCGCCACCTGCTGTTAGTGGTTTTTCTCATTTCTCTGTCCACCTCACTGAGTTGGACGCACATGCTCAGTCCCATCCTTCAACTGCCACCGGAAATATCTGCTTGTTAGAAGCTGAGACAGTTACACACGCAACCCACTTGTGCAAGGACACACCCTCTCAGCCACCATCTTGATATAAGTCTAGCAGAGCACAGAGAAGCAGAGTCATGTACTATATGATGCACGATTTAAATTTTTTTTAAGTAATCATGGGATAACCCCTTTAATTCTTCTGAATTTGCCAAAAATGAATCTCAAAGATGACAAAAGCAATTCATCTAATGCATCCTAACAGCTGGCAAATCCTGACCCAGTTTGCAAATCAGCAAACTGCGATAACAGTTTATAGTTGCTAGAATACCCCTTTACAATTACAGCAAAAAGCGTCATCACCCTTAAAAGGCAGAACTACAGTCAACTAAATTACATGCTTTCGGGTCTACACATTAAATGTGTGAC
This sequence comes from Rhinella marina, assembly GCA_900303285.1. Lineage (NCBI taxonomy): Eukaryota > Metazoa > Chordata > Amphibia > Anura > Bufonidae > Rhinella > Rhinella marina. The sequence continues at coordinate 33,030 of ONZH01012708.1, forward strand.
TTAAAGGGGTTCTCCAAGTTAAATTTTTTGATGACCTATCCTCAGGACAGACAATGTAATCTGTAGTGAAGGTAATTTTCTTACCAGTGACTGTATCTGAGTTATCCCCTCTCTTCTAATTGTAGCTGTGTCATGTGACCAACTCCCTGACCTCCAACTGACCCAGGACAGGAAGCCAGTTACTGCTCTATTCATTCCTATGAGACTGAAAGTGAGGCTCCCATAGGAATACAGAGAAAAATAGACTTCCTGTCCACACATAAGATGCTGTGTCAGTTGGTGAGTCTGAATGCTAGTCACATGATACAGATGAGAAATATCAGGGAGATATAACTCACAAATACAGACACTGGTAAGAAAATGACATTCACTACAGACTATATCATGTACATTTCTAGCAGGACATGGAATAAAAATTTTTGCAGGAATTCTTATTTAAGCTCCTTGTTAAAGAACAGCAAGTTGTGCAAAAAGTACTGAAACACTGAACAGTTGGACATCTGCATTGAAAAGTTTACAGAAGGTCAAATTAAGTTCACCTGTAAAGGTTAGAGTACATTTTAGGTTCATCCTGAAATTTCTCCCAAAAGCCAAATATCCCTAACTTTTTGTGAGTAGTGTATGACTTCTGAAAATAGCTGAGTGCCATGGTGGTGAGAGAAACTGTGGCATCGCTTGCTCAGTGCACTCTCCTTTCTCCACTATACATGTATGACTTCTGAAAATAGCTGAGCGCACTTGGCTATATTTGGACCTCCCATAGCGATAAATGGGAGAGCAGGCCTATCATGTATGGTGTGCTCTCCTTCACTTTGCAGGCCCCATTCTGGAGACCGGAACAGGACCAAAAGGTGGGACCCACACCTGACGTTGATGGCAATGCCACCCTTGTCTGAGTGGAACCAGCCCCTTTAAAAGTCAGGAATCATGGAAAAAAAATATTTCTAATGAATGTGGCCTTAAAGAAGAACTCCCGCAAAACGTTTTATTCTCTGACCTGTTAGAAAGGTGCATGATGTAATCTGTAGTGAATCCAATCTTCTCATCAGGGACTGTATCTATGAGTTATCCCCTCTCTTCTAATTGTAGCTGTGTCATGTGACCAACTCCCTGACCTCCAACTGACCCAGGACAGGAAGCCAGTCACTGCTCTATTCATTCCTATGAGACTGAAAGTGAGGCTCCTATAGGAATGTATAGAGAATTAGACTTCCTGTCCACACATATGATGCTGTGTCAGTTGGTGAGTCTGATTGCTGGTCACAGGACACAGATGAGAAACATCAGGGAGATATAACTCACAAATACAGACACTGGTAAGAAAATGACATTCACTACAGATTACATCATCTACATTTCTAGCAGGACATGGAATAACATTTTTGGCGGGAGTTCTTCTTTAAGGTGTATGTAAACTTATGACTTAAGTTGTAAATGATGACACTGGACGTCCAATGTATAGCGATCCGGCATTGACAACAAATGGTTCTGTGATTTATTGCTAAGCAGTGGCCAGAAAATACATACGGGCAGCTGCGTAGCAAACAGCAGGGCAGAACAATTATTTATTTACGTGCGAGTCTGACTGTCTGAAAGTTACATTAAAAATTTACCTCTTTAAGTTCACCCTTCATTCATATGTATCCACTACCAGAACACAACTGTACGTACTGTATTTACTATGGTCCAAGCAGAGGTTGTCCTTGTCGGTAATTGGAAGAGGTGGGGTCGTAATGGATCTTACCTGAAACCACTAATGCCAACACTGCTCCTCTGGCACTGAGGGTAACGGGAACACTTACAGCCCTCCGTGTGCTTGCAATGAAAATGATTGCTTCTCATAAATAGGGTGTATGTTGCTTTTAATCTGATGTACTGTATTTTATGGAGACAGCAAAAAGCACATAAATGTAGTGCTCTCCATCTAAAGTTCATATTTTATTGACAGGACAAGCTTGACATTATTGAGAAGTGTCATCTTAATAGTCGATGCCGATCCTAAAAGCATTCCTGAAATGCAATCTTCATCATTTTCTTTAATCTATTGGCAATTACACAGTAATAACTGAAGGAGCGCTTTACTATGGGCAGCACGGACGTAGTGTCAATCTAACAACTTATGTTTGGATTCTTCTGCAGGGTGTGGATGGAAACATGTCTACAGAAACGCCTCTAAACCCCCGCTATAGATTGATGTCAGGGGGGATTTTCCTAGTCTAGATATAATGACTTAGCTTATAATGTCTTAGCCTCAGGGGTTCTATATACTGCAGCCTCATTACAGTATAGAGATTTGTGTCAAATGTTTTAGGTCTCCTTTTTAAATATAAAAGTAAATACATTATATAAAATGTTTATTCTAGTAACATGCATAAATATAACAGTACAGAGGAGCAGTATTATAGTAGTTATATTCTTGTACATAGGAGCAGTATTATAGTAGTTATATTCTTGTACATAGGAGGCAGTATTATAGTAGTTATATTCTGGTACATAGGAACAGTATTATAGTAGTTATATTCTTGTACATAGGAGCAGTATTATAGTAGTTATATTCTTGTACATAGGAGGCAGTATTATAGTAGTTATATTCTTGTACATAGGAGGCAGTATTATAGTAGTTATATTCTTGTATATAGGAGGCAGTAATTATAGTAGTTATATTCTTGTATACATAGGAGGCAGTATTATAGTAGTTAATATTCTTGTATATAGGAGCAGTATTATATAGTAGTTATATTCTTGTATATAGGAGGCAGTATTATAGTAGTTATATTCTTGTACATAGGAGCAGTATTATAGTAGTTATATTCTTGTACATAGGAGCAGTATTATAGTAGTTATATTCTTGTATATAGTAGAGGCAGTATTATAGTAGTTATATTCTTGTACATAGGAGCAGTATTATAGTAGTTATATATTCTTGTACATAGGAGGCAGTATTATAGTAGTTATATTCTTGTACATAGGAGCAGTATTATAGTAGTTATATTCTTGTACATAGGAGCAGTATTATAGTAGTTATATTTCTTGTACATAGGTAGTACAGTATTATAGTAGTTATATTCTTGTACATAGGAGCAGTATTATAGTAGTTATATTCTTGTACATAGGAGCAGTATTATAGTAGTTATATTCTTGTACATAGGAGCAGTATTATAGTAGTTATATTCTTGTACATAGAAGGCAGTATTCTAGTAGTTATATTCTTGTACATAGGAGCAGTATTATAGTAGCTATATTCGTATACATAGGGGCAGTATTGTGTAGGTATAGTCTTGTATTTAGGGGATAGTATTATAGTTTTTATAGACAGAGGGCAGTATTACAGAAGATGTATTCTTGTCCATATGGAGCAGTATTATTACAGTATGTCCACACATGATGAAAAAAATCCATTGATTTTGTCGCGGACATTCATCACATATGCACTGCAAAGGGTGGAAAATCTGCACAAAAAATTACATACAGCAAATGTAAAATCTGCCATGTCAATTTGTCCGCACATATTTTTTCAGCAACGTGTGGATGACATGTAATAAGATCCAGCTCCAGTCAGTTTGTGGCGTACCATATTAAACATTTAAGTATACATGTGAAAGTTTCCACAAATTGACAGAACATGCAGTATTTCAAATCGCAATAACATGTGTTATGTACAGAAGCTCATTTCTATATTCCCAGTCATTCAGGTAGGGTAGCTATAGCTTCTAACTACAGCATGTGTCACCTGGACAAAAGTTCTATTATTTTCTACAATCAAATTCCTGTTCTGCATTTTGAATCTATAAACCATGAGATAATCTTTAGCACTACTTTATCTGGCTATCCTCCTGTACAGTTTATATAGAAGGGCCCCAAAATGATAGCGCATTTATATAATGATTACATAAAAACCAGGTATACATTCCCCCTCCCCCAGAGTAACTTCATGCGGTTGCCCCTGTGCTTTTATGGAATACCCAACAGTACATGACCAGCCCTGATGAATGGTTTGGCTGTACATGTCACAGACCACGTACCTTGCATATTTTGGAGTCCAATCTATTTTGCCCTCCAGCAGAACAGACATAAAAGGTGGCTTTCCCCCCTAGGCTATGTTTGACCCCTGGCGTGGCCATTTTCTGAGAAAAAGAAGCTGCAGGCTCCAGTGCTTATTGTGCGCATCGAGAAAGCCTCGGGCAAACTAGTCATGTTTGTACTGCTTTCTTTCCAAGTCAGGCTTTTTTTTTTTTAGTCCTCTTCACATTTCACCTATATATCTGTAATACCAAGTTATTTATATATATATATTCCCCATATTTTTCGCCCTATAAGACGCACCGGCCCATAAAACGCACCTAGATTTTAGAGGAGGACAATAAGAAAAAAATATTTTTCATTAGACCTCAGGTCAGATCACCAATCAGACCCCCAATGTTAATCAGACCTCAGCTCCAATGCCTCTCATCAGCCCCCACATGTCTGTTATCAGCCCCCCGTGCCTCATAGCAGGCGCCATATGTCTCTCATCAGTCCCCATATGTCTCTCATCAGCCCCCATATGTCTCTCATCAGCCCCCATATGTCTCTCATCAGCCCCCATATGTCTCTCATCTGCCCCCATATGTCTCTCATCTGCCCCCATATGCCTCTCATCAGCCCCCATATGTCTCATCAGCCCCCATATGTCTCTCATCTGCCCCCATATGTCTCTTATCTGCCCCCATATGTCTCTTATCTGCCCCCATGTGTCCTCTCATCAGTCCCCATATGCCTCTCATCTGCCCCCATATGTCTCTCATCTGCCCCCATATGTCTCTCATCAGCCCCCATATGTCTCTCATCTGCCCCCATATGTCTCTCATCAGCCCCCATATGTCTCTCATCAGCCCCCATATGTCTCTCATCAGCCCCCATATGTCTCTCATCAGCCCCATATGCCTCTCATCAGCCCCCATATGCCTCTCATCAGTCCCCATATGTCTCTCAATCTGCCCCCATATGTCTCTCATCAGTCCCCATTGCCTCATATCAGGCCTCATATGTCTCTCATCTGCCCCCATATGTCTCTCATCAGCCCCCATATGTCTCATCAGCCCCCATATGTCTCTCATCAGCCCCCATTGCCTCATATCAGGCCCCATATGTCTCTCATCTGCCCCCATATGTCTCTCATCAGTCCCCATTGCCTCATATCAGGCCCCATACGTCTTTTATTAGCCCCCCATGCCTCTCATCAGTCCCCCCATGCCTCATATCAGGCCGGACCTCCAGCACAAATGAGTGTTTCCATAATGGTAGCACTCATTAGTATTTACCCCATAAGACGCCGAGACATTTCCCCCCCTACTTTTGGGGCAAAAAATGCTGTATATATGTTAACCCTGTACTCCTGCCCATCTACCAGGTGCTTTTATCTCATAGCTGGATCCTACTTTGCCCTGAAACTTATAGGCCAACAGTTCAGGAGAGGGGAGACTGTTAGATTAGGACACTGTAGAAGCTACCTTGTCACTGGTAGACATAAATGATCAAAAATATGCATAAAGAGCTACTACTTTTCCTATAGTAAGTATAGCAGTTACTCAGTTTACACTTTCATGTATTCACCGATCACCTGTGTCTTTGTGCATTGCAATTTCTGTATTGAAAGACAAGAAATCTTGGTGTTGCCAATGTTATAAATGGCACATGGCAGGTGGAGTATTTCTGGGTTGTCTGCCACGTTCCACCACACTGCTGAACACTTTCTGTTGGTACAATAAATAATATAACGTTGAGCGAAGCGAAGCATCCAAAGTGGAATTAGGTTGGAATTTTAGGAAAAATTAGATTCTAAATGAAGCCGAGTTTTCTTGTGCTTTGTGGTAATTAGTCACTTACTTTCCTAAAATGGTGGCTGGAGTTGTCTTAGAAAAAACTGAAAAAAAAAAACTTGCTCGCTCAGAGGCAGTCTACTCCTCTCTTGATTGAAAAAGACCTGCCGAAGGCCCTGAGCTGAGCGGCACACTACCAGTGTGAACACTTGCTGAGGATGGCATAGGTCCTTTGACTGGTCGTTTTTTTTAAACCCCAAAGGCCATATTGTACTAGCATATTACATAACGTAGGCGCTGGCCGCGTGACTTACTTAAATCTACACCAGCTCCCCTGCTGGCCTAGATTTAAGTCATTTTCGACACCAAAAAGAGGTGTAGAAAATGAAAAATGAGACGGGCCAGCCTCCCTGCCCACACCAGGCCCCCTTTTTCCACCACCTCGAAAAGTGGCATGAGCGAGGAAAAGTCGCAGATTCAGCGGTTATAACTCCAAGATTCCAGACCGTCTTGCATGGTCTATGCCAGAAACAAGTGGCAGACTAGCAGAATATGTTGTTTATTAGATGCAGGATTCAATTAATTCTACTATATGTGCTGCTGAGGGTTATGTTCAGCAGAAAGCCTGGACATATTATGTCTGTTCTAAAGGATGCTGGTAGATGAAGACAGGGGCGGATTGGCCATAGACCTTACAGGGAAATTTCCCAGAGGGTCGACGCCCAAAGGGCCGCCCAAGCCCTCCTCTCTGCCACTGGCCGGGTACATAATAAGCCCTCAGTGGATCAAGTATTGTGACTGCACTTGTCCTCCTGAATTGAACTATGGCCCGCATCTTACCTCCTAAGCTCCATATCTTAATCTGAGACATCTGGAGGAGAAGGGCAGAAAATGGTAGCTATTGATGGCCACCACAGAAGGAAAGCCTGCGCAATATATTGTGCTGCATTGTGGTATACGGTATTTTGCGCTATGGTATTGCTGACCCCTCCTACTTATGTTGCCCCGTCTCCTGTCAATTTATACACTCCTACAACATGGGGCCACTTTTAGGTGTTTTCTTCCAGTGCCACTTTATGTTCCCAATCCGCCCGTGGATGAAGAAGTCACTACACCACTTTGGAAGGGTATTTTTATTCTTTAGCCTTGACTTTCAATGGATCATCCTTTTGATAGTGGTACGTGTGGGGATACATAGTCTCCTCCACATTAGGGCTCAGTCAGATGGCCGTATGAATTTTGCACAACGGGTGCAGACCCATTCATTTCTACGGGGCTGCAAAAGATGCAGACAGTGGTTCCGTTCCGTGGCTCCATAGAAAAGATAGAGCATGTCCTATCCTTTTCCAACTGCGGACAAGAATAGGCATTCTCTATTATGGTTGCGGCCATGTACGTTCCACAAATTGCTGAATGCACGCGGCCGGATCCGCAAAACACTACGGTCGTCTTAATGCACCCTTATACTGCAGCCACACAGAGGCAATCACTTGCGAAAGCCATCACCTGCCATTACTTGTTAGTCCAACCTGCAATGGCCCCTCGATAAATCTTACCCATAATGCATAGTCCATATACCAACATTCATCCCATGGCCAAATAACTGCATTATTCTCATTTGTAAATGATGTGATGTAATAGTTCTAAGCTGCTTCAGACAGCAGGAACGTCCTGAGATATCTCAGGTAAAAGATCCCGAGGCTGTCCTGCAGGAATATTAGTGATGACATCAATACATAGCTCCAGCGTAAAGGCCCTTGCACACGAGCGTATGCGTTCTGAGACATACGGTCCGTGAGCGGCATAGATCGTGGGCACGGGAGCGCACAGCATCACAGTGCACGTCGGGCCGCCCGCAGGACTATTGTCCCGCACTCAAAAGATCATATGAGTGCGGGACAATAGTCATTGTAATCTATGATGCTGTGCGCTCCCGTGCCCACGATCTATGCTGCTCACGGACCGTATGTCTCAGAACGCATACGGTCGTGTGCAAGGGCCCTAAGACTGTATGCTAAGAAAGTATGACCCCAACATTACATGTACCGCAAGGTGTGGCCTATCAACAATGGAGAATATAATATATTAGAGAGACAGTCTTCCTTGCAATCAATAACAAGCAGCTAAGGGCAATATCGCCAGTCTAGTAGCTTGCAATCGGTTGAGGGGTTTTGCAGCAATGCAAGAGTTAACGTGGAAGTTGCTCTTCCCTCTCCTGACATGACGGCTTTGAACAGAATCGACAACTGAGGCTATTGCTTCTCTGTGACCCAGAGAGACAAGGCGAAAATGATGAAACGGATACACTGTCTCAGCCGCAACGAGATGGTGGACTGCGACTTCAAAGCCTTAACAAGACCTGAAACAGGCAAGACCTGATCTTGATAAGTAAAAACATTGAGATTCACTAGGAGACACACAGGTCCTCGGGGGACTACAACCTACTGAGATTTTGGTGGATTTAATATTCTCCTGGAGACTAAGATGTAATTTCAGGAGGCCCACGCAGCTCACTCTCTATATCTTATGCCAAAAAAAACCCCTCAAATCAGCAGCAGACTTAGGGTTAGGTCAAATGGGCAGTGCCTATGGACGCTCTTCCACCTGACACAAAAATCTGTGGTTCCTCCCTTATCACTTACGTGTCACTTTCCCAGCCCTATTCTAATATCATACCCTTTTAAAGAAGAACTCCCGCAAAAAAATTTATTCCATGTCCTGCAAGAAATGTACATGATGTAATCTGTAGTGAATGTCATTTTCTTACCAGTGTCTGTATTTGTGAGTTATATCTCCCTGATGTTTCTCATCTGTGTCATGTGACCAGCAATCAGACTCACCAACTGGACACAGCATCTTATGTGTGGACAGGAAGTCTAATTCTCTATGCATTCCTATGGGAGCCTCACTTTCAGTCTCATAGGAATGAATAGATCAGTAGCTGGCTTCCTGTCCTGGGTCAGTTGGAGGTCAGGGAGTTGGTCACATGACCCAGCTACAATTAGAAGAGAGGGGATAACTCAGAATTACAGTCTCTGATGAGAAGATTACATTCACTATAGATTACATGATGCACCTTTCTAACAGGTCAGAAAATAAAAAAAATTTGCAGGAGTTCTTCTTTAAGTGACATCACTGTGCCTTGTGGTGATGTCACCCATCCTCAAACAAAAGCCTAGAGATCTTTCCATTAAGCCTCTGCCCCAACACTAAAAATTAAAAAAAGAAAATTACGGTAAAATTGTATAAAATTTTTTTTACTATTATTGCAAGAACTGGCTGTATTCAGTAGCATCCTAAGCTGATGTAGAAGACATTCGTGATGTACGGCATGTTACTGGTTACTTGTATGGTTGAAAAAAAAGACATATGTACATCAAGCTGAGCCGAGGAATGGGTGGGGATGTGAATTAAGGGAAGGGGAGTGAGAAGTAACAGTTCTACATATTTTCTTATGTTTTCTAAGAAATCATGCAAGCCTTTTTAGAAACCTTCAACAGTTTCCGTCATTTCCATGTCCTGAGGTGACTATTGCACAGATTTACAATCCTTCTAGAAAAAAAAAAAAAGCCTTGTCGCCTCTGGAGGCCGAGCCTTTTCTTCTCCAGATGTAGGCAGTGCCCCCTTATCATTTGTGAGGTTTTTACAGGGTGCAGCTTTTCACCATATTTTTTGTGTGGGACATTTATATATTTATAGGTTATAGGCAACTCTTATCAATACCTTTAATTCTTTTAATATTTCCACATAACTAAGACCCTCCATTCTCCTTATCAGTTTAGGTCGCTCTTCTTTGTACTTTTTCCAGCTCCAGGGCATCCTTTCTATGGACTGATGCCCAGAACTTAACTGCATATTCCAGATGAGGCCGCATCAACGCTTTGTAAGGCTAGTTTCACACTAACGCTAAAAATCCTAATGGAGTTCATCGTATACGGCATGACCGGATACTACCTGTCCCTGCCGGAGCCAACTGACTGTAATGGGGCCCGGCAGGGATCCGGCCTGTTCCGACATTAGTGCAGAAATTCAGACGGACAAAATTCGCTGCTAACAATTCAGACAACACAACTAATCAATTTACTTCAATGTTTCAATGACTCTTCAACTGTACCATTAAGAAAAAGATGGAAAAAAATCAAATGCGGCAGATCAACTTTTTGAGGGATATCTGCCATAGGTCTGCATCAAGGGCGGACTGGGAACTTAACGTGGCCCTGGAAAAAATACTAAAAGTGGCCCCGTTTTGTAGTCAGGTCCAAACTGATGGAAGGCAGGGCCACCAATACCATATTGCGGCACATTATACCACCCCAGCAGAGCCAAATACCACGGTCCATCACAAAATACTGCTGCCAGCACAAAATACATCCCCAAAAACTTACACTGGCCGGCCGTGAGGAGGGCCCAGGTGACCCCCTGGGCATCAGCCCACTGGGAAATTTCCCTGTAAGGTCTATGGCCAATTCACTCCTGGTCGGCATCCTCATGCTCGTTCAAATCATGTTAAAGGGAATATACGAGTAGAGCATTTCTAATGAGCTAATACATTACATTTTCTGGCAGCGCCCCCTGCTGTTTCTGCTGTGGTTAAAATTCTGGTCCACCTCCTCCTGCACCCATTGGTGAACTCACAAGCTGCTGTTAGTGCTGGCATAGTCATCTGATAGTGAAGCGGCCCAGAGACCTTTCATTCATTCCTACTACTAAATCCATAGAAGTATATGGCTGTATCTCTCTCTAGACAGTGGTAAAGGAAATTGCATTACATACAACAGTGCTATGGAATCGCTGGGGCTGTGTGTGATGGACAATTTTCTATGCAGGGGAAGAAGAGGTTAGCAAGAGCTGACAGCAATGCACTCCTGAGAGATGCAGGTGCTTGACGGTTACCTGGGACGAACCGCTGCCCACCCACAGAAAGTGAAGAGACCAGCGCTGCAGAGAGGTGAGTAAAGAGGCTGACGGAACAGTGAACATTAGGCTAGAAAGCATAGGTTTTTGCAATGATATAGTTGAAATAAATGGTGTTCATTGCTACAGAAATTTTATTTTTTAAATCATAGGATAAAACCCTTTAAGAGCAGAGAGTATCCAACAGTATAGACATGCCAATAGCCTGACAACCCATGCAGTTGCTGTGATTGGGGGTGGTAATGGTTGTCACCCAGCTATTCCAGAAACAGATGTAACAAGACGGCAGCTAAATATTATGTTTCAAATTTTATAGAATGGGACAACTCAAGGACAGATTTTCTTGAGGGCAAATTGTGCCACGTTTCTTTTGGGTATGTGGTGTCTGTATGTCTTGTTCACCAGGGTGAGGGGATCACCTTGGATCTTTTCTGCTCATCCCGGTCCCTTAGATGACTGCATTAACAATCAGTATCCTCTTTACAAACTCACGTGATGAGATGGATCTATGTTATTTTTTTTTTTCTACTCTTTTTCTTGAAACCTGACACAATAGCCCAGTTTGTGCTCTAACAAAAGCAGAATTTATTCAGTCTTTCCCTGGTGTTTTCCTGAGCTGGAATGTTTAGCCCTAACTAGTTAAGGCAAACCGCCTGGAACCATTCAGATCTGGCATCTTCTTGCACGCTACACCCTCTTTGGATGTAATTGCATCCCATTTTCCCCAGGCATTTAAGAAGTAACACGCCCAGCCCTGCAGCTGAACATCAGGAGAGCTTGATTTGCACGAGTATTTACAAGCATCTAAAATACCAACACAATTGCAACATATGAATGCGAGACACATAGAACAATGGCGGGGCCGGTCCTGAACGTCATATGACTCACGTGTCACAGACAGGGAGTTTGTTAGACTGACCAGTGTATCACTCCCAGGGGAACGGGGCCGTGGCGGCATCTTCTGTGATAATTGGCTCTGTCTATTCATACGTCTTCATCATTACTTATAGAAGTTTCTTAAAGGGGTTATCACACAAATAATGTAAAAAATGAAAATCAGACATCATATAGTCCATGAAAATACATTTCTAATAAAGCTAGAACCAGCCCTGTACCTCACATGGATCCAGAGATCTCCACATTCATTGCTCTGCTAGATTTATATCAAGCTGACAGCTGAAGGGGAGTGTCTTTTCTGCTGCAGCTAAGGGGTGTGTCTCAGCTCTCCCTATCACAGCTCAGGAGGTGTGTCCATGCTCTCCCTATCACAGCTCAGAAGGCGTGTCTCAGCGCTCCCTATCACAGCTCAGGAGGCGTGTCTCAGCTCTCCCTATCACAGCTCAGGAGGCGTGTCTCAGCTCTCCCTATCACAGCTCAGGAGGCGTGTCTCAGCTCTCTCTATCACAGCTCAGGAGGCGTGTATCAGCTCTCCCTATCACAGCTCAGGAGGCGTGTCCATGCTCTTCCTATCACAGCTCAGGAGGCGTGTCTCAGCTCTCCCTATCACAGCTCAGGAGGCGTGTCTCAGCTCTCCCTATCACAGCTCAGGAGGCCGGTAAAAGTTGAAACTGAGCATGTGCGGCCTTCTCAGTGAATAGGTGAAAGAAATAAGAAATCAAGTGGTCCTATACAGATATATTTTATTGAATAACTCAGTAGCTGTACAAAATGTTTAATTACATGCAATTACAAAAGTATTCAGATCCAGGTGCTGGTTTGAAAACTGTACAATATTTTTCGAGGGACAACCCCTTTAAAGGGACGCTAAACCTAAAAGAGGATCTGCTAATATCATAGAAAGTAAAAGATCTGGGAGATCCTGAGGGCGGAAGTGTGAGATGAAGAAAGCATTGAGGAATAATTGTTTCTTTGGACTTCTTATTATTATCCCATTGAAAAACACTGCAGTCATTGTGTATCCTGAATAGGAGCAACAGATTTCATGTAAAGAGGACCCGTCCCCTCTCCTGACATGTCCGTTTTAGCAACTACGTTCATCCTCCTTGTAATAACAATTTTGAAGCACCTCTTCTTACGTTGTGCTTTTTATCTATTATTCCTGCTAGAAGTTATGAATTAATTCCTAGAAGTTTGTAATGGTGATCCAGCTGGGTATTACCAGTTGGAGGTGTGTTCCTGCACAGTATGACACTATCCAATCAGTACTGCCAGTATCAGACTGTGCAGGGACACCCCCACCCCCCCTAACTGGTAACACTCAGCTGGACCATCACTGCAAACTGCTAGCAATTTATTCATAACTTCTAGCAGGAATAATAAAGGAATGGCACAACATAAACATAAGCATAGATGCTCCGGAATTGTAATTACATAGGGAATGGAAGCAGTTACGAAAACAGACATGTTACGTGTCCCCTTTAACCTTTCAATGACCCCCAATATATGTTTTAATGGTGGTCATTAATGGGCTTTATTATACTGGGCTGTCTTTTGACGGTGGCGCTTTAGAAGAGCAGTGAAATCTCTGTCGGCTCACAGCTAGGGGCTTGGAGATTATTTTGGGGACGAAATAGATTGGTCCCCACAGCTGTGATCACGGTCAGATACCAATCACAGCCCCGCTGGAAGCTAAACAGCGGCTCTGCAATCCTCGGTCTCCCCACCTCTCCTTTTAATGTGCTTTTTTGTGACAGAAGAGACAGAAACCTGCAGACAACTTTGAGAAAATTGTTACAAAATTTGTAATAATTACACAGTTGTAAAAAAATAACATTTTATCACAGTTTTATATAAACAAAAATCATATACATATATATTATATTAGGGTTACGGCCGCTTTCAGACGAGCGAGTTGTACACTCTGGACTCGTGAGTATAAGAGGTCATGCCGCGGATCTGCAAAACACGGATACCGTCTGTGTGCAGGCAGCCCATTATAGAAATGTCTATTTGTGTTCACAAAATGGACAAGAATAGGACATGATCTATCATTTTTGCAGGGCCACGGAACAGAGCAATGGATGCGGACAGCTGTTGTCCGCATCTTTTGCGGGCCCATTGAAGTGAAACAAACCACATTCATGTGAGTGCGCCCTAAGACAGCTCCCGTCCTGAACTTCCAGCACTGCTGGGGTCACATAGCATTATATTGATTTATGATGCTATGTAACCCTTAGAGGTCTGGCATTTATTGGATAACACTGACAGCATTATGTCAGTGTTATACAATACATTCCAGACCTGTAAGGGTTACATAGTATCATAAATCAGTATATAATGCTATGTGACCCCAGCAGTGCTGGAAGATCAGGATGGGAGCTGTCTTATACTTACGCTCCAAGTCCGGAGTGTGCAACTCGCTCATGTGAACGCAGCCCCTATGGTTAGGACTAGGGCTGTTTATAATAAAAAATACTAACTTGAATTTACTGTTTTTCTTTTGTTCCTACATACTAAAAAAATTAACCAAAAGTTTTACATTTATTATTTTATTTTTGTTGTCATAAAATATTACAATGGTGCGGTGTAGAACTTGCAGCTCAGAGGAAGCTTAAGCTATATGTTGTCTGATTCAGGTAGCAAAACAGAGAGAGCTTTAGAGAAGAAATATTTACGTAGTGACGAGACCTCAAGAACTTCATCTGAAGCGTCTGTCACAATACCCCATAGTCCAAAGGAGGAAGCCACAGTTGCTGGAGGCGCAAATGTGGAAAGTAGCAGCCATGTACTACCGCCAAATATTTTCTGGGATCCTGCAGCAAATTTTTCCTCTTAAAGGGGTTTTCTGGGATTTACCTATCCTCAGGATCGGTCATCAGTATCTGATCGGTGTGGGTTCAACCCCCAACCCCTTGAGCGCCGAGGCCTTCTCTCAGCTTTTCCTAGGCCAGTGACATTACATTCATTGGTCACGTGGCCTAGGAGCCGCTCAGCCCCATTGAAGTAAATGGGGCTGAGCACGATACCAAGCACAACCACTATACAATGTACGGCGCTGTGCTTGGTAAGCTCCGAGAAGGTAGCGGCGCTCACAGGAGAGCCGGTACCTTCTCAAACAGCTGATCGGCGGGGGTCCCAGGTGTCGGACCCCACCGATCAGATACTGATGACCTATCCTGATTTACAGAATCTACAAAAACTGATATTATGTATTCTGCCCCATCCATTTACTTTCAAATATTTATTTTACAATTTATTGTGGACCAGACAAACCTCTATGCGAGGCAATTTTTTTCACAGAAACCTGCAGCCCGCTATGCAAGGGTCCGGGATCCCGCTAATGACCTTGAAATTCAAAAGTATTTAGGCCTCATTTTGAACATGGGCATTGTAAAACAAGACTTTCACCCGTGCTTAATGGGAAGCAAGATCTACACATGCAACCCCAGTTTTTGGTTCAGTAATGTCAAGGGGTTGATTTGAGGCATTAATGCAGTTCCTACATTTCAACTTCTTTGCTCTCCTCCCCCTGTTTTTTTCCTGCCTGAGATGGGGGCATGGCTTTGTGGAACAAGGGGTGTGGTTTCATGGAACAGGGGCGTGGCTAATCTATTTGGGGGCGTGACCAGTGAGGTCCGGCTTTCTGGGGTGAGGCCAGTGGCTACCCTAGATGAGAACTGCGGTGTGCCCAAACAGCACTTTATGTCCACTTATATATCCACAGGAGCCACAGTTACAGGGAGAAACAGCCCCCTGTGGGAGCGTTACACACAGCAGAGCTGATCAGGGTCTCCTTAGACTCTGCAGCTCTGCTCCTGCCCCAGAGACCAGACAGCACAAAGTATCTCCATTCCATGGTAGCCACAAAAATATAGATGTCCTATTCTTGTCTGCATTACGGACAAGGATAGGACTGTTCTGTTCCGATCTGCAAACTGCGTCCGGTATCAGTGTTTTGCGGATCCAAAAAGGCTACGGCTGTGTGCATGAGCCCTTAACAAGTGAAGAAATCCCTGCACTTAAGTGCACTGACTGTAAAGAGGTGTTCATGCTAAGCACTATACACGCTGACACCATGGCCATCATGAGGGAGAGAGGGGCTGCTGTGGACAGACAGAAACCTCTCTGTATCACAGAGTACAACCGGTTCATGGGGGTCTTGACCTCTACGATCAGGCTCCCCAGGCCCAGGCTGTGATCAGGCCTGGTGCAAGAAGGTGGCAATATACCTGACACAGGTTGCCAATTTCAATTTTTATGCAATTTACAAAAAGGCACCAGTAACCAACGACTCTGTAGTGCTTCCGTGGTGTTCGGATCTGTGCCTCCGTCTGGCATTTCCCTGGTTGTGGACCCATTGAAGTGAATGGGTGCGCGATCTGTGATGCGGGCTGCACACGGCCAGTGCTCGTGTATTGCGGACCCGGGGTATGCGGGCCGGCATCGGCCGCGTGCATGAGCCCTAAGTCAAAAGACATCATGAGACTCACAGAGCATCACTTTATACACCTTGTCCCTGCTTCTGAAGCACAGAGGTATCCACAAAGGAGATACCGGGTTTGCAGAAAACATGGCCGACGAAGGGACACTTTTTTTTTGCCCCTTTTGGCCTTCAAAACCAGTACTGTGTAGTTACGCGTGCTTTGATACCTATCATACCATATCTAGAGAGAACCAAAAAAGAGAGAAAGAGAATAAATGGTAACTTATAAGACTTTTCAAACTTTCCAATCTATGGGGGAGTCTCCTATTATTGTACGAGGATTTACACTGTCCTGACCATGGGCAGCAGAAAACACTGACGGATCTTTCATTACATTAGGTTTTATTCTGAAATGCTGCCAGGCAAAGACCTGGTACCGGAAAAAGTGTCCATTGGGCGGCTTTCCTGTCTTCTTCCCACATGACAGGTCGACATCGGCTAAATTGGAAGACACCTGTCTATGAGGCCGATGGAGGCAGGGAGAAGCCGGCGGGGGGCGTCTTGTGGACAATTCTCTCTTTGCCTGGCAGCGTTTCAGTGTAAAACCTAGATAATTGGACTGAGGGAGCCTGTCAGTATGTCATGCTGCCCATGGTTAGGGTAACACGGATCTTCCGTCAAGTTCCCTAACGGATCGTTCAGTCAAATGCTAATTTTTGTTAAAAAATCCTAACTACTGTATACCCCGAGATGAATACCTTGCTCTATATAATATTATGTCTATACAAATTAGTATCTCAACAGTAACTTAGGAAGTTTGAAAATAAAGGTTGGGCTACATTGAAACACACAGTGAAAAAGAGCAGCCATGAGAAATGGACACACTGCCGTTTTGCAACCATCTTCTGTCCATCCGTCTGTTTTTTAAAGGGGTCCTCTCACTTCAGTAAGTGGCATTTATCATGTAGAGGAAGTTAATACAAGGCACTTACTAATGTAATGTGATTCACCATATTGCCTCCTTTGCTGGCTGGATTTATTTTTCTATCACATTATACACTGCTCGTTTCCATGGTTACGACCACCCTGCAATCCATCAGTGGCGGTCGTGCTTCCAATTTCCCAATTTCTTTGTTAGAAAGACATTGTCCTGTTCTATACGAGGTCTGATTTGAACTCTTTATATCAATCATGACATAATGCCTAACCCATAGAATATTATATGACTTAAAGGGGTTATCCAATAACAGCCCCCCACCATGTGCTGGGAACCTCGTACGGAATATACTTACGCCGGGCCCCTGCTGCTGATTGAGGGGACTCAGTTCCTTCACCCGCCCAATCAGAGCCTGGGACTTAAAGGGGTTATCCAATGTCAGAAACAGCCCCCCCCCCCCCCGTGTGCTGGGCCCCTCACATGAAATATACTTACCCGGCTCCCCGCACTGCTCCTGGTCCCCGCATAGTCACTGCTGCTCCTCCCTGTGCACGGATGAAAACATTCAGTGTCGGAGTGGAGCAGCCAATGGGAGCCGGGGACGAGCCTCCCTAGCGTCACGTGCGATGCTAGGGAGACTCGTCCCATCTGCCATTGACTGCTCCCCCGACACCAGATGTTTTCATCCATGTACAGGGAGAGGCAGCAGCGGCTGTGCAGAGACCAGGAGCGGCGCAGGGAGCCGGGTAAGTATATTCCATGTGAGGGGCACATGGGGGGGCTGTTTCTGATATTGGATAACCCCTTTTGCGCCCGCTCGATCAGCAGCAGGGGCCCGGCTGTTACTGAACTTACAACTTAAAAGGACTTTGTTATGTTCAATTCTGGCCTCGTTCTTCAGTGCAGTGGACCCAGGGAGTCCCGGCCTGTGGTAGGACACCGTGACACAGCTACACTACATCAGGACCACTACTACTCCCATCCTCTACACCGGCTCCCACAGGTGCTCACTGCAGTTCCATTTATTATTTTACCCCGGAGTCTCTACAGTTGTCAGCACAAGATGTGTAAATCACCAGAATGCGCCTCTGTTGCTCATGGGGCTCTTTTACTCCTGAGCCCTATGGTATGTCCAGGTAACAGATTAGGGCCATAATAATAAGAGGGCTGACTTCATACTGGCACACAATGGGCACAACATTTTAATTTTCATTTTGCATCATCTGCTGACCTGTGGGGTCAAAATGCTCACGAGACCCCTTAGTAAAGTCTCTGTGGGATGTGATTTCTAAAATGGGGTCACTTCTAGGGGTGTCTTTTTTTTTTTATAGTTCACCTAAAGACCTCTGTAGTTGTCAGCCAGTGCTGTATAAATCACCAATCTAGGCACAAATGCACATGGTGCTGTTTCTCTGCTGAGCCCTGCGGTGTGCCCATACAGCACTTTATGTCCATATATAATACATCCATAGGAGCTCCAGTTACAGGGGAATACAGCCCCCTCTGGGAACATTAAACACACAGGCAGCGCTGATTCAGGGTCTCCTTAGACCCTGCAGCTCTGCTCCTGCCCCAGAGACCCCGGCAGTCATGGGACCACAGGGACTAAGAGAGAAAGCGGCTCGGCTGCTTCCTGCTCTCCCCCTGCGCTCAGGTACCACTCTGCTGCCGGCACAGGAGAAGGCAGAAGTGGTAATAAACAGCCCCTGTCTTCTCCTCAGGGTCCCCGATGTGTCTGACAGCCGGGACCCGACCTGCTCCTGCTTTAATCCCAGGGCTGATCGGCGCTGCCTGAACGTTTATATATGTGCTATCTATACGGGGTATGTGCAGATAGGACGTATATATCCAATATAAACCCAGAAAGACTATGTGATCATTGGCTGCCATGCTACAACATGTACGGGCATCATTTATCAATTTCTCCAAAGAAAGAAAAAAACACACCTAAAAAAAGATATAACCTCTAGGCAGAAATAAAAGGGATTTATGCAAAAGAGAACATCAAGGATCATAGATGGGTTTTTAGGTCAATGTTCTCAGTACCTGTCTGAGGCTCGCACACATCATTCCTGCCATGAATGAGGGACGATTCCCCAGTCACTTGGCAGTTTAGAGTTTTTCCTTTCTTCGCAGGGATTTGTGAAGCAGGGAAGGGGAATTGCAGCTTCTCGGGGGACACCGATCCTAAGACAAACATGGACGGGATCCAAATTCCACTCATAGCGGAGACATTCTGCAGCGTCAGAGGGATGACTGGTCCAGAGCTCCCCGACAAGATGTCCTTACGTAAAATAATAAAAAATATATTTTGCACAAGTCATTCTTAATTGTGCAAGTTGGTGTTGTCCTCTCATCTGGTAGTTTCACACATAGGGGCTCAGTTATTAGCCAGAAACATGCCTATATTAGGCGTATTTTTGGAGCAGATTGCGGCACAATCTACGACTTTTCCAGGCTCACGTCTGGCGAGGAAGGGGACATGCTGGCAGTCCCGTCTCATTCATCATTTTCTATGCACTTTGACTGACCTTATTATTAGTCAGGGCGAGGTGACATTTACACAGCCTGGTCCTGTCAATCAAACTGAGGAGGACGTGGCAGTTGAGGAGAGAGCAGAGCCTCTAGGTGTAATGGTAACACCCCTGTTGCTCCTAGAGGATCATTTGCATATATAATATTTTTTCTCACTAATGCGGGCACTTATGAACATGGGACCAACACAGATGCCTTCAGCTGCCAAGAGGTCAGCCAGTGTCATAGGTACAAAACTGCTGACAGATGCCCGTTAATGCTAATAAACATCCTCTGTCACCAGATTTAAGTTTTTTTTGTCATTTTTTTCTAAAATAGAGTAGTGGAATTTATAGTAATGTGCACTACACATTTATGACACATTTTTTCCCCACATTTGGCACACAGCTTGCACTGGGTATGACATTTACCCAAAGGCTTCTCCATAGGACTTGAATCGGCACTAAAAAAAACACATGTTAAAATTCTCCAAATTAGAAAAAACATACAAAAAGCTTGTAAAAGCTGCATTAAAACACACACAAAAAAAAAAATCTGTGAAGAAGGTGTAAGGTTGGCCATAGACATTAGATAGTTGGTTCCCGAATGAGAGCGCTCAGCCAGGAGGCCCCCAAAAAGTTTACTTGATTGTCCGTTCCCGCTGACACTGGCAGATTCACATCACCTTTATCTAATGTGTACGATCGCCCCCTCGTTGATGCTGTAACTTATCTGCCTTTTCCCAGCCTACTGTATGGGACTTTTGACCAGATGGGCTCCACACTAGTGAGATTACATTGAACTTTCATCGAGTTTCTATCATTTACATACACAGGGATGCAGAGAATTTTTGAATGAAAAGCATGAACCGTAGAGATGAGGCATCTTTCTGTAAAGCGTTGCTGCTGCTGCTGACCATGGAGGCTATTTTTATTTTTTGTTTGCCCCCGACTGCTATATTTTTAGATGAATCCTGATTGCACTGAAATATAAATGCCTAAAGGGTGACACTGCTTACAAAAGACGAAATAAGAGCACATAATCACACACCTCTCTGTCTCTCAGCCTGGCGAGCTAGCCTAAGCTTGTCGCCTACATGTAAATCAAATTACACGTATCGCAATATTTGAATTCACAGTTCTTTGTGATAACGTATACGGCTGCGTTCAGATTTTTGTCGCAAATACGTCAGGGTTGGATTTTTTGCGATTTTGGGTTTGCAGTAACCTTCCAGTGGTGCCATTAATGTTTATGGCTACGCTACATGTTTTTTTTTCTTGCGGTGCGGATGGATCACAGACGCATTCAAGTTGGGTCTGCGTAAACCGCACAGATGTTGCCCGTGCATCGGGGACATCAAAGTAACATACTAACATGGTTTATAAGGCCGAAAAAAGACATCTGTCCATCCAGTTCGGCCTGTTTTCCTACAAGTTGATCCAGAAGAAGGCAAAAAAAAAACCCTGTGAGGTAGAAGATAACTTTCCTCACTTTAGGGAAAAAATTCCTTCCCGACTCCAATCAGGCCATCAGCCTGCGGTCCCCAAGACATGGAATGGCCAAGCAACGGCCACGTGCATGAGGCCTAAGTCTGCAAAACGTTAGAAAATATTTCTCTGCAGCCTTCCAATCTGATCAACAAAGACCTACGGTAATTATTAGGAAAATGCTAAATACGTAATTCCCTAAAATCTAGTGCTTATCCTCCCTCGTGCTCCTTGGATCTGCACGCTCAGTACCTGTAAGGAAAGCATTTCCCCTTTGAAGAGCATTTATAGGTCCTTTCCATACACAGATGATGATTACAGGATGCCGCGTACACATGTTCTCCATGTCTGACAGCCTCAGATTTGGTGCCTAGTATTCATGCTCTAGGGGACAGAATCGTTTTTTTTCCCTCTTCTTCTTCTTCCCTGATTGCGGTACCATTCCTTTATAACCAGCCGACAGTACGTTAATGGCATTTGTACAGAATCTGCTGGGCCGTAGGGCAGTCAGATGATCCTTAACCTTTTATACTGAATGCCATCTGGAGACGGCTTCCATTGTCTGACTACTTAACATAATGGCAGTTAAGGTCATCTCTCCGCGTCTTTATGAATCTGTTTATCATCACCAGGTACAGGGAATTAAACAGCCCATGACCTGATGCATTAGATGTATGATTGCGCTGGACATATAATCCTACCTCTGCCAGCAGACAGATGGGGTATTGCATAGCAATAACAAATGAAAGCCATGCCACGGGGCCAGAAGTCACAAAGTGGGGGGGCTGTCGACTGGATTAAAGTTCTGTAACCCCTTAAGTACTGCAATCCAGTGATGTAACACAGGAATGCCACCTGATTGCAGGGAATGCATAAATGTTACGTTTCGTATACTTAGCTGCCCACCTCTTCTAAAGGTTCCCTGCGCCCGATATTATTGATCTCATCATCATCTGTTTTATCAATATAAATAAAGCTAGGCTAAAATAGCCAATAAACATCAGTTATCTATAAGCATATCCCACCAGACCTCGGGGGAGGGCCTGGTGGGAGACCCTCCCCCGAGGTCTGGTGGGATATGCTTATAGATAACTGATGTTTATTCCTGGCCTCAGTCCTATGCTGGGTGAGCCATAGATTAGATCTTTCACGATTCCTCCTCTGAGAAAACAGGCACCCTCGTAATCAGCTCCTTCAGTAATCACTCTCACAGAATTATGCAGAATGCACAAAAGACTTTATTACAGCTGAAAGATTCCTCTTTTAAAGGGGTATTCCGGTAACGTAACTTAAAGGGGTTGTCTGGATTCAGAGCTGAACCCGGACATACCCAGGTTTTGATTCCCGCAGCCCTCCTGAACAGGGCATCGGAGCATGAGATGCGCTGGATCGCGCAGGGCAAGGGCTCTTTTGTTTATAAACATTCACTGCCGGGCGGAGGCTTCCGCCCGGCAGTGAGTTCGGTGACGTCACCGGCCGTAATGGGCCGGCTTTAGCGCTGCCCTAGCCATTTGAATGGCTAGGGCAGCTTAAAGCCCGCCCAGCTGTTACAGTTCACGGGCGAAGCCTGTCACGCCCGGGTTAACTCATAACCAGGCCGGTTTGCATGCGCTTCAGGCAGGTGAAGATCGGAAGCTTAAGGAGCAGGGGACTCTATTGAGTGAATGGCCGGTGAATTATGTCCGGGTTAGCTCTGACAGTTTTAAATTTTTGGAATGCCCTCCCATGATCTATACAGGGCATACCATCAGCCCAGATGCATACCCTGATATCAGAAGCACCCATACCAGCATATATTATTGGCCAGCTCCCTGAATTCTATGTGTACATATAATAGCGGGCCGGTTCAGCTCCATCACCTGAATATTCCGGCGCACAGAACCTATTTATCGCAGGGATATCATAGGTGACGTTGTATTGGGGCGCTTGTATGATAAGCTAAGCTGTAGGGCACCCCCTATACATATAGCCAGAGGCTTACCGGCTATAAAGCCGGATTCGCCTGCCTTAGAGCCAGTTCAACCCATACAACCCTGACATATACCAGACTATGCCAGGCAATAGGTACAGAGACCGCCCAGATATAACCTACAGTATACCTAGTTAACTTGAGACCGCTATAATGTCTTTATTAATACCAGAGATAACAGACAGGCATAACTTCTGAGGGAATGCATATCCATACCTGAACCAGACCAACCTCGACTACTTTATAACTATACATTTTAACAGAAGGAACCCATACCTGTGTACATATTAACCAGCCATACTGCTATAACCTATAATATCCAGAACCCATACCTGTACATATAACCAGAACCCATATACATGTACATGCAATACCTGTCATATAACTCAGACCATACTGTACATACAAATAACATCAGAACCATACTGTACCCATACCATGAACTACATATAACCAGAACCATACCTGTACATATAAGACCAGAACCATACCTTATACATAGATAACCAGAAACCCTATA
Source organism: Rhinella marina (assembly GCA_900303285.1). NCBI lineage: Eukaryota > Metazoa > Chordata > Amphibia > Anura > Bufonidae > Rhinella > Rhinella marina. The sequence continues at coordinate 56,492 of ONZH01012708.1, forward strand.
CCTGTACATATAACCAGAACCCATACCTGTACATATAACCAGAACGCCATACTTGTACATATAACACAGATAACCCCCTGCCAATAAGATACTAAATTACCAGACAATAAACTATAGTGTACATATAACCAGAAACCCCATACCTGTTGATACATATAAGATCGAGAACCCATACCTGTACTATAAATCACACAGACATACCTGTACATATACATTCCAGTAACCATTATGCCTGTACATATATATCCAGAATTTCCATAATTTTACCGGCTTGTAACCAGAACCCGGATATTTCTTATACCAATACCCATACCACATACAAGAAGGCATACTGTAACAATATTGCAACCAGAACCTGTATTACAATAATAGAATATACCTTGACATTAGACCAGAGTCATACCTAATGTACATATACACCAGAACCACCTAAAATATAAGAACCCATACCTGTACTACCCAGAGACCTGTACATTACCATACCTGTACATATAACCAGAACCCATACCATGTACCACATATACCTGTACATATAACCAGAAGCCCATACCTGTACATATAACCAGAACCCATACCTGTACATATAACCAGACCATACCTGTTACATATAACCAGACCCCATACTGTACATATAACCAGAGCCCATACCTGTACATATAACCAGAACCCATACCTGTACATATAACCAGACCCCATACCTGTACATATAACCAGACCCCATACCTGTACATATAACCAGACCCCATACCTGTACATATAACCAGAACCCATACCAATACATATAACCAGAACTCATACCTGTACATATAACCAGAACCCATACCTGTACTTGTAACCAGAACTCATACCTATACATATAACCAGAACCCATACCTGTACATATAACCAGACCCCATACCTATACATATAACCAGACCCCATACCAATACATATAACCAGAACTCATACCTGTACATATAACCAGAACCCATACCTGTACATATAACCAGAACTCATACCTATACATATAACCAGAACTCATACCTATACATATAACCAGAACCCATACCTGAACATATGATCAGAGATTAATTTTACCTTGCAACCCATTTGTCTAGCTCCTGTGTGAGTCAGTGTCATGGCTCCTGACCTTCCCTCACAAAACTACAATCCCCACAATGCCTAGCTTTCCTGCTGTGAGTTTCTGCTTGTTCATGAGTGTTGATGATTACTGATTGGCTGCCTGATATCACAGTGCAGATACGCCCTCTCTACTCAGCACACTAACATTCAGCTACAGAACTGATAGCAACACACTGAGCATGCCTGACCTGACAAAGGCTCAGAACTACAGGTCGGTGCCATGGTAACTTGTGAGGAAACACAATGGGTAGCAGGGGAAGAAAATTACTTTCTAACTACTGAACGGTAAATATGTGAAATTGACATTATATGAGGTAATGATTGATGATGAATTAGTCTAAAACATAAGTTATATTTATGGTAACCGGAATACCCCTTGAACAACTATTTTGTGTCTATTCCCAGCTGTAGGGTGGATTCCCATAAGGTAGGACACAGCAATATTCTTCCGGGGACTGAAAAATTGTTTATTAATACATATATTGCAACAAGTGCTTCTTTGTATGGAATACACATGTATTTACTTGATTATGGAGAGAATACCTCCACAGGACGAATCCATGGACTTTCCTAGAGGTTTGCCAAAATGGTGGGATTTTTTTAAAACCTTGTCTACACGCCGCAGAAAAAAAAAAACCTGCACAGAAATTGACCTTGATATAGATTTTAAAACATGCTGGGATCGAGCGGCCGCTTGAACATGCCGCCACCGATGACGTCACATCCCGTGAGAGGATTATGTGACACGTGATCGCTACTACTGCCGGGAACTTAAGTGATGAGCGATTAGTGGGTGGCCACACATAAATGTACCCTGTTGTCTATTTGTAAGCCAGCTGTCTCTGACCGGGGGTTCAAAGTGACTATGAACTAGAAAATCACCCACACTGCGTCCTCTCCTAAAGGTGATTGCTGGGAATTCTGGTAGTACATCATTCAAATCTGGGTCAGTCTTTAATAATGACTAATAGCAGGAAAGAATATCCCTTATCTTCTGTACCAATAATCCTAATGACATTGTCTTTATTAATTTTCAGACTAGGGTTAAGTAACAGTGATCGATCGCATTTAGACAGCCATCAGGATATCCTCTTTGTTTAAATCTCTGAAATGATACGAGGGCCTCCTCACTCTCAGAAATTGTCACTTCGGGCAGTTACGAACATAGAGAAGTAAGGGCCCCATAGCAAGGATCAGACCGGGCCCCCCACACAGGACAGAAGGGTTTCCGCCTAAACCCCTTTCAATGCCCATTGGGCCATTTTTCCACTGCCTCATTTGCTAAAAGTTGTTCCTTTAGAGGGTAGAGTCCTGGCCAAGTTTTCACCTCCAGTAGAAGAGGAGATGACCCCAACTAAGACTGGTGCCCCTCTTGGTCTGCCACTATGGTAGTTATGCCCCTGCTTTTGGGATACTCATTCTGAGGATGGAAACTTTCCCATCTCAACAGACTGTTTATTACAGTCTTTTTCTGAAATAGAGTGGTATTAATGTTTAAAATTATCATCAATACTAATTCTGATTTCTACTGATATCCTCCATGAACTGTAGGAACTTAGCTTTAGATCCTGTCCACAGTAACAGGATATCATCAATAAAGCCAAAGGACAATATATTGTGTCCATCTATGACACCCCTCAGATAAAACAATCATGTCCTCCCACCAGCCCAGGAGCAGGTTAGCATCCCTGCACCTGATACAGTTGGGCAATATTTAAGAGGGTTTAGCCCCTTATGGATCTTAGGGAGTCCATAGAAAGTGTAGTCCCAAAATATTGCCCCTTTAGGGTTTTATAACAATGTTTTTATTTTTACTCAGATTTTTTAGACCCTCCATTTCAGTAAACAGTAAATCGTTTGGGAAATGGTTGAATCAGTGTCTATCTGTTCCAAGTCCCTACCAACTGAATTAAGGGAAAGATCAATATGTTGTTCCTCCTTCCCTTTGGTGGCAATTTAACACTCTTTTATTCCTAAGGCCCGAAAAGGGGCCCTGTACCCTCAGTCTCTCATTGTCGCCCAATAATTGGATAAGGTCATCAAAACCTTGTAGGTCCTCCAGGTCTAGACCTAGTTCCTGGCATCTCTTGATTTCTGTTTGCATGTAGGTTTTATGCCATTTAATTTTGCGAACATACAAGTGGAGATCCTTGACCCATTCAAATTGGTTGAATCTATTTGTGAAAACAAAGGTAAGTCCTTTGGAGATGAAAATTTGGCATCTAATAAAACAAGATCTGAGACTCAATGTGAGTCTGCAGTTGTTGTTCTCTTCTCTTTAAATGTGAGGACTGTCTGAGTCAGTTCCTCAGTCTTCTTCTCCAATATACAAAGATTAATGTTTTCCTGTTCCTAAAGTAATTTCATTAAGAGTACGGAACTGTCAGTGATTTCTGTCTCCCATCTACCGAGTAGTTCCTGGGTACAGAATCCGGCCACAGGGCACGCTGGAGAATGGCGACCTGTAGAATTGCTTGCTTACGTAGTGACAGACGTATTATTGACATCAAGCATGATGATTACTGGATAGCCATGATTATAGACCCTCCCTACTAAGGCAAAATGGAGGAATGTTTTTCTCTTGCAGAAAAGGAGGACAAATTGGGTTATTCCCAGGAAACACTGTGTATGCAGCTTGTTGCACCTTATGGCAAGCAAATGCCTGCCACCAGCACATCTGAAAGAGGGGATCCTCTTCACTCCCCGAAGTCAGCCCCCTCCCGCAGCAGAAGCCACATCAGCAGTAGCAGCAGCCATTTCAGTTTCCTCAACATGATGGAGCAGTTATTCCATGTGCCACGCCACTCAGCAAGCCGATGGCTCCCACCTCAAAGGCCAGTTCAGGATTACCTAAACTCTGGCCAGTCTCTGTCACATACCTTGTTCTCTGACTCCATCTGGGCAGGCAGGCTGAAACAATGGCCCAAAACTGGCTTCTTCTTTCTTGCCCAGCCTCCAGTGTCATCTTGGAGAGGGTTTTTAGTGCCACAAGGAGCATGATGACACCCAAACAGACCAAGATGTCCTCCGCCAGTGTCCAAAACCTCACTTTTGTCAAAATGAACCAAGCCTGGATTCAGGGGGATTTTCAAACTTCTTTGGCTGATTCTGATGTATAGATCTAGCCTTGCTGGCGGTGCCCCATCTTGCCACTGTTGCTGTCTTCCTGTCTGTTGCCCGTCTTTCTGCCAACATCATGCCACTGCTTTGACTGGCCTACCATTAAGTTCTGTAGGGCTGTTACTGCCGCCTCCATCATGCCACTGCTGCGGCCTGCCTACCATCACGTTCTGTACGGCTGCTGCCTCCATCATGCCACTGCTGCGGCCTGCCTACCATCACGTTCTGTATGGCTGCTGCCTCCATCATGCCACTGCTGCGGCCTGCCTACCATCATGTTCTATACGGCTGCTGCCTCTATCATGCCACTGCTGCGACCTCCCTACCATCACGTTCTGTACGGCTGCTGCCTCCATCATGCCAATGCTGCGGCCTCCCTACTATCACGTTCTGTGTGGCGGCTGCTGCTTCCATCATGCCATTACTGTAGCCTGCCTAACATTACATTATGTACTGCTGCTGCTGCCACCTCCATCATGCCACTGCTGCGGCCTGCCTCCCATCACATTCTTTATTCATAAAAAAATTTAATGAAAAGAGATATCAAGTTTTCTTTAAAAAAATTCCTAGGTCCTAGGAGGCCAGAGCAGGTTATATACCAACTTTCAGGGCAATTGGAACACCTTTGGTTTTTGGCCTGAACAGATTTGGGTCCAAACCGAACCTTTTAATAAAGTTGGCAAACCAGACCCAAAACTAATCTTGAGTGGTTCACTCCTCTCTCGTCAAAACACATTAATTTCTCCTTAGACATCACTGATCCTTAGCAAAGCCTAAAATTTAATGAATATGAAGAAAAAAAAAAGAAATAAAAGAGAATTGGACAGCTGTAGAAAATACAGCTGCATATTTAACCTTTAAGGCGCCAAAATAGAATTGCCTGAGACGTTTGTGCGCACTATCCTCCATAGACTTTCTTTGGAGCACTAGCCTCAAGAAATATATATACACACACATCTATAGATTAACCCAAGAAAATAACGGGGGCCGCGCAATTTAAAATGTAGCGTGATCAATAGAAATGGAATAAAGCCCGGGGTCTATTTGCACCATGGGCAATAATAACAGAACAGTAAGACGGTTCTTGTTGGCTCTGGGGATTCTGGAGTATTATGATATGACAGAACACAAGCAATATATGTACTGAAACCTGCTACCCGCAGGCTGCTCCGGAGCTGAATTTTCTTCATTTTTGTCTTTTTTTTTGGATCTATCTGTGTCAAAGCTTTTCAGATTTTTTTTTTTTTGTGGACTCTTTGGAAGTTTCTGTGATGTGTGCAGGCGAAAAGACAGAACCGTCTTCATCAATGTTCAGCGTCGAACAATTTATGATAACATCGTGTACAAAGCAGAAACTCGAAATCTCTTGAAATGAAAGCAATAGGGGCGGCAAATGAGGAAATCAATTTAATAAACCTCATCGTCAATAAATCTGTATCGATTTCTTCATCTCTTATGACATTCTTTTGTGGCTTGGTTAAAAAAACAAACAAACAATGATTTCTGTCTGTCTGTAATAATGCCATCGGTCCACGTCGTCTATACATTGTGACGGTAATTGCTGCGACTTTGCCATTCATCTCAATGAGGCTGACAGTAATCCATGAGTTTGCCTCCAAAGAAAAAACCCTATTCAGAAATTTCTGCAACAAATCTGCTGAGTGTGAATCCACCCTCGGGGTATGTGCTCACGACAAACATCGCTTAGGCCGGGTTCACATCTGCGTCGTGAACTCTGCCACTATCATCCGGTCACTGTATCCGGGTTACATGCAACATTTTTTGAAAGTTGGCATATATACAGGATTATGTTTAACATACCCGAGACGGATCCATCACGAACTCCACTGAAAGTCAATGGGGGACGGATCAGTTTTCTTTGAGTGAGATTGTGTCTAAAAGAAATGGATCCGTCCCATTGACTTGCATTGTGTGTCATGACGGATCCGTCTTGCTCCACATCCCAGGACAGAAAGCAAACCGCAGCGTGCTGTTCTCCGGTATGAGAATGGAACGGAATGCATTTTGGAGCGCTCCGTTCTGTTCAGTTACGTTTTGTCCCCATTAACAATGAATGGGGACAAAACGGAAGCGTTTTTTACTGGTATTGAGACCCTATGACAGATCTCAATACCGGAAAATGTAAACGCTAGTATGAAAGTAGCCTTAAAATGCAGTGTGAAAATCGGAGTGTGACCCTTAGATCGTTCCCGTGGATTTGCAGTTTGCACTGCTGTGGGTCTGGGCATGGATTAGTCTCATTCAATCGAGTAAATTGTGTCCAGGGCAGAATCCATGACATGTCATTTCTTGGCGCAGACTTCAAATCCGCAAGGCAAAGAATAAAGGATGTATGAATGGCAATGCAAATTACCATGTAAGACTGTGGAGCAAGGATTGTGGAATAGGCTCTAAAATCCACATAAAAGAACTGCTGTGTGCAGTGGCGTACATAGTACGGGCCCCATAGCAAGGATCAGACCAGGCCCCCACACAGGACAGGAGGATTTCCGCCTAAACCCCTTTTCAGTGACCCTTGGGCCATTTTTCCTCTGCCTGATTTGCTAAAAGTTGTTCCTTTAGAGGGTAGAGTCCTGACCAAGTTTTCACCTCCAGTAGAAGAGGAAATGATCCCAACTAAGACTGGGCCCCCTCTTGTCCTGGACCCCATAGCAGTCGCATGGTCTGCCGCTATGGTAGTTACGCCCCTGGCTGTATGCACATACCCTTAGAGGTTGTATCAAGAGACTCTAGTTTTGACCCAGTTGATTAAAGGATTGGTGACCAATTTCCAATTGGGGGCCTTATAATGGATTTTATGGGATCTACCACCTCATTGGACTCATAACCTGTAAAATTTTAAATACTGTAATTTAGATATTTGTTCTTGGATTGTGTTCATTATTTCAATTCTACTGACTTACATTAAATCATCTTGATTTTTGGGTCTCAACACCTCTATGCTGAACTCTATAGTCTAAGTTGTCGGACATTTTTACTTCCTAATCATTTTCCTTCTTAAATTTTATCGTTTTAATGAAGATAAAGTCTGATACTATGTTGCATGACAGATGAAAATCACCAAAATCCCCATGCTTTTATTGGTCGATTGACAAGACCAGAACTTGGCTACATATTGACTTCTGTATCCAAAATAGATGCTCATAGTTTGGGCCAATGTTCTCCACCCTACGACTCACCAGGTATTGCAAAACTCGATCACAATGGGAGTTGTAGTTTTGCAACAACTGGAAAGCTAAAGGTTGAGGAATGAGAATTCAGGGTGTAAGATCACAACAATCTATAAATATAAAAATAAATTGTGCAAAAACACAAAACATATGTTACTTTTAGTCCTAACTAGTCAGATGTTCCAGTAATTAAACCCATGGTCTTGCTGGACAACAGGAACAGAAATTTCTGTGTAAAATTTCTTTGTAAGCACTGCTGTGCCTTTAAACGCGGGATAAAGGTCTGTTCCTTCATTTGCATGTGTAGAATTTGATCAGGAACCAAAACTCACAAGTTCATGGCGCTAAGCAGAAGTTTATTGAAAACAGATGGACGGTGTCTCCATGCCCCGGCACTGAAGTGATGAGTGCTTACTTTATGTAAGAGTATAGACCTTCTGTGTGCAAGACGTAAGGCCTCATGTATGTACATCTATGGCAGGTCTGGGGCCTAAACGTGTCTACAATTAAAACCAATACAACAGCTGGAATCTATCAAAACTAAAAGAATATTCCTCTGCCAAAATAAATAAGTGCCCTCTTCTGTCAAGTTTTATTCTGTTTTTTTTTCTTTGTTATTCCTATTTCTAGGAAATATGCCTGACACAGAGTCTCATGGAGACTTTCTCTCTCTCAGGGGAGAGTCGCAATGCCAGCCCCTAGCTAGGCGTACTCACCATTCAGGAACCTGGGAAATAGAGGTAGCTATGGGCTCACATCAGACTCTACACCTAAGGCAGGCGCCTCCCCTTAACCCCTTCACCCCCGGAGCTTTTTTCGGTTCTGCATTTTCGTTTTGCGCTCCCTGCCTTCAAACAGCCATAACTCTTTTATTTTTCTGTTCACATAGCTGTATGAGGGCTTGTTTTTTGCGGGACAAGTTGTACTTTCCAACGCCACCATTTAATATTGCATACGGTGTAGTGGGAAGCGGGAAAAAAATTCCAAACCGGGTGAAATTGCAAAGAAAACGCTATTCCGCTACAGTTCTACGGGTTTCTTATTTACAGCGTTCGATGTGCATTAAAACTGATCCATTACTTTCATTCTACTGGTCAGTACGAATCCGGCAATACCTAATATGTATAGTTTTTCCTGCGTTTTCATAGTGATAAAATAATTAGAAAGTTGCCCTTTTTTTTTTTTTTTTTTCCTTGTCAAATCTTGACCCCTATAACTTTTTGGTATTTATGTGTACAGAGCTGTATGGGGGCTCATTTTTTGCGGGACGATCTGAAGTTTTTATTGATACCATTCTGGGGTGTGTATGACTTTTTGATCACTTTTTATTTAATTTTTTTTAGAAAAAAAAAGCAACAAAAAACGGCAAATCGCCATTTGGACGCTTTTTTCTGCCACACAATTCGCTGTATTGGAATTTTTTTTTTATATTTTAAAAGTACGGGCGTTTTCGGTCACGATGATACCCATGATGTCTATATTTATTGTTATTTAGGTATTTATTTTTTACTTATACGGAAAGGGGGGTGATTTGAACTTTTACATCTTTTTTATTTTTTATATATTTTTTAACTTTTTTTTTAAATTTTTTTTTACTATTAGAAAGCTCAAATATGGGCTTATATATTGTGGCTTTTTTTTTTTCTTTATGAGCAATTCTGGGTTTTATAGACTCAGAAAGCCATGAATTGCTCATTTCTTATCCTGGCCTGCCATCTAGTGGCCAGAATAAGAATTGCACTTTGAAAACTGTAATCCTCACCAGCGAGGATTACAGTTTTCATATGGTGTACAGACACCCCGATTGGCCACACGGGGTGTCTGTACACCACCCGGAAGCGAACGCTTCCGGGTTTAGCCGCAACTAGATGCCGTGATCACGTGTGATCACGGCATCTAGTCAACCCGGAAGACGCCGCCGATGTAGTAGGTAGCGGCAAGTCTCTGCTGTTAGAAACAGCAGAGACTTGCCGGCCATGACGCCCGCCGCACCCGCGAGCGGGCGCCATGTGCCCCGCATCGCCCCAGCGCCGTACATGTACGGCGCTGGGGGTGAAGGGGTTAAAGAGGACCTCTCACCGCTCCTGAGATGTCTGTTTTAATAGCTACATGTATTCCCCATGTAGTAACAATTCTGGAGCATCTATTCTTATGGCTCTATGTTGTGCCATTCCTTTATTATTTCTACTAGAAGTTATGAATGAATTGCTAGCAATCTGCAGAGAGGGTACAGAGGGGAGGTAACCAGTTGGGGGGTGTGTCCCTGCACAGACTCACTCTGTCCAATCAGTGCTGCCATTGTCAGACTGTGCAGGGACACACCCCCAACTGGTTACCTCCCCTCTGTACCCTTACTGCAGACTGCTAGCAATTCATTCATAACTTCTAGTAGAAATAAGCTATTAAAACAGACATGTCAGGAGAGGGGGAGTCCTCTTTAACGATTAGGCAGAGGGCCTCTGAATCGCTCTCACCTCTCATAAATAGAACTTTTTGGCCGTACAGTTAGAGATGCTCCACTCTCTCAGTCCCCTCCCTGCTCTCATCAAACAGAAAGTTACAGCCAGGATAACACTGGAAATATGAGTAATCACTGGACCCCCAGGTATGCAGCATTAACTTTTTTACTGCCCTAGACCACCATTGATAGTGGAATTCACCCAGCACTGTCCTCATTCACCAAGGATTCTGATATTATCTCTTTCACTGGCCTAGATCAACAGGTATACTGATATTGACCTCCTTTTCACCATAGACCACCAGGCATACTGACAATAATTATTTTACTGTCCCAGAGTAAAAGAGATCCTCACATTAATCCCTTCAAACTCAGGACCACCATTGATAATTATAACTATCCTAAATCACCAGGGATTCTGGAAGGAATCTCCTCACTGCCCTAGACACTCAGGTGTATTAACATGAGTGCTTTCACTGCCATAGACCACCAGGGATATCTTCATTACCTCCTTCACTGTCCTAGGTAAACAGGTATACTAAAATTAACCTCATTATTACCCTAGACCACTTTGCATACTGACATTTATCCCTTTTCTGCCACAGATCAAAATGTATCCTCACATTAACCCCTCCAAAACCCAAGACCACCATGGATAGTGGAATTTACTAACCAGGATGGTGATTAGCTGTCACTTACCATTCCTTTTAAACAAATAGAAGGATATACAGAAGAGTAGACACGTCAGCTCTTCCTTTCCATGAATTTTGTTAAAGGGGTTGGCCACTTTCTGGCTACTGTTGACCACTGTGTTTGTAAGAGGATTATATGGCACTTACTAATATAGTCTTTGTTGAAATTCTTAACAATTTTCTATATTTTATAAGATATTTCACAGTCTTTAGTGCTGTCCCACAGAGATCCTGTCCATAAGATCATGGCCGCTGATGGAGGGTCATGTGACCAGGCAAATCACCTCCATGTGAGGTCTCCTCCATTCAAACACACTGCACCAGCTCTAAACTCCCAGCAGGACACATACGGATGACAGGTGCAGTGTCTTTGAATGGAGTAGACATCACATGGAGGTGATTTGCCTGATCACATGACCCTCCATCAGCGGCCATCTTACGGACAGGACCTCTGTGTGGACAGCACAGAAGATCTGCCTAACAAGGGGACATACCCTCTAAAATATAGACAATGGTGCAGAATTTCAACAAAGACTATATTAGTAAGTGCCGTGTAATCATCTCACAAACACATTGGTCAACAGTAACCAGAAAGAGGCCAACCCCTTTAAGGACTCCGTTTTCTTCTGATATAAATCCAACTCATTTTCACCCTTAACATGGTGTCCCCATTTTAGAAATAGATGGTAATTTGCTAGGATATGCCAACAGTGCCAGATAGGTGCAGGTCCCCTGAAGTGAAGAAGGAGCAGCCGCACATGCATCACCCCCCCCCCCCCCCCCTCTGTTCACCGAAAATAACCAAACCCTGAATTGGCTATTTCTGTCAGTCCCATAGAGCTCAACGGAGAGGTAGAAATGCTTATGCACCGGGCTCTTCGATCACAACTATAGGACTTCTGAAAATAGCCAAGTGCAGTGTGTGCACATTGAGTTCTCCTCCACTTCGTAGGCCCCGTTCTGCAAATAGGAGTGCGTCACAGATGTGGGACTCTCACCTATCCGACTTTGAAGGCAAGCCATCAATGTTCTAGGTGGGCCAACCCTTTTATCTTTAGGGAGAAAAATGTTACCTAACGAGGTGTCCTTTCATGGAGAAAATAAGTTCTCCCCTATTTTGGAAGGCATAGGAAAGGTCTGTTAGCAGAACCCAATGCATGACTCTTTCTAAATGAAGGGGGGAAAAAAAAATCACATTGATCTAGCTAATCTTACTTTGCATAAATTTTACACACCATTGGCAGTGGTGTAATGTTGATGAAGTGCTATGTAAATTCACACTATTGAGAGCTCTTTTAATGTAGCACAGCAAGACAGCATCTTATTACCACAGTCTGTAGGAGCAGGTTATCTTATCACTTAAGCATCCGATTTGCTTCTTACATTCTAGAATCATTTTAATTGTGATTGGAAGAGAAATAATAAACACTAATTACTTGTATTTTTAATTTTTACTATTACATCGAAGTCTATTTTTACCATCGAACATGCCTAAGCTGGATAACAGAATAAGGCTGGTCATGGACATTAGTTAGCTGTCAACCGACCCTATTGATTTCAACTAACCATCCATTGTATAAGGGGGCACCTGACCCTCTACGCATGGCAGATACCATGGTGAGGGGGGAGAGAAGGATCAAGCAGTTGGATTTCAACATGTCTAATCCTGTAGGGGAGATATGTAAGTGGCGAGAGGTGTCTGGCAGCATTTCTTCACCTGGCAGCGCTGGTTCGGCTATTTCCGTCGGCTACATAAAAACGAATGGGAGCGGTGGTCGCGCATGCACAGTGCGCCCTCCTTCACTTCGGGGGCTCCGTTCTCGATATAGGCGCGGGTCCCAGCGCATTCATTTCTATGAGCACAGCGGGGAGCTGCACCTGGTGGCGGCTGGACCCTGGAAAACCTGGGGTCCTCCAGGTGCAGTGCTCCCTGCTCCGTTCTCAATATAGGTGCGGGTCCCAGCGGTGGGACCCGCACCTATCAGACAATGGTGGCATATCCTAGCGATATGCCCCCATTGTCTAAGATGGGAATACCCCTTTAAATACTATCCACCACACCCCAAGCACCAAGATATCGGCTGGTGGAGGCTCACGCAGCTTTATATCTACTGCCCTATTGTGTTAAAACAAGCACTTCCTACCTCACGTGTCACCCCTGTCTCCTCATAGATTGGGTGAGCTGATTGTTCGTCTTGTTTTTTAAGATGGATTATAGCAGAGAACTGTGAGTGAATTATCAGCCCACCTGTGGGAATCAACAGGCTGATAAGTGGAGAAAGAGGCATATTTTAATATTTATATTTATATATTTATATTATAAGGTATTTTATATTTTCTTGTACTATTGACTGGTACAAAATTTGCGCTTGATGCTTTTGTGAAAGGGATACTTCCATCAGAAAGAATTATTGTTTAAACTCAATATTCGTAGAAAACATTCTTGTAGAATCTTTGCTTTTCTTTTTCATTCTGACAGTACTATACCATTGAAAATGAAATATAAAATATTGTCCTTGTGTAGCAGCCAGCACAAATGATAAGACCTCCTATATAGATAGGTTATCCACTTTCAGTTTACAGCTGCTGTGAGGGGAAGATGTTAAAATAGTAGGTGTAGAAATGGGATAACTGTGACAGCTTTATTGTTCTCTTGATAGGCCTAGATAAAGATGACCACAGAAGACCATTGCATTGATTAAAGGGGTTCTCCGGGAACTAAGAAAATGAAAATACGTAAATATTACTTTATAATAAATATATTCCCAAATACCTTCCATTAGTTATAATGGAACGTTTTGTCTGGGGAACAATAATCAGGGGAGATAAAATGGCCGCCGTCCTATTAGTTCACACAGAACCTGTCCTAATCACACAGGAGGACAAGTTACTTCACAACACTGAGGTAAAGAACTGCCTCATCCTCCTCTCTGCTCTGCTTGTCAGGGATTATGATCCTGAATACAGCTGATAAGATCTTTAGCTGAATATCTGTTGGAATAATATCAGTCTCCATTACCACAGTCTGTCCTGTCCGTCCTCTCTGTACTTCATGTCTCTTCATGAACTCTATTCCTACAGAGATTCAGCTGAAGATCTTATCAGCTGTATTCAGGATCATAATTCCTGACAAGCAGAGCAGAGAGGAGGATGAGGCAGCTCTTTACCTCAGTGTTGTGAAGTAACTTGTCCTCCTGTGTGATTAGGACAGGTTCTGTGTGTACTAATAGGACGGCGGCCATTTTACCTCTCCTAATGTTTGCTCCCCAGACAAAACGAGCCATACTAACTAATGAACAGAATTTGGGAATATATTTATAATAAAGTCATATTTAAGTATTTTAATTTTCTTAATTCCCAGAGAACCCCTTTAATGTAATGTGTGATGCTCTAATCGAGTCACTCACACCCTTCCCTGTCTGGCTGCAGTGATGGTCTGACTAAGGATTTCACATTTGCATTATACATCCTTGGCAGGCTGTTTTGGCAGGGAAGCAGCCTGCCGGAGATGTCTGGATCTGGCACTGCCGGATGCTAACTGACATCCATCAGACCTATTCACTATAATGGGTTGCCGAGAAGCAGCAGGACAAAAACCGCTGTATGCCATGGTGTTTGGCCGCTTCTCGGCATATTCCCAGATTGCCGTCGGTCCAAATTATAATGAATGGGGCGAGACGATGATGCATTTGCTTCTGGCTATGTCGAAACGCAGAGAGATCCGGCAGGCTATTTCCGAATTTCTGTGAATGTGAAACAGGCCTAAGTGAGCTAAGGTAGGTTGACTGCCATGTTAAAAGTCCAAACAAAGGAAGAAGTTAAAGAGTCGGGACAAGAGGTAGAATGCGTGGAGTGACTTCAAAAATTATCTAGAAAACACTTTTTCATAGAATGTTAACATATAAATTGTTAATTCATTCCTCAACACTGCAACGCCAAGGAGGAAATGTTGTGGAATTATGGAAATCACAGGATTGACAGACATGTTAATGATATGCAAATGATTAAAACATGGAAACAAAATATTCAAAACATGTTGCATTATACAGTATCAAGAATGAGCGCCACGTGCATAAATACACTACTTGGCATGCTATCAATGAGGTCATTAAGGTGATGGTTGTCTTAGGAATATTCTGCCATGCTGAATGCACTTCGGCATGAAAATCATCAAGATCTGCTGCTTGCAGCTCCCTTTGCTATTACCGACCAGTGACGTTCCAGATGTGCTCGATTGTAGACAAGTGCGGAGACACTTCTGGCATTGGTAGCACGTTTAGGCCACGGAGGATGCCCACAGTAGCAAGAGCAACATGTGGCCTGGTGTTGTCCTAGGGGAAAAAATGGCTTCTGGGTCACTTTGGAGAAATAGCTCCATGACCAAATCAATGTAACCCGAGCCGTTAGTGTACCTCAAATGAAGATTAGGGGGGGGTCTGGCTACCATACATCCCACCCACACCATAATCACGGACCAGTGACATTTTCCCTTGTCAGGGACTCCTCATGGCTTTGGCAATGTGGTCTCCAGACCAATCTCGAGCCGTGATTGCATCCAAGACAAAAGCAAGACTGACATGCTGATAAGTAGAGAGAGAGGCATTTTTTTCTGATGAGATATAAGGTATTTTATGTTTACTTGTACAAGACTCATTGCTGAAGAGGATAGACCTCAATTACAGCCTGCACATCTGTCTTACTGTGCACAAAGAGGGCGGTGGTATGAGGTCAATGGAACACCTGTGGCTGCACATCTGGCTCATTCTGACTGTTTGTGTGGACCCCGTTTGCCGCCCTAGGCTTGGGATGTGACGTCCAATGTCACTTGCTCTACAGAATGGATCTCTACGCGCCATTCTTCTACTTAGATGATCCGCCCATGCAGAGATTCTCCTCTGTCCAGCCCTTGCTGTCCTCATTATTGTTCTCCCAAACAGAGGGACACACAAAGTTCATATCCGATATCTCGGCCTTGGAGCATAGCGATCTGCCAGGGTGACAAAGCAAGTTCTCTCAGTTTGAGAATTCTGTCCTTATTTTGCGATAACTGGCACGTCAATGAACAGGAGGCATTGTACAATGATCCCACATGACTTTTGAGGTTTCATGTGGCTAAAAAACGTTGCTTTCAATCTTGCTTTTATCCCCTTCTCACATCCTAAAGACTGGAGCTAGGTGCTTGAAAATTCGATCATTGGCAGATCCTATTGACTCTTTTTCTTCCTCAATTTGCATAACCTTATGGCGCGTCCTTCTTCGTATTGCAATTTCAATATTTAGGAGTATACATGATGTCCTTTCAATACACAAAAATGAATCGGCAATACCGCATTAGCATTTCATAGATGTCCTGGAATAGGCTTCTAAATCTAATCGTGCTATGTATCTGGATGAAATGAGACAATCTCTCTGGATCATACACCCCGCCATCAGTTCACACTCTATTACTTCTTTTCTCACTGCTCCACACACAATGTCACAGCCTCTCTTATGCAAAAACACAAAAAATTGCCAGTCAAAAAAAAAAACACAAAAAAACCCTCAAAGACAATGCATTCCACAGCGTTCCACGTCATCTGTAGACTATCGAGGGGATAGGGGGGAAAAATGAATAATTCAACTCTAAACAAACAGCTGTGATTTGACATCACCCTACAACATAACCATTGCGCAGAATATCACATCAGTAATAGATCTTAATACTCAGATTAAAAAAATAAAAGAAACACAAAAAGACGCTTCCATTGTTTCAGTAGAAATGCATAGAACCTTACAGAGTTTCAGTCAAGGAGAAAGAAAAGGAAAAAAAAAAAAACACCTTATTACTTCTAACTCCTGCGAGCCATTTTGGTCTCCAAAGGTTTTAGACCGCCCGAGGACATGTGTCTGCAGTGTTTTCGGGAAATGACTTTCCTTCTCACGAAACACTGCTATGTTCTGAAGCGCTGCTGCCCTGGAGCGTACCCACTCAATTTTCTGATTAACCCCTGTGCTGCCGGAAAGCCTGAAACACATTACCAGGCGATGAAAGGGATTCGCCGGCCTCCGCTGTTTAACATTAATCAGATTTTTAATTCCGCATGATATTGTCTTTATATATTGTTCTTTTTTTCTTTTACGCCTGGAGATGGTGCGATGGTCTAAAGCCTTATGTATAGATTGCCTATTCTGGCGGTTAGGAAAGCAGAGCAAAGTAACAAGAGGAGACTCTCGATTTTGTCGTTTTTTTTTTTGACTCGTTGAAGTGGCGGATGATGAGCTCTGAATTTTAACACAATTTGGGGCGTTTCAGTATGACAGATATTGTATTTTTTCCCCCACCAGACGACTTCATATTTTGGGAATCTTGCCTCAGGGAGAGGGAAAGGGGTGTGAATATCAAGTAGCGCTTCATCATATTACTAGTCCCTATCTTCAAGGTAATAAACAGTAAAATGTAATCCATGACATGAAATAAAATACGCTAGTTCCTCATCATGCCTTCCCTCATCTAGCTTCCCAAGGAGGAAGTTCATAACACCTTGGGGGGAGGTCCCTCTATGAGTCCCATAAAAGCTGTAGGGACTGGGGTATTTTAAGGTATATCATTCCATGGAACTGGGCCATGATAATATATTGTTTATCAGTGGCCAGTATTTAGCGCACCAATTCATCAGGATCTGTGAGAACCGCATAGTGTTCTGCATCCATCATGTAGCTCCTCTCCAATAAGGTCTTTGAGGAACCTATTGGCATTGATTGACTAAGAAGTAGTAATAATACTGAGGTTATAATGTGTCTGGAGTCTGCGTGATCTCTTCAGTTTCTTATGAATAAAACTCATAACGTCGGCAAAGTTCGCCAACTATCTAATGTGTGGGAGGCAATGGCCGACTAAGAGTGGTCTACAACACCAAGCAATAATGGTACTTGGCTTCTAAAATACCCCTTAGCTTTATTAATGCAATGGGGAAGGTTTACTAAGGGTACATTTGCACGACAGGTGCTTAACTCCAACCACTGCAGTGCCCTCAGTATATATTATGTCTCCCAACAGTGTCCTAAGTATATATGTAATGTCCCCCATAGTGCCCCCAGGACATATAATGGTCCCTATAGTGCCCCAGTATAAATAATGCCCATCTGCAGTGCCCCCAGGACATATAATGGTCCCTATAGTGCCCCAGTATAAATAATGTCCATCTGCAGTGCCCCCAGGACATATAATGGTCCCTATAGTGCCCCAGTATAAATAATGCCCATCTGCAGTGTCCCTAGGACATATAATGGTCCCTATAGTGCCCCAGTATAAATAATGCCCATCTGTGGTGCCCCCAGGACATATAAGGGTCCCTATAGTGCCCCAGTTTAAATAATGCCCATCTGCAGTGTCCCCAGGACATATAATGGTCCCTATAGTGCCCCAGTATAAATAATGCCCATCTGCAGTGCCCCCAGGACATATAATGGTCCCTATAGTGCCCCATTATAAATAATGCCCATCTGTGGTGCCCCCAGGACATATAAGGGTCCCTATAGTGCCCCAGTTTAAATAATGCCCATCTGCAGTGTCCCTAGGACATATAATGGTCCCTATAGTGCCCCAGTATAAATAATGCCCATCTGCAGTGCCCCAGGACATATAATGGTCCCTATAGTGCCCCATTATAAATAATGCCCATCTGTGGTGCCCCCAGGACATATAAGGGTCCCTATAGTGCCCCAGTTTAAATAATGCCCATCTGCAGTGTCCCTAGGACATATAATGGTCCCTATAGTGCCCCAGTATAAATAATGCCCATCTGCAGTGCCCCCAGGACATATAATGGTCCCTATAGTGCCCCAGTATAAATAATGCCCATCTGCAGTTCCCCCAGGACATAAAATGGCCCCATAGTGCCCCCAGTACAAAATATGCCCCTCCTTAGTGCCCCCAGTATATATATTTGCCCCAGTATATACTGGTCCCCATAGTGCCCCCAGTATGTAAAGTGTGGCACCCCACTTTGTAGATATAATGCATCCCCCCCTCCAGTGCTCTCAGTATATACTGTCCCCCGTGGTGCCCTTAGTATATATAGTGCCACTTGTTTTCATAGTGTACCCATTTTTAATGGCTGTTAGGTGGGTGCACTTCTGTCTAAACAGCAGTCTAAACAGCTAATGGCCATCATAAGAGCCAGAAATGGTACATGGACTTCAGTTATTCACAGGCCGTTAAAAAAAAAAGTCAATATGAATAGCCCCATAGACTGCAATGGTTCTGAAAATGGCCGTGTAACGGATATTAAAGAGTATTCATCACACGGCAGTTTTGTTGTGTGAATGAGGCCTAAGAATGGAGTTTCTTAGTCTAGTCTAAAGTCTGTTGAATTAAAATGCATGGGATTCACTACCATATTTTTCTCCTGATAAGACGCACCTGACGATAAGACGCACCCCACGTTTTAGAGGAGGAAAATAAGAATATCAGGACATCGGATCAGCCCTCAAGGTCAGACCCCCATCAGACCTTATATCAGCCCTTTATTTCAGACCCCCATAATGGAAGCCTTTATAAGACGCACGGCCATTTTCCCCTCACTTTTGGGAGAAAAGTGCGTCTTATCAAGTGAAAAATACAGTAATAAATTTGCTTAAATCAAAGAAATTCATACATTTATTTATACACAAATGTTTTTTTTACCATGAACTCAAGTACATCTGGATTTTATCTTAAAGTAGACCTTTTTGGCTGCTCCCTGTGACTTTTTTTATGTCAAAAAAAGCCTTCAATAAATATACGCCAATGCAAAGCTGTAGGGAGAGATGCTTCAGAATTGTTATCTCATGGGGTATGCAAGTACTCACTATAACAGACATGTCCGGAGAGTGTGCTGGTCATTGTGTACACTGCCAATGATAGCACTGCCTATTCCTATTAGTCCGGGTGGACCGTGTTGCTTGCATGCAGCCCTGTTGCACCATCATCATGCTATGGCACTGGGTAGAAGGCTTAGAGAAATATTTTATATAGTTAAGGGTCCGTTCACACAACCTTGAATTGCGGATCAGTAAAACATGGGTGCTGGCCACGTGTGCGTTCCACATTTTGCGGCCAGCCCTTTGATAGAAATGCCTATTGTGGACAAGAATAGGACAAGCTCCATCTTTTTTTGCCAGGCCACGGAATGGAACTACGGACAGCACGCGGTGGAAATGAATGGGTCCGCACCCGTTCCACAAAATTTTGAAACAGATGCGGACCCTGAAATACGGTCATGTGAATGGACCCTAACTGTACCAATTGACTATCCAGATGGAAGGGATTATTACAGATTGTCCTGAGCAAACCGACAAATCAGGTGCAGTTGCACCGATATGGCTTTAGACCCTACAAACACTTGCTCAAAGGTCGGCACTAACACTGCAGAAGATAAAGGCTTAGAGAGGATGTGCACAGGATGGATCGCTCTCTTGAAAGATACGGTACATGCTGTATTGTATTCCCAATGTGATGCATCATTCAGAAGGTATCAGAAAACGTACATTTATTTTATTCTATAGCCTGCGGGTGTCATTGTTTAGAATACGGTCTATGGGGAGGTATAACCAATATGTGCTTTCTACAGACCTAACGATGAAGGTGCAGGGAGAAGAGTGACAGAACCACAAAGCATACGCCGGTAACCTGTGAATTGGAAGATAATTATATTCTGTTGTTTATGTAACGTTAAAAGGAATAATGACAATTTTTGGTCTATGTTCTCCTTTATATGAAACGGTAATAGTCTTAGTCTAAGAAACCAATATGAGCCTTGTCTCCACCGAATGCAACAGTTCTGAGGGCCTATGAGTCTTTTCAGAACTTTAAACTATATTTCCTACAAGGAGTTTCCAGGATTTCACTATTGATGGCCCATCAATTGAGAGATCATCAATTCTTGATCGGCAGGGGGTCCGACACCCAGCACCACTGCCGATCAGGTGTTCAGGGGAGCTCCGGCACCAGAACTACACAACTGTGGAAGGAGCTGGTTACCATTCACTTCAATAGGAGCAACGCTGCAGTGACCTGCCCTGTTCACTACACAATGGATGGAGCTGTGTAATTCTGCAGGGTGTCGGTATCAGATATTCTGAAGATAGGCCTTCAAAAGTAAAATCCTGGGCAACCCCTTTAATCATACCCGTCAGGTTGTACAGTTATGGAGGATGCGAAAGTTGCAGATGCACTTAGTCCAAGAGGGTTCAAGTGATCCCTTTGTGGAGACTAATAAAGACAGTGAATAGTTGGGAGACCCTATTAGTCTCAGCATAATAAGTTTCAAAAACAGTTGTCTTCTGAATCTCTGGGGCCCACTATTGTATAATGACCTGGGCCCACCAGAGTATCCTCTGGTATCCTAATGGGTCAGTTCAGCCCTTGTAACTAGGAGGATCTGCCATTTACAAGAACAAGCTGAGTTGCAACCTCTCAAAGAACGTTAATGATGACCAGAAAGAAATTTTATGAGAAATAGTTTAATGTAATGCTTTCAAAATATGGGCTCAAATCAATCTAGTGCTTTGGACTCCATTCTTGGGTTTTGCTGAGGATTCTTGGTTCAAAAGAGGACAATAGCTCATATTGATCAGTGATATTTACATATGTTGTTACATAGGTACACTTTATAAGGGGCTAGAAAATGCCTATAAAAGGTTAAAGAGGACCTCTCCCCGCTCCTGACATGCCTGTTTTAACAGCTTCATGCATTCCCCATATAATAACAATTCTGGAACATCTATTCTTATGTCTCTATGTTGTGTCATTCCTTTATTATTTCTACTAGAAGTTATGAATGAATTGCTAGCAGTCTGCAGTAAGGGTACAGAGGGGAGGTAACCAGTTGGGGGTGTGTCCTCCATGCACAGACTGACAATGCCAGCACTGATTGGATAGAGTCAGTCTGTGCAGGTACACGCCCCCATTGGTTACCTCCCCTCTGTACCCTCTCTGCAGATTGCTAGCAATTCATTCATAACTTCTAGTAGGAATAATAAAGGAATGGCACAACATAGAGCCATAAGAATAGATGCTCTAGAATTGTTATTACATGGGGAATACATGAAGCTATTAAAACAGGCATGTCAGGAGCGGGGAGAGGTCCTCTTTAACTTAAGGGTATGCAAGAAGAGCTACTAAATAGTCCCCAAAACTGTGGATGCTAATTCACCAACAGCCACCCCTCTTCACCTAGATCTTTGCGCTGTGGTTCTCCTTTAGACCACCCATAACAGGTGCAGTTGTACGTTAAAGGAATTTTCTAGGATTACTATGATTTCTAGCAGATATACTTACATATTTGTTTACCTCATGTGTAACTTTTTCTTTTTCAATTTGGACTCTCCTGACCCGTTTAAACCATGTAAACCAATCTTTCTGGTTGTTTCCATCCTGTATGTAGCACTTCCTGTTGCTGTACCCAACCAAACCCATGATGCACTTCTCCTTCCTCAGCCACAACTCCACCACCGCCCCTAACAATGCCCAGCTAATTTATAGCTCCTCCCACCCCGCTAGTTACATAGACACTCCCCTATTACTGCCCCGCCCATGGACATAAAATCACAGGAAATAAGAAAGAGCTGCATGGACATGGTCATGTGACCACAGCCCAGAACGGGAGACAGGAGCAAAAAATAAAAATAAAAAAATAATTTTAAAGGATATTAATGCAAACTGGAAAATCCCGTTAAGACCTGCACAAAAGTGGCAATAATGTCTGAAAACTTTGCCGTATCCCGTAATGCACTAGGAGACGTGTGACTAAACCTTGCAACGCCTATATTCGCAGAGCAGCAGATAACCGGTCTGCCAATAATTTTGCACAAGATCACCGACACATCACATTAAAGCTCTATTTTCTCCGCTCGTCCCTGCTTCGACTTCCCCCCCTCCCCAGCCGCCCAGGTTTTAACATGAAGGTCAGAGAACTGCAGACACACAAACACGAAATTCAGCCTTATGTGAGCACCGGGGACAATACAGGCACAATTAGTCTCGGAGGGTCATTCCTCTATGTCTTCCAAGTCAGGAAGGGGAAGGAGGAAGCAGCAGCAGAGTAGTTAATGCAACTGTGGCAATTTAGTTCAATTTCGATTATTACACCAGAAACAGACCATGTTGTCCAGGAGCGATCTCTTTATGAGTCTAGCTGTAGGGACTGTGACTTCTCAGCGTTGGACTTCTAAGGGGAATGAGAACATTTCTGAATGCGAACATTAAGCGCAGACATCCAGGTGAAGTAGGAGGGTTAGATTTAGGTCAGTGCTATGGTAACTAAGGTATGATGACCTTTAGAATTAATATGCAGTTAGCAAAGAAAACCCGTCTTATATAAAAAACGTCTTAAGATTACATTCCACAACCTCTGCTGCGTCAAAGGGGCTAATGAAATGCAATCAAGTCATCGACCCAGATAGAAGTGTCCATTGGCGCCGCCATAGGTGCAGCAAACATCCTTTTCGTTTGGCATCAATCAGGTTTCGATCAAGAGGGGTCCAAATGAAGGAACCTTAGGTCAACGCTGACAATACGGTGAGAAAGGTCAATCCAACCCCAGACGTCTGGTCTAGAGGAGAACTCCTTGAGTGAAGCCATCAGAGAGGCGGATGATTTCCTACTCTAAAGGTGGCCATACACTTTAGATGGTTGACAGCAGACAGCTATTCCTTCTAGACATCCATACACATGCATACTCAGCCTATTGTGTATGAGTTCTTAACGGGGTTGTGTCACTTCAGCAAAGAAAGTTAATACAAGGCACTTACTAATGTATTGTGATTCTCCATATTGCTTCCTTTGCTGTCTGGATTCATTTTTCCATCACATTATACACTGCTTGTTTCCATGGTTACGACCACCCTGCAATCCATCAGCGGTGGTCGTGCTTGCATACTATAGAAAAAAAACACCATCCCATGTGTGCTCCCACGGTCCCGGCCACCAGAGAGGTCGTCACTTTTTTCCTATAGTGTGCAAACACGGCCACAGCTGATGGATTGCAGGGTGGTCGTAACCATGGAAACGAGCCATGTGTAATGTGATGGAAAAATGAATCCAGCCAGCAAAGGAAGCAATATGGAGAATCACAATACATTAGTAAGTGGCTTGTATTAACTTTCTCTACATGATAAATGCCACTTACTGAAGTGAGAGGACCCCTTTAATAGGGAGAGAGACGGGAATAAGGGTTTTGAAGATGGCCCATTACTGGGTCATAATGAGCATCATTCAGCGATGAAATAACAACTTGTTTAAACAGCCTATACACAGGCCAATAAGGAATGAACGATCATTGTTACGATCATTTATTCCATCACACAGTTTACATTATGTCTGCAGCACATCCTCTAATTACACAGTGAGACGTGCGGCCGAACAAGGGGCATTATTATGCTCACAATAACAAATCAGCAGCGGTCTGTCAGCTGATGGGTAAGCCATTAAGACAGGTCAATAATTGATTATCCAAACAAACACTAGATGTGTTGAAGATCAACCACCCAGCCTCTATTTTGAGTTGGGACACCCCCATCCAAATTGGATGGCTGGTCACTCCCACTAATATCAACAGGTTTGGCCAAGATTATCTAATGTGTATGGTCAGCTTTAGGTGCAAATCCCACTTCTAATTGGTAAGAGAAATACTGAACAGTACTGATGTAAATACAACACTTGGAGTGATATATGACACTATTAAAAACTGCAACATTGTCTCTGTGTCTCTGCTTGTTTCTCACTTCTCACTCCTCTCAATAGACTTCTATGGGTAACTGTAGCCTGATCCCTCAGTGAGCCGACAGTCTAGCCCAGGAATCAGCAACCTTCGGCACTCCAGCTGTTGTGAAACTACAATTCCCAGAATGCTACACTGATTTGTATAGGAGTTCTAAGCACAGCAGAGCAAGTATGCATGCTGGGAGTTGTAGTTTGACAACACATGGAGTGCCGGAGGTTGCTGACCCCTGGTCTATTCAGTGTCGGACTGGGGTTCCTTGACCCACCAGAGGAAATTACACCCGGGGCCCAAGCCCTATGTCATTGATAAAGTCTAACTGATTCAAAACCTAAGACATAGACCCAAGTGGACAGTGATTAGTTCAAAAGGCAGCTTCAAGTGCAATTTTTTATCTTGAATCTTCTGGTATTCTGGTGGGCCAGTCCGACACCTAGTCCATCTCAGTGTCTCAGGATGGATTTATCACAGAATACAGGGTGAATATGAAAGGGGTTGTCCAGGTTCAGAGCTGAACCCGGACATGCCCTTAATTTCACCCAGGCAGCCCGCCTGACTAGAGCATCAGAGCATGTTACGCTCTGATGCCCTCCTTTGCCCTGCGCTAAATAGTGCAGGGCAAAAGCATTTTGCACAGTTCCGGTGACGAACCAGGTTCTGCCAGGCGGAGGCTTCTGCCCAGCAGTGAGCCCGGTGATGTCACCAGCACTGATGGGCGGGCTTTAGCAGTTTTACTGGCTAGGGCAGCGCTAAAGCCAGCCCATCACAGCCGGTGACGTCACCGAACACACTCCGCCCCGCAGTGTGTATTTGTAAACAAAAGAGCCCTTGCCCTGCGCGATCCATCACAGGGCAAGGAGAGGAGATGCTCCGATGCTAATATCAGGCGGGCTGCCTGGGTGAAATTAAGGGTATATCCGGGTTCAGCGCTGAATAGCGGGGATAGCGGGAGCAAGAAAAGAGCTGATAAGTGGAGAAAGAGGTACAAATCTGAAGTGGTGTGAATGGCAGTACAATCTCCCATTTACAAAATGTGAGGCAGTCTCCGCATTATTTTTCAGTCCAACCACAAAATCTGCCGTGTGAACTAGTCTTTATACTTCCAACCTCTTCAGCGACAATACTTACAGCTCCATTCAATACTGGATTTACACCTAAGAAGCCGGTACGAAGTGGGCATCCTTTCCTACACGTTGCCCATAGCCATGTGTCTCTTGTGCCTAATAGAAAATCCCGCCATTACTCTGCTACAGGGGGGACGCTTTTTTTTTTTCACCTGCTCACAAAATTGAGCTGAACTCTTGGCTTGCCGAAAAAGCTGCTATTTCCATGTTGTGTGATTTCTGCATTATCGTTTACAAGCTGCCAATAAACACAGGAGCATGGCATCTGTCAGACTATAGCGGAGGACGGATCAGTGGAAATTCTATCTCATTCGTTCTCATCCAACTCTTCCTACTTGATGGGCACGAGGAGAACGGCCCAAAACTATAGAGTCGCTTAATGTAAACAGACATTCTGCAAGAACCGAGTCATTTAGGCAACACATCCATCACCTCTTACGGTTTCAACTTTTGGAATTTGCCAAGTGACAATGAAAAATGAGCCTTTACATATGTGTGTGTGTAGGAAGAATTAAAGCACGTGTTATGGATGTGTACAGTGACAAGGAGGTTACACTGATCGCAATTCAACCGTATCTTAAGAATTTCAAGATCTGGATGTTGATCACGTGGTCGGCTCCTGCATAGACTACATTAGACGGGACAATTCATTAAGTTTTCTGAGTTACGATGTCTGATACAAGGAATAAATGGATGTTTAAAGCAGATTTTCCAGGGTGTAATGTTGATGTCCCATCCATTCGCACTTGAACGTAAAGACCTGGGATTTCTTTTTAACCCTTTCAAGGCTCTATATGTCTTGGGTGCTACAATGTTGCAAAGCATATAGACGTATTAGGCATCTGCCTGATCTGACTGTGGAGAGATACAACTCAGTTGTATGAGTATCACGTACAGGCAGGGGTGTAACTACCATAGCGGCAGACCATGCAACTGCCATGAGGCCCAGGGCAAGAGGGGGCCCAGTCTTAGTTGGGGTCATGTCCTCTTCTACTGGAGGTAAAAACTTGGTCAGGACTCTACCCTCTAAAGGAACAACTTTTAGTAAATGAGTCAGTGGAAAAATGGCCCAAGGGTCATTGAAAGGAGTTTAGGCAGAAACCCTTCTGTCCTGTGTGGGGGGCCCGGTCTGATCCTTGCTATGGGGCCCTTACTTCTCTATGTACACCACTGCGTACAGATCATTTTCTAATTAATGCATCCCATGCATGATATTCACTGGGTGTCAACGGTTGCATTTTTAATGGTAAAGCCCAGGTACCCAATTGCGTTGGAGAGATAGAGCCGGGTCCATAAGGGCAGTAAGAGTTGGAGTTAAGCCACCCATGAGCTTCTTGCATGATATTTTTGCCCTTACCTCCACACAACAGATTGCACTTGCCCATGCTGTAAAAAAAAAAGGGATCTTAGTTTGGGGGAAAGCTTAAAGAATTACATATAATCTATAGTCTATTTTTTTTCTTCATTACAAATATGTGTAGTTTCCACTGTGTACATTACCCTGGATTGAACCATGATTTTTAACTTTATTTTTAAATGCTTCTTGTCGCCTTAGGGCTCCTCTATGCACGGTATTTAGTCTACAAACATAGGAACACCTCTGCTGTCTCTGTGAGGCAGCCTGCAGCATCTCAGAGATCGCCTAGATCTTTCTTCTATATCACTTCTTCAGCTGTAAACTATTAAAACATAACAATTGGTCAAGTATCTCATTGTAATACATTCAACATACGGAAGAAAAGAAAAGTTAAAATGTCATGAAAAAACTGATACATATATGCCTTCCCAGAATGCTTTTTGTGTAGCCACAAAAAAAACACTTCACCGCAGACAAAGTATGCCTGTCAGTTCATGAAATGTACTAATTGTGCATGCTTACATACAACATTAAGGCTATGTGCAGTTCTGCACTGATCTTTTGTTCACTTGCCTCCTAAATACAAATGAAGCAACGTTCTAAATAGTCTTCATTAAAAGTTTCCTATTTTGCATCTGCAGAGTATGTGAAAGTCCTTCGCCTAGCTGGTGGCGCTGCTGAATCTGACATAAATCCTTTCCTGTTTCTGGTTAATCTCGCTGCTCCCCTCAGGCTCCATTCACACGTCCTGTTTTTCTTTCCTGATCCCATCCGCATCAGATCCGCAAATCATGCATCCATTAATTTCGATGGGTCCTGAAAAAATGTGGACAGCACTCCGTATACTGTCCGCCTCCGTTGTTCCGTTCCGTTATGCGGATCCGTAAATAAGATAGAGCTTGTCTTACTTTTGTCCGCATATGCGGTCCGTGGTCCCATTATAGTCAATGGGTCCGCAAAAAATGTGGATGATATGCGGAATGCATCAATATGTCATCCGCAATTGCAGATCCGTTTCCAGGAAATAGAAAGAAATACTCTACCAACATATATTCCTCCTTCATTTTTTTGTGGAAAAACATAACGGATGTGGATGTACAATTGGTAAAAACGGAAGGTTTTTGCAAAAACACGGATCCGCAAAAAACGGACCGAAAATCTGGAAAAGAAAAATACGGACGTGTGAATGGAGCCTCACTCTCAGTGTAAGACCTAATTCACACAACAGGGTTTGGTCAGTAATTTCCATCATCGATTTTGAACCAAAACCAGGAGTGGAGGCTACACGGAGATAAGGTATAATAAAGGGAAGATTTGCACCTGGGTTTGGCTCAGAATCACTTATGGAAATCATTGACTGAACACTGGATATGTGAATAATGCCTTAGGCCTCTTTTACATTAGCGGCAGCACGGATCCAGCAGGTGAAGGGTGCTGCTGGATCCGTGCTGCTGCAGGGACATGTGTGGGGCCAGAACCGCGCTCCGGCCCCACACATGTCACACAGTACATACACACACACAGACATATACATATACAAAGACACAGACATACTTACATGCTCCCGGCAGGTCTCCACAGCGTAGGAGGAGCAGGACGGCGCGCACAGATGACGATTCCCCACAGCGCCCTCTGCTGGGCGCCGGGTGGAATCGTCCTATGTGTGCGCCGTCCTGCTCCTCCTGTGCTGTGGAGACCTGCCGGGAGCATGTAAGTATGTATGTGTATTTGTATGTGTATATGTCTGTGTA
Organism: Rhinella marina; assembly: GCA_900303285.1. Lineage (NCBI taxonomy): Eukaryota > Metazoa > Chordata > Amphibia > Anura > Bufonidae > Rhinella > Rhinella marina. The sequence goes on from ONZH01012708.1 coordinate 85,046, forward strand.
TGTTTATGTGTATGTGTGGATGTCTGTATGTGTGCAGGTGACGGATCCGTCATGAACTCCATTGAAAGCCAATGGAGGACGGATCCGTTCACCATTGTGTCACACCAAACGGATCCGCCCCCATTGACTTTCATTGTGGGTCATGACGGATCCGTCTTGGTGTGGATGCCTGGAGCTCTAGGAGCGCTCGGTTGTCTTCAGTTCAGTTTTGCCCCCATTTAAAATGAATGGGGACAAAACTGAAGTGTTTTATTCCGGTAATGAGCCCCTATGACGGAACTCAGTACTGGAATTATAAAACGCTAATGTGAAAGTAGCCTTAGATAGTAGCAAGGAGGGGAAGGATGTTCACAGCACCTACACTACTCACAAAAAGTTAGTGATATTTGGCTTTTGGGTGAATTTTATGGAAACCGTAAAAAGTTTCAAGAGCTTCAAAAGTGTCAAGATATTATATCATGAAGGTAGAGCATTTAAGTAGAAGCAGCAATGGTGATTTTCTCATCTCAAACAATTTATTGACACAAAAGCCAACACCAGTGGTAGGTACACCGCCACAAAATGTCAGCGTCTCTAGAACTTGTCATGTGGCCTTGAGCATCAATTACAGCTTGACAACGACGTCTCCTGCTGTTCACAAGTCGACTTATTGTTTGCTGAGGCATGGCATCCCACTCTTCTGGAAGGACGGCCCTCAGGTCATTGAGGTTCTGGGAGTACAGAGTTACGAGCCTCTACACAGCAACACAGCTGATCCCATTGGTTTTCAATGGGATTCGGGTCCAGAGAAAGTGCAGCCACTACATTTGAGGTCCCCCAGTCTCCAGCAGCCGTTCCCTAATGATGTGACCTTGATGAGCTGGAGCATTGTCCTCCACGAAGATGACATTAGACCTGTGTTGTTCATGCAGAGGCTCAATGACTGGATTACTGGTGTTCTTCAAGTAGTATGGGCTTGTCACTGGACCATTCACAAAGTGTAGGGCAGTTCTGTATTGACTAGACACACCTGCCCACACTGTAAGACCACCATCACCAAAGTCTTGTCTGGCGACAACAGTGGCTGATGCATAGCGCTCTTCTTGACAACTCCAACATCGTTGGCGGCCATCACTTTTGCACAGCATAAAATGACTTTCATCAGTGAACAGCACTGAGACCCACTGGTCCCTCATCCAGCATAGATGCTCCCTTGTCCATGCAACATGATGATGCCTGTGCTCAGGTATCCTTTCAGGTCATCTAGCACACAGACCATAGAGATGTAAATGGTTTTGAATGCTCGGATGTGACACTTGGGTGCCTCTCATTGTTCACCATGAAGCAGTCATCAGTCTGGGAGGTGGCCAAGGCAAGTCCAATTCTCTGCCTTTCTGTGACTCTTCCAGTCTCTCTGTATCTCTGATACAACCTGCTGATGACACTCTGTGACACTCTAAGCTCAGTGGCCACTTCCATCTGAGAACATCCTTCTTGAAGCCTCACAATGGCAAGTTATTGGCAAGTTAGGTGTCGTCTTGGTCTCATGATGTCAAAATGTGAGCAGCATGATGAGGAGGACTGTTTAAATACCAATTCTAATTGAACCAGGAATTTATTGGGCGATTCATGGATCAAACACCTGTTGTAAATTTCGCCGTTAAGCTCCTACTTAGAGAACAACGATTTGTGCAAAAAGTACTGAAACATTGAACAGATGGACATGTGCATTCAAAGGTTTAGAGAAGCTCACATTAAGTTCTCCTGTCAAGGTTAGAGCACATTTTAGGTTAATCCTGAAATTTCACCCATAAGCCAAATATTTCTAACTTTCTGTGAGTAGTGTATATGTAAAGAGGAGAGAAAGCATTTGAGAAAGGAAGATCATACGTACTGTAGACGGGGGGGTTGGGAAGCACACACAAGGAAGTTTGCAGATCCAGCATGTATTATTGGGATGAATACATCCACATGAGAAAATCAGGAGGACTGAAAATGAATGAAGGAATGAAGCAGGGGCGTAGCTATAGTGGAAGTAGAGGAAGCAGCTGCTTTGGGGCCCGAACTCAGAAGGGGCCCGCTCACGAGGAGGACTGAAAGATTTTACTGAACAGTATTTTACAAAGACATATATACAATGACAAGGCAAAGGCAGGGGTTGCTGAAGGGGGGAGGGCATTCAAAAATTTGCTGTGGGGACAATGAATTCTAATTATGCCACTGGATTGAAGATTGGAGACTGAAGTTTACGGCGCCATTTTCTTTACTCAAGGTGACCACTAACATGTGAAAAGCAATTTTCCGTGTCAATTCTGTTTCTAATCTTTAAAGCGGTTGTACAGGTTCACAAAAAAGACCTGATGTTTTTCTACAATTTGCAACCCACTGTGTCCCGAATCACAGCTCAGCCCCATTCAGCTTTTCTTCCCAACCTGACAACCCCATTAAGATGCCAGTATATGTATATATATAAAAGATGTGGCACAATGAACGGATGCAAAGCGTTCTTCATCTATCTGAATATGGTCTCCTCCTGACATGAGTCCGAACACAGAGAAAATAAAAAGGATGGGATTGTTAGCTGCAGTAAAGTGCTCTGCAGGGGGCAGTAATGGGCACAGTATTTGCTCAGTCCTATGCATGATGGGAGTAATATTCAGAAAAGGATAAATGTGGGAAAAAAAGTATTTCTTAGATGCTGTAATATTACCAAAGCCACACATGGAGCATGATTTCCACACAGGACACACTCATCTGAAAGAGGCGTACCTGAGTTTTCAGAAAAAGTTTGCATAATGGCTGTTGTTCTTTGTATCATCAGAACTGTGAAGGAGCAGTGATGTTTGGGCTTCCTTATTGTTTTTTTTTAAACCTGTTATATTATGTTTCAACTGAACAGCTACATGCATCTGACTCAAAAGCAGGGGGCTTCTCTGGTTACCTCCCCTACAGAGGGGAGGTAACCAGTTGGGGGTGTGTCCCTGCACAGACTCACTCTAGCCAATCAGTGCTGACATTGTCAGACTGTGCAGGTACACCCCCCCAACTGGTTACCTCCCCTCTGTACCCTTACTGCAGACTGCTAGCAATTCATTCATAACTTCTAGTAGAAATAATAAAGGAACGGCACAACATAGAGACATAAGAATAGAGGCTCCAGTTTTGTTATTACATGGGGAATTCATGAAGATATTAAAACAAGCATGTCAGGAGCGGGGAGAGGTCCTGAATTTCTGAAAAACCCAAACAACCCCTTTAAACTGTCCAGCCCTTCAGGGATAGTCAGCAGTAGTAGTAGACCACAGCATACAAATTCACGAAAAGCAGGTGGCTAGCCTTCAGCAGATGAACAGTGCGATGTTAAGACATGGCGACAGATCCATATTTATTACAAGGCAAAAAACAAAGTATGTTTAAGCCGATACGGTCTTGAAATCGCTGCTTGGCGCAGGGTGACAGACCTGCAAACAGAGGAAAAGATAACACGGGGAGAGCCGGGAACAAACTACTTTCCCTTTCTTATTACAGTGAAAATGTCTCCCAACTTGTTAAAATTGATCAAATAGAAAGCTGTGAATAGAGAAAAAAAAAAAATTAAGCCAACTAGCAAAGTGTGACTTGGATTTAATATTTTATAATTGCCAAGGGATATTCTGAGATCAATGGGTTTTTGCCTGCAATGAACGTCAGAAAGATATGTTCTTCAGTCTTTTAGAGAACATGGTCTATTTAATTCTTGTGTCTGATGCATTTGAAATATGCCTGTGTTGGCCTCCTCTCTCCAACCCCCCGGCACTGCTGCCGGCATACATTACCACTTTTAATAGGGTACCGTGTGAGCAAAGGCAAGGCAGCCAGTAACCCAGCCCCACTAATGGCTCTGTCTGTTTATAAGCTCGCACCTTTTTTTTATAATTTTTTTTTTTTTTTATGCAGCTAATTTTAGTTTTGCATGCTGGGTTGTTTCACTTAGAGATAAATGAATAGAAACAAAGGGTTCGGGGCTGCGGCTAACAAAGCGTGAATATTTTCAAAGTTCTCCCACATCAGAATCTTGCTTTTAACACGTACGGGAGGAAAGTGTTTGAATTTTGTATCTTCCTGTGTTTTATTTTATTTTTTATTTTTTTTCAGTTTTATTTTATAAATCGCACTTGTTGGAAAATTGGGATTTTTGACATTGATGCTCGAGCGAGGCTTTGGCTGTTCACTGGAAAATACAGATTGAGCGGAATCGTTCAGACTGTGATTTTTAACTTGGTTTAGAAAAGCTATAAATAAGGCAGGGATGACGTCATAACGGTATTTTTTTCCTATGGGTTTACAGGCTTGTTACAGAGCCGGATATGTGTCACTTTCACTATGAAACTATATGATGACTTAGAAAGATGCAGTGAATACTGGTAATACACAGTCAGGTCCCATTATTCTGACCACTTCGCTACTTTTGACTATGGCAGCTTGTAGCTCATGAAGGGAGTCCCGTGTGCAGAGCTGGCTCAGTGGGTATATAAGATGTGGTGGGCAGGCTCAGTGGGTATATAAGGTGTGATGACCTGGAATGGTGGGTATATAAAGTGTGTTGAGCTGGCTTGGTGGGTATATAAGATGTGGTGGGCGGGCTCAGTGGGTATATAAGGTGTGATGACCTGGAATGGTGGGTATATAAGGTGTGCTGACCTGGATAGGTGGGTATATAAAAAGTGTGTTGAGCTGGCTTGGTGGGTATATAAGATGTGGTGGGCGGGCTCAGTGGGTATATAAGGTGTGCTGACCTGGAATGGTGGGTATATAAAGTGTGTTGAGCTGGCTTGGTGGGTATATAAGATGTGGTGAGCTGGCTTGGTGGGTATATAAGATGTGGTGAGCTGGCTTGGTGGATATATAAGATGTGGTGGAGCTGGCTTGGTGGGTATATGAGGTGTGATAGGCTGTCTGCACACAAATCCCTTGTTTCTTTCATAGTTAAAAGGGACGATTTATCAGTGTCGTAAAAAGGGAAGATAATTGGCTTTCAGGCCCCCAGTGGCGGGATTTCTGAGAACTGCGCAGTCTGGACTGTTCGTGTGCCTCTGTGGTGAAAGTGTATGGTGAGTGGACATTTCCCCCCATTGTGATAAAGCAACATGGAAACTGCGAAGCACCACGTGCCACTGATGTGAGAGGTGAAAGTCGGCTATGAAGGTGCACAAGGCCGTACCGACACCCTACAGTGGAGCAGCTCACCACCAAAAGAACCAGGGGGCTACCAGGCACAGTGCTTTGCACATATATATTATATTCTAATATATATGCAATAAAAGTTGTATTTTAGAGTAGGAATTTCTAAGTAATTACCAGTAAAGACCCGATCAGCTAGCAAATGAGCAGGAAGAAGAACTACCTTACGTAAAGGTCAATGGTCCTTGGAAGCCATGTGACTGCTATGGGGCCCAGAGGGAGGGAAACTCCATCTTCTGTCCATGACATGAACATACTGCATTTTTATGCAGCCGCCACTAACGGAAGATCAGTGAAAAGAGATTTTTACATCTTCCATTGCTGTCAATGGAAACTGTATACATTCCACTGCAAGGAGCTCCCCCTAGTGGTGACCAGACAAACAGTTTTATAAGACACTGTATGAGGGAAGTCAGAGATATAGAGCTGTATGGGGAGATTTATCAATGTATTTATGCCAGTTGTGTCGTGTAAATACATTGAGAAAAATGGTATTCAGAAAAATCGCCATGTTTATGAAGCACCTGTACCGCTTTTTTCCGACATAGTAGGACAAAGTAGGTGGTGACTTTATTACACTTTTTTATTAAAAATAATTGCAAATTGGCCCATAATCGAGTGCCTTGCGCTCTGAGTCTCTGCGTCGCCTGGACAGGTTGAGCCCATACTAAGTTTTGCTATGGCGCCCTATGAGATCTGGGTGTACACCTGGCAAAGGTAGATGAAAGAGGTAAAAGGGAATAAAAATCCCACCAAAGCCCTTATTGTATGGCTATATATATATATATATATATATATATATATATATATATATATATATATAAATTCTTATTCACATAATATATACCATTGTAGACACAGATGTTACTAAACTTTCGGGATTAAAAGTTGCAAAATTTAGAATAGACATTCAAAAGTAAAAAAGGAGATAGAGCACTCTGAATACAGTAGTAGTGAAGGTTAGTGAAACACAATTTAATAAGCATACAAGGAAACACAAATTTTAAAAATTTGCTTATTTTTAAAAAGTTCTGATTTGGAAGACTCCAACATCTGGATATTTTGTAAATATTTGCTCAACTGGGTGAAAGTTCAGGATATTTGGAGGTGAATGCACTTTTCCTCCGCACTAATATCACTTTTATTTTCCAACATTCCAGAACATCCACAAAACCCGCACGTTTTCTCTCATTCCCAGTGAAAGACGGCACCTGACTTTAACCTCACATGCGGGTAGCTTCAGGGCCTAATTCTTTGTACACCTGCAGCGAGTACCCGGACGCAGCAGACAAACGTGTACGATACTCAATTCGGGCTATGCAAGCTGAGACCATAGCTTAAAAATGTTTTATTTGCATTAGGAGGGATGGCGGTCTCATAAGAGAACCACATAATATATTCATTCTCATGCATAGCGGTGTTAGGTTGCACACAATGTATGGACGTTCATTACCGTTCCCCACGTATCCACTGGAGGAGCTCAGAGGAGGGTTGGAAAATTTCCACCTGGGGGGGGGGTTAATGTACATAGCCACTTATAGTGAGCCAACAGCTGTGCCTCGTCCAGGATAAGGATGACTGTACTTATTTCCTCTCTGGAAACCTTTTGGGGAAATCTTGGCTGCTGGAATGTACCAGCGAGACCCTGGTCAATGGTTGCACAACCTCACAGGTGCAGCAAAGTTCAGTGAAGACTCCGTTAAACATTCGTCAGAACCGCACATCAGTAGAGATTTCCCCTCATCGCTTTGGTACCCCTGATGAAGCTGTACTAGCGGTGTCTGTCGGCATAGACCGAGCACTTATTTTAAGGATCCAGTTCAGACCCAGTAAAAATAAAAGTTCTCCATCCACCGCTTGTACTGTGGTTTATGAACAGACTGTGGCACAGGCACATGATGAATGGAAATGCCAGAAAACAACCTTCAATTCTGCAATACGTATAGCAGAGAAAGGCAAGGGAGAGGCAGAATATTGCTTTCAAGAAGCTTCAGTGTGCCTAGAATGATCAGTGAAATAACAGCTTTATAGACCCTGCTGCAGGGGAGGGACTATACGTCAGACACCCCTCACCTAAACCAACTACAGGCCAGACTAACGCCAAGCCTGTATCACACAGTAGATACCTATAACCACAAGTGCCTGCAAGCACCATTAAATTTCCACACAATCAGCCACCATACTTCCTCATCTGGTGCCAGAAGCTGCACTTTGTACTTAATATTGCTGGATGTAAAGAGGAACTGTTATACTTTTACTTCTGACCCGATTCCTGAAACCACCTTTCCACTGCACCAATCTCCAGGGAGCAACAGGGGGGGGTATACCACGAAACCTTATCAGGACTACTACCCAACTCAAATTTCACTACGGCAGTGTCTTCTATAGCCCAATAAGAATTTGATTAGAAACGGCTGAATTTCTTGAAGCCATTTTTGGATAAAGCAGCACCATAACAGAGGCGGAACAGCAAGATTGCAATGGGTATAAACTGCAGAGGTAAGTGTTCCTTAAAAGATTGTTAGATTCTTCCTACCAGTGTCAGACGGGCTCGCCAGATTACCAGAAGACCACTGGTGGACCCAGGCTGTGATACCGTAATGGGCCCCAAAGTTCAAGAAGAAAAAAACATTTGGCTTTCTTTGGAGCCAATCACTTGCCACAGGGGTCTATTTCTGTCATTTAAAGGGGTTTTCTGGGATTATACTACTAATGACCTATCCTCTGGATAGGTCATCAGTATCTGATCGGTGGGGGTCCGACACTTGCGAACCCCGCCAATCAGCTGTTTGAGAAGGCGCTGGCACTCCCAGTAGCACTGCAGTCTTCTCTCAGCTTTTCCTAGGCCAGTGACGTCACGTTCATCGGTCACGTGGCCTAGGAGCGGCTCAGCCCCTTTAAAACCCAATAAACTTTATTATTAATGTTATAGGGGTTAGTAAAATAGTAACATAGTTTATAAGCCCTCTGTCCATCCAGTTCTGCCTGTTATCCTGCAAGTTGATCCAGAGGAAGGCAAAAAACCCTGTGAGGTAGAAGACAATTTTCCTCACTTTAGGGAAAAAAATTCCTTCCCGACTCCAATCAGGCATCAGAATAACTCCCTGGATGAACGACCCCTCTCTAGTATCTATAACCTGTAATATTATTACCTCCAGAAATACATCCAGGCCCCTCCTGATCTCTTATAGTGAACTTACCATCACCACCTCCTCAGGCAGAGAGTTCCATAATTTCCACTGGTGTGCCCCAGTCCAACACGGCTTCCTACACTAGATTTTGCCATGGTTCATGAAGAACGAGGCATGGAGCTCGATGAGCCACTATTACTGCTCACCGACGGAACGATCTGGTAGTTCACCCCTGTATACGGGCTAAACACTACTGTGGAGCAATGTACTGAGATGGACACAGCTAAATAGGTGAACACCACAGATCACTTTTCCATAGCCATACCTTGTGAGCTTCTTGACAGTCTTTCTAGCAGGCGGACAATGCCAGGAAACGACAATGGGGTATTTTAACACTTTTAGGCATAATGCTGAAGTGTCTGTCAGGTGAATTATCTCTATCTTTAATAAACCAGGAGCTCAAGGTGCCGCTGACTTATTCTCACACATCCTGTCATTGACAATTAGGTGAGAAAACTCCTATGAACGGTAAATTTATCAGTGATAATATGTCCTTGTCATTTAATTTCCTAAAGTGCAATGTAGATTGACATATACAAGAAAACTATTACATTTTTCTCGTTAATTACAGACCTGCTATTAACAGCTTTAGCGCTGGAAGGTCCAGTAATATCAGTGAAGACCCCTATAGGGTTGCAAAGTTAAAAACTGGAAGAAACCCTAACGCTTGACAGTTGTGCATATTCTTCACACTTTTCTGCCACGTCTGGCCCAGGGAGATGACACTTGGGGCAATCCATCGTCAGCCTTTCATGTTCCATCCTGGGGAGCTGTTTGTCATGTACTGTCAACTTTTTACAATTTTTGAGATACGCAGGTGCAATATTTCATTTATATTCTTGCAATACTCGTTATAGAATTGGCTCCTAGAACTTTTTCTCAAAGGAAGAAAAGAGAGAACGGCATCTCCATCCATTGCAGAACCATGTTCGAAATACATGATCTGTCTAACTGAACGCAAAAAAATACTCAAAACTATTTTATCCTGGTCCGGAAATTTATGACTATAAGGCTTCAGACTGGATTCACACGTGCAAGCTTTTGTGGCAATTTTATGCACAGTTTTGTGCATTATTCGCTCAAAATTGCACTGGAGGAACTTATTAAGATATTAAGATGGCCGTTTTCCTATGCTGGTCTTAGTTTAAAAAAAAAAAAACGTGGTATACTATTTTATTCCTTTTTTTTTTTACTTTTTCATTTTATTAATGTATTATTTATTGCCACTATATTCCACAGACATTAAAGATTTTCTCCGAGTTATATATATTGATATCCGACACCCGGCACCCCCTCCAATCAGCTGTTTGAAGAGGAGGCGCGCGCCGTATCAGCGCTACCTCCTCTTCACTGTTTACATGCTGGCCGACACGGGGGGTAGTGGTGAGTAGGTGTAATTACACCTCACCGCCCCATTCATTTCAATGGGAAGAATCGCTCCCATACAAGTCTATTGAAGCAATTCTTCCCATTGAAATGAATGGGGCGGTGAGGTGTAATTACACCTACTCACCACTACCCCCGTTACGGCCAGCATGTAAACAGTGAAGAGAAGGCAGCGCTGATACGGCGCACGCCTCCTCTTCAAACAGCTGATTGGAGGGGGTGCCGGGTGTCGGACCCCCGCCGATCTGATATCAATGACCTATCCTGAGGATAGGTCATCAAAATATATAACTCGGAGAACCCCTTTAACATCAGGCTGTCCCCAATGGGGCTTACAATCTACGTTCCCTATCAGCATGTCTTTGACACGTGGGAAGAAACCAGAGAACCCGGAGGAAACCCATGCAAACACGGTGAGAACATACAAACTCCATGCAGATGTTGCCCTTGGTCGGATTCGAACCCAGGACCCCAGTGCTGCAAGGAATATATTTATAATAAAGTAATATTTATATATTTTCATTTTCTTAATTCCCGGAAAACCCCTTTAATAAGTTTGGCACATTCTGCGCTGAGGGACATTATACTAAGACTGGCCTTTGTACATATTTCTACTAAACTATCCACCTATGACCAAGAAGCTCTTCTAAACAGGGGCGGACTGGAACCTTAAAGTGGCCCTGGAAAAACCCAAGAGAAGCGCCATGTAGTAGGCAGGTGCGAATTGACAGAAGCCAGGCAACATAAGTAGGCAGGGACAACAGAAGTCGTCTAGACCAGCAATACCGCTAGAGGCAGCACAAACTGCCACTCCAGCAGAACGCCCCCCGGCAGTGGAGGGGCAGTATTCATCTCTATCATTGTCATGAGGGTGGCGATACCATTCAATTCAGTCCAGGAGATTAAGTACCTGATGCCCCTAGCAATATTTACTACTGAGAGCGACAGATCGTTAGGTATCCATGAGGCCGCCCCCCCTGGGCATTGACCAAATTTCCCTGTAGGGTCTATGGCCAGTCCGCCCCTTGCTTCTCAATCACCATCCACAACCTTCCCCACTATGTATACACGGACATACTAATTCCCTCTGTTCCTCGATCAGGGAAAGGAAAGGACTTAATGAAATGTCAATTTGAAAAACAGAGAAAGCTATAGCCTTCTGGAGAATAAATCTATATTTCTTGCACAGTATTTTTTTATTTTTTTTTTTGCCTTCGTCCTTAAGATTTATACATTTGGAGACAAACTCACGGACACAGTGTGCAAAGAGAAATGGAAACGAGCGGTGAAGTTGGGATTGATTTACTTCATTAGCCGGGATTACAAGTTTAACTTACAAACCAGAGGTCAAAATTTCTCATTAACAAGGGGGCCATGGAGCGCTGCAGGGCTCAGTTCAAGAGGAGACCACTCTTATTACTAACTACACATTTCAATCTGTCTTTGATGTTTCTGCTTTACCCTCCCTTCCTTTTATTTTTTTGGCAGAGGAGTTGATTTTAATTGTAGCTATACAACATAGCCGGGTCTGCCTTAGAGCCAGCCTCAAACATCTGCAGTGAGTGCGTCCTAGTCATATTGGGTGCACTCCATAGCCGCGGGCTAGTTTTAATGGCTCCCCTTTTCATACAAGGCTGGGATTGTTTTCCACGTGATTCTAGTTAATTTAGCTGCAGGAGAGGGCATCGGCTTTCTCTGAAACTTTTTTTTTTTTTTTTACCCTCCCTGATCTATAATCTTAAACCAAGAAATGAACAGAAGGAAGTAGCCAATGGTTTCCAGTAGGAGTAACCAGTAAATGAGACGTGCTCGAAATTCTAAATGAAAGAATTATGCTCAATGTCAAACGGTCTTTTTATGTCTGAAAGTTTTTAGTTTTTTTGTTTTTTTTTTTTCCCCTGAACACTTTACATTCATTTATCAGGCTGCGGGAATGTATTACTAGGAGCCTCTGTGGGTCTCCTTAGGCAACGCTGTGCCTTAAGAGGCAACTACAAAGCCACATTCAACATTTACATCTCGGATCACAAATCTTTGGCTTGGAACAATTGGAGGTTTCGTTACGAAGGTCACAGAAGTAAAATGTTTACAGGCGCGCGGACAGAAAATCAGGTGATGCTACGGGGAGGCAAACAGATTTCTTCTCTTCTTTTCGGAATCTTATAAAAGTAGAGAGTAAAGACCATGGAAGAAGCCGTGCTTCCTGCCCTTCATCAGGACTGCACCGCCTTTCTGACCACATTGTCATGCTGAATAATCACGAGGGTTGCAATAAAACTTAAAGGGCATCTGTCAGCAGTTTTGTACCTATGACACTGGCTGACCTGTTACATGTGCGCTTGGCAGCTGAAGGCGTCATCTATGGTGTAAAAGCTGGCATCCATACGAGATTGCGGTATGCTGAATAACTTTTCTCTCCCATACTGGGTTGCACAGAACCTGGTGCCTGATGGGGGCCCAAATGTCCCTCTTCCCAAATGGCCCATGAATCAGCTCCATTGCAAAATTTCTAATGGGGCCCTTCCAAGAAGGTCAAGTTACGCTTCTGCTCCTAACTCCGCCAAACGTATATATGCACAGTCATAGAGATAGGCTCAGGAAACTCGGGCACCGCTTATCTGCCTTGTGAAGAATGGATCAGGCCTGTTGAAATCCAATATACTGGATCCTTCTTTGCCCCATAGGCAGAAGTTACCGGAGATTATACATGATTCATACTACCCCTAGAGGCAGGACAACAGGTGATGAGGGCAGGCTCTGATCAGTTCAGATTACAACAAAAACCAACCCAAAAATCCAACACAGCAAAGTTTTCACTATATGGCTGTAAATAGTCGCTGAATAGATGTCTTGGGGACCGAATATGTTACTGATACAGGAAGGGGGGTATTAGGGTGGGACTAGTATTTGGGTACTATTACTCTCCATTTTTTCTCTTTCCAAAAAAGGCCTCAACATATGTGTTCTTTTTTTCACTGCCTCCAGTTAAAGGGGTCAGCCAAGTTTTAAAGGGAGTCTGTCACCTGTTTTTCACCAATGTAACTACGAGGACTGCCTGATAGAAGACTGAATACACACCCCATACACTGCAGTTTGTGTCTTTATTCCATGTCCAGGAAAAGCACTTTTATTCTGCTGGAAATGGCTCCCAAGTGCCCAGCTCTGCTGCTGCAAGTGCCCAAAGCAAACCAGACTGAAGAGGGGAGGGCTGCTTTAGCTGTATATATCTTGGGATTGGTAGCCACTAGAAATATGAACCTTGTTTGAAAGCTGGCATTCCAACCTTTCAAACGATACCAAAATCATAGTATTATATCCACTATATCAGAAGATATAGCTGTTAGAAATCAAGTCAGGGATGAAAGCTGTTTTTACTTTCACTTTCAGTTATGTCTGGAATGTGTGTGCAATCTTCTGTGGGGCACTGCTCTTAGTTATATTGGTGAAAATTATGTGACAGGCTCCCTTTAAAAAGACACTGATGAGCTATCCTGCTCAAAAACCATCATTATCAGGGTCCTGGACAAAACCTTTTTTATTGATGAAATAAGCTAAAAGGGTCGCTGGAATAATAAAAATGTAGACACACTGTCCACAATCATCCATGGTTTCTGTAGCAGAAACCCCATCCTAATGATGTCCGATTCACAAAGCTGCATGGCCTGCTACAAGGAAAAGTCCTAACATACTCCGGCCCAGGCTCTACTGTTAGGGTCCATTCACACGTCCTGTTTTTCTTTCCTGATCCGATCCGCATTTTTTCAGGACCCATTGAAATGAATGGATCAGCATCCTATCTGCATGATTTGCGGATCAAATCAGGAAAGAAAAACAGGACGTGTGAATGGACCCTTAAAGACATACTTGGAAAACATTACATAAAGAGCTACAAAACACACAGGGTAATACAGCACCACATACTGTGCCCACTGTGCTACCCTATACTAAACTGCAGAAACAGATAATCCCCCTTCTACTGCCCCCTCTTGTCCCTACCTGGTGCTGCCTGAGGCAATCACCTCACCTCGCCTCATTGGTGGTGCACCCCTGGCCTCATTGCTGGTGCACCCCTGGCCTCACCTGGCCTCATTGCTGGTGCACCCCTGGCCTCACCTCGCCTCATTGGTGTGCACCCCTGGCCTCACCTCACCTCATTGGTGGTGCACCCCTGGCCTCACCTCGCCTCATTGGTGTGCACCCCTGGCATCACCTCGCCTCATTGGTGGTGCACCCCTGGCATCACCTCGCCTCATTGGTGGTGCACCCCTGGCCTAAACTAGCCTCATTGGTGGTGCACCCCTGGCCTCACCTCGCCTCATTGGTGGTGCACCCCTGGTCTCACCTCACCTCATTGGTGGTGCAGCCCTGGTCTCACCTCACCTCATTGGTGGTGCAGCCCTGGCCTCACCTTGCCTCATTAGTGGTGCACCCCTGCTGTCACCTCGCCTCATTAGTGATGCACCCCTGGCCTCACCTTGCCTCATTAGTGGTGCACCCCTGCTGTCACCTCGCCTCATTGGTGATGCACCCCTGGCCTCACCTTGCCTCATTGGTGGTGCACCCCTGCTGTCACTTCGCCTCATTGGTGATGCACCCCTGGCCTCACCTTGCCTCATTGGTGGTGCAACCCTGCTGTCACCTCGCCTGATTGGTGGTGCACCCCTGCCGTCACCTCACACCATTGGTGGTGCACCCCTGGCCTCACCTCGCCTCATTGGTGGTGCACCCCTGGCCTCACCTCGCCTCATTGGTGGTGCACCCCTGGCCTCACCTCGCCTGATTGGTGGTGCACCCCTGCCGTCACCTCACACCATTGGTGGTGCACCCCTGGCCTCACCTCACCTCATTGGTGGTGCACCCCTGGCCTCACCTCGCCTCATTGGTGGTGCACCCCTGGCCTCACCTCGCCTGATTGGTGGTGCACCCCTGCCGTCACCTCACACCATTGGTGGTGCACCCCTGGCCTCACCTCACCTCATTGGTGGTACACCCCTGCTACTTCTACTATGATAATAAAGCAAAAGAAAAGGAAGGGGAAAAAAAAGAAATAAAAAGTGCTAGAAAACCAAAGCATACATAATAGATTTTCTCTACCGAAGAATATAATGTTGTATCAAACTACACATAAATTTAATTTTCTTTGACCTTTTACTCTTTCTAAAAAAAAAAAAAAAGAAAGAAAAGAAACTGTACAACAGCTTCCAACTTGTCTGCAAATGTGATTCTGATTTATCGTTATTTGCACGCACCGGTGTACGCACAGAGTGGATGGCGATGTTTGGCTTGCCTTGTTTTTCCACTTGCAGCAAATTAGGGTGCGGAAAATCGCTCCACACCCAGCGTATTAGTTTAGCTCTGGAGGTGAAACGACGCGTTCTATGTGGAAAAAAAAAAATGCAACTAATCGTCTTCTTTTATGTTGTTCCAAAGCTCTCTTCGTTGCTCCGTGAGGCTACAAAGTCCCTTTTGGCTACTGGTTTCATTTCAAGAGCAGAGTGTAGGTTAAGCCATCGGGCCCGACATCGAGTCACCTTTGCAAAACGCGCGGGGCCTTTTTCTCGTCTGTCCTGCGTAGGGGTGTGACTATTACCTTGAGGTTTAGACCGGGGTCTATCGACAATGCTAGACGTCTCTGAAAGGTCATTATTTCAGGCTAATTTCAAGTTGGCAACGAAATGAAGGCTTGTCTTTGTGAGGGATTAATTTAAAAAACTCAGGATTTGATGTCAGTGGGAAATAGCCAGCGTGGGATTCATAAGGCTGCCTTTTCCTGCTGCTGGCCAGGGCCTGGGGCTAATTTCTTACGAGATGAAAAGTCTGACAAGCCCTTCAGTTAAGCTGAAAGCAGGCAGCGGTCCAGCAACACCCACTGGCCCTGCAGGCATCCTGTGACCCCTTTAGAAAAGTCACATTCACTTTGCTCTTGAGAAAGGAAAAATAACGCTAGAGGCGTTTTTTGTTTTAAACCATGTGAAATAAGGAAATGTGAGGATGTGAAAATGAAGTGAAAAAAAAGAGGGAAAAAATGAATTCATTTCCTCCCTTATTTGTGCGACGGCTTAAAGAGCCCAAGTCGTCTTTTTTTTTTTTTTTTTTATTTAAGAACTTCGAACATCGAAATGTACAGTAAAGAAACAATATAATAGTGAGGTAAAACGCAAATCAGCCCTATACGTGAAGAGGAAGATTTAACCCACTAGTTACCAACATCTCCGTTATTTAAAGTATCTGGAGGTGCAGATTATCCTTGAAATCTGCACGTCTGTAACCGTTCATTGTGGAAAAAGTTGGTGGCTTTGGATTTTTGAACTGGGAACTGAGCCTCATTGGATTTTCATTTAGCTCTGCAGCAACCCTTCAACCCAACGAAGCATATCTGGGAGCGGTAATTTAACAAGTAGGCCCCCCCCAAATAAAAGCTAAGCCCAAGCTATGCCTATGGCAGCACACATCTTCCCTCTTGCACCAGCAACAATCCCAGCCCAGAAGAGTTGTCAGCGTTAAAGGGTCGTCCGACGCTACATTGACATAGTCATAAGGACTAAGGGTCCCTTTATACTGTCTGACACAGCAGGCAATTATCAGGAACTAACTTTTCATTCCCAATAAATGCCTGTTGATCACAACTGCCGGCTCCTCCGTGTGGAGACGAGTGAGGACTTGCTCATTCATAGGGTGAACAGCGTCACCTTTACACAGGGCAGTTATCTGGAATGAATGTTCCTAGGAATGCTCCGTCCCGATAATTGCTCCAGCCATTGGCATGTATTAAGGGGCCTCAAAGGGAGTCTTTCAATTGTTTTTCACCAATATAACTAAGAGCAGTGCCCCTACAGAAGATTGTATACACATCCCAGACATACCTGTGTGCACTGTGTGTCTGTATTACATGTCACATCCCAGACATACCTGTGTGCACTGTGTGTGTATTACATGTCACATCCCAGACATACCTGTGTGCACTGTGTGTGTATATTACATGTCACATCCCAGACATACCTGTGTGCACTGTGTGTCTATATTACATGTCACATCCCAGACATACCTGTGTGCACTGTGTGTGTATTACATGTCACATCCCAGACATACCTGTGTGCACTGTGTGTCTGTATTACATGTCACATCCCAGACATACCTGTGTGCACTGTGTGTGTATTACATGTCACATCCCAGACATACCTGTGTGCACTGTGTGTGTATTACATGTCACATCCCAGACATACCTGTGTGCACTGTGTGTGTAGTACATGTCACATCCCAGACATACCTGTGTGCACTGTGTGTGTATTACATGTCACATCCCAGACATACCTGTGTGCACTGTGTCTGTATTACATGTCACATCCCAGACATACCTGTGTGCACTGTGTCTGTATTACATGTCACATCCCAGACATACCTGTGTGCACTGTGTGTGTATTACATGTCACATCCCAGACATACCTGTGTGCACTGTGTGTCTGTATTACATGTCACATCCCAGACATACCTGTGTGCACTGTGTGTGTGTATTACATGTCACATCCCAGACATACCTGTGTGCACTGTGTGTCTGTATTACATGTCACATCCCAGACATACCTGTGTGCACTGTGTGTCTGTATTACATGTCACATCCCAGACATACCTGTGTGCACTGTGTGTCTGTATTACATGTCACATCCCAGACATACCTGTGTGCACTGTGTGTGTCTATTACATGTCACATCCCAGACATACCTGTGTGCACTGTGTGTCTATTACATGTCACATCCCAGACATACCTGTGTGCACTGTGTGTCTATTACATGTAACATCCCAGACATACCTGTGTGCACTGTGTGTGTATTACATGTCACATCCCAGACATACCTGTGTGCACTGTGTGTGTATTACATGTCCAGGAAACGCACTTTTATTCAGCAGGACAACAGTTCCCAAGTGCCCAGCTGAAAGTGAAAGTAAAAACAGCTTTCTCTCTCGACCCAATTTCTAACAGCTATATCTTCTGATATAATGGATATAACGATTTTGGTATCATTTGAAAGCTTGGAATGCCAGCTTTCAAAGAAGGTCAGAACCATTTTCTATCTGCTACCAATCCCAAGATATGAGCAGCTAAAGCAGCCCTCCCCTCTTCACTCTGGTTTGCTTTGGTCCCTGACACTTGGTTCTGGCTTATTGGGTCCATTGCTGCGCCTTTTCTGGATTTCCAGCGTCACAGGTAAACGTCCAGAATGGGCAGGGTCACGCGATCCACTGTTCTCAGTCATTTGTGCCAGTCATATCAACATGCAGGGATTCTGTGAACCAGTTACGATATAATCCAACTGCAAACGTCGGTTTTACACAACCAAAATACTCTAATGTGAAAATTGGGAAACTTTCGCTGTGGGGTTTGTGTGCCAGGGCTGTTTTTTAGTTCCAATCTGCCCCATGGTGGACACAAGTTGTCTCAAGTTCTGTATCCGGATCCAGACAAAGCTAATCAAGCAGGCTGTTCCGGCAGAAAACAGCTTTCCGGAGTTCTCTGGTTTCAGCATAGTCGATAGTGGCGCAGACTGCCAGACTCCATTGACTATAATGTGATCTGGCGGCGATACGGCTGCTCCCCGGCATGAATGCCAGGATTCGACCAGACAAAATCTGCTATGTGCAGTGATTTTTGCCCAGCCGATTCCCCACTGGATCTCATTATAGTCAATGGGGTCTGGCAGTCACGCAGCACTATCCAGCTATGCCAGATCTGGAGAACCCAGGCAGGCTGTACTCTGCCAAAACAGCCGGCCAGATTAATTTTGCCACAAGTGTAAAAGTAGCCTTAAAGGGAACCTGTCATCTCCGAAACACCTGAGATGACAGATTCCCTTTAAAGGGTTTTTTTTATCCAAGATCTTTATATTGACGACCTCTCTTCTGGATATGTCATCAGTATCAGATTATTGGAGGGCCGACACCTTAGACACCCCCCACTCATCTGTTTGAGAGGGCACTAGTGCTTACAGTAGTGCCACGGCCTTCTCACAGCTTTCCTTAAGTTGTGTTCTGTCACATTCACTGGTCACATGGCCTAGGTGCAACTCAGCCCTATTGAAGTGAATTGGGCTGAGTGCAATGGCAAGCACAACGACTATCCAATGTACAGCGCTGTGCTTGGTGAGCTGAGAAAAGGCCGGTGCATCTCAAACAACTGATTGGTGTCAGACCCCCATCAATCAGATACTGATGATCTATCCAGAGGGTAAGTCTCCGACAACCCTCTTAATCATATGGACAATTATGAGAAGTGGGTCTATATACAAGGTGGATATATTAAAAACTTTAAAGGCTATGTACACCTTTGGGGGCAATTTCTTATTATTGCATTATACTTATTTTGACCTAAAAATCCTTTTTCAATTTGTCTTTATTAACAATTTGGAATCCTTTTTTATGAACAGAGCTGACACGCTCTACTAGCTGCCTGTGGATTTTTTCTCCATTCCGTCATCTGAGGAGCAGACGGGCTCCTTATCTCTTCTCTCTGACCTTATAAACACTCATTAAAGCTCAATCCTTATCTTACTGATAAGAATGTGGCTTAAATAAGTGTTTATGACCTCTCAGTAGTTTACAGATAAAGGTAATTAGATGACCGGCACAAAGTGAAAGTGAAAGTATCAGTCACCCAGCTAGACAAACAGTTAACCCTTTGTGACTGTGACTGAACCACTCAATATTTTTGATAAAGACCAATTGAAAATATAATTGAATACAATCATAAAAAAAATTGACTCCAAAGGATGGAATGCATGGTTAGATGCACTGCCAGATGCCAATGTAAGAAGTCCTAAGGTAGTATTTTTTATTTATTTTTTCTATTTATTTACTTTCTTTTCTCCCTCTCCCTTCCCTCCTTATATTGGGTGGGTGTGTAATGAGGTACATGTTTTTTTCCCTTTTGTTTTTCTTTAGAATCGTTGTGTTACATATTAGTGTAGTGTTGTAATAAAATTAATAAATAAATATTTAAAAAAGATGGCTTCCTCATTAATCATGCACAGAAAAACTAAATAAATAAATGAATAAAAAGATAAAATAATGTGTTTAATATTAGTAAAAAATAATAATAGTAATAATACATTCCCTTTAATTGACCACTTAATTTTGAAATAAAAAAAAACAAACCCTTATAGAAACTAAAAAGTTTACATGTTAATTTACACCAGTATATACTTTGGATGGCAGAGGGAATGTTTTTTGCTTGGTCCCGCAGCCACCAAGGAGCCAGGGCCCAGGATAGTAATAATATGCAGGAATCAACAGACACGTATCAGATAGGAAAATCTTTTTCAAGGTATTGCTGAGAACAGCCAGCTCTGTCTGTCCCCGTCTGCTAATGCTACAATTTCCACCCTGAATTTAAAAGGCTTGGACCGAAAAAGAAGAAAATACTAAAATCTGAAATGATGTGAATGTGCTTCGTATTATACGTCCCCCATTATTTTATAATAATAAAGTGGTGCCTATTATTCGCTGCTACTTTAATGGATTCGATAAAATCAAACCATATGTCCGGGACGTTATTTTATCCAGATTTAGAACCATGTTTAAGGTTAGTTAGCAGATTCAAAGAATGCTTTCCCTGAACACTTAGTTTATTCTATTTTCCACCCACAGATTTGAGAAAAAGAAATATGTCTTTGAAGACCGTTCTGTGTTCAATTAGATATAGAAAGCGTCTATCTGCAGACCTGAGACTGGCGGAGATAGGTTCTCGTCATGTGCAGACAGGGCTAGCAGGAGGACAATGCAAAGGTCTCGGTTTAGCTTTTTGCCAAGTCAGGTTAGGTTCTCAGACAGAGTATTGTTGGCTTGACTCCAGACTAAATGCCACCCAATCTACTTACCCTTTTCAGGTAGATATGAACGGTGGTAGCGCTGATCATTTGCAAAAGGTCACCATTGGAAGCTAGCCCGTAAGCAGTCATTTAAAATTCCATTGATCCCTATTTGTAGTCAGGGAAAAGAAAATGGACATTTTTGTGCGGCGAGTTGCAATTATGACGCTTCCGGGCAAATTGTAAAGAGATGTGCAAATCTTGACACTGGGAATACCTCCGAGAAGGAGTTATGACTCGAAAGATGAACGCTGCGAAAGGTTGAAAGTAATAAAACAAAATAAAAAAGGGGCCTAATGCAAAGAAACAGGTGAAAGTTATCCCAAAATATGGAAAGGATTGAGATACGGGTTCTATTGAGCCTGAAAACATTAGATATGTCAAGGACAAAATTAATAAAATTCCTTTAATTTGGCGTCAATGGGACCTGATCGCAAACTGTCTGGATTACTGGACAGTCATAGAAATGAATGTAAAAATTAACTCAAATAAGTGTAGAATACTAAAAATGTCACGTTGGTACAGGCAGGTTTAGGACATTTAAAGGGGTTTTCTCATCATGGACAATGGGGGCATATCTCTAGGATATGTATATAGAGAACAGAGCCCCGAAAGTTAAAGAAGAACTCCCGCAAAAAAATTTTATTCCATGTCCTGCTAGAAATGTACATGATGTAATCTGTAGTGAATGTCCTTTTCTTACCAGTGTCGGTATTTGGGAGTTATATCTCCCTGATGTTTCTCATCTGTGTCATGTGACCAGCAATCAGACTCACCAACTCACACAGCATCTTATGTGTGGACAGGAAGTCTAATTCTCTATGTATTCCTATGGGAGCCTCACTTTCAGTCTCATAGGAATGAATAGAGCAGTAACTGGCTTCCTGTCCTGGGTCAGTTGGAGGTCAGGGAGTTGGTCACATGACCCAGCTACAGTTAGAAGAGAGGGGATAACTTATAAATACAGTCTCTGATAAGAAAATGACATTCACTACAGATTACATCATGCACCTTTCTAACAGGTCAGAGAATAAAAAATTTTGCGGGAGTTCTTCTTTGGCGGCATGCGCAGCCGCCCTCCATTCATTTTCTATGGGGCCGGCGAAAATAGCCGAGCACTGGCTCGGCTATTTCCGTCGGCCCCACAGAAATGAATGGGAGTGGAGCCGGTCATGCACGGTGCACTCCCATTTATTTCTATGGGGGGGCCAGCTTGGTGGTGACTGGACTGGATTCCTCCAGCCACCACCTTGCGGGGCTCCATTCTCGATATAGGTGCGGGTCCCACCATAAGACAATGGGGGCATATCCTAGCCATATGCCCCCATTGTCTATGATGAGACAACCCCTTTAAGGAGCACCTGTCAACTCTCCTAACATGTCTCTATTAGTCAGGGGTGGACTGGGAACTTAAAGTGACTCTGGGAAAAAAACTAAAATTGGGCCCAATGTTGTAGGTGGGTCCAAACTGATGAAAGGTGGGGCCACACAAGTAATGGGGTCAATACAAGTTGTCAGGGTCAGTAATAGCATAGTGTGACAAAGTAAAGTACCATCCCACAGAACCAAATACCACAATGCAGCACAAAATATCTCCCCAGCTTTCCCACTGTCGTGGTCATCAGTTCCGGCTACATTCTATCCTACTTCATCACCAAATGTCTCCAATATGGATGTGGAGCAGGGGTCTTAGGAGGTGAGATGGGGGGCACAACACCAAGCCAGCCCTACCTTCAGCATGCTGCCTGGACTTCCTCTAATAATGACCCCTACAGTTCCCCCAGTAGTATGCACCCGTCCAGCTTCAGTGGGATTGGCTTGGGTGACCCTAGGGCATTGGCCCACTGGGAAAATTCCCTGTAGGGTCTATGGCCAGTCTGCCCCTGTATTGAGTGGGAGCAAAAGACACGGGTCCATCAAGTTCAAGTTTTCTCAGATCAATTAAACAACTTTAATTGTTAGATTAATTATAACCATCAAAAGCCACCATTATGTAAGCCTCTCGCCCTTTTGTAAATCCTGCTTCAGTATCCGCCATTACTACCTCTTGGGGTAAGGCATTCCATAGTGTGTCTGCATTAACTGTAAAGAATTCTTTCCTTTAGGCTCCATTCACACGTCCTGTCTTTCTTTCCTGATTCGATCCTGATTTTTTCAGGACCCATTGAAATGAATGGATCCAGATCAGGATCAGGATCGAATCAGGAAAGAAAAACAGGACGTGTGAATGGAGCCTTATAGATGTCCAAACTCCTCCACACATAATGAATGTGCTCTTACGACACATGTATTTATATATGTAAATGTATGATATATACATTTATGTAAATCACCTCTATAGGCTCCTTTACATGACCGTAGAGCAGACGATTGTCAGGAAGGAAGTGGTATTTTTTTCACCTTTGAGGGTCATTTCTCTTAGGTTAATACCATGTTATTAATTGCAGCATGCTCTGGGTCCGGCATGTTTTCCTTCCTTTTCTCCTATAAACATAAATTATTTTCTCATAGCTTTAAACAACAACAACAAAAAAACCTAAATACAATGTGTGGGTGTTTTAATGGCATTTTTGTACTTTCCCCATACTGATCTGCAGAGAAACTGACAATAAAGGGAGGTACAAACTTTCCTATAAAAAACAAAAACGCAACGTATACAACAAATGCCAGGAAAAAAAAAGCCACGTGGTAAAACACTACATGGGCAAAACCGCGTCAAAAACACCTAAAAAAAAAACACTACAAAACTGCTGAGCAAGTCAGGCATTTTTGGGGGCATTTGTTCGCCTCAAATATGCACAACACAAAATTGTGCGAGGTGGAACGCTGCACTGACTATACAATCCTTGGCCACTAGATTAACCCCTTCCCGACTCCCATATCACTATATACGGTGGTCAGAACTTTAAGATGCCTTAAAGTGCCTGCTGTTTCATACATTTAGACCATCAGATGCCGTGGTCAGGATTGAATGTTGAAAACCCGGACGCGTGTTGAAATCTATGAGAAAAGCAATCCAATGATTGCTTGTTATAGTTCACTATGGGAACTATAAAAAGAAGAAGAAGTGTACAAAAATGTTTTTATAAATTAAACAAAAAAATTAAAAAAATATAAAAATTTCCCCTTTCCTCAAAATGAAAAAAAAACAAAAAAAAACAAATAAGAAATACACATTATAGGTATCCTTATGCAAAAATGCTCATACTATTAAAATAGAAAAAAAATGTCATCTCATACGGAAAACACAAAACGGAAAAAAAGTCAAAATGTCCGATTTGTCCTTTTTTGGTCGCTTCTCCTCCCAGTACAGATTGCCCCCCATACATAAATACAAAAAAGTTATAGGGGTCAGAAAATAGAGACTAAAAGAAAGAAATATTTTTTTTCAAAGTTTTTATTTTTGTTCTGTATCAAAATGCAATAAAGAAAATATACATATGTGGTATTGCCGGATTCATACTGACCAGGAGAATGACAATAACCAGTCAGTTTTATGACATAGGGAACATCGTAAAAACAAAACCCCCAAAAACTGTTCTGAAATTGTGTTTTTTTTTGTCCGTTTTAAGAACAATAGTAGTTGATGAGGTTACTCACGCGGCCGACTTTTTGACAACCAGTGAATAATGGAGCATGTTCTAATTTGTTGGACAGCCCCCATACAACTGAAGGAGACCATTTTTAACGCACGTTTCTCAAAAAGACCTCAATGGGAAAAAAACTCAACTGTTTTGCCATTTGTACAGATTTTTTTTTCACCGACGTGTGAATGTAGTCTAAGGGAGTGAGAGACATGAATAATGTGATTTGCGCACAGTTATAAACTCAGACGCCTTGCACAGCACAGAACCAAAACCACATGCTGCAATATTACAAGCGCTGCATTGAGGGAATGTTTCAGTGCGGTATAATGATCTGTCCCTCTCGGTACTACATAACGCTACAACAATGAACACTGATGCAGCGCAGTGGCCCCTGCCAATCATCTACATGGCGACATAAATGAGAACATAAGACGTAGAGAAAGCTGCAAGCCCTGAGTATGTTAAGTGCAACGTTCCTCCGAGCCTACAGCAGAACGTCAGCCGTGCCACAGCACCACAAGTGGTTCCGCAAATCACCCTCATTTAACGTGACAACTTTAATGAATGAAGAGAGCGTATGTGATGCCTCGAACCTCACTGTGAACCCAGCGCTGTCACTGAACTAAAAGACTGAAATAATCCACATGAGGTTCAAGAGTGACGTGGTGCCACCGGAGATGAATATTTCAGGTGTCATCTGACTAACTGCATGTATTTGAGTTTTCGTGCCTATGACTTCAACAGAGATGGATGTACAGAAGTCATCATTTCGAAAACAGATATCAGAAGAATATAAGTAAGTAGAGATGAGCAATGTTTTTTAAAATTAGATTTAAAAAAAAAAAAAAAAAATTGCTTCAATCTGAATTTATTTGTGATGAAACGCATTAAAAATCAGCTATTTCCCGACTGCAGAGAGAGTCTGTATATGGGTGTATTACACTGTGCATTGCAAAAACATGCATAGCTAGTCCGCTGTGGTAGTCAAACAGTTAGGCCCCTTTCACACGACCGTATGCCCTCCTTGAGCGGGCCATATGTCCCCGAGTGGCATCGATCGTGCGTCCGGGAGAGCACAGCATCATCGATTACAATAATGCTGTGCATGCCGGGCCGCCCGTTGGGGCTATTGTCCCGCACTCATACGAGTGCGGAACAATAGTCCAACGGGCAGCCCAACATGCACAGAATCATTGTAATCTATGATGCTGTGCGCTCCGGTGCGCACGATCGATGCCACTCCGGGATATGTGGCCCGCTCACGGAACGTATGTCTCGGGGGGCATACCGTCGTTTGAAAGGGGCCTTACTGTGCATCAGTATGACAGGCGTCACTCTTAGAGTGTCAACTCAGCCTTACAGGTCAATGTTAGCGTCAGGTATAAAGAACTGTGCAGAGGCCCAACATAGATTCTACAGAACCTGCTCACCCCGAAATCTGTAGTATCAGGCCACTACTTCACCCCATTACAGAATCAAGGATGAATGGAATTACTGATGAATAAAAGAACGTGAACACCCTAAAATCTGTAGTATCAGGCCGCAATTTCACCCCAATTGCAGAATCAAGGATTAATTAAATTATTTATGTAAAATAACAATGTGAACAACCTAAAATCTGTAGTATCAGACCACTATTTCCCCCCCCAATTACAGAATCAAGGATTAACATAATTACTTATATATAACAGAATGCAAACAACCGAAAATCAGTAGTATTAGAACACTTTTTAACCCCAATTAGTGCAGCAAGGTGTAATAGAATAACTCCTATTAGCCATTCTTTACCCTGTTCAATTGTCCCTGCACTCTCCCTATACTGTGGATAAAGTCTCCCTATTGTCTCCTTACACTATCACTAAGCTGTGGAAAACGAATATTTTTCAAATAAAGTCTTTCTTAATCACTTTCCCTACCACTTGTCACATCTGGTCCTATGCTCAGTTTACTGGAAAATGGTGGAGACCGGGCAGGAGGAGGCTTTTAGGGCTGTGATATCACAGGGGCTGGCTATCTGCGGATTGGCTGGCTGCGCCGGCATTATGGATGATTCCTCATTCCCGGGCTTCTTACTTTGTCTTTGTAACATGTGCAGCAGCCATGGAAATTCGGATTCATTATTAATCAAATTTTTCCTGGAATTCGAATCGAATTCCAGTTCGTCAACTTCAATTCACTGTGCAATAAATATACACAGAAGATCCTAGATGTAACAAATCCACTCCCCAGGTATTTGAAGGGTTAAGGTAGGTTCACACAAATCCGGCAGAGAACAGCCTGCTAGAGTCCACCAGATCCGGCCTAGCTGGATGCTGACGTTCACCACCAGACTCTGGGATCCACCAGGGATCCAATCACTTTCTGGTGAAATGCAGATTTTCGCAGATTGTACGCAATGGTTTTTGCTCCTCCAAGAACCGGCACTTATGTCAGAAAGCAGCTGGAACCCATTATGGGGTCTGTCAGGCCATTTTTGCAGATTAGGTTGGATCCCTGGAACTCTAGCAGGCTGTTCTCTCCCAAAAATTTGCTGGGCCTTCCTTCTTCCAAAAACAGTGCCATGCCTGCCCAAGGTTTGTGTCTTGTATTGCAACTCAGACCCAGGGAAGTGAACGTGGCTCAGCTGCAATACCAGATACAATATTTGGACAGGTTTGCTCTGTTTTTTAGAAGACATCAGCCATGTTTTTCTAATTCTGGAAGATCTTTTAAAATCTGTTCCTTCCATTTACCTCTAAAGAAAAAAGATTCAAAACAAGTGTTAGTCTGCTTTCACAGTGCATCAGAACATCTGCCAACGTATACCATGGACGGGTGCCTCAGACAGCCACCACTCCATTCACTTCTATGTGGCTGACAGAAATAGCCGAGCCAATCCTCAGCTATTTTTGGCGCTCCCATGGGAATGATTAGATAGCTGGAGGGGGGGTGGGCTGCTTTAGATGCTGCTATCTCCTGAATGAAGCAGCTAGAAACATGCAACTGGTCTGGTTTGAAAGCTGACAGTCCAGGCTTTCATGTAACAGCTAAAGTCCAAGCAACAGAGTAGAAATCACTGTTAGAAACCAAATCGGGAATAATCTCTGCTAAAACCTGTTTTTACTTTCACTTTCAGCTGCACTCACTGCATCCCAATTTCTATCAGTGATATCTTCCTCTGTCCTGAACATGTTGCTGTCATTCTGGTATTGTCTGAAAGCTTGGAGTGTCAGCTTTCAAACAAGACCAGTTGTTTCTAGCTGCTACCATTCAGTAGGTAGCAGCATCTAAAGCAGCTTTCCCCGTCGAGTCAGCTACTTTTCCCACTTCTGGAGCTTAACTCTGGCAAAACAGTTAGGGGGTTAAGTGAATGGGCTGCAATACAAAACACAGACACTATAAACGTATGTATGATGCTATGCTGTCAGGAGGTCACTGGAACACCGGATCCTCTTCAAACAGCTGATTCCAGGAGTCAGATACTCACTGATCAGATACTGATGACCTATCCTGAGGATAGGTCATCAATATCAAACTCCAAAAAAAAACCTTTAATGCCCCTGCTGTATGACAGGAGATCAGAGAATGCTATATTTTCAGGTTCCATGAGGACAACACAATGCAACAATGGGTTTCTTTTTCTTACAGCAGCACCTCAAATTCCCAATACCCACGAACTGCAAAAGGCACCATGCAGTCATAGTTACAGAGTCTTTTGAAGATTCTTTTATATTAGTGCTGGAACCAGATCAGCTGGATAGTGACCAATCCAACGCATGCATTATAAATTCTAATTTATCTCCCTGTTTTACCTGCAAAACGCAAATTCATTTTAATAATTTACATAACAAACTCCAAGTTCAATCTAAGTCCTATAAACAGCAATTCCCAATGGACTCAGCCAACGTGTAAGGTGAAGAGTAAGTACAGAGATACACAGGGCTCAGTTCACTGCAGTGTAGCCGGGGTCTAATTTACGGAGCACCATTATAAGAGCATGCTTTCTTCTACAAATGCAAATACTTGATGAGAACATTTACAAGAGGAGTCAAAGCTGAACTACTAATGCCTTCAAAGGGGGATTCTGGGTCTGGCTGCAAGAACGGAGCCCGCCTGCAACAAAGGAGATGAAAATGATAACCTGCAAGGCTCTGACCCCTAATGATATTTTATTGGTGACGTCAAAGATAAGAAGGCATTACAAAGAATCTTTACCTAATAAAATGGGCACCTATAACGTATTCATTGTAGTCCAAACCCAAGGGTATTCTATTAACACTTCCTTCCAGTTGCCTTCCTTTATACACGAGCCATAGACACAACAGATGATGTGACTGAAGTACATCCAACGATATCAATGCAAGTCACAATACAGTCTGTTCCCAAAAGTTGTACATAGCAAATGGCAACAATGATGGTAGTAGTAGTCCCGGAGCTCCTTCGAAAACACTTTCCAAGATGATCACATGGCATGGAAAACTCTCAAAAATAAGTATTGCAGTCCCATGGCAGGTTAAATCCTACAAATGGTCGTCTAACCCGTTATCTAAGAGTGAAAGGTGCCGGTAACTGTTGATTGTATCATAAGACCCAATGTCTATATCAGCCATAAATGAAGAATACCTTGCTAGCACGCACAACCTTGTGATCCTGGACAGTCTATGAATATTTTCGCCAGTTTTCCCTAAATGATTGTTCTCTCAACAGGAATGATGTTTCTCCTGGAGCTAAGCTAGTATCTGCCCTGAAAGGCAGGCAGAGCTCAACTCAAAGTGGCTGATGCACTATTGACTAGAAAGCTCCTCCCTCAGAGGGGAAAGCTAAATCCCTCTGCAGTTAACCAAGCAGTGCTACTTACAGACAGAGTCATCTCCAGGATAGCGGTCTAGATTTGAAAGGCCAAGGGATGATACAAGGGTGTGGTCAGGATTCAGCCAGGAGTTGGAACCAGCAGTAGAACCACAGGTATCAGGTAAACAATTCAAAGGTCGAGCATATCTAAGAACAAGATCGAGGTCAGGAACAAGTTCAAGGTCAGTAGTAAAGATCAGTGTTCACATGAACAGGAGCCAGGAATGGTGAGATCCTTAATCAGCAGGCATACATAGGCTGCCAGCCTCATGTCATATTTTGGGTGCCAGTTCACTTAGCAACCTGACACCGCTGTGCAGCCAGAGCAGGGGAGATGGAAACTGATGCTAGATTCGGGTGAGGTAATAGAAGTTGTATTAATTAGACCAAATAGGGTCTTAAATGGGTGATGGGGGAATGATTTACAATGTCTGCCAGCAACCTGTCCTGGAATGTTAGCAGGACTGGTTGACTCTACTTGCAAAGTTGCCAAGGTGGAGTGAGAGGGAGGGGACTCAATACAAACTATACTCTGGCACTTGCATATACTACACATTGGTGAGCTCTCCTGTCAGGCTGCTCAGCCATAATGGCATATCATAGGCAGGATCACATCATTACCATCGATTGTTGAGCAGTGTAGTGAGGCTCCGCCCCCTCATCCCCCTGGACAGGTCAAGGACAGCCATTTTAAATCATGTTCGGAGAACCCCTTTAAATATGTAATATGATATACACAGACTTACCAACTTTGCAGTCGGTAAATTCAGGATAAACAGGCCCTGCCTCCTGAAACACCCCAAGCCATGAAGGACCACCCATTTTTGGACAGACCCTGCAAATTTGGGACTGTTGGCAACAAATTTGATACTGTGTAATATTAAAGGGGTATTCTCATCTTAGACAATGGGGGCATATTGCTAGGATATGCCCCCATTGTCTTATAGGTGCGGGTCCCACCGCTGGGACCCGCACCTATATCCAGAACGGAGCGGTTTCCGGGGGTCCGGCCACCACCAGGCGCAGCTCCCCGTGCCGCTCATAGAAATTAATGGGAGCCGGGCCGTGCATGCGCGGTGCGCTCCCATTCATTTCTATGGAGCCGACGGAAGTAGCCAAGCCAGCGCTCGGCTATTTCCGGCGGCCCCATACAAATGAATGGAGGGCGGCTGCGCATGCGCAGTGCGCCCTCATTCAGTTCGGGGGCTGCGTTCTGGAAATAGGTGCGGGTCCCAGCGGTGGGACCCGCACCTATAAGACAATGGGGGCATATCCTAGCGATATGCCCCCATTGTCTAAAATGAGAATAACCCTTTAAGTAGACGGGCAGATAGGTGATAATAGATTGATACATAGATAGATAGACAGATATAGAAGCAGATTGTTGTATTACACAACGGGTTAAGGCAATGACAACAGCATTGAGGGGGTCCTGACCCTCTCCATATAGACAGTGGGTGCAGTGTGCGTTAAGCTTCAAACCATGTTGAGAATGAAAAATTATAGGGATGAACTGAGATCACTCTTGATCAGTCCCTACAGGCTAACAAATGTCATAAACAGGAAGCCACAATTCATCAGATACGGTCTCCGATGATAATGGAGAGACAGAGGGAGATAATTTGGCATCAGATGTTGTGACTGAAGCCCGTCGGATTAACACATGGATGTTCGACTGGGTGACTGCTCTTTCAGAAAGCAGCTTCTTCTAAGGTTTCGGTCCTTTGTCTTTCGCTGCCGTATGCACAGTTACGTCCTGTAGGCCCTGTGGTGCAGATATAAACATGTCTGCGCTGTAGATCATCTCAGTGGTAGCTCTCCATGAATAATATGGCATGAACCCTTTGTTTTGCAGACAAGGCTTATAGATGAAAAGCCTGAAATGATCCTGTTGAACCCTGTAAAGCACCACCCGGCCCTACAAGAAATACCGCCATAGCTTGGATTGTAGTGTAGCTGAGGTCTAATCTACTATAGCATGCAGCTCAATTGTACTCATTAGACCAGAGGTCACAATCCTGTTAAACAAGACAAAACTGAGGGCCACCCATCGGCCCTGGGTGGTACCCTGGAGCAAAAGAATTTAGGAGTCTGGACGTTCCTAGACATTTGCCCCTTTTGCTACTATGCAAAGCCATCAACTCACTACTTTAGCGCACTTTGAATGGTTAACATGCACAATGATTTATGCCATTGTTGATACTTATATGGTTTTATATTGTTGGACTGCATTTTATATGTTTATTGTAGTATATCCTCTTCATTTGCATTGTTATTCTACATATTTGCATTGCACTGTGGGACGGGTTAATGCACATCCAACTAATACTGAGAGACTTTGGGACTTTCCAGCCTGCCCACCGAGAAGCTAGTAATTTTCCTATGCAGTGTAAAATTTTAGAGGGGGAAAAAACAGACATAGTGAAGTTCTGACGGTCTGGTTTAGCTCTGTCAGATGGATGTTGTTTATGCCTGGAAACTGTATAGTCATTCCCACTGACTTGCATTGAGACACATATCAAATCTATGGTAGCAGTAAAATGCCACATTGTTTCTGTTTGGCTGTGCTTCTCCAGCTTCATCCCGTCAACTAAAAGGTTCTGAATCACTTAGAAATTCTATAAAGGTAGAGCAGTCAGATCCTTTATGTGTCTGCAGATAGGGACCAGTGTTTAGTAGGAGAAACTCTGCCAGACTGCACGGATGACCAGATAAAGCTGAGATGGGGGATACCCTGCCTGATCACCGAGCCACAGTCCCTTTGACAAGGGTATGAGCTATGTGAGTGAAAGAAGGGCAGCTCGCTCAGGCCTTTCTTCGGCACTAAACTTTGTTCCAGGGAGGAGACTGAAGAAGCCAGCTCAGTTCCTTGTCTGTATTGTTTTGCACTTGAGTTCCTCCAGTAACCAAGAACACTGTTTTATTGCAAACTCTGACTCTCTGTTCTTATTCCCCCATCGGGGTACACCATGCCTTACCATCACCTCCAGAGAGCAGCAACACATGGTGACATCTCAATGGTGTCCAGGGGACCCGGCGTAGCGTTGGGACCATCTCAAATCCAGTCACTGCATCAGCTTTCTAAATCATTGCAATATTAGCAGTTTGTTTTTGACTAATTTGTGGCTGTCGCTATACTTCCCCTGCAATGGCCATAATGAATGGATGGTCCAGATCGTCCAGAACCAATCTGTTAGGGTCTTTCTTCATATAAGTCCTAAGCATATAAGTCCTCCCTTGTTAGGGAGTCAGACCCTTACAGAACAGATTTTTGTGGCCTTGAGTGGTATGAGAGAGACCATAACCACGTCTCTCGGTGAGAGCAAACGCTTAGAGGAAACATCCAAATACAACAGTTCATTTTAGAGGCTTCAATTGACTCTCCCTCTGGCTTCCATTGCATCCAACTCATGGGCGACAACGCTGTGACTCGGGTCTCCTCAGAGTAGCAGCAATAAAGATGGTTGTATCAGCTTGCTCTCAGTCCCAATTAGTTGTGGTATGCTCTCCCTTGCGATAATATTTTGGCAGGCAAGAAATACAGACATAAACTTATCCATCATGCAAAAATACCATCAGAGAGCCATCTGACTGACTGCAAATTTATTCGGCAGCAGGGCAATACCCCCCCCCAAACATACAGCCGGTATCATTAAAGGGGTTCTCCAAGTTATAGTACTTTTCTTTCGTAGTACTTTTCTTGGCCTTCAAATTAAAACTCTATGGAAATGATCCTTCGATATTTCCATACCGATGATATCCTCAGCATAAGTTCACCAGCTGTTTGAGGAAGCCGCGGCACTCACCGAAGCTCTGGTGAGCACCGTGGCTCCTCGCAGCTTACCAAGCACAGCACCATCCATTTCATAGTGGCTGTGCTTAGTATTGCAACTCAGCCCAATTCACTTGAATGGGATTGAGTGACGCCTAGGCCTTGTCACCAAAGAATGTAACAGAATGTAAGCCTAAGCGTTTAGAGAGTGCCATAGCCTCCTAATACAGCTGATGGACAGGGGTGCTGGGAGTCGGACCTCCGCAGATCTGATATTGATGACTTATCCTGAAGGTGGGTCATTAATATCAAAATCCCTGATAACCTGTTAATCCTTGATCCCCAATATACATATGAGCTTGACTAGGCTGAGTATTCAAAAATTCTGAATGGTTGTAATGGGAGTAAGCAGCTGCCAAATACTTCTGACGGTGGCTTATTTCTCCAAGAACGAAGGGCAGGACAAGTTGAAACCCTCCTCCTAGATCCTAATCTCCCTTGACATTTAGGAAGCCACCATGGGCATTAGATGGGTGGCAGGTGCCACCATATATGTAATGCGTAGGGTCAGCTTTAGTCTTCATGCTGTACCCAAGCCACCTTCATTTTCACAACATGACAAAATTTTATAACGGAACGTGCAGGCCGCAAGCTTGTGACAGTGATCTTACTAGACGAATGGTCGAGATTTCTAAGCTCCAGACTCTTCTTTCTAGACTGCTCAGATCATTTGTTTCTCCGCTGCAATAACACTTAATCTGACACCAGAAAGTCACAGGACACGAGTAATGCTGAAAAATTCTACAAAGAAAAAACAAACTCGTCTCTTACTCCTACTACTAACGCACTCTGAAAACTTAAGACAACTCACTGGAAGCCTCAGAGGGTCTTTAATGATATATTTGACCAAGAACAGACCAAGGAAGGCAGGAGTACAATAGTTTTGAGTGAGCTGCAGGAGACGGGGAAAAAAAAAAAAAAAAAGACTTCACGAGCAATCAGAAGGGAAATAATAGCAAGAATTGGGATTAAAAGAGCATCTGTCAGCAGTTTTGTACCTCTGACACTGGCTGACCTGTTCCATGTGCACTTGGCGGCTGAAGACATCTGTGTTGG
Source organism: Rhinella marina (assembly GCA_900303285.1). Taxonomy (NCBI): domain Eukaryota; kingdom Metazoa; phylum Chordata; class Amphibia; order Anura; family Bufonidae; genus Rhinella; species Rhinella marina. The sequence continues at coordinate 118,986 of ONZH01012708.1, forward strand.
TCCCATGTTCATATGTGTCCGCATTGCTGAGAAAAATGATGTTTTATCATATGCAAATGAGCCTCTAGGAGCAACGGGGGCGTTACCATTACACCTAGAGGCTCTGCTCTCTCTGCAACTGCTGCACCCTCTGCACTTTGATTGACAGGACCAGACAGTGGAAACATCATCATACCTGATGCTGTCCATCAAAGTGCAGAGGGCACCGCAGTTGTAGAGAGAGCGGAGCCTCTAGGTGTAATGGTAACGCCCCCGTTGCTCCTAGAGGCTCATTTGCATATATTAAAACATAATTTTTCTCAGCGCTGCGGCCACATATGAACATGAGACCAACACAGATGTCTTCAGCTGCCAAGTGCACATGTAACAGGTCAGCCAGTGTCATAGGGACAAAACTGCTGACAGATGCCCTTTAAAGAAAAAAAAATGATGCTCGTAGTCTGAGGAGTTTATAAGTAGAGATATAATATAAGAGGACGTCTTCTTTCGGGCCGCATTTAACATATGAGCCTACTAAAAATTTTAAGACGTCTTGAGTGGTTAAGTTTAAACATTGCTACAAAATCTGCTTTCTGCCAAGATCAATGGGGAAAAAAATGCCCGATCGGAGACAAAATATTTCAAGCAATTTCTCGTAATATTTTGTTCTTTTTTTTTTTTTTTTGTTAACGAACTGGCAAGCAATAAATTAAGGAGTCTGGTAGGCACAATGCGGGGAATGATCCCGTCCTATTGATCACATGTAATTTGCATCTTACAAAAGATGTGAAATCTTGCATTCTCACTCCACAAGGAAAATCTCAATGATTTATTCATTTCAAATAAAAAATAGAAGGTAGATGAGAGAGCCCTCACATCACAGGCTCCAGCTATCTCAGGGCAGTATTGCAAGGCTGTTCCTTCCCTCCGCCTCAAGGGCTTTTTCGTGTGTGCAAGTCCCTCTAATTAACAAGGTGAACCGTGCAGCAGATCTCTAATTAGCGAACATGACAAGCCAATGGAAGCGAGGAGACCGTGCCGGTGTGCGGGGTGTTTTTTTTTTTTTTTTGGTCAAGTATTTTGTACGACTTGCCGGGTGGAAATGGAATTTAAAAAAATAAAAAACAACATAAGCAAGGTGCATATTATACTGGAATATTCTGCATGTGTACGTAGGAAAAGTGCTAAACACATACACTGCTAATGTAACACTCAGCATCCAGCCCGTGCTGCAACACCCCATTATAATATGTGCAATTAAGAGTGAACCTTGTGCTCAGCACGGCTATGGCGTACCAATCATATCAAATATCCCTCGATGATGGGGCTGGTGATTGCAGTGCGGTTACCTGTTACACAATGCTGCCGTATTAAATAAAGACACGTGTGATGGTGACCATCCAAAAATGCTTTTAGAGCTATGTAAAAATAAAAAAAAATGGCAGCTTTTAGGTTTCCACTTTTTTTAAAGCCTTGAGCAAAATTTTATAATGTTTATTTTACTTTTTTGCCTTCTGTTGTGTCTGTGGAGCTAGTTACTAATTTAATCCATCCACTTTTCTTAATAAAGGTGGCGGAGGACTAGAGCCTAATACAGCAGCATCTACATAGAGCATTAGTATACGTACCGTAAAGTGAACCTGCCTCCACTCCTGATATGTCTGTTTTATACATAATTTTTCCACAATAGAACTTCTTTTCTTTTAACTCTGTGCTGTGCCGTTTCTCTGTTATTCCTCCTAGAAGTGTATGACTAAATTAAAACCTGGGTATTACCAGTTGGGGATATTTCCCTCTAATGAGTGCTGATTGTATCATACTGTCCAGAAACACAATCCTTTCGATGAGGGGAATGGTAGGACCCAGCTGGAACATCAGAGTTAGGGCTCATGCACACGACTTGTTGCAGAACGTCCGTCCCATAATAGAATCGTCCTATCCTTGTCTGTAATGCGAACAAGAATAGAATGCTAAAGGCTCATGGGCCCTGGTGCAAGAGTTCAGCTTGGGCCCCCCTTCCCTCAGTGCTTTGTGGCCAGATGAAGGGACGCACATAGCCTTCCTGCTGCCTGAGGCCATACCTCCCAACTTTGTAAAGAAACAAAGAGGGACAGATTGTGCGGCGGGCTTAGTGCACCGCGGCAAATCTTTTCAGCACTAGGCCACGCCCCCAACTCCGCCCACTATACGCCTAATCCCACCCAGTCCCCTTACTGCTCCACAAAGTAAATATTCCCCAGTTATGTGCCCCCAGTAATATGCCCTGTTATGTGCCCCCAGTAATATGACCAGCTGTGCCCCCCCAGGAATATGCCCAGCTGAGCCCCCAGTAATGTGCCCATTTATGTGCCCCCAGTAATATGCCCTGTTATGTGCCCCCAGTAATATGACCAGCTGTGACCCCTAGGAATATGCCCAGTTATGTGCCCCCAGTAATATGACCACATTGTGCTCTCTTGTAATATGCCCACATTGTGCCCCACTGTAATATGCCCACATTGTGCCCCACTGTAATATGCCCACATTGTGCTCTCTTGTAATATGCCCACATTGTGCCCCCCAGTAATATGCCCACATTGTGCTCTCTTGTAATATGCCCACATTGTGCCCCACTGTAATATGCCCACATTGTGCCCCACTGTAATATGCCCACATTGTGCTCTCTTGTAATATGCCCACATTGTGCCCCCCAGTAATATGCCCACATTGTGCTCTCTTGTAATATGCCCACATTGTGCCCCACTGTAATATGCCCACATTGTGCCCCACTGTAATATGCCCACATTGTGCTCTCTTGTAATATGCCCACATTGTGCCCCACTGTAATATGCCCACATTGTGCCCCACTGTAATATGCCCACATTGTGCTCTCTTGTAATATGCCCACATTGTGCCCCACTGTAATATGCCCACATTGTGCCCCACTGTAATATGCCCACATTGTGCCCCACTGTAATATGCCCACATTGTGCCCCCCTGTGATATGTTGTGCCCCCAGTAATGTGCCCACATTGTGCCCCTCACAGAAAGTAAATAAAAACTTCATACTTACCTTCTTCCTAGCAGCAGCATCACCAGCAGGACATCGGCTTCTCTTGTCTGGAGGAGGCGGAACCAAGGTTGTAATCCGGCCCCACCCAGACAAGAGCTACAGAGAGCTGCAGGAGGTAGAGAGAGCTGCAGGGGGGACGGAAGGGAGGATGTAAGAAGCAGACAGCTGATTCCGGCTGTCTGCTTCTTCATGTAACAGGCAACTGTCTCTGCGTCCTATGGACACAGAGACAGCTGCCAAAGACCGGGACATACCTCCCCGTACTGGGATAGAGGGACGGCCACAGCAATCCTGGATGTCCCACTAGATCCGGGATGGTTGGGAGGTATGCCTAAGGCAAAAATTGAAACAACCCCCATTTGGCCCCCATGCCAAATTCTTTACCTAACCCCTTCCCTCCAGCCAGAGGTGTAACTTGACCAGCATGCACTTCCTATAATACTGATGTCTTCTTACATGGCACAAGGGTCTCTGGGCCCCTTCAGGCTCCTGGGCCCGGTAGCAACTGCTACCTCTGAACCCCCTATAGCTATGCCCCTGCTTAGCCTTATTCACACAGTCAGTATTCGGTCTGTGATATACCTTATCTCTATGTAACCTCCATTCGTGGTTGTAGCTCACAATCACTGACTGTGTTAATAAGGCCTGATGAGAACTGTCCATTTATCGGGAAGGCAAGTATTTACTAAAAACTGATGTATCACGAGAGTGGAAAGAGCCTCAAAAGAGACTATGTAATACACTTCATGCTTAGAAAAGATCAAATCTTGGATTATAATCAGCAGCATTTGTACAGTAATATCCTGGAGTCACAATTCGGTTCGGCTGTGGACCCTAGTGTATTAGTCAGTGACCTCACACTCCCCTGCGGACAGGCTCCTCTGCCCCTTGATGATTATCAGCACTGTTGATGGCGGCGACTTCCGGTCGTATAGAGCTGTACTCTGTCTGTGCAGTAACTCCAGCTATTCTATGGGGGTCACTTATTAATCTGAAATACACCTAAATTACCCATATTTCAAGCGCAGTTGGCGCTATCTGTGACTTTTTTCCGCTCATGCCAGGTCTAAATAAGTGGGCGGGGAAGGGGACACACCGCCAGACCCGTCTAAATTTGCGGAAAAGGTGCGGACCCTTTCACACGGTCGTATGAACGGGCCCTTAGCGTACAAAGGTTTAAGAAGAATCTTCCGAAGCGAATCTGAAAAGATTCTGATTCGCTTCGGTGTAGAAAAAACGAAGATTTGGTCAAAGTAAGGGTAGCTACATCTGTACCAGCCTGGTTCAGGCAGTGTCTGACTGGGCTGTCTAGGGATAAATTCGGATAAATTCAAATATTACCTGCTGACACAGCAGCAAGATGCCACCAGATGATTGAATCTGGGTGTCCCTGCAGTTACTCTGAGGTCCTGGGGACAAGAGGACACTGGTAGCTTTCTTCTATAACTAGAAGCCGTCTCAGCTCTGATCGTGTCTATAATAAACTGGGGCGTTTCTATAATAATCTATCAAGTGTTTTATATGCACATCGGCTGTTGAAGTGCTGTACACTGAATACATGTATGTAGGGCAGTAAGTCTACTGTGTTATGTGCGTATGCAGAGGGTGGGAGACTAGGGCCTCACCTCGCTCAGGGGCCCACCAGGGGATTCACCTGTAACCTGTGGGTTCAGTCATGTCACATAATGATTGGACCAATACATACCAAATAGCAAATATTAGATATTAAAGCTAGGAAACAAATTTTGTAAGTGGAAGCCACTTACAAAAAATGTCTATAATGATCCTACTAAAATAGTGTCTAAAGGCTGGAAAGGTACATGACTTTGTGCCCCATATAGAGCAGCCTACGGCGAGCCCTTGTCATTCAGACGCCATTAGAGGACCCCCTTAGACTTACTGCACTCAGCCAATTACAAACCTACCAATATTTGCAAAGCATAGCACCTTGGTAAGAAGGGTTAATCATCTGTTGCATGGCAGTACACAGAATAACAGTGAATACTAATGGTCTTAAGTGTTTCTCCTTTAGCTTGAGACGAAGGCTAAGTGCAAAAAAATCTGCCAGCATCTGAACTCTAATCTACCATATGCACAGTAGAAACATGCTGCAAACAACCTGTCACAAACACTTACTATCCCAATAACCAAGCCACCAATGACTCTCAAAATATGATCCAACAGCGGAACGCAATTATGAGCTCAGACAGGCCGCCCTGATTGGAAGCATATGTTACACGGTGTCTCAACAATACAGTTTTTGTTGACAAATGTGCAAGTTCAATACTTACAGTCAGGGATTTAACCATTCTGCTCCCTCACATACCAATCAATGCGGAGTCTGCAGTTTTAAAATTTTCCCCCGAGCAGATACACTTAGATCGTAGCAACATATATGTGTCCATATATTATTTACATAAAGAGGAGATTTCACAGATACAGTACATCATCACTGCTCAGAGGTGCCCAGACCGGTGGACACAGAAATACTGGGGGACACGCACTTCAGAGGTTCAGCACCGGCGTCCGCTCAGGTGGGATCCTGAAAACTTAACTTTGTCAGGGTAAAAATCCAGAATATCTGACCATACATCTTGTATGTTGGGATTTTACAGCACATACTTTCATGTATTTGCATTGGTATTCTTTTCATTGTAAGATAATGATACAATGTATTTATTTATTTATTTTCAACAATTAACTCCTTCCACTATAGGCAATTTTCAAAAAAAAATTGTGTTAGTTATCATCTCCCTGCTTTTTAAGAGCCATAACGTTTTCACTTTCCTGTTCACATAGTCCAGGGCTGGCCAACCTGAGGCTCTCCAGCTGTTGTAAAACTACAACTCCCACCATGCCCTGCTGTAGACTGATAGCTGTAGGCAGACTGGGCATGCTGGGAGTTGTAGTTTTGCAACAGCTGGAGAGGTTGGCCAGCCCTGACATAGTCGCTTGAGGGCTTTTTTTTTTTTTTTTTTTTTTTTTTTTAAATGTGGGACAAGTTGTACTTTTTAATGTGGAAAAAAATTATGTGCGGGATGAAAGTGAAAAAAAGAAAAAGGAAATCAGCTTTTTGTATTTTGTTTTCTATTTTTTGTTGGCATTCACCGTGCTCCGAAACTAACATCTTTCCTATATTTGCCGTTCGGTACAATTATAGTGATACCAAATTTATATACTTTTTCTCACGCTTTTTAAAATAAACTAAAAAATATTAGCTTTGTGTTACCATATTCTGACACCCATAACTTTTTATATGTCCATTTACAGAGATTCATTGATGCTGTTTTTTTTGTTTTTTTTTAGGGGGTATGTAGAACCTTTTGATCTCTTAATCCATTTTTTTCTGTGTGTGATGATTCAGCAGGTATTTTTTTTATTTTCTTCCATTGCAGCATTCTCCAAACTGGATAAATACTTTTAGATTTTAATAGTTTGGCCCATCAGACACAGAGATGCCAATTTTGTTTATTTTATTATTATTATTATTATTATTATTATTATTATTATTATTTTATGATTTATTTTTAAATGTAAAATGGGAAAAGAGAGTGCTATGAACTTTTAATACTTTTCTTTTTAATTCTCTAAAAGCAATTTTTTTAAACCTTTTCTACCTTTCATTTTTAGTCCCCCGTGGGGACTTGAACTTACTACCATTGGATTGCTCATACCATAGACTGCAATATTTTAGTACAGTCTACAGCGATTATAATGTCTTCCTTTTATGCCCTGGAAGAGCTTACCTGTCACCATGAAAATGCTAATTAAGCTACAGACAGCCAGTTATAGAGCAGGAGGAGCTGAGCAGATTGATATACAGTTTTGTGGGAAAAGATTTAATAAAATTTGTATTTCTTGCATTGAAATTCCTGCTAGTTCTAGACTTTAAAGTCCAGGAGGCGGAGCTATCAATGATTGACAGCTATCTTTGTATAGACAGTCATAGAGGGAAGGCTGTCAATCACTGATAGGACCGCCTCCTGGACTTCAAAGTCTAGAACAAGCTGGAATTTAAATGCAAGAAATACAAGTTTTACTGAATCTTTTCCCTTAAAACTATTTATCAGTCTGCTCAGCTCCTCCTGCTCTATAACATACTGCCTTCAGCTCAGACATAAGGTTCAACATAACAGGTTCCCTTTAAGGCCTCATGCATTTGGCAGTGTTCACATTTCAGTCTGCAAAAACTGGGTGCTCCCATTTGGGGGGGTGTCATGCCAATTCCAATTAGCAGTAGCAGCATCAGACTGTGCAGAGACACACCTCTATGACAAGAGGAATATTAAAGCCCACTTGCCAATTTATTCATGTATTTCTAGGAGGAGTAACAGGAACGGCACAACATAGACCCATAAGAAATGATGCTCAGAGTTTCTTATTTAGATAAGTATTTACTGAGATAGACATGTGAGGGGAGCCGACACGGCCGATTGTGGTACATAATTATGCATCTCCACATGTAAAGAGTTTAAAGGAAAGCTTAAACTCATTTTTACAGAATTTCCCAGATTAAATCCACATAAAGCAATGCGTTTGCAGATTAGGCTACTTTTACACTCCGGCAGGGGAACAGCCTGCTGGATCAGTGCTACTGCAAGTCCACCGTGCCGCCGGATGTCTGCTCCGGCCCCATTCACTATAATATTTTTAGAATGTAATATATTATAATATTTCTCGCAGCTTTACCTAAGCTGGTGATGCCACTTTCATCGGTCACATGGCCTAAGTGCAGTGTATGGGGCTGAATGTAATACCGAGCAAATCCGCTATACAATGTACGGCGCTGTGCTTACAGGAGAGCCGATGCCTTCTCAAACAGCTGGTTGGTTGGTTACCATGTTTCGGAAAACCCCTTTAAATTGTCAATAAAAACAACTGGAAAAATAGAAGAGTCAGGACAGGCAGTGATAAAGACCAGATGAAAATGTCGAAGAGCTGGCAGAAACATAATCTGCGTCAGAAAGATGCAGAACCAGCCAAAAGTCGTATCATATTTTTATGTAATTACATCCTAAATGACTCTGTTAGTATAGTGTGCAGGTCACTTTCATGTGTCTTCTGCTGGACCAGAAAGATGGAGCAGACACTCTGTAGCTTCAAGCAAATGGCCATAATATGGAAACTGCACCAAAACTTATGTACTTATGTGGTACACGGTACTGGAGGAGCTGGGGTTAGTGGGTAGAATTACCTCAGTCTTCTCTCTGGACTGTCTATATAGTGATGGCTAACCTCAGGCACTTCAGCTGTAGTAAAACTACAACTCCCAAGATGCACTCGCTTGGCTGTTCTCAGAACTCCATAGAAATGATTGACGCATGCTGGGAGTCATAGTTTCACTACAGATGGAGTGCCTGAGGTCCAGAGACAGTCCAGAGAGGAGACTGAGGTAAATCTACCCACTAACCCCAGCTCCTTCAGTACCGTGTGTACCACATAAGTAACCAGAGCAAACCCAGCGGCAATGGTCAAAATATATCTGGAAGACAAGTCAAAAACAAGAACAGAACGAAACCATAAAATTATAACCTCTGATACAAGGTTCAGATTTTATTTTTTTTAAAAAAGAAGTTGCAAAAGTTTATGCCTGCTGAGTCTGTGTAATGTCACACCGTTCCAGGCTGTGAAAGAAACATTGACTCCTCTCTATCCCCCAGTCACTATGTGTTATTTCACAAACGCAGAAATACACACAAACTAAAATACCTGCGTGTTGTGAGAGCTGGCTGGGGCTGTGTCCTTCCTGGTGGTCTGCCCGGTGGTGTGCAGTGTCTGGATTTCACCGGCCCTTGCATGGAGAGAAACGTCCTGTCTTTTCATTGTATAAGAGAAGGTGGTGGACTGTGACCAACATGGCGCCGGGGGAGTGTTGGGCCACACATGCCAAGAGGGCAGTTGTACTATGCTCCCTAGGTAGGCGCAGCTGAAGTGTACAGGATAGTAGCACTCTTGACGCCATACAGGTCAGTGAATGGAGGGACATGTCTCTGGCTTCTGTGTGTATGGATGGCTACAAGACCCATCTCGGGAGCAGTCCAAGAAGGGCTTAGCTAAAATCCCACCAGAGCAGTTGGGTGTGGTGATCCACCGTTGGGACCAGTAGCATGAAGTGCACTTTGCAGAAGCCAAAGTAGCTATCTGGTAGACATGTTATCAAACATGAGGCATTAGATATATGTGGTATAAAGTACTCCAACACAGACCCAGGCAAAGCCGACAGATATTCCCCTCATGATAAATATCCCCCCCCCATGTGATATATTTTTGCAATATTAGGATTATATTTGGTGATATCCATTCTCTGCGCTGCTACAGAATTTTCCACCTGCAAAATCAAACTGGAAAATCCATAGCTTAACCCCATGTGTGAACGTACGCTAAGCCAATCTGTATTTGCAGGACTGCTTTTCACCACCTTTGGCGTCGCATATTTTTCCGCAGCCACCAATGCAATAGCCACTGTGACCCAAACCCAGCTGTAGGTTAACTTCTGCTCTCCTCAAAAAAGGCAGACTCCCTTTATTATTTTTTTAATTATTTTTTATTTTTTTTAATTATTTTTTTTATATTTATATAAATTTATAATTAATTAAGTTATTAATGGTCTTTCCGTTTTATGGCACAAATGAGAATAGTACTTTAAGAAGAAAGGCTATACCAAATGTACTAACATGGAAGATGTAACATGGAATACTATGTACTCTGTTTTGTATTAGCCTATGTTCAGGCTATGATGTTTTATGTCAATTTAAATGAAACTAATAAAAATTAAAAAATTAAAAAAAAAAAAAGGCAGACTCCCTGTTTAAAATGGAAGAAATTCCATTTCTTTTGGAAATCCACACCCTTTAGCTATCTTCACTCATAAAAAAAAGCGCTAAAAACATAAAATCTGGATTTCTAGTTCTCCCCCTTCTCCGGGAATTAAGAAAATAAAAATACTTAAATATTACTTTATTATAAATATATTCCTATATACCTTTCATTAGTTATAACGGCTCGTTTTGTCCGGGAAGCAATCATTAGGAGAAATAAAATGGCCACCGTCCTATTAGTACATACAGAACATGTCCTAATCACACAGGAGGACAAGTTAAATTGCTGTGCCATCTTCCTCCCTTACATGTCAGGGATTATGATCCTGAATACAGATGATAGACAGGTGAATCTCTGTAGGAATGGAGTCCATGAGGAGACATGAAGTACAGAGAGGACGGACAGGACAGACTGTGGTAATGGAGGCTGCTTACAAGAGCTGCTGCTCATTATCCACACTCACCTCCTCTCTGTACTTCATGTCTCCTCATGGACTCCATTCCTACAGAGATTCAGCTGAAGATCTTATCATCTGTATTCAGGATCATAATCCCTGACAAGCAGAGCAGAGAGGAGGATGAGGCAGCTCTTTACCTCAGTGTTGTGAAGTAACTTGTCCTCCTGTGTGATTAGGACAGGTTGTGTGTGTACTAATAGGACGGCGGCCATTTTGTTTCTCCTAATGATTGCTCCAAAGACAAAACGAGCCATTATAACTAATGAAAGGTATTTAGGAATATATTTATAATGAAGTAATATTTAAGTATTTTTATTTTCTTAATTCCCGGAGAACCCCTTTAAGTCCCGAAAGACTAAGGGCACTTGTTGAGGAACCTCAAGTCCTGATTGCTGAGGGGTAAAAGATTCTTAGACTTTTTTTTTTTTTTTGAAGTCTAGAATGAGCCTTTAAGAGTCACAAGTAAATTTGTGAATGTCTTCACACGAGACTCTGCATATTTTAGCTGCTGGTTAAATTTTTGCAAGTTTAACCCTTTCACCCACCGAGGAGCACACACACCAGGCCTATAGTCTTCGAAACAGGTTCATGTGGAGTAAACAAAATTAGCACCATCCTTACTGTCGACAGCTCCTATGCCGAGATTTACTGTGCATCTGAATACAATTAACACCTGATTTCCTAGTTAGTATTTCTGACACCTCCTTAGAGCCTATTGACTTGTCTGACACATTCACCTGATACTAAGAACACCTTACTTGCCATGGATACGTCTTTATCTGTTTCCAGCCTTTGAGAGTTTATACGGCTTGACATGTTAATCCAACCTTTGGCCACTGAGCAATGAAAATGTCTAAATAGGAAAGGGAAATCTTGTAAAAAAAAAAAAAGAAAAAAGAGGCACGTCTAGGAAAGTCTGTCAGAAATATGCAGACACTCAATAAAGATTTTCTCTGATTTAGGCGAAATTCTCACGCTAAAGAAAGGATGTGCTTTCAATAGGGATAAAGGAATAAGCCGATGGCACAGTCTTTTGGCAGTGGCTTATCTCCTGTGGGAGCAAACGACTGAGCATGCTGAAATCCTATATGCCCCATACTTCTTTACCCTTTTCTGTAATCACTGATGCACACGAGACGGTTGGCCAAGCCTGCTGAAATCGCTGAGTTCAGAGGACATTTCCCTAATGGATATGGGAGTTTCCAATGTATACTCCATATGTCACAGTTATATGTCTTGGCTCATTCAGATGACCGTATCGGTTTTGTGGTCCGCAAAACACGGATACCGGTCATGTGCGTGCCGCATTTAGCAGGGTGGAAAGGCCAGTCCTATGATAGAAATGTCTATTCTTTTCCGAAATTGTGGGGTCATGGAACAAAGTACGGATGCGGACAGAACACCGTGTGCTGTCCGCATCTTTTTCGGCCACATTGAAATGAATTGTCGTCTGAATGAGCCCTTAACAGTAAAACGTTTGGTTCTCTATCTAGGGGTGAAGGGGATGACACATATTTCGTTGTAAAAAAAATGGTGACATCCTGCCTGATCTTCGGCTCTGTTCACATCTGCTTTGTGGTTTCCATTATAAATGACAACCAAGTCGCAACGCAACCGTTTCTTTAAAGGGGTATTCTCATCTTAGACAATGAGGGCATATCACTAGGATATGCCCTCATTGTCTCATAGGTGCGGGGGTCCCAACGCTCGCACCAACACCTATATCGAGATCGAAGGGGGGAGCGCTACCACCAGGCACAGCTCCCCCACTGCTGCCATAGAAGTGAATAAAAGCGAACTGCGCATGCGCGGCCACCGCTCCCATTCATTTCTATGTAGCCGATGGAAATAGCCGAGCCAGCACTCTGCTATTTTTGCCGGCCCAATAGAAATGAATGGAGGGCGGCTTCGCATGCGCAGTGTGCCCTCCTTCAGTTTGGGGGCTCCCAGCAGGACCCGCACCCATAAGACAATGGGGGCATATCCTAGTTATATGCCTTCATTGTACAAGATGAGAGTACCTATAACGGGAGGCCGGCGGCGCGCTCCCTCCGCGCAGCGCCGCCAGACCTCTCCGCCCCCCTAGAGACGAGCAGTAGGGAATTGAAGTGCTGGTCTGGTCAGCCAGCACTTCATCAGTTAATTATCTTTTGGGTTTTTAGCCATGTGGTGCTGATCACACCACATGGCTACTTTGCATATTGTTTTGGCAGCAATGCTCCGCCTCAGGTCATGTGATGCTGGCCACATCACATGATCCTGGGCGGGCTATTTAAAGATGGCAACTGCCTAGACAAGTTGCCTGTTATTGAAGTTCCTTCCTTGCAGTGCTGTGCGTATTTCTACTTGTGACCTGCTGTATTACCTGACCTATTGCTTGTGACCTCGACCTTGCTTTTGCCTCATCCTCGGATCCTGACGTACATTCCTGGTTTGACCTTTGTTTGCCTGACTATTGTGTCTGTTTGTTTCCGTGTCCGTTTGTTGTTCTCTCACGTAGCAGAGTAGGGTTTGCCGTCCAGTTGCTCCCCCTGGACCTTTAGCTTTGGGTGTGGCAAATAGGCAGGGACAGAGGTGGGGTTAAGTCAGGCTGCACTTCTCCCCCTTGTTCCTGTCGTGACAGTACCCCTTTAATGGGTTTTCACAGGAAGAATAGAACTGCATGCTGTGCTATTCTTTTACGGAAATATAGGCCTCAAAGACTAATGGGTATTGGTACCTTTAGAGGGGTTGTCCAGGCTCTAGATATTGATGACCTATCTTCAGGGTGACCACTATACAGTAGATGGAGCGGTCTTCTTCCAGAAGAATGACTGCTGCAGACACCATGCCAGGCCAGACCAGGCCACAGCAACTCAACGTCCATTCAAGGAATGGTAACCTGACATGGCCGCTACACAATGGACTAGCCCCATGTCAGATCTGAACACAGTGGTTCCACAACTGTTGTGCAACAAGGGGAAAGTCATGGCACCACCACCACCATTACACTTATGGCCACCATTAGCCTGTGAGTCTAGCCTCCTCCAGTATACTCTCATATATATAATGGGCTAACGCAGAGAATCCAGGTAGAATTTTCTTAGGTTTTTGCAGCATTAAAGCAAATGATATTTTATTACTTTACAGAAGATTTAGTGGAGCCGTAGAAGAAATTATTTCTCAATGTTCAAATTAGTTGAAGACTCAGAATAAGAGCAGCACACGAGCACAAACAGTTGTACAGGACTGCAGAGGGTTTGGCTGCTTTGCATGGAAAAGATTTTTCAAAAATGCGTGAATGTGCCCTTAGGCAGGGGAGCTCGGAGACAATTGCTGAGGACGGCTTAGAGCAATATACGATCTGCCTCTTTAGTGCTGCATTCCATCCACGCAAAGCTATGCGAATAGACAAAACACAAAGATCTTTCTTTTTGCCCTCAGAGTGTACTCTCGGGACAACATTCAGCCGTCTACAAATGTCACCTCGACCTGGGAGCCAAATTCTTACTTATTATAAGCCATTGGATTGTGGTGTAATGATCAGTACCTGACCCAGGAGTCCATAAAAGGAGCAGAAATTTGGGTTTCGTTCTGCAAAATCGGGGGTAGAATAGATCTTTATGAAAAGATGCTGGGGATATTACCAGCAACAAGAACCAGTCTCAAGGTCCAATAAGGATTTGGGCCTTAGTTGACCACTCTATTCCAGAGAAACCTGTTCATTTCGATTTTTGAAAACTAGAACATAAGCTAAAAGACCTGGACTATGTGCAGGTTTTCCTACCTTTTGCAGATGCCTACATAATGTAATATAAAGTGTTGAATGTGTTTCCCGTATGCAAACATCCATAGTTAAAAGGGGTTTTCCAGGCTCCTATACTTTCCCTATACTATACTTTGAAGTTTGGACATTTGTGGACATGTTCCCCTATGCAAATTCATTAACTCCTTACTTTATTTGGAAGGGTATATTGTTTAGTACTGTGTAACTGCATTTTGTATGTTTGTTGTGATATATATCCTGTTCAGTTAATGAATACCGAGAGACTTTTGGGACTTTCTAGCTAAAATGATGGGCTAGGAATTTTTCACTTTTTTTATTTAAGGATTAAATAAGAGTATGTTTTGGAGGAAAAAGATAAAACTTGTTTACCACCAAAACCAGACAGACTGACCTTTTGGATGTCTAGTTTAGCTATGTTATTATATATGAAGACTTGTTTTTGTCTGTAAAAACTGGTTTATCTTCCCCATTAACATTATTATTAACGTTCTAATGCAAGTCTATGACAGACGATAATTGTAACATTGTATTTGGTGGGGTTGTGTTTCTCCACTACACCCCTCCCGCTAGAAGGTTCTAGTTCAGCTAGAAACTGTATATAAGGAGTGCAGTCAGAGCCTCTAGTGTTCTGTATCAGGGGCATAGCTAGAGGCCTATGGGCCCTGGTGGAAGAGTTCAGCTGGGCCCCCTCTTCCCTCAGTGCTTTTTGGCCATGGACAGGGAAGCACATAGTCTTTGTGCTGCCTGAGACAAAAATTGAAACAGCACCCCCCTCATGCCAAATTCTTGACCCAACCCCTTCCCTCCACCCAGAAGTGTTTCTTGATCTGCATGCTCTTTCTATCATACTAGTGTCTTCTTATATGGCACAAGGGTTTTTGGGCCCCCTCTGGCTCCTATGCCTGGTAGCGGCTGCTACCTCTGCACTCCCTATAGCTACGACCCTGTTCTGCAGTAGGAGATCAGTGTTTAGAAGAGACTACTACAGATTACTTACGTGAACAGAAGAAAACATTGAGATGGGGATACTCTGTCACAGAGTATCTGGATCACCAGCCCTTTGACCAGGATACTAGCTGAGAGCGAGAGGGACAGCTAGCTCAGGCCTTTCCTCGGCATCAATCTTTCTTCTTTCAGGAAGGAGACCGGAGAAGCCAGCTCAGTGCACTGCCTGTATTGTTTTGCACTTGAGTCCTCCAGTAAAGAAGAACACTGGATTACTGCAGACCCTGACTCTCTGGACTTATTTCCCATTGGGGTGCACACATACATTTTTGCTATTGTTTTTCTGCCCTTTTGCATTTTGGTGTGTTTTTTTTTTTTTTTTTTTGGGGGGGGGGGGGGGGTAAAAATACCAGCTCCAGATGTTAGCTGAAGGTCTATGGGAAATATGAAATACAGGACACACAAGTATTTTTTTATTGCTCCTGGTGTTTTTTGTGTTTCTTACTTCTTTTGAGAAGCACAGCATGCTGGAGATTTTGCTGTTTTTTCAAGCATTTTCCATATCACTTTCTCTACAGGGGAAAAAGGTTATGAAGAAGTACTTTGCACTGTCTAAGAATATGAATCACAGTTTTTATATTAGACAAATTTACTATTCTGGCACATGGACTTTAGTAAAGTTGGAGTATTGTAAATCCTGCGCCATATTGACGCTGGAATTCCGTTTTTGCGCCAAAAATTTGTCCATGTGCCAGAATTTTGTCTAGTTTAAGTTTGTGCCAGCTACAAATTGGCCTGGTTTACCTTCAAAAATACACTAAAATATTGGTGCATTTTTGGGGCACAGAGCTGCATATAAGCCATTCCCCTTTTCCCACAAAGCCACACCTCTATCCTGTGATGCCACACCCCCTTGATGAATGAGGCGTAAAACGCTTAGAAAACAGCGTAAAACAGTAAATGCGAGGCAAAGTATGCCTGCCAGTTTTTTTGGAGCAAAATGTGTCAAAAAACTGGTGCATTTTCAATAGTAAATCTGCCCCACTGTTTGCAAAAATCAAGGCAAAAATTGCAATGATTTGGGTATGAATTTGTTTCCTGGTACTTCTCCAACAGACTCTTCTATAAGATTTTAAAAAGAGATGAAAAATATATATATAAAAAAGAGAAAAATATATAAAATGCCACAAATATGCTTGTAAAGAAACACTAGAATACACAATTGAATATTAATGACAATGGTTGTGGAAGTGGAACCACGGTGCCAACTAACCGGTTTGACTTTGGGCTATTCCTGAGATTGGTATCCTGGCAGTTCCCTGGTTTTCAACCTTTAACCCCTATACAGGGATCTGGCCTTCGCTGCAGGGGAGTCACCAGGCTGCTCCCTCTTGGAATAGTCCCAGTGTAGTTGGCAGCTGGACCACGGTAATCAGAGATACTGATGCAAAGTACCAAAGGATCAGGCAATACTTGTAGTCAGTAAACAAGCAGAGGTCAGGGCAGGCAGCAAAGGGTCAGTACAGTAGACAGGCTTAGGTCAGGGCAGGCAGTAGAGTATTAGAACTGGTTAAAAAGCATAAGTTTGGTACACGGGCAGACAATCAGAATAGCACACCTTCACTAGTTAAAATAGTAAACTAGCTTTTAGATACCCAGAGGCTGGAGATGAATTAGGACGTGCGTTCCCTGGTCCTTTTAGAAAGAAAAGAAGGAAAGAAAATGGCCATATTTTTATCAGCTCAAACAACCGTTGTACAGGACTAGATAAACATAGCGCCACACTTGTCTGTGGATTGGGACTGGTATTGCAACTTCATTGACGTGATTGATGCTCAGCTGTAATACCCAATATGTGACAGGTGAGGCACTGTTTTGCAGAAGAAAGCAAACATGTTTTTTGAATCCTGGACAGCCCCTTTAAGAAACACCTGTCAGATGGGTCAATCCTATTAAAGCAGGTATACTGTCTGGTAGGGTTGACCCTGCTGAAGAAAATGGTACCTGTCCTGTGAAAATCGGTTGCAGCATTCTCAAGAAAAAATACTTTTATTCTGGAGGGCTTCAGAGCCCCTGGGAACACTTCGGCTCCTCAGTTCTCCAGCGATGGCCCTGCCCCCTCGGTGCACCTCGGCTCCTCAGCTCTCCAGTGATGGCCCTGCCCCCTTGGTGCACCTCGGCTCCTCAGCTCTCCAGCGATGGCCCTGCCCCCTCGGTGCACCTCGGCTCCTCAGCTCTCCAGCGATGGCCCTGCCCCTTCGGTGCACCTTGGCTCCTCATCTCTCCAGCGATGGCCCAACCCCCTCGGTGCACCTTGGCTCCTCAACTATCCAGTGATGGCCCTGCCCCCTCGGTGCACCTTGGCTCCTCAGCTCTCCAGCGATCGCCCCACCCCCTCTGTGCACCTTGGCTCCTCAGCTCTCCAGAGCTGGCCCCCACCCCCTTAGTGCACCTTGGCTTCTCAGCTCTCCAGCACTGGCCCCGCCCCCTCAGTGCACCTTGGCTCCTCAGCAGGATCAGCCGTACCAGGAAGCATGGTAGTCTTGGAAGTCTATTTTAATGGGGTTGATCCTGCTGACATGTGCTCTTTAACAGTCCATGTACAGAGAATGTAGAGAAATTAAAAAATAAAATCCAGCTGTGGATCATTTAATGTGTAAGATGTATCCCACTAATACACTGTATATTGCAGCAGGTGTATGTCCACCTGTTACCTACAGCGTGTACATACAGGTTCTGTAAAGTTGTAAGAGTCACTGACTTGCTTCATATGAGCCCAGCTGGAAAACTGCAGAGGAGAATAGGATATAAACTCCGCTAGGAAACTCATTCATTTTAATGTTTTTTTTTCTCTTTTAGCATAGATAGAATTACTACCAGAGGCAATCTGTGAAACAGAAGAAACCATCTGATTCATACTTGCCAGGGTGAAAATGAGAGCATTTTCTGGTTAAACACATTTTTTTTGCTTGCCAGTGTTTAAAAACGGAATCATTGTTGCTGGGGGCATGCCGCGTCATTCTCCTGTATACCTGGCTATGTCCGCGGAGATGAGTCAGTGCGGTGACCCTCTGCTCAATGTCACCCCTCGAGATGCTGGTATGGGGGCACGGCGAGGATCTAATCTCCTCAGCGCGCAGACGATGTTCCAGACCAAATAAAGAGAATTTGCCAGGTGTGGAGAATCGAAGGTTGTCTTTGAATGCGGCCCACCGTTTTCATAGGCGAGTCCTTGGGGCAAGAGAAAGCAAGAAACTGCAAAGTCAAAGCGTAATGTTCCAAGGGGTTTATAAGAGCAGATTTCATTGCTTTGCATCTATGCGGAGAGATTATGAATCTGTAAATATTAAAGCATATGGGTCCTGCTGAAGACAGGATACCTGCGAGTGCCAGGAAGATTGTGCTGCCATCTGTAGTTCTCCTTGCGTGGGACAACATACAAGAACATACACAGTCTTGGTCTCAAAGGGGTTGTGCAGGATTCCAAAATCAGGGCTGCTTTCCTCCTAAAACTGTGCCTTACAGGCTGCTTGCAGTTTTGCTGCTCAGTTGTAAAAAAAAGGCTGAGCTGCAATACCCCATCTAACCTGTTGACAGGGGTGGCACTGTTTTTGGCAATGTTTCTCTAATCCTATGCATTGAGACTTCAGATGCTGGCAACTGCATCTGGGCCGTCCAGACACCGTAATTCCAGTGCCAAGTACTGCTGATAAAGATGGCACTGGGCAGCCTGCCATAGTCAAGGAAAAGTGCCCCTAGTGTAAAGAAGCATTAACTGGTATTATGTAGTCTTTTCTTGGCATTTCTGGGAAGTACCTTTATGTGGGTCTGTCCCTTTAAATCAAAGTAAACCACACCCCAAATTGCACCTATCAATACCATACCTGTATATAATTGCCTTGAAGTGCCATAACTCCGCAAACTGCAAGATACGGAAAGGTGCGGAGTGGAGGCATGGATTGGAAGCCAATGCCTACAAAGGGCTTCCGTGGGCTTTTGGGACATGTCCTATGCTTTGCCGTATATTAACGACCCATTCAAGTCAATGGGTCCGCTCCGCAATATGGAATTCACAAAGCCACACGGATGACCTATGGTCGCGTGAATGAGTCCTAAAAGGCAGTGGGCGTGGACCCAATGTGACAACTTGTCGGTTTGACTTTGGGCTAAATCTAAGGGTGCTGTCCGGGCCATCCCCTGATATTCACCCTTTAATACCTATACAGGCATCTGGACTTCGCTGCAGGAAATTTCCGGCAATAGTCTCAGTGTAGTTGGTAGCTGACCTTCCTGCGTCAGAGACACCACTGCAAAGTACCAAGTGATCAGGCAAAACTTGTATTCAGTAAACAGGCAGAGGTCAGGGCAGGCAGAGTTGGTGCAATTCCGTTAAAAAAGTCTGAGGTCAGGGCAGGCAGCAACGGGTCAATATGGTAGAAAGGATTAAAAGGTTTGCCCCCAGTGTCTGAGATGGAAATAACCTTTTAAATCAGGGCAGGCAGAGGAGCATCAGAGTTGGTTAACAGGTTTGGTACACGGGCAGAGAATCAGAGTAGGACATTTTCACTGGTTTAAACTAGTAAATTAGGAACTTAAGCACAGGCACCCTCCCACTGGGGAAGGCGCCTTAAGGATCAATATCACATTGGCGTGGGTCCGATTCCCTGCACCACCGCTGATCAGCTGTTCCAGGAAGCCACTGCGCTCACCGGAGCTCTGGAGAGAGTTGTGGACTCCCAGCAGCTTACCAAGCACATCGCTGCCCCATTCACTTCAATGGGGCTGAGCTGCAACTACCCATGTGACTGATGTACAATCACATAGCCTAGGAAAAGGCTGCGGTACCCACTGAGAACCTGGCCTCTACAAACAGCTGATCGGCGGGGGGTCTCTGGAGTCAGCCCCCCACCAATCTGATATTGATGACCTATCATGAGGATAGGTCATCAATATTTTTCCAGGATACACCCTTTAAATTCCCAGAGTCTTCTAGCCTTGGGCAGGAGAAGAAGTAGGATGTGCGTTCACTGGCTTTTTAAGAGCCAGGAAGTGCACACCCTTTGGGAGGGAAGAAGAAGACGAACCAAGAAGCGCACGCTGCGGATCACAGGAGCAGAACTAGACCCCGACAGCCGGGCCCACTGTGGGTGAGGAAGAGGAGAGGCAGCGAGTCCGGATCTCTGAGGGTGAGGAAGACAGAGCTCGCGCCTGCCTGGGGGAGGGAGATAGCGGCCAGCAACGGCTGCCAAGCTAACATTGAAATTTACAATTTACTTTTTCCAAGGGAGGATGTCAGAGGTCATATCTTAACACCTTGATCCAATATGACTAGAAGAAGGTACAGAGATTACACAAAAAACTGTGCCTAAAAGGGACACAAAGGCCCTCCTTCCACTGAAGAGGCAAGCAGTACTGTAAATGGTATGGCCCGGTTTAGTGGGCCTGTTAATTATAGAAGCATCTTTATAATAATGTAGTTCTCACCTCATAGATGGGCTGTCTGAGACTAGAAAAAGATGGCTGCTTTCCTCCAGAGACAGTGTGGGTTGTGTGTGGTATCGCAGCTCCATTGAAGCGAATGGCACTGAGCTGCAATACCATACGCAATGTGGACTTCGCTGCAGTAAACCAACCAGGCCGCTACCTCCTGGAATAGTCCCGGTGTAGTTGGCAGCTGACCCACGGGGGGGGCAAAGCACCAAAAATTACAGAATTGCTGTTCCATTCAAATGTGGAGCACATGATTCACGGGGCTCCGTCCGCTGCAGATCAGTTGTCTTGGGCTACTTTCACACTTGCGTTTACGTTTTACGATATTAAGCTCGACAGAGGATCCGGCGTTGTCAATGGGGAACAAACGTAACTGAACAGAACGGAATGCTCCAAAATGCATTCCATTCCGTTTGGTTGCGTTCCCATACCGGAGAGAAAACCTGAGCTTTTCTTTCTGTCACAGGATGCCGAGCAAAACGGACACAATAGAACAATAGAACACAATAGAAAACGGCCGTCCCCCATTGACTTTCAGTGGAGTTCATGACGGATCCGTCATGGCTATGTTAAAGATAATACAACCGGATCCGTTCATAACAGATGCAGACGGTTGTATTATCAGTAACTGAAGCGTTTTTTCTGATCCCTGCCGGATCCAGCAAAAACACTAGTGTGAAAGTAGCCTTAATCAGACAACTGCCTTTAAATTACATGTAATAATATGGGGCCCTGTTTTGAAGATCAATGCACTGTTCCCTGAGCTTCAAGTTATACCTCTGTTGCGTCTGTATCTATCTGTCTGTCTATTAACCACCAGTTCCGGGGTAGTTTCTTCATGTAGGGGTCACATATAAGATTTCAGAAGGGAAGCCCATCACTGATTAATGCAGTTAGCGGTGTAACGTCAGGAAGTCTACAATATGATTGAGCAAACAAATGAGATTAGCAGCGCTGTAGATAAATATACTTTACCATTGCATATTTTACATTTGTCAGCTATGTGCGCTACTTTCAGCATCTTATGTGTGACCTTGTGATGTGTAATATGTAAACAGGTTATTCAATTAGCGGCACTGCTATAATGAGAATGAACCCTTTCATTTGCTTTTGTGCTTTGTCAATTCTGTAAATTAAACCAGCGTAGACTTATTCAGAGATATACAGTAATGTGCTCCGCACATCACTGGCACGGGGTGACCATAACAGTTAATGCACGCAAACTATATGCCCGGCAAAGAAGCTAATGTAAACTGCAAGCTTTACACTCTGTGCCGTATCCGTACTGCATGTCAGTGATGGGGCCGGTCTCAATCTGGGATCTATGACAGCAAAGAGATTGTTATGCTGGAGGCCCATGTCCACTGCTGCTCCACTATCCCGGGTAAGCGCGGCCGTAGCTCTACTCACCCTGTGTGTACTGGGGATAGTAGTCAGTGAACTTCCCTGTGGTACTGCTAGAGTTAAACTTTCCCTCTTGCTCTTTGTCCAGATGCTAAGGTGCTAATCAGGTCTCCTATTTGTACCGGGCTGTTGGTTCCACCCCTTTGCCTGAGCTTTTAGGTCGTTTTTTTTTTAGTGTTTTGCTGGTCCAAGTGAAGGTGTGCTTTTCCTGTCTTCCCGTGTACAAACATTGCCTGTTTACTGACTCTGATCCTCTGCTGTCTGCCCTGACCTAACTCTGCCTGACCTGATCCTGGCCTGCCTCCTGGCTACGAGTATTCTCTGCTCCTTTGGTGCTTTACATTGGAGTCGCTGATCCCTATGGGTCAGCTGCCAACAACACCGGGACTATTCCAGGAGGTAGCGGCCTGGTCGGTTTCCTGCAGCGAAGTCCAGATACCTGCACAAAGGTTAAAGGGCGAATACTAGGGGACACCCAGGACAACACCCTTAGGATAAGCCCAAAGTCAAGCCCGACACAGCAATTTTGTAATATATCAGGCGTTATGGTGCTTCAAGGGAATTAAATACAGATATAGTATTGATAGGTGCAATTTACTTTGATTTAAAGGGACAGACATACATAACTTATTTCTTATAGAATCCACCGCAGTGAACAACATGTTTGCGTTCTTCTGAAAACATATCCGTCTTCATCACTCTATTCAACCCTATGGGTCTGCAAGAGATGTGGAGTACAGATGTCTGTGGATAGGGAATAGGTTGTCTTAAAGGGGTTATCCAAAGTCTAAAAGACCCCCCCCCAATTCCCGGGCTCCTCGTATACATTATACTTACTTGCTCCCCAGTACAGCCGCCGATGCATCTCCCCGTGGCGAGGATCAAAACGGCCATCAAGACTAAAATAATCGAGCATTTGAAATCCTGCCCTTATCCCCTCCAACTTCGGCTGTCAGAGAAGAGTCAGCAGCCCCCTTAATTTCGCACTTAGTGCACATGTGCCGTTGGCGCAGAGCGCATGTGCTGGCTCCCGTCTCTCTTCCTGTTCAGCGCTGCTGTCTATGGCAAAGACCATAGACAGCAGCAACAGACAGGAAGAGAGAAGGCACGTGCACTCTGCGAGTGCCGTCTCCTCATACGGCTGGTCGTCGGGGGTGCCGGGCCCCCGTCGATCTCATATTGATGACCCATCCTGAGGATAGGTCATCAAGAGTAAAACGGACAACCCCTTTAGACTGCACTTCCAAGACGAAGTGCAGTGTAATGAACAGGAAGTGGTGCACGCGTGGAGTGCCGCCTCCTCTTCAAACAGCTGATCAGCAGGGCTACCAGGTACCAGACCCCCGCCTATCAGATATTTATGACCTGACGATAGGTCATCAAGATATATGGCTGGACAACCCCTTTCTCCATCTTGCATTATTACATCTATCACTTATAATTCAAGTAAATAGATTTGTCCTCTTCCATTCCACCCAAGCTCTGTGGTTTGGTGGTGATCACAACAGTCAGACTCTAATTATCTGGCATTTATCACCTATTCAAGTGGGTAGGTTATAAATGCATACTTACTGATATTGTAGTTGGTATTTTTGGGGCACATGTCCCATGCCCAAACTCAGAAGAGAGAAGAGAAGACTCGTCCATATCCATTTTGAGACGGCCAAAATTTTTGCCAGGAGTGTCTCTGAAAACTAGGGACAGCCCCTGCTAATTCAGGACTGTCGGCAACTATGTAAATGCTCCTAACCCGAAGAGCCTTTCTTGTAATGGTTTGTGCTATGTTTGCAAGTCATAACAATTTACTGACTGCTGGGGGTCTGACCACTGGGACCCCACGTCCCCTGATCTTATGCAGCGTGAGGCCGAGAGCTTTACGCTGCTATCTCCGACAGTCCCATACAGAATGAATGAAGCAGCAGGGCACATGCCCAACCTGCCTCTCATTGTCAGTGTCGTGCGGGTCCCAGCGGTCAGATTCCCAGCCATCAGTTAGCTCATGTGGACTAGCAAACTTGGCACAACCTCTTTAAACAAGGAAGCGTCATGCTGAGCCGCAGTGTATTGAATACATTGGCTGACAAGCCCTGTTCTACGAGTGCCAGGGTGGCAACCCTGGGCAAGGCTGTTTAGAAGCAGGGCCAGAGCAGCAAACTGAATCTTCGCTACAGGTGAAGGAAAGCCTAACTGCACGTCTTGAATATACACATCCAAACCTCTATATAAGTCTATACATAGAATCTTGCTGGGGAAACCCTTCAAATTTGGAATTTGCATACGAGTAGTGACTTACAGGGACAAAGTGCAATCACCTTCTATATTTGATAACCTGCCCGGTATACAAAGCTGGGCCAGTTACCCTTGGGCAACGAACAGTACGATCTATCGCAGCCCCGATGCAACATAGCAGGTTCTAATATTTGTGCATCCTTCGGTATCAGACACAAAGGGATAGCCTCCGGCGCATAGGAGCCGCCTCTACTAACACGAAGCCACCGCAGCAGTGCAAATCCTGTACAAAACTAAAAAAAAAAATGCACACAACTAAGAAACCAAGAAAAGTGGAAGTGACCGCGCCGTTTACATTGCAAATGTTAATATCGCAGGTTGTTTACTCGCTAAAAACTCTAACGCCGGAGGGGCCGAAGCGTTTTCTCAAGTGCAATACCTCATTATTTAATTAGATAATGTCCTGGAAAGTCCTGCAAGGGAGAGACAGTAGTTTAATGGAATGTATACAAGCAGGATGAATTAGGGCAAGCCTGTATGTGTTTTATCTTCGCTTTACAAATTGTGGTAGCACTGTGTACTTCTCCGACTCAAGGAGATGAAATAATTTATCAAGAACTCGGGAACTCTAATCAAAGGCTTGCGCTCGACACTGATCATTCAGACATAGAAAGTATACTTTCCTGGATCTGCTATGAATTATACATTGCTGTGCGATGGGTCTGTGCCAAGGCAAAAGGAGCTATATGTGCGGTATAAAAACCAAGATTGCCCCAGGAGCAGCAATCAGTACCAAACCTTCCCTTTTCCTTAAGTGACAGAAGTTGCTGCTCCGAGCGCTAGGCAGAACAAAGGAAATTTTCAGGGATAAACCAGCGCAGAGTCCTCCCTCCCCCATGTAACAGAGACATTGGTGATAATTGAGAACATTGCAACGGAATATTCCTTTTTTTGACACAAGAAAGCTACTGTTACCTTGAACATTATGTAAGGAATGACCTTCTGCTTAAAACCTCGGTAGAGGGTGAAGAAAATGGTAAATATTCCGGTACATAAGTAATATTTATTTTATAAAGGCGTCTTGTAAGAGCTTAGGATATAGCCTAGAGTGACCCCTGCAAAATAAAAGCACATTAGAGGGACTCTAAACCAATACAGCCCCATACATGCGGTAATGGGGGTTACAGGGAGGTCTGGATTTTGTTTTATTTTATATTCAGAAACCGCTGCAAGTAAAATATATTCTTGTGTCATAAACATCAAGGATGTCTTGGTCCAGTCCCAGACCTTGTTCTCTGGTATGACACCTCTGCTCATAGGAATGAGCCCCCGCCAAAATGATTACCAATACTCCGCTTTGTAAAATATTTCTCAGACATATGTGCCTAACAATACAGCATACACGGAAAATGTCACTCAGGTTTCCCAAAATCTTCCAATACTTAATGTTTTACACCTAATGCAGGTCTTGAAGGGGCGGTTCTCGACCCTATACTGAGTCAAGCTCCACCCCCTCAAGCCCTGCACTTGGCACTACAGTGCATATTCCTTATTCCCCGAGAGCCCCTTTAACAATCATATATACTGTATATATATATATATATATATATATATATATATGTCAAATTTAGTGGGCTATGGGCTTAGAGGATAAATAATTTAAAGGAAATTTATCAGAAAATTACATGTTGTTTAAATTAAATTTTTATGCGATTTTTTTTACATTTATTTTTATTTTATTTTTTAGAATTTTTTTAATATATATATATATCCATACAGTAATAGAATGTATTGGCTCCAATGAGCCGAAGTTATTACTTCGCAAAGTTGCGTGAGACTTTGTGTAATAACTTTGGGAATTAATTATTACTGTAAAAAAAAAAAAAAAGACCTTGGTACCAAACTCTGGTTCGTGTAATAACTTCGGTACCTTGGAACCGGAGTTATTACACAAAGTCTCGAAGTAATAACTTTGGCTCATCGGAGCCCATACATTCTAATACTGTATGGAGCAGGAACACCGTACAGTATTACAACAGTTTTTTGTGATTCGACTTTTTTTTTTCCCCCCCACTTATAAACAGTGCATTATGAAACTGTCATAGGAAAGGCATAAGTTGTACAAGTATCAAAACAAGGATAATTGACAAATTTTACAAGTCAATAAAAAACTTTCATAAACCCATCTTAGGCCTCTTTCACACTAGCGGCAGCACGGATCCGGCACCTAAAGGGTGCCAACGGATCCGTGCTGCCGCTGATACATGTGTGGAGCCGGAGCAGCCAGAGCGCAGCAATGTTGACAGACATTGGGACAGAAATACATACAGACATACACACACAAACACATACATACTTACATACTCCAGCCCGGGACGCCGGCAGCACGTCTTCACGCGCCTCCTGCGCGCAGTGATGACGATTCCCCACACCGCCCTCTGCTGGGCGCAGTGGGGAAACGTCATAGCTGCACGCAGGAGGCGCGTGAAGACATGCTGCCGGCGTCCCTGCCTGGAGTATGTGAGTATGTATGTGTTTGTGTGTATGTATCTCTGTAGCCGGATCCGGAATGACCCCCCATTGCAAGTCAATGGAGGACAGATCCGGATTACTGGTGTGTCACACCAAACGGATCCGTCCCCGTTGACTTGCATTGGGGGTCATTCCGGATCCGTCTTGGTGCGGATGCTTGGACCGGAGAGAAAACCGCAGCATGCTGCGGTTTGTTCTCCGGTCTGAAGACGGAACGGAATGCTTTGAGGAGCCTCCGTTGTCTTCAGTTCAGTTTTGTCCCCATTGACAATGAATGGGGACAAAACTGAAGCGTTTTTTTCCGGTATTGAGCCCCTATGACGGAACTCAATACCGGAATTTAAAAACGCAAGTGTGAAAGTAGCCTTACCCTTATAAACCCAACCCTCCCAAACCCTCCCTGTCCTGTGTACCCAGTTTTAGAAGTAACAAAAATCCCTAGGAATCCTCAGGTACTCGAGGAAACTTGTAAAGGGGTGCGTCCGTGTAATTCCTCATATAGGTACCACGTGGTTTGAGCAAAATGTGATTTCAATTTAGCCTTGACCAAGTCAGATAAGGTGTGCATGAATAGGGACCATTTTTCCAAAAAACGCTTTGTCAGATAACGTATGGATCCAGTCCATGTTAAATAAGTGAGTAATTTTATATTGGATGAAAGGAATAGATGGGATCTCAGGATCAAGCCATTTATGTAACATGCTCTTCCTTGTCGCCGCTGCCCAGATATGTAAGAGGGCTTTGTGTCGTCTATTGATGTTACGCTGCTCGTCTGACAAGATATTAAAGATAGCCCATTGGGGAGTAATGGAAAAGGAGATGTTGTACGTCGTGAAAATATGTAATCTCACTTGTTCCCACAGGTCCTGGATACTTGAACAGCTCCAAAGATGATGGAACAAGTCAGTGTTTGGAGTACCACATTTGGAACATAAAAATAATTCGCCGGGGGACATCTTATGTTTAACATGTGGAATGATATATGATCTATGAAATATCATCAATGCCATATCGGTATAGCTACTAACTGGGGAATGTTTATGAATTTTTAATGTGGCTTCTAATAAAGTCTTTATTTCAAAATCGGGAAAGTCATTGATCCATTTTATTGGCCCAGTTGTGACCGAATCCCAATCAATTAATGGTTTGAGGAATCTATATATAGTACTAGTGGATGAAACCGTAGTTCTCCATCTTTTAAGGAAGACATTTAAACAAGCCCCTCTAGAATCGAGAGGAATAGTAGATAGACATTTTTGGACAAAACTACGGGCTTGTAAATAAATAAACTGATTATGAGCAAATGCTGGAAATTGTTGAGTGGCCTCTGAGTAGGGAATCCTGGAATAATTAGCGTCTAACACATCCACTATCAATGAGCAGCCTTGTGTTACCAACACTGAGTAGATTCGGGGAGGTCTACCTTCCAGGAAATTTGGGTGCCCCAGAAACGGTTGAAATAATGTATTCATGCCGTCAAGTTTGCTCATTTTCTGGACTTTACGCCATGCCTGTATAACCGTCCATAGAATAGGAAAGTTTTTAACATTAGAAGGTAGAGAGGCAGTGGGTAGATGTAAGAGCGCCATGAGAGAAATGTGTGGAAAGAATTGTCTCTCCATAGTCACATTGGCAAAATGTGATTTCCCCCTCAGCCAATCTAATGCATAGCGAAAATTAGCTGCTAAGTTATAAAGTGAGATGTCCGGGAAATTTAGTCCCCCAGCGCGCGTGGTTGTTGTAATTTATACAGGCTGATGCAACTCTTCCATGTAGAGTTCCAAATAAACCGCCTAAATGTGCGCTGTAACAACTTAATGTCCGATAAATGAAGTAAAAGCGGGAGTGTTTGTATTAGAGTAGTTTTGGAAAGGCTACCATTTTAAGAAGGTGACACCTTCCTGAGAAGGATAAGGTAAAATGCTGCCAAGATTGCACTAGAGTTATGATAGATGCTATAAGGGGACGATAATTTAATTTATATAAGTGAGCCTAATCCCTAGGTAGGTGATAAACTCTGAACTCCACTTAAAGGGGTTATCCCGCAAATAATGTAAAAAATGAAAATCAGACATCATAAAGTACATGACAACCTCTTTTTAACAAAGCTAGAACCAGCCCTGTACCTCACATGGATCCAGAGATCTTCACATTCATTGCTCTGCTAGATTCATATCAAGCTGACAGCTCAAAGGGGAGTGTCTTTTCTGCTGCAGCTCAGGAGGCGTGTCCATGCTCTGCCTATCACAGCTCAGGAGGCAGTTAAAAGTTGAAACTGAGCATGTGCGGCCTGCTCAGTGACCAGGTCAAAGAAATAAGAAATTAAGTGGCGCTATACAGATACATTTTATTGAATAACTCAGTAGCTGTACAAAATTTTTAATGACATGCAATTACAAAAGTATTCAGATCCAGGTGCTGGTTTAAAAACTGTAGAATATTTTTCGTGAGACAACCCCTTTAAAGGGGAATGAAGCGCCTAAGTGTCTCCTGTCAGTACGAAAAATTGGGAGGGCCTCTGATTTATTAAAATTAACCTTATATCCAGATATATTGCCAAACAGGTTAATGGTATCCAAAATATCTGGAATCGCGTTTCGTGGATTGGATATGAATAATAAAATGTCATCCGCAAATGCAAGCAGTTTAGTTTCAGCTGATCCAGTTTGTATACCCCTAAATGAGGGAAGCGCCTGTATGTGATTCGACTTCTGATATACTATCCAAAGTCAATCAGTTCATCCCTAATATTATATTTAAAAAAAAAATCCTAAAATCCTGCAGTTTTCACACTGGCCACTAGGCCTTAAATATGAAATATGTCAAGACTTCCTGTTCATTGAGAGAAGCCACCATGGATTATAGACACAACGGACAGGAGGTGACCTCTTCTAAGAGAGGGTTTTCTAGTGACCTGTACAGAGGTCAGGAGGGAGTAGCTAAGCTGTGATATCACCTATTATTATTACTATACTCACATAGCGCTACTATATTCCACAGCACTTTACAGACATTAGCATCATCATCCTGTTCCCAATGAGGCTCACAATCTAAGTTCCCTATCAGTCTGTCTTTGGAGTGTGGGAGGAAACCGGAGAACCCGGAGGAAACAAACGCAAACATGGGGCAGAACATACAAACTCCGTGCAGATGTTGTCCACCTATTGTGAACGGTGGATCAGGTCTTATCAAAGGTGATATCTGTCATTCTAATTCTGCCTGTGATGTTAAAGGGTTATTCCCATCTTGGACAATGGGGGCATATCGCTAGGATATACCTCCATTGTCTGATAGGTGCGGGTCCCACCGCTGGGATCAGCACCTATATCGAGAACGGATCCCCCGAAGTGAAGGTAGGCGCACTGCGCATGCGCAGCCACCCTTCATTCATCTCTATTAGGCTCCATTCACACGTCCTGTTTTTCTTTCCTGATTTGATCCTGATTGTTTCAGGACCCATTGAAATGAATGGATCCAGATCAGGATCAGGATCGAATCAGGAAAGAAAAACAGGACGTGTGAATGGAGCCTTAGGCCGCTGAAAATAGCCAAGCTATCGGCTACATAGAAATTAATGGGAGTGGTGGTCGCGCATGCGCAGTGCGCTCCCATTCATTTCTATGAGCGCATCGCTCCCCGCACCGTTCTCGATATAGATGCGGTTCCCAGTGGTGGGATCTGCACCTATCAGTCAATGGGGGCATATCCTAACAATATGCCCTCATTGTTTAAGATGGGAATAACCCTTTAACGACATAGCTACTTGTACAAAGTTACTTGCACAGAATAGGAAATCATGACCTACTCCAAGAACTGACTGTTGACTTGCTCCCTAATATATCCAGAGATATCAAGATAAATAAATGGCCGATAATAAAATATGCGATTACCACCAGTAAGCAATGCCGCCGCTCTGCAATCTATGGGGAACGGAATCACTCTTTAATGAATTATTGCAAAATCACTAACTTTGCATTTTCTGCGCATCTAAAAAAAAAAAAAAAAGTAAGAATTACAGTAATTAGGAACTGGAAAACCTAATGACGTTAATTTTCACTTTAATGCCCCAGATGCTGTGCTGTTAATTGATAGAACATATTTATTCGTAAATAAATGTATTCACAGCGAAAATATGGGTAATCAGATTTGATGTGAACTTCTGTCTAAACATTTTCAGATTTTCAATCATACACAAATTTTCCGGAGCGTAATTAGTATTTGCTGACTGCGAATTGCACTTTAATTGACAAATTGCTGTGTGTGTTGCTGTGGATGCGATATGTGTTTTGTCTGCTTCTTAACTTTTGATACATTGAGAACGCAAAAGCGGGAGAAGTGTCAATAGCAAATCTGTATGTCAGCGACACGCGTCGGTCGCCTGACGAGTAGCATTGCGAGGTGCGCTTATTATACAAGCCGACTGTCATTCACAATTCCTGTTTACACACAAACATTTAAGCCTCCGTGACAGGTGCCTTCCGTGAAAACAGTAATTAGGGCTATTATGAGCTGCAAGGTCCTAAAAGAACATTTTATAAGACACAGGCAGGTCATACAGTGAGTGGTTACAGTACGTGGGAAATCTCAGAGATGTTTTATACTGTAATAAAAGCTTTGTCAGCATTTGTGGTCTTATTATCTTGTTGATGGAAGACTAAGGCTACTTTCAAACTAGCAGGGGTGTCCCTGCTGCCGCCAGTGCAGGTGTGCGGCCGGAACTACGCTCCATCCCCACTCACTATAATAGGGGCGGGACGGAGTTCCGGCTGCAGCACGGCAAACATGCCGAGAGGCGGCCGAACTGAAACTAGGAAATGTTGTCATTTTAGTCCGGCCACCTCTCAGCATGTTTGCCGTTCTGCTGCTGGCCCGCCCCCATTGTAATGAATGGGGATGGAGCGTAGTTCCGGCCGCATACCTGCACTAGTGTCAGCACGGATGCGGCAGGATGTTCACTCGCCAGAACAGTCTGCCAGACACCCCTGCCGCTTGTGTGAAAGTAGCCTTAAAGGATAACCAAAATTTAAGTTTTTCATATAGCTTGCCTTTTATGCCTCATTTTATAAGGTGCACCTCTGATTTAGAGAGAAATCTCATTCCTCTGCTCCTGGAGTTCTGCTCATCTGTCTGGTCTTAAACTGTAAGACTTGCATTCTCATTCTCAGCATTCAGCTATCTTCTCGTCTGTCTTTAACTTCCTCCTCTTTCAGTCTTCCATGTGCAGAATGACTCTCAGGTTCTTAAAATGCCAGCACCATCTCTCCAGTCTATGCCCTGTGGTTACAGTCTTCATAAGGACCCTTCCCTCACCTTCGGGTGCCTGAGCAATAAGGTCCTTTAGGTACCAATTGGCTGTTGGGTGTTCTCATCCATAGTCCTTCATATTGACCTGGTTTGTTCTCTGACCCCGTATACCAGACTGCCACCCAACCTGACTTACCATCTAACTACCATACTACCTGAACTCTGCCAGCCCTGATCTTTAACCCGATGCCAAATCTGTAGTAACCCAGTGGATCCACGTCCTCTCCAGTAATTAGTGATATTAAACAGGGTAATATTATATATTGTAATTCTGCATTTTGCTTCCTTGGGGTTCATAGAAAAGAACTTACCATCTGACTACCATACTACCTGAACTCTGCTAGCCCTGATCTTTAACCCGATGCCAAATCTGTAGTAACCCAGTGGATCCACGTCCTCTCCAGTAATTAGTGATATTAAACAGGGTAATATTGTATATTGTAATTCTGCATTTTGCTTCCTTGGGGGTTCATAGAAAAGAACTTACCATCTGACTACCATACTACCTGAACTCTGCTAGCCCTGATCTTTAACCCGATGCCAAATCTGTAGTAACCGAGTAGATCCACGTCCTTTCCAGTAATGAGTGATATTAACATGGTACTAAACATTTTGCTTCCTTGGGAGTTCATAGAAAAAGAGTTGCAGGGTGAAAGGTTTTATGCTTGTGCCCCAATACTTTAGCATATTTAGTCTCACATAGCTATATGTCCTATTTTAAAACTCGTTGTCACAGTAGGACAATGAGCAGTGGTCAGGTAGGATCATATATTTGGACCATAAGGGACCCTGATGTTGAGCCAACTATAGGTGTATTGTATGATGCCCCCCTCCAGGAGCAAACTGGCCATAGGATCTATGGGGAAACTTCCCCATTGGTTGCCTAAGCATATAGACCTTCCATGGTCTCCGTCTGTCTACAGGACAGCCGGGAAGGTCCGTTACAATTAATATAGATCACGTCAGCAGTAATGAAGCCAGAATCCTTCATTGACGTCATCATTCTTAGATTGTGTATCAGAAACAGTCTGAATAGCCCAGGTATACATAATACAGGACGGTAGGCCACCTCTGTCAAGCAGACTACAGGGTTCAGTATGATCCACTGATAGATGGACATAATACAAGCACAAAAACTACCAGTTCACAAGATCCAGGATGGAGCTGAAGGCTTATTATTGAACGCTTAGTAAAAACAATGCGTTTCAAAGCTCCGGACCGCCTTCTTGTGTCTGTACAATGTCCGTCTCCCCTAAGTGGATTATACAGAACCCAGTACTTTATCTCTAACTCTGCATGCTTGCAGCGACTACCAAGATCCTTTAGTGTTATGCCTAAATTTTTCACAACCACACAAGATGAGTATTTCTATACAGCTTTGTGCTCTGTACCTGTGTTGCCTAGAGGTTATTACCCCATGAGCGTCTTTTCTTTCCTCGTCGCCACTATCACTGCCAGGCGGCATAACGTTTCTGCTAATAATTAGGCAATAAAAGAATCTGGTGTTTAGCACCACAGCTCATTCATGTTAAGATGAAAAAAAAACTATGAAAAGATGCTGGAAATCATCCCACTGTGAGCAACAAACCCTGTCTCCTGTTTGTAACTTCTTTTCTCTCAAGACATATCTGAGCGAGCCGCTATTATCATTTGTGATATACAAGCATTTTGAGTATAATTTATAGGTGGAGAGAGTCACAGATTTGAGATACCTGAACCTGACATTGAATTTCTACATAGCTGCGGGGGGATGGCTGGGTTATTGCAGGCTTCAAAAACCTTCCTCGGCATTGACTCTTCAATGTAAGATCTGCAGTAAAGATTTAGGGTAAGAAACAGAAACAAGAAACTTTTTTTTTTTCGCCGCTGTCACTTCCTATTATGTTCGAAGGTGTTGACACCCATCTTAATAATGGCTGCGGTTGGTGTTGATTTCAGTTTTATATCTGTGACCAATAATTCACCTTTTAAAACGGTTTGCAGAGAACAAGAAATAAAATGCTGTGCAGCAGGCTGATAGCGCTCAGCAAGACGAAGACATCCAGGTTTTCGGTCCTCAGGATAGGTCATCAGTATCTGATCGGTGGGGGTCTGACACCCGGGACCCCCGCTGATCAGCTGTTTGAGAAGGTACCGGTGCTCCTGTGAACGCCGCTACCTTCTTCCCGCTCACCAAGCACAGCGCCGTACATTGTATAGTGGTTGTGCTTGGTATCGCGCTCAGCCTCGGTCACTTGAATGGGGCTGAGCCGCTCTTAGGCCATGTGACCGATGAACGTGATGTCACTGGCCTAGGAAAAGCTGAGAGAAGGCCGCGGCGCTCACGGGAGCGCCGGTGCCTTCTCGAACAACTGATCGGCGGAGCTCCCGATCAGATACTGATGACCCATCAGTAGTAAAATCCCGGAAAACCCCTTTAAGTAGCTATTTATTTCTCGTGCTTATATAGCACCAACATATTCCATAGCACTTTTAAAGATATCATCATCACTTGCTGCCCCAGTGGGGCTCACAGTCTAAAGTCCCCCCTATCAATAGCTCTTTGGCGTGAAGGAGTAAACCCGTGCAAACACAGTAAGAACCTATAAAATCCATGCAGATGTTGTCCTTGGTCAGGTTCAAATCCAGGTCCCCAGTGCTGTAAGGCAGGGGTGCTCCACCAATGAGGCCAGGTGAGGCAGCACCATATAGGGGCAAGAGGGGGGCAGCGGAAGGGCCATGGGCAATGAGCGCTTTCATTGTGGCAAAGGGGTTAGGTTAAGAAATTGGCATTGGGAGGGGGGGGGGCACCATTTCAGTTTTCGCCTCAGGCAGCAGAAAGGTTAGGTGCACCCCTGCTGTAAGGCACCAGTGCTAACCACTGTGCCGATTCTTGACCATTAAAGCATTTTCAGGTGTCAGATTCTTCAGCATCTTGAAATGATAGCTGTTCTGATGCAGTTTTTTTTCTAACTGTGTGCAGTTAAAGAGGTCTAGGTTATTTAAAGGCTGGGATTTTCAGCTCTAACTGAGCAGATAGAGCTGCTTAACATCGTGTTCGGATGCAGAGTTGCTGCAAATATATTGGATATGTTACTGTATCAGGAATGGACTGCAATATTGTATGAATGTGAGAGCTATTTCCAGGCAAACTTCAAACAGCAGCAGCTTTCTGCTTAAATCCACTTATAAGACAAGGGAACATTGTAGCTCCAATATAATAAAGTCCATCATGCATCTGTGAGCAACAGCATATTTATGTCAGTACGAAACAGGCGAAAGTCTTGCAAAAACTGCTCTGAACCGGGGGCACACTTACCATGGAGGCAGCCCAAGCCACTGCTATGGGGCCCGTGGGGAACAACACTTAACTCCTCCTTCTGCTTCTGGACATAGATCCACAGCACTATGCTAAGTGCATGGGTTAATTGTACAACTTCTGTTGAGTTCAATAGCATACATATAGAGTGCTATGCACTACGCTCCCCCTAGTGGTGGCAACAAGCAGCCAGTTTTAACACATCAGGAGGATTCAGATCTGGGACAAATTTATCAAGGCATCTATGCCAGCTGTGCAGCGTAAATACATTGAGAAAAAGAATTCTGATTTAGTGCCATCTTTATTGTGTAGATTGAGTGAAATTCATCAGAAATCTCACTAAGTTTTGCTACGAGGCCCTATGATATACTGTATGTGTATGCTTCTAAACTGAAAGTACCAAACTATCATTCAGGTCAGAACCACTACCAGGCCTTCTGAAGCCATCAAGTCAAACTTCACAAATTAAAAGGAGTGTCCCAGGAATTAAGAAAATTAAAATACTTCAATATTACTTTATTATAAATATACTCCCAAATGCATTTCATTAGTTATAATGGCTTGTTTGGTCTAGGAAGCAATCATCAATGCAGGAAGACTGCAGGGAGAGTACAGGGAGACTGCAGGAAAAGTGCAAGGAGGCTTATGCTGCATCAGTTTTATTTATTCATTCATTCATACTTACTTATTCCTACCTCAGCAGTGATCTAAGATATGTCATTCAATACCAATAAGATGGAAGCCTTTACTATTCCACTGCCAGCGTGCCAACCAATACCATCCAGGTTGCTCCCCTTAGGGGGGCCAGGCCTCATTTTTTGCTGGCTTTACTTCTTCCAAATCATCCTTTAAAGTCTCCATGTCCTAGAAAAGTCAGTGAGATGCAGAGAGAGGAGGATCTGTATGTTCCTGATGACATATTCTCATCGATATTAGATGATGTGGAGAAGGAGGAAAAACAAATAGCAGAAGAAGGGCTCCCACCTGTAGACAGGAGAGCGCTGGGGTTGGAGCAGTGGGTATGACAGAGCCGATTAATATTCTGTGTTTACTGTCAAATAAACCTGCAGGAGATTGCAGGCCAGAAGATCAATAATATGCATATTGTGCCCTCACCTTATCAGCCAAACGCCATTCCAGCAACAGCCCCTGTTTAAAGGTGCCATGTGGCCATTAACAATGCAGAAGGACTATACAATGCGGTCTTCGTTATTAAATGAAAGGCAGCTGTGGGTTAATTCTTCACTGTAGCATGGCCACTCCATGTGGCTGTACCCTAAGGCAGAGTGGCCTGGGTATACCCGATTTATAACGATTCGTGACAAATTAATTTGTAAAAATAAAAATAAAAATTCTTGGCAAACATCGGCAAAGCTGCTGAATCGAATTTTTCAAAACTTTGCTCATCTCTAATTATTATTCTAATACAGCTGATAAGATCTTCAGCTGAATCTCTGTAGATATGGAGGTCATGTCCTGTGATTAGGACAGGTTTTGTCTGTACTAACAGGACGGCGGCCATTTTATTTCTCCTAATGATTGCTCCCCAGACAAAACAATCCATTACAACTAATGAAAGGTACTTGGGAATATATTTATATTAAAATAACATTTAAAGGAAACCTGTCATCACCGAAACACCCCCTGAACTAGAGTAAGCGGTGTATACTGTAAGTGATGCTGAATCCGAATATGTAAGTTTTATCTTCATACTCACTTCCATTCTGACGCTGTGCTCCCACAAACTTGCAGTAAAATGCGCTCACTGGACTCTTCTTTAAATCCTCTCCATTATGTGAGTGAGCACTGGAGTCCAGTGAGTGCATTTTACTGCTGGTTTGTGGGAGCGCAGTGTCAGAATGGAAGTGAGTATGAAGATAAAACTTACATATTCGGATTCAGCATCACTTACACTAGACACCGCTTACTCTAGTTCAGGGGGTGTTTCGGAGATGACAGGTTCCCTTTAAAAGGG
Organism: Rhinella marina; assembly: GCA_900303285.1. Lineage (NCBI taxonomy): Eukaryota > Metazoa > Chordata > Amphibia > Anura > Bufonidae > Rhinella > Rhinella marina. The sequence continues at coordinate 156,236 of ONZH01012708.1, forward strand.
TTGTCCCACGAATAATATTCTACAGTTTTCAAACCAGCACCTGGATCTGAATACTTTTGTAATTGCATGTCATTAAAAATTTTGTATAGCTACTGAGTTATTCAGTAACATGTATCTGTATAGCACCACTTAATTTCTTATTTCTTTGACCTATTCACTGAGCAGGCCGCACATGCTCAGTTTCAACTTTTTACTGTCTCCTGAGCTGTGATAGGGAGAGCATGGACACGCCTCCTTAGCTGCAGCAGAAAAGACACTCCCCCTGAGCTGTCAGCTTGACATAAATCTAGCAGAGTAATGAATGGAGAGAACTCTGGATCCATGTGAGGTACAGGGCTGGTTCTAGCTTTGTTAAAAAGAGGTTGTCTTGTACTATATGATGTCTGATTTTCATTTTTTACATTATTCGTGGGATAACCCCTTTAAGTATTTCATTTTCTTAATTCCCAGAGAACCCCTTTAAAAGTATAAACCTTATCCAAAAATACCACAAACTGATTGGCTGGATGACTAGCACACACATTAACACTCATACAAACATGTTGGATTTGCCAATCTATGTAGAGTGTGAACACGAGCATCAGTCACAGAGAAAGTTACAATGTACCCAACGCACCTTTTGGAAACTGAACAGAGGACTGCCCGTCATGACCGTCATGCAGCTTTCCTGGGCAAAAATCAGCTCTTTCCTGGAAATGCAACCCAGAACGACAAGCTGATTGCTCGTGGGTTGAGGTTTCTAAGAGGTATTATCTGATGAGACAACTGGAGTTCCAACTTAATATTCAATGCAACTAGTGTTGAGCGAACCGAGGTTTGGATGCCTCATGGGAAGTTGCTGCGTTCAAAACTTCTGAATAATACTGTGCGAAGATTCGTCTCCGTACAGTATTAGAATGTTTGGGCTCCGATGAGCCAACGTTAGTTATTCACGAAGCTGCATGAATACCTTCAGTAATTGAGTTTTAATGTGGAAAACCACTTTAAAACTTGAAAGTGAACTTTGCTTTGGTTCCGACTAGTACCTCGGAACCGAAGCAGAGTTCGGTTTCAAGTTTTAAAGTGGTTTTCCGCTTTAAAAATCAATGATCATAGTTGAAAAAAAAAATCACTTATCTCATCAATTTGATCACGCAGAGGCAGTCCGCTCCTCTCCTGATTGAAAACGACGAGCCAAAGGACTAACGTCATCATCACCAGGTCATCGTGCTGGGAGCGAGCAGTCATCACGCTCAGCGCAGGTCCTTTGGCAGGTCTTTTCAACTCAAAAGAGGAGCGGACTCTGCGCAAGCAAGTGGATGGAGTGATTTTTTTTTATTATTTTTTTTTAAAGGCCATATCGCACTAGTGTATTAGCCATTAGACGTGTGCACTTCTGTCTTGATTGGTAGGCTGAAAAGGGTTTTAACACAAATTGAATCTCTTGTCAAAATTAGTTTCGAAGCTTCCAAATCGAAGTTTTGAAAACTTTTCTCATCTTTATTCGATACAATAAGGCGTGCATTGATCTGTGCACCAACTTACCAGTACATTCTGTCTTTTATATCAAGCTTCACAAGGTTTCTGTTCACAAAAAAGGTCTAAAGTTGCATTGCCAACAGGTAAGAAGACTGATCACTCAGGATTACTCCCAAAGTGGCTGCAGTTTTTGTTCCACTACTGCTTTAGATTAACCACCAACTTCTACACTTGCTATACAACAGAAAAAAACCATACATTTTGCAAACATTTGCCCTTATGCTCAAAATCCTCTCATTTCTTACTGCAACTCCAGGGGTCCCAGGGAATCCAACCTAGACCATCAATCTGCTATATTTTGAGTGTAGTACACAAAGGATCTTTACAGCACAGACTGATCAAAAATAAAAAATTCTCTTTGAAAGTTGAATATGACCCCATTATTATTATCCTTGGCCAGACAATGTTAAAAATAACAATCAAAGATTACTTACCTCCACCAATCCTGCAGCGCTGCAGTTTTAGCGTTGCTCTGGTCGCCGCTGCTCTGCACTTCCTGGTAGTGGCCAAAATGATGAAAATGCCACTCAGCCAATCACTGGCCTTAGTGTTGACCCTCCTCATCCAGCGATTGCCGTTTTCCTTGGCATTACCCATAGAAACTAGGATATGCAATCAATGTCAGATAGGTGTGGGTGCAACTTCTAGGACTTTTAGGATTTTATATGATGACATACTTCTGGAGTATAATTTTTGCATCAAGCACTAGAGAGTAAATTAAGGTTTAGCAGTTTAAGAATTCAATATCTGAAAACGTAGACCTCCTCTGTCAAATTGACCCTCCAGGCAAATGCTGGGGCCAGGGGCGTAACTACCATATCGGCAGACCATGCGACTGCTGTGGGGCCCAGGACAAGAGGGGGCCCAGTCTTAGTTGGGATCATCTCCTCTTCTACTGGAGGTGAAAACTTGGTCAGGACTCTACCCTCTAAAGGAACAACCTTTAGTAAATGAGGCAGTGGAAAAATGGCCCAAGGGTCATTGAAAGGCGTTTAGGTGAAAACCCTTCTGTCCTGTGTGGGGGGCCCGGTCTGATCCTTGCTATGGGGCCCTTACTTCTCTATGTACACCACTGTCTAGGGCTGCTACTTGGAGGCGAAGGGCTAACATTCAGCTTACTTTATGGACACTATAGATAACTTGTACATGAATAATTAGAATCTTTTTAATCCCCTATGAACAGAGAATTCTGCGATTTATTTTTCACACATATAAAAGTCACTACAGTAGTAAAAACTCAAAATGTATACGAATTGGCACTTATAGTTATTGAAAAACTAATTAACGCTGTAATTTAGACACCAGAAGGGTTTCAATTTGATTAGCCGCTCCCTGACATTCATCCATCAGGCTCCATCCTACCTAACACGCTCTAAGTGATTAGAGTTTCTGTTTTGGGAAGCTTTCCCCATTAGCAGTAAATTACGCATGCATTTCTTCTGCCCTATTTCAAAATAAAAACTTGAGCCGACGTCAACAGCCTTGGTGATAGTCAAACTACCTGAAATGAAATGAAAGTGTAACGCATGCAAATATTCTCCCCTCGGGGGGTCGCTATATATTAATGTATTAGTTTGCCAACATTAAGATCAAAACGCAAAAAAGCAACAAATATATCCTAAAAAGTTTTTCGTCAGATTTTCTATTAATGATATGCAAGGCGCGGGGTATAAAACATTAATCGGCGTGAAGCCTTGATATGTCAATTGTAATATCTCCAGATCTGCTTACCTCCGTTTTCCTGCTTTAGATGAGCTTGCCTTGAGCGTTCTAGCCTCGAGACGTTCTGCTCAAGATGGAAAAAAAAAGGAAAAGGGGAAAAAAAAAACCCAGGTTAACAGATGGATAAGGACCTTCGTCTGCTACAGCAAGTCAAAAAACAGCCTAGAAAGGAAAACAGGATATAAAGTGTTGGAGATGGGATGCTTCAAAATAACTGAGGTGCAATTTCAAGCCCGCAGGCCTGACCCTGCAACCTGTTAAATATGCAGCTTTAAAAAAAAAAACCACTAAGAGAAAAACCAACACATAGTAAACACATGCCGGGTGCAACAAATTTCCAATGTCTATTACATTGGAAATTTGTTGCACCCGGCATGTGTTTACCCCAAACACACCCTACCCCAACAAGACATAAAATGGTGGAAGGGGCACAGTTTTGTCACACGTTTCATCTATACACCGTGCGCCTCAGAGGGGCTCCGACAAGCAACTCTGCGTTGGTCAAGGTATCTGGACATAGGGCGAGGGCAGCAAACTACTGAAGGAAGTATTTTATAAGTGGGTAAAATAAATAGAAGACAATACCAACCCAACCTCACTTCTTTGTCTCTGCAATTTGTGGGCCTCCAGTTTAGGACAAAGGAGATATTTTCAGGAGCAAAAATGTTCTAATCCTTCAGAACCAGCCCAGTTGTTGCTGACTATCTCAAACTTTAGGGTTTAAATGGGTTGTCTACTTACCATGACTCGAAGGCCCATTAGAGTCAAGGTAAAGGGGACTGTCCTCCTCATATATTGCTAAAAAAAAAATCCATGTTTTCTGCTAGACTTGGAAGTGGACAAGTACAGAATCAACCCACTATTAATATGGGAAAACATGGCCATCCAGACCTATTGATCACTAGCTGTAAGAGACATCACTGGGATTTCCCAAAACTTACATTCCCGGCATGTCAGGAACCGCAAGGTGACCTAATAGATACTGGATTTGTACAATGACAAACAAAATCAAAACTGCAGAAACAATAACATTTTTCGTCGTATTTAGCCACTTCTGTGCCAGGACTCATAAAATGATGGACTTTGATTCTTCTGTCTTGTGACCTGTTGTTATGCAGATGTTATAGAGCAAAGTGAAGGGAGGAGGAGGCCGGTCTTATTCCCCCTTTGTCATAGACTATGCAAACCCCTTAGCAAAGGGTTGAATTTGGTGGCACGTTCAGATTTCCAAGTCAGTGGGCGATCATGCACACGTGGTTGCGCTCAGTTTTGCAGCACCAAAACGGATCTCTGCAAGCTGCCCTCCACTATGACCCTTTTCAGACGGACGGTATTTTCGTCCGGGTGCTGTCCAAGTTTAAAACGGACAGGGTCTGCGCACCTGAACATAGATGCCTAACAGCATAGGTAGGTTTAGCGTAGGACCTGCCTGACTTGAGACCACCGTGGCACTGTGTAGGTGGTCACAGATGTGTTTTTTTTTAAATAAAAATATCAAAATATATTGGCTAAGAGTCTCAGATTTTATCATTAGAGTGTGGGCTTAGTCCATAGGTTATGTTTGAATCTATTGCTATAGTGAATTATTGTCTTTGACTTTAGCATCCATAATTTCACATGAGCAATTTTCTGCAAGGACTGCCGGTCCAGGATGAGGAAATAGCAGGATGCACCATCTTGTTACGACTTTCCTGCATGACTTACTCAAGTCAATGGAACTGCAAAAAAAAAAACATACTACACGGGTGCCATTTGCTTGCAGTCCATGTAAAAACTTGGAATCGTGTCTAGAAATTTGTCCAGATGATCAAACTCAAAACTTGTCTGGAACACAGACAAGTTTCCCATCTTCTGTCTGAAGGGGGGCCTTGGAGGAGCATACCAGATATACAAACCCCCTCTATGACGACTAGGGTAAGGTACAAACTTCTCCTACACCAAAATTCTAGAGATCCTACGGACGCGCTTATCTTCCCATCTGAAAGAGACAACACCTCAAGAACCTCACGCAGGTTCTGCCCCATTACCGACAGCACAATGCAAAAATAAGAAAACAATGGAAGCTGCGTGTGTTTGTAGCATTTCTGGCTATAGAAGCTTGAATTACAGGTGCAATTATGCATAATTTAAGGGTGGTGAGAAATTGCTACCACAAAATGTATCCACACCCGAGGTTTTCCTCTTTCCTTGCTCTCCCTTTGTTAATTAAGCGCTGAGAGGAGAGCTTAAGGGCTTTATGAAACATCCCACACCTCGGGTGTGTGAAAAATATGGTTACACCCAAACAGCATTCATGTTTTATTAATTTGATAGGCAGCGTCCTTTTTTTTTTTTTTTACTATGCCGCCTCTGGAATAATACAAAAACGTATACACACGTAGGTATACCTGGATGTATACATATGGCCGAGAGTCTGACAAAAGCCTCCCAGGCGTTTTGCTACAAGACAGAACTCAAAAATGTGATCGACATCCACAAATAACAATGAACCTGTTCTACCTATAAACTTCTAATGGGCGATTATAGCATAACCCATCATTAGCAGTAAATGCAGAGACGGATAGGAATGACGGAGCCATGTAAACAGCTCAAGCATTATATGCAAATTAGCGCTTCTGTTATATAAAATATGACTCAGTCTAAGAGCTCACGCACACAAACTTATTTTCTTTCTATGTCCATAACATTTTTTTTTTTGCAGACCGTATGCGGAACCATTCATTTCATTACTCCATGTAGAGAAAGTTAATACAAGCCACTTAGTGATGCATTCTGATTCTCCATATTGCTTCCTTTGCTGGCTGGATTCATTTTTCCATCATATTATACACTGCTGGTTTCCATGGCTATGACCACCCTGCAACCCAGACGTTCTTGCACACGTGATGGTCTCTCTGGTGGCCGAGACCGTGGGATTGCTCATAGGCTGGTGCTTTTTCCTACAGTGTGCAAGCACGACCACCACTGATGGATTGCAGGGTGGTCGTAACCATGGAAACAAGACGTTTATAACGTGATGATATAATGAATCAATCCAGCCAGCAAAGGAGACAATATGGACAATCACAATCCAATAGGAAGTGCCTTGTATTAAAGAACTCCCGCAAAAAAAATTTATTCTCTGACCTGTTAGAATGTAATCTTCTTATCAGAGACTGCATTTCTGAGTTATCCCCTCTCTTCTAATTGTAGCTGGGTCATGTGACCAACTCCCTGACCTCAACTGACCCAGGACAGGAAGCCAGTCACTTCTCTATTCATTCCTATGAGACTAAAAGTGAGGCTCCCACAGGAATGCATAGAGAATTAGACTTCCTGTCCACACAAGATGCTGTGTGAGTTGGTGAGTCTGATTGCTGGGAGGGAGATATAACTCACAAATACAGACACTGGTAAGAAAATGACATTCACTACAGATTACATCATGTACATTTCTAGCAGGACATGGAATAAATTTTTTTGCGGTAGTTCTTCTTTAACTTACTCTACATAATAAATGCCATTTGCTAGAGCGAGACAGCTCCTTCAAGGAGTCTTAAAGGCCATGCAATGTAGAAGGCTCTTTATGCCTACTAAGCACACACCACAAGGAGAAATAATACCCACCTAGATAATACTAAGTTTGTGTTGATGTCACTGTCATCTATCATAAAAACGACCCCCCAAAAAATCCTGTCTTTTGAGTATCCGCTTTCACTTGGTCAGTAATCCATCAGTATTGCTAAGGCAAAAAAAAACAGGAGTGGATCCAAAACAGAGATGACACGTGATTGTCTACGGTGTTTTGTACCCACTCCTGCTTTTGGCTTCCAAATCATGAGAAAATTCTGATGCAAAATAGGGACTGCATGATAGAGGCCTTACGGATGCTCCAAAGACAGGATCCATTGTGTCTTTCGTTTTTCCGTTCTTCTGACAGATCAGAAGAAGGGTAAAATAAATGGTGATGTCAACAAGGCCAAACAGGGACAATAGGGGTCACGTCACAGAGTGGGGAGGGTGGCAACTGCATGAGGAGTCAACACAGTGGTCCAGTTACATTATGGGGAGGTGGGGGGCAACAGCAGTGGCAGTAACAGCACAAGACGGTGGATGGCAGTAGAAGAAGATAGCAGCAGGTTTGTGGCATCAGGCGGATGGCAGCATCAGAATAGTGGCTGAAGGAGATGGCCAGTTTTGGTGTGGCACTAGTCTGATGCATTAGGCACTAGCGTGTGGAAATCTTGGCTGATCCACGCCTGGTTCATCTTCACAAAGGACAGTCTGTCCACATTTTGGGTGGAAAGGCGAGTTCTCTTTGAGTTAACTATGGTCCCCAGCTGCACTTAACACCTGCTCTGATACCACACTATTGGCCGGGCAGCAAAGCTTGTCCAGGTCAAACTTGGCCAGTTGCGGCAACAAATCAAGTTTGGCTGCCCAGCAGTCAAGGGAATCTTCCATGTGGGATGGCAGGGTGCAGACCAAGTATGGTATGCCACCACCTGCTGGTTCTGATTCTGCTCCATGTCCTGCAGCTGGTGGGTGGTTTCTTCAATAGGCGAGTGAAGAAAAGTGCTCATTAGAAACTCCAGACTTAAAGGGGTTCTGCAGTTGTTTAAAACTGATGATCTATCCTCTGGATAGATCATCAGTATCTGATCAGCGGGGTCCGACACTCGGGACCCCCGCCGACCAGCTGTTTGAGAAAGTAGCCGCGCTCCAGGAGTGCCGCGGCCTTCTCTGTGTTTTCCTCAGGCCCAGTGACATCACGACAAGTATCACTGGCCTTGGCGGGGCTAAATTCTGTTCAGATGAATGGAGCTTAGCCCCGCCCAGGCCATTGATACTAGTCATGACGTCACTGGGCCTGCGGTAAACAGTGAGAAGGCTGCGGCGCTCCTGGAGCGTGGCTGCCTTCTCAAACAGCTGATCGGCGGGGGTCCCAGGTGCCAGACCCCCAACGATCAGATACTGATGACCTATCCTGAGGACCGAAAACCTGGATGTCTTCGTCTTGCAGAGGATAGATCATCCGTTTTAAACAACTGCAGAACCCCTTTAAGTCGCTGCTGATGTAGCTGGTACTGCTTCTGCCCCTCCCACCCCCATCCATGGCAGCCATGGCAGTGGAATGTGAGTACAGAGGGCCCATAGGCAACGGCCAATTGACTATATAGGATGTCTCGCTAGTAGTTCAGTTTATCCTCCCTCTCAGGCAGCAATTTCATACTGATTAAACTATTAAGGAAGATTGAATTATATATAAAAGAACATGTACATCCTAAAATCTATAGTATCAAGCTGCAATTTCACCCTAATTACACAATCAAGGATTAACAGATTGAATTATATATAAAAGAATTTGAACACCCCAAAATCTGTAGTATCAGACCACAATTTCATCCTAATAACAGAATCAAGAATTAATGTAATTACTTATGTATAAAACAATGCAAACAATCTAAAATCAGTAATATTAGAACACTTAATCCCCATTAGTGTAGCAAGGTGTAATAGCTCCTATTACCCAGGCTGTACACTGTTCAGTTGTCCCTGCTCTCTCCCTATAGTGTGGATAAAGCCTCCCTATTATATCCCTACACTATCACTTAGCTGTCCCTGAACTGCTCATAAGTAATATGCTGTAAATAAAGTGCTTCCTAATCACTGTCCCTAGTGCCTGTAATGTCTCTCCCTGCACTAACTTCACTGCCAAATAGCAGAGACCAGGCAGGAGGAGGCTTTTTATTGGGTTGTGACATCACAGGGGCTGGCTATTTGCTGATTGGCTGGCTGCATGGCATTGTGGGTGATCCTTTGTTCCCAGGCTTCTTACTTCATCTTTCTAACAGGTGCAGCAGCCAGTTTAGAAAAAATCTGATTCGTTACCACGAAGTGCAAGTAAATTCGACTTTGTGACAAATCGAATTTTCCTGAAATTCAGATCGAAATCCACTTCGTCAACTTTGATTCGGTCAACACTAAATCATCAGTACAAAAAAAAAATCTTGGACCTGTCTAAAAGATAGATAGATAGATAGATAGATAGATAGATAGATAGATAGAGGTTGAGGTGTATGGTACATAATGATTACTGGGATGAAAAATAAAGTGTCTTCCACTCTTACCTCTAATGAATATACAACACATCGCCCGAGTGTACTTTCACTTCACAGCTGTAACAAAGAGGAAAAAAAATATCACACACAATTAGTGTGACTCATTAAAGATCACATTGCAAATAGCAGTGCTAAGCAGATACACAGTGACTTGTGTAGACTGCCATCATTAATAAGATTTCACAAGCATGCTCGAGTAAAAAGCTACATTGCTGAGAACAGGACTGTTACATCAGGTTGTTTGATGCCTTTAGTATCTATTGGAGGAAAAGCCGTGAACGTGCAAATATGTGTCTTGTAAAGTAACGCACAGAAGCATGTAAATATATCCGGGTATTAACCGAGCTTGATCTGTTGGATGATCTATTTATTTCCAATTTTAAAAATCATTTAGATGTATTTTGGGTTACAAAGAGGCTTGATTATTGACTTTTATTAAACATTTTGCTTGTTTTGGCTTCTGCAGCTTCTATGTTTCATGGTACATAGCAGCTGCAGAATGCTGTTCTGTGATACACCCTTCAGAAAGCTTGTCTGATGGCTCAGGCTCCAGCCCCTCTGTCTTCTGGCCAAATCAAAGTTGAACTTGGAGCACATATCTAACTTTTCCTGTCTCGTTACGGCTCTGAGTTGTTTGAAGTTTGTTTGTTTGCCAGTTCTAAATATAAGGTTAAATAAAATCTCCTCTTTCAGGCGCAAAGAATCCAATGCCAATGGAACTTGAGATTAATTAATTTTCTTTATTCCAAACAATTCCATAACAAGTACAAGACAACGCGTTTCGGGTGTACTGAAGCCCCCCCTTCATCAGAAATCCTTGCTGCCTACTAACATTAGTTAACACCAGAATCTCGTTTCATTTTATCAACTTACTTGGCCTGAGTGAGGGTTTTTGTTAGGTTAACCTTCCTTTAAATCTTCAGTTTGTGTGCTGCCAGGCATAGCAGAAGCTCTGTGCATTTCTTTACAGATTCTTGTATCACAATCTAGTCTAATAGCTTCTGAATCAATGTATCCTGTGACCTGTGGTTCTATTGTCTTTCATTGCAGCTGGCACAGTAGTTGTGGATTTTGTTTGGTTTTGATTTATCTTTATTTCTGTATATTTGTCGCCTGTCAGTGTTAAGGAGTGCTTCAAACACTTTTGTTGTGAACATCTGGTTGTCCTGGAGGTACAGTACAGACCAAAAGTTTGGACACACCTTCTCATTCAAAGAGTTTTCTGTATCTTCATGACTATGAAAATTGTAGATTTACACTGAAGGCATCAAAACTATGAATTAACACATGTGGAATTATATACTTAACAAAAAAGTGTGAAACAACTGAAAATACATCTTATATTCTAGGTTCTTCAAAGTAGCCACCTTTAGCTTTGATTACTGCTTTGCACACTCTTGGCATTCTCTTGATGAACTTCAAGTGGTAATCACCTGAAATGGTATTCCAACAGTCTTAAAGGAGTTCCCAGAGATGCTTAGCACTTGTTGGCCCTTTTGCCTTCACTCTGCGGTCCAGCTCACCCCAAACCATCTCGATTGGGTTGAGGTCTGGTGACTGTGGAGGCCAGGTCATCTGGCATAGCACCCCATCACTCTCCTTCTTGGTCATATAGCCCTTACACAGCCTGGAGGTGTGTTTGGGGTCATTTTCCTGTTGATAAATAAATGATGGTCCAACTAAACACAAACCGGATGGAATAGCATGCCGCTGCAAGATGCTATGTAGCCATGCTGGTTCAGTATGCCTTCAATTTTGAATAAATCCCCAACAGTGTCACCAGCAAAGAACCCCCACACCATCACACCTCCTCCTCCATGCTTCACAGTGGGAACCAGTCATGTAGAGTCCATCCGTTCACCTTTTCTGCGTCGCACAAAGACACGGTGGTTGGAACCAAAGATCTCAAATTTGGACTCATCAGACCAAAGCACAGATTTCCACTGGTCTAATGTCCATTCCTTGTGTTCTCCTTAGCAGTGGTTTCCACCATGAAGGCCTGCTGCACACAGTCTCCTCTTAACAGTTGTTGTAGAGATGTGTCTGCTGCTAGAACTCTGTGTGGCATTGACCTGGTCTCTAATCTGAGCTGCTGTTAACCTGCGATTTCTGAGGCTGGTGACTCGGATGAACTTATCCTCCGCAGCAGAGGTGACTCTTGGTCTTCCTTTCCTGGGGCGGTCCTCATGTGAGCCAGTTTCTTTGTAGAGCTTGATGGTTTTTGCGACTGCACTTGGGGACACTTTCAAAGTTTTCCCAATTTTTCGGACTGACTGACCTTCATTTCTTAAAGTAATGATGGCCACTCGTTTTTCTTTACTTAGCTGCTTTTTCTTGCCATAATACAAATTCTAACAGTCTATTCAGTAGGACTATCAGCTGTGTATCCACCTGACTTCTGCCCAACACAACTCATGGTCCCAACCCCATTTATAAGGCAAGAAATCCCACTTATTAAACCTGACAGGGCACACCTGTGAAGTGAAAACCATTTCAGGTGACTACCTCTTGAAGCTCATCAAGAGAATGCCAAGAGTGTGCAAAGCAGTAATCAAAGCAAAAGGTGGCTACTTTGAAGAACCTAGAATATAAGACGTATTTTCAGTTGTTTCACACTTTTTTGTTAAGTCTATAATTCCACATGTGATAATTCATAGTTTTGATGCCTTCAGTGTGAATCTACAATTTTCATAGTCATGAAAATACAGAAAACTCTTTGAATGAGAAGGTGTGTGCAAACTTTTGGTCTGTACTGTATATGAGCACCATGAGACACTGTAAGTACTTGGAAAAGGCAAGTGATATAGGTGAAGTTCATCAATTCAGTCTTGTGAACTTCAGACATCCCAAATTGTTGGCTAGATTATTGGCATCTCTAAACTGACAGGTCTTGTGAGGTGAGGTTTCAGTATGGAGAAGTTTGTATCTTCTAAAAGTGGTCCAAAGAAGGAAACCTGGTAAACCAATGACAGGATCATGGGAGCCCAAGGAACATTGATTTGACTAGGGAATATAAGCTAGCCCAGCTGGTTGATCGCAAAAAAGAGCTACTGTACTATAGGACCAATTGCTGGAAAAGTTAGTGCTGGCTATGACACAAAGGTGTCACAACACACAGGGGAAATTTATTAATGGTTTTGAGACTATGGTATAGTGATAATTAAAAGTCCTAAGTTATGAAACACCAGTCTAGATAAATCTGTCCCATGGTGCATTTCAGGTTGTTTAAAGGGGTTTTAGCAGAAGTCATCCTTGCTGCATTATATATGTCAGATGATGACGTTCTGAGTGCATTTTGACTATTCCAGCATAATTTCAGTCTGTAACCCACACCCTGTCTTAACATCCCAGCGCAAGAGTCATGGACAGCGTCTGTAGCATCAGGTCTTTGCCACTCCTTCCCTTCCCAGCTGGAACATCACAGATCCAAGCAGCGTTGGCAACCTCATTAATATTCACTTCAATGCAGGGAATACTAATGACAGAGTTTTACGGGGAAAAAAATGATGTAACAGGTTTTAATCAGGATTTGAACCCCAGACCTAATGTATATCAGGCAAAAGAGTTACCATTACACTACAGACCTGGTCTGTTGGAAGGGCTACATTGTGTTCAGACATAAAATTAAAACATAATAATGAATAGTATTTTACTGAAATGAAAGGAAAATAAAATGAAAGGAAAAACCATTACAACTTATTATTATTACGGGGATACAAAATACTGTTTTGTGATATTTCTATATGTTTTTTCTTCATAATTTTTTTTAAATACAAATAAATAACTTTGCAGAAAATTGATACTTTTACCATAAAAGAAAAAAAAAAGCCAGAAAGTAAAAATTCTATTTTTCCAACACAATTTTTACTATATTAATCAAGATTATTTTACAGGTTTAAGTGAGATTTGAACCCCAGACCCTCTGTAGAGTGAACACCTGGCTTACCTACTACTCTATAGAAAAGCTCGGTCGTGAAGATGGGATTTTTAATGCCTTATAGTTTTACCTTTTTTTTTTTTAAAAAAAATTATTATTAAATATCACAATACAGTATTTGGTATCCCAGTAATCATAATAATTAGGCATGAGCGAATCGACTTCAGATGAAACATCCAAAGTCAATTTGCATAAAACTTCCTTCCAATACTGTATGGCTCCGATGAGCCGAAGTTATTACTTTGCGAAGTCTCGCAAGACTTCATGTAATAACTTCATAAATTAATTTGTACTGTAAAAAAAGGATTTCCCGAACTCAGGTTTGGTTCCAAGCTCCTGCTCCTGCTCCGTACAGTATTACATTTCCTGGATCTCAATCAGATCGAGCATTTGAGATTTTTTTTTTTGTTTGTTTTTTTAAGCATTTATCTTTTTTTTGTCCTTTTCAGAAACCGGATTACCCCTTCAAGTCCTGAAATTTGCGAGGAGGGTCATCTATGGAGCAAGTGTCCACGAGCATTTGCTGCGGCTCTTCTTTCATTTTCTTTTTTAAAAAACTGGAAACCCCTTTTGGAGTCCATGCCTCGGCGGTTCAGAGTTGGTTTGGCGACACCAGGGAGACCTCTGCAATATTAGGCAGGTGGTTTTTAATGTTACAGCTGATTGTTGGTTGCCTTTTTTCATATTTTCCTCATGACCAATAGCTTTTTATTCTAATTTATTGCAAACCAGTGCCAATTTAAAAAAAAAAAAAAAAAAATACTAATTTTCTATCCTAGATACTGGCTGAAGGCCAGACCCATTGCATATTTGTGGAGGACATATGTGACACGTCACAAACAATTTGCACCAATTTTCTGCCAAACATTCAAATGACACTTAATAAATGTGCCGTATTGGGACACCACTCGAAAACAATGCAAAATAAAAATTTCATAAAATTCAGCGGTTAAAATTTATGACACATGCACAATTACAAAATGTATTTATCAAAGTGCCAAAAAAAAAAAAAAAAAATTAAACAATTTTCCCCCCTCTCCATGCGAATATCACATTATCCCAGCCAAATCCAACAGTGGCAAACCGTCATGTGTCGGAAAAATGAAGGCAGTGCGGTGAGCGTTACGTTCCTATTGATATTTACTTCTGTTTTGTTTTTTTTTTTAAAGATGTGATGTAAAATGAACTGGCATTCTTCAGCATCACCCTTGGCTTTATGTCAGCTATTGGTTTGTCTCAGTCAATCAATGCCACATCTGCCGCACGGAGCTGCCATTCACCAGTAGGGGGCACTGCAATGATTTTATCTTAGGGCACAAAAAGGAAACTAGTTGATTAAAACAGTTTATTAACTGGAGACAAAAAAAAAAGGCTAAGTAAATTAGCCAAAAGTAGATGCGATGCGCGATTAACCAAGTTTTAATGTATTTATGAGACAGGACTTCCTTTGATACTTCAGGGGTGTTTCTTTATGTTTCATCAAATTTTTAGCATGAAAAGATTAAAAAAAAAATGTGAAGGAGGGGATAATAGATGTTGTGAGGAATTGGCGCTGTCACGCGATGAGATGCCTTAGAAATGCTGCACGTTCTCATGGATTTGATTCATCTGTCCTTTGTAAAATGATCACAAGCTGAGAACGAGTTGATTAATTGATGCCGAAAGGGGGTATAAAAAAAGACAGTAACAAAAAATTGCTACAAGGTTATGGTGACAATATAGAGTTACATCTACACCTCGCCTTTTTCCAATTCTCACCTGAATTTATCAGCGGGAGGAGGGGGTTCGCGAGATTATAGTGTAAAAAGAGCATATATATATATATATATACACAATTAGGCTCCATCTCACCATCCACTACAACTTCGACCATGAGACTCCCATCATCTTATAGACAATCATACATACATTGGATTTGCAGCTAATATATGATTAGTCCTGCAGATTCTTCTCATGTAGCTGCATTGCAACCCTCCTAACTTTGTAAACAGAGAAAGGAGGACAAATTGTAAACTGCAAATTTTTCCGCCACTAGGCCACGCCTCTAACTCCACCCAAAACATAACTATACACCTAATTCCACCCAGTCCCCTTACTGTCCCACATAGTAATTATTCCCCAGTTATGTGCCCCCAGTCATATGCCCAGTTATGTGCCCCCAGTAATATGCCCATACTATGCTCCCCAGTAATGCTGTGCCCCCCAGTAATATGCCCATACTGTGCTCCCCAGTAATGCTGTGCCGCAGTAATATGCCCATACTGTGCTCCCCAGTAATGCTGTGCCCCCAGTAATATGCCCATACTGTGCTCCCCAGTAATGCTGTGCCCCCCAGTAATATGCCCATACTATGCTCCCCAGTAATGCTGTGCCCCCCAGTAATATGCCCATACTGTGCTCCCCAGTAATGCTGTGCCCCCAGTAATATGCCCACACTGTGCTCCCCAGTAATGCTGTGCCCCCCCAGTAATATGCCCATACTGTGCTCCCCAGTAATGCTGTGCCCCCCCAGTAATATGCCCATACTGTGCTCCCCAGTAATGCTGTGCCCCCAGTAATATGCCCATACTGTGCTCCCCAGTAATGCTGTGCCCCCCAGTAATATGCCCATACTGTGCTCCCCAGTAATGCTGTGCCCCCCCCCCAGTAATATGCCCATACTGTGCTCCCCAGTAATGCTGTGCCCCCCCCCAGTAATATGCCCATACTGTGCTCCCAGTAATGCTGTGCCCCCCAGTAATATGCCCATACTGTGCTCCCCAGTAATACTGTGCCCCCCCCCAGTAATATGCCCATACTGTGCTCCCCAGTAATGCTGTGCCCCCCAGTAATATGCCCATACTGTGCTCCCCAGTAATGCTGTGCCCCCCAGTAATATGCCCATACTGTGCTCCCCAGTAATACTGTGCTCCCCAGTAATATGCCCATGCTGTGCCCCCAGCAATATGCCCATGCTCTGCCCCCCAGCAATATGCCCATGCTCTGCCCCCCAGCAATATGCCCATGCTGTGCTTCCCAGTAATGCTGTGCCCCAGCAATATGCCCATGCTATGCTCCCCAGTAATGCTGTGCCCCCCAGTAATATGCCCACACTGTGCTCCCCAGTAATATGCCCATACTGTGCTCCCCAGTAATGCTGTGCCCCCCAGTAATATGCCCATACTGTGCTCCCCAGTAATATGCCCATGCTGTGCCCCCCAGCAATATGCCCATGCTCTGCCCCCCAGCAATATGCCCATGCTGTGCTTCCCAGTAATGCTGTGCCCCCCAGTAATATGCCCATACTGTGCTCCCCAGTAATGCTGTGCCCCCAGTAATATGCCCATACTATGCTCCCCAGTAATGCTGTGCCCCCCAGTAATATGCCCATACTGTGCTCCCCAGTAATGCTGTGCCCCCAGTAATATGCCCACACTGTGCTCCCCAGTAATGCTGTGCCCCCAGTAATATGCCCATACTGTGCTCCCCAGTAATGCTGTGCCCCCCCCCCCAGTAATATGCCCATACTGTGCTCCCCAGTAATGCTGTGCCCCCCAGTAATATGCCCATACTGTGCTCCCCAGTAATACTGTGCTCCCCAGTAATATGCCCATGCTGTGCCCCCCAGCAATATGCCCATGCTGTTGCCCCCCAGCAATATGCCCATGCTGTGCTTCCCAGTAATGCTGTGCCCCAGTAATATGCCCATACTGTGCTCCCCCCAGTAATGCTGTGCCCCCAGTAATATGCCCATACTGTGCTCCCCAGTAATGCTGTGCCCCCCAGTAATATGCCCATGCTATGCTCACCAGTAATGCTGTGCCCCCCAGTAATATGCCCATGCCACTCACAGAAAATTGAAAAAATAAAAAACCATATACTTACCTTCTTCCTAGCAGCATCACCAGCAGGACATCTTCTTTAGTCTGGAGGGGGCTGAGACAAGGCTGACTGATGGCCGGTCCAGTTCCCCGCCCAGACCGAAGGTGTGGAGAGCGGCAGGGAGGTACGTAGAGCCTGCAGGGGTGACGACAGGGAGAGTGGATGAAGCAGTGAGCTGATGCCGGCTCTCTGCTTCATCACCATACAGGCAACTGTCTCTGCGTCCTATGGACCGGGACATACCTCCCCCGTACCGGGACAGCGGGACAGCCGCTCCAATCCAGGATAGTCCCGCTGGATCCGGGACGGTTGGGAGTTATGGCATTGTTACTGTTTTGCTCCTGGCGGTGGATCTTTTTCTTCTTGGTACTACAGATTACATCCTCTTCTCACATTCGCTAATAGCTCAGTGTGTTATCAGGTTGGTTCCCAAGTGAAAAGTCACTGGCTGAAATCTAGGAGCAGCCATGAGAGATTTCTCAAGAAAAGAGAAATAGCACCATCCAGCTCATCAATAGCTGTATCTCGGCCAAGAAAATTGCCAAACTGCATCATGTGAGGCCATGAGAATAGGAAGAGTACAGAATGAAGTCCGTCCATCCATTCTGAAGCCACAAGGTGGACGTCCAGGCAAAATATCAGAGTCAACAAGTCGGCTCCTCACAAGGTCTATCAGTTCTTGCACGACAAACATGGCTGTGGAGGCGGCTCGTATGCATCGTAATAGTGAGATCACACCATGCGAAGCGCATTACACAAGTCTGGAATGGTGGCCTCAAAAAAGGTGAAGAAGCCTTGACTGCAATATCATCATAAGAAGCGTTGCCTTGAGTTTGCAAAAAAAGTATGAACAGTGGACAGTAGAAGATTGGAAACGGGTGATGAAACGAAAGTTAAAAGATTGGGCTGTGATGGGTACAAATGGGTCTGAAAGAAACAAGTGAAAAGAAGACTAACGGAATGAGAAATTGAAGGAACTGTCAAGTTCGGTGGAGGAAGCCTGATGATATGGGGTTGTTTTGCAGCCAAAGGCGTTGGATACTTGACCAGGAACGATGGTGGTCTCAATGCAGAGCTATATGTGAGTATCCTACAAGACGAGTTACTTCGCACACACGAGTACTATGAGTATGAAAAGGACGACATAATGTTCCATCAGGACAACGACCCGAAGCATATGTCGAGAATGGCGAAGAAATAGTTCAATGACAAAGAAGTAGAGGTGCTGGATCGGCCCCCCAGACCTCAACCTAATCCAACACTTGTGGGTCGAGTTGAAGAAAAAGTTGTATTCGTACCCAAGTGAGTCGACCAGTATGGACCAACATTGGGTACGTGTAGAGGGGACCGGGGACCAGATTATGGTCGAGACACGCTTGAATCTGATGGAGAGCATGCCCAGAAGGATCCAGGCAGTGTTGCAAGCCAGAGGTGGATTTACAAAATACTAAAATAATAAAAATGAAAATTTTAGCAGCAAAACAGTAACAATTCAGTTACATGTGAATCTGCAGAACAATCATCTGCTAAATAGTTGCAAGTCCAATTTATGTATGAGATAGCCAAGATGATTGTCTATAAAATGATGGGAGTCTCACGGTCAAAGCTGTAGTGGATGGTGAGATATGGAGCCTGAAAGTCAATAGTTCAAAACATGGTTCCCCTTTTGCTCGTCAGTGCATATATACACACACATACATACAGACACACACAGATGAGTGCCATTATTCCTACGTTTGATGTTGGCAGTGTGTAGCTCATGAAGGAAGTCCTGTGTGCTGAGCTGGCTTGGTGGGTATGTAAGGTGTGATAGTCTTTCTGCACACACATCCCTCGTTGCCGTCATGTCTAAACGGAGCAATATATCAGTATTGTAAAAAAGGGATGATTATTGGTTTTAGGCCAAGGGTGGCGGTATCATGTCATGAGTGGACAAATGGCCCTATTGTGAATAAGTGACGTGGAAACTGCAGAGCTCCACATACTATTGATGTGATTGGTAGAGTTGAGCGAACCGCAGGGCCGCAGGCACGAGTGTGTCATACCAAACGGATCCGTTCCCACTGACTTGGTGAGGACGGATCCGGATGGCTGCGGCCATGCAAGCGCAGGGGATCTGAGCAGTACAGTGCTCGTTACGAGCACGTTCGCTCAACTCTAGTGATTGGTGAACGACGGCTATGAAGGTGCGCGAGGGAGGACCAACACGCTACAGTGGATCTGCTCATCTTCAAAATATTCCAGGAGGCCACCAGACGTGTGTCTAATACACCAGTTCAGTGAACCCTACTGTGTTTGGGGCTCCGGAGCAGATGGACGGTCACTGCACCTCTGCTAACCAAGTTGCACTGGCAGAAGAGACTTCAGGTTTTGCTGCAGTATCGGAATTGGACCTCCGCTGATTGGCACAGCGTGGTCTTCTCTGATGGACGTTGGCGTATCAGGCGAGAAACTTCAGAGAACAAACCCCCTGCAGCCATCGCTGGAAGAACTCAAGCTGGTGGGAGCAGCATTATGGTCTGGGGAATGTTTTCCTGGCATTCTCTGGACCGCTCATCCGTGTGGAAGACACTCTCCACTGATTTGGGTACGAATCCATCCTTGCAGATCACGTACACCCCTACATGCTGATTGTCTTCCTTGAGGGCGGATGGAATCCTCCTGAAGACAATAACACTTGGCTAGAAATGTCCGACATTGGTTGGAAGAGCATGACCAAGTCTTCCAAGTACTACCCTGGCCCCTAATTTCCCAGACTTGAACCCAATTGAGCATCTGTGGGACCACCTCAATGGTGGTGTTCACTCTATGGATCCCTCTCATATCTCCTCCAGCAGCTGTATAAATTATAGGGATGTTTTAGTGGAGGGGAAAAAAAAAAAGGATATATATATATATATATATATATATATATATATATATATATTCTCTATCCTATCAACTGGGACCCCAAAAACCGCTAGAATAAGGATCCCACTCCACCTTCAAGACCGCAGCAAATTACTGCCGTTCTATGTAACTATATGCGACCTGCAGAAATAGCTTAGTGAGAATGGAGCGGCAGGGCGTATGCGCGGCCACCACTTTCCTTAACAACAAAATCTCTCTAATTCTATAAGAAAGTTGCAGAAGTTTTTAGGAATATTTTTTTTAAAATTGATACCTCTAAAGGTATTTCAATATTTTCTATTAGACCTTTTTTTTTTTTTTACTTTAGGGTTTTTTCTTTTTTACACTCCGCACTTAGTCACTTCATGTGATTAGCAGAAAGATAGCAGAAACACAACAGTCGTGGTCATTATGTCATATTATTGGATTTATAAGACAAAAATAATTGCACCGTTTATGGCCAACTTAACAGACATGTCAGATAATGAATTTAGCTCCTATCTAAATGGTCTCCAGATCATAAACCAAAGATAAAAGATTTCTCCCTGTGTTACTTTCCTTCTGCGCCGTCAGGATGATACAAGAAACCTAAAGTATGGCGCCATCTAGTGGTCAGGTGAGGAAGTGAAAATCAAACGCTAACTCCTCGTCAGTAAATCACAGGACGTCAAGATATAGGAGTATATTGTTGTCCAACACTTTACAGCTCAGTAAGAGAGTCACGAATCCCCCTCTGGTCCACTCTGTATCAGCACTGGAACAATATTATAAATATACACTGGATCACTCTGACTGCACCTATAGGGTAACAAATGCAATAACAAAGCTACATTGGGAAATTGCTGTGTTCATTGACTTAGCACAGGCATGGTCGACCTGCGGCTCTCCAGCTGTTGTAAAACTACAACTCCCACCATGCCCTGCTGTAGGCTGATAGCCGTAAGTAGTCAGAGCATGCTGGGAGTTGTAGTTTTGCAACAGCTGGAGAGCCTCAGGTTGGCCATCCCTGACCTAGTATATAGAGGTCTCCTCAAAGCTGAAGCCTAACCCTGCCGTAAAACTACATACACCAGCATGGCTAGTCCGCTGGAGAACCACAGGTTGCAGGGGTCCTTTTTGTAAAGTCCCACTAACCGGATTATGGAAGGTCCGGTAACACGGACATCAAATATGCATCAATATGCTACATTTGCACAACACGTGTATAAAAAGAGAAACTTTCACTTTACTACGGTGTCTTCTCAAACAGCTGATAGGCGAGGGTCCCGCCGGGTGTTGGATCCCCACCGATCAGATACTGATTACTTTTAAAGGGGTTATCCCATGATTAAACCTCTTCCACCCCTGAGGGGTTTTTTTTTGCATTTTTTTTGCGCTCCCTGCATTCCCAGAGCCATAACTTTTTTATTTTTCCGTTCACACAGCCAGGGCTTGCTTTCTGAGGGACAAGTTGTACTTTCCCATGCCACCATTTTACTGTTGCAGCCGTACCTCGGAGGTCCTGCCCGTGGCCCACACCCTCCTGCCCACTTTTTGGAAAACTGGCAAGGGAGTCAGTAAAATACTACAAAAGTGGCAAATTTTGTTGCAATCTGGAACCTGCACCAAAATTTACAACTTTGGGCTCATGCACACAAATGTATTTTCTTTCCGTGTCCACTCTTTTTTTTTTTTTTTTTGCGGACGGTGGATTATTTCAATGGGTCCGCCAAAAAAAAAAAAAAAAAAACTAGGTTAATCCGTGTGCATTCTGTTTCCGTACGTCCGTATTTCCGTTCCGCAAATAAATAGAACATGTCCTATTATTCTCTGCATTACAGACAAGGATAGGACTGTTCTATTAGGGCAAGGCTGGCCAACCTGAGGCTCTCCAGCTGTTGTAAAACTACAAATCCCACCATGCCCTGCTGTAGGCTGATAGATGTAGACCGACTGGGGATGCTGGGAGTTGTAGTTTTGCGACAGCTGGAGAGCCACAGGTTGGCCAGCCCTGTATTAGGGGCTGGCTGTTGCGTTCCGCAAAATACGGAATGCACACGGACGTCATCCGTATTCTTTGCGGACTGCAAAATACATACGGTCGTGTGCATGAGCCCTTATACGTACGTTATGAGACGTCCTGGCCAGACATGATGATGTCCACAATCCCTGACCCCTGTCTATCAAAGTGCAGGGGCTGCAGCAGCCCTTAAAGCCCATGTAAAACCAAGCATAATTTCAGCTTCAGCCTATTGTCGCCCGAGTACACCCTGCAAAGGTAGCCTCGTAAGGATTCATTCACACACATTTTTTCAGTGTTTTTAGATGCCTGAAGAAAAAAAAAAAATATATATATATATATATAAATAGAATGAATTTTTTCAAAGCATTTTTTACAAGAAGGTTTGGTGTCCTCTACATTTATCTACATTTGTTTTTCAGGTCCTGTAGAGAAGCCTGTGGGCAAAACGCCAGAAGAAATGCTACACCCAGAGCGAGGCACATTCTGGAAAAAACCCCATTGACCTCAAAAACACACATTCACACAAAAGACTCAAGTCACAATGCAGTTTATTTCATGTTTCAAGTTTGAAAGGGTTTTCCGGGACTTTCCTCTGGATCAGTAACTGATCAATGGAGGTCCGACACCCGGGACCCCCACCAATCAGCTGTTTAAGAAGACACCGGCGTTCCTGTGAGTGCCGCAGCCTTCTCCATGTTTCCTAATCACAGTGCCGTACATTGGATAGCGGCTGAGCTAGGTAGCTCCATTCACTTCAACGCGGCTGAGCTGTGTCATGTGTCCGATGAACTTGACGTCGGCCAAGGAAAAGCTGGGGAAGGCCATAGCGCTCCTGCGAGTGCCGCTGCCTTCTCAAGCAGCTGTGGATACGGTATAACGCTCTTTAACCGCAAAACCTCTTTACATTTCTGGACTTTCTATGCTTAGGAGTCCAATGGGCCGGTCCTATATCAGTGACTTACAGGTATTTCTGCCCGCACAGTGATGCAGTGAAGACTGTCAACCACAAGCTTGTAGAACACTAAATATCAGCAAGAATATTTGGATAATACGCCCGACATGTACTTGTGTGAATCCAGCCTTAAAGAGGACCTCTCCCCTCTCCTGACATGCCTGTTTTAATAGCTCCATGCATTCCTCATGTAATAACAATTCTGGAACATCTATTCTTATGTCTCTATGTTGTGCCATTCCTTTATTATTCCTGCTAGAAGTTATGAATGAATTACTAGCAGTCTGCAGTAAGGGTACAGAAGGGAGGTGACCAGTTGGGGGTGTGAACCTGCACAATCTGACCATGGCAGCACTGATTGGATAGAGTGAGTCTGTGCAGGGACACGCCCCCAGCTTGTTACCTCCCCTCTGTACCCTTACTGCAGACTGCTAGCAATTCATTCATAACTTCTAGTAGAAATAATAAAGGAACGGCACAACATAGAGACATAAGAATAGATGTTCCAGAATTGTTATTACATGGGGAATGCATGAAGCCATCAAAACAAGCATGTCAGGAGCGTGGAGAGGTCCTCTTTAAAAGGGTTATCCAAGACTATAAAAGTCCCCCATATGCTGTGCCCCTAACACTGAATATACTTGCCTGGCTCCCCACGCTGCTGCTTCTTCTCCCGATGCGTGGATGAAAACATCTGTTGTTGGGGGGGGGGGCAGCCAATGGCAGGCAGTGATGGGGACATGCCTGCCTAGCATCACCCGTGGCACGGGAAGAAGCAGCAGCGGTGGTGTGGGGACCAGGAGCAGCGCAGGGAGCGGGGAGCCAGGTAAGTATATTCAGCGTGAGGGACCCAGCATATGGGGGACATATTTTCTTAGTCTTGGATAAACCCTTTAAAGAGGTTGACCCATCTTGGACATTGGGGGTGTCTGATAGGTGGGGGTCCCACCTCTGGCACCTATCCTTAGAACGGAACCTGCAAAGTGAAGAATGGTGCACCACGCGTGCATGGCCGCCCTCCATTCATTGCTATGGAAGCACCGAAAATAGCCGTGTGATCGGCTATTTTTGGAAGTCCCATTGAAATGAATGGGAAGCGCACCGCACAAGTATGGCAACCACTCCATTCACTTCTATGGGGCTTACAGAAATAGCCAAGCCAGTGCTTGGCTATTTTCATTAGTCCCATAGAAATTAATGGAGGGTGGTCGCACATGCGCAGTGCGCCCTCCAGCACTTTGTGGGTTCCGTTCTAAGGAAACATGAGGAAGGGACCTGCACATATCAGACATTGGGGGGATATCCTAGCAATATGCCCGCAATGTGAAAGATGGGACAACCCCTTTAAGACTGGATTCCCACAAGAACATGCTGGGACGTATCATCCAAATGTATTACTCCGATGTCTTAGCGATTTGCCAAGATGGGACAACCCCTTTAAGACTGGATTCCCACAAGTGCATGCTGGGACGTATCATCCAAATGTATTACTCCGATGTCCTAGCGATTTGCCAAGATGGGACAACCCCTTTAAGGAATATATGAATATTTCTACAGGTTTTTCCAGCCCCCATTACACCTGACATCTCCATAGACCTAAGTGGTTGACCTTATTTTCGTCTATTCAGCTCGCTAGCATCTTCTTCATGTGGAATGCTGGGCAGCTTAGCTCCGGGGTATCAAAATGGCCATTTGCCAGAAAGGTTTATCTAATTGAATAGAGGGATCTCGGTGAGTGACGTCTTCTTCTATGTCCCCATTGGGACGGCAGTGTAAACATGGCTACAATATTTTTGCAGCAACATCTGGTGTCAATAGACGCAGCTGAATCTAAGCTTAGCATCTCAATCACACAGAATGTATTGTCAGGTCAAATGAATGGATGCATACGGAGAATTGCCCCGAGGACTGCTCTGCTGCGAGACAGATGACCTATACATCACCACTCACCTACTGCCTTTACATGGCCTCACAAATATTCCCTCCGGATTGGCCGGAAAATGGGAATTGTCTCAAAATTACCGAAGTATTATTCCCAAAATAGACGCTGCTGTGACATTAACTTCCAAAGTGCAAATGTTACCCGCCAAGCGTGGAGAACAGCCACGTAGTGCGCTAAAGCAATACGCCGTTCATTGGGTGCCGGCAAATATACCGTATCATGAGGTGCGGTGAACCTCATGCCTCATGATTTTAGTTACTCCTGCTATTTTGGAGCACTGTTATAAGACTTGCTACAATAGTGATTGAGTTGTCAAATGTCACAAATTCATTGCTAAGTGATATCTGCCATCAGTTCTATGGAGCGGGGATTTTACCTAAAAATTGCCCAACAATGACTTGCAGGGGTTAACCCAACAAATCATTTTGATACCAAAAGTCTGAAATGTTGTGTTAAAGTATTACATAAATACCATTTTCATCCCTTTTTTTTTTTTTTGCTTCCATGTGTCTCCCACGGTGCTGTTGGGTGTGGTCACTGGAAGAATCAGTCTTCTTCCCCCTCTGGCAGCTCACAATATCGGGGCACATTAAATAAGATTGGCGTTTTAGATGCCGGTCTTAATAAAGCCCTGCACTGGCAGTGGATCTACCGAAGTTACGTAAAGGCGCCGGCCTCTACATAACTTCAGCGGATCCACGACTACCTTCCTAGCAGTCTTAGAGTTAGACCATTTTCTAGGCATAAGACAGGCGTAGACAATGGTAAGGCCCCATTCACACGACCGTGTGAATGGGGCCGTATCTATTCCGTAATATTGCGGAATAGATGTGGCCCCATTCACCTCTATGGAGCGGGGAGCCGCCGCACGGAGCTAGCTCCGTGCCGCGGCTCCGATGAAGCATGTCCTATACTTGTCTGCACACACGGACAAGTATAGGCATTTTGAATGGGGCCGCTTGGCGTGTGTTCCGAGCGTGCGGAACACACGCTGGGCGGACCCCGTATTATTGTGGGTCCGCAATAATGCGGACCCGCAAAAATACGGTCGTGTGAATGGGGCCTAAATAAGATGGGCCTGCCAGCCCATCGCCTTCCATGCCATGCCCACTTTTTTTATAGACATGATGCAAGTGGCGGGGTGGGAATAAAAAAAAATTCCAGATTGCAAAACAAAGGACCTATACTTCCAGGTTACTGCTGAGGATCTTCTCTTTCCCTGACAGGCAGGGCAAAAGGCTAGTTCTATTGGATGTCCTACAGTGAACAGAGGAGGACTATCCAGAGACCTGGTTGTGGGGAGGGTGACTGAGCATGTGTGTCCACCAGCACTCAGCTCATAAGGTGTATGCTCACACTGCTATAAACTCTGAACACCAGGTTTGTGCCACACTGTGTAAGTACATTTCATAAAATCCTTTACTGGTTCTGCTTCCTTCCAGGAGGAGACGTTCCAGTGCAGATTCTGAGAGGAGATGAAGCACACCTCAGAGCTCCTGCTCCTGGAAAAGGTTCTCCAGAGAGATCAACTTTATTTTGCCTCAAGGACTTACTTGAGAAACAAGACAGCACAGTAAACAGTAAAATCCTGCATGTCAGACACTGCCGAAAAGTGAGGGACTACGGCTCAGACACCCATCAACCAAACTACAAGCTCAAGTCTAAACCTGATGGTGGACACCTATACCCACATGTGCCAAGTTGCAGGCTCCATACCTCCTTAACCGGTGCCAGAAACTGCGTTATCTGTTCACTTCTGGTCTCATTCTGCAAACTACATTTCCACTACATCGATCCAAAGGGAGCAACAATCTGAGGGAGTACACTGTGACACAACAGCACTACCACTCCAATCCTCTGTATCAGCTCCTCAGGGGCTTGTTACACATGCCCCTTAATAACGAGTGATGTGTAGGTGCCCTAAACTTTTTGGGATCTGGTAACCACAGGTTAGCCAGTAGAGTATTATCATAAGAGTGGTGTATTCAGGAGAGTAGGGTCTTTACAAGATGCTATGATATAGAGCCAGCAGGACAGCTGGATAGCCCTACAATAGGCAGTCAGGTCAGGTAGGCCTAAGCCTCCAAGATCCTTTTTTCTGAGCCAGGAGGCCATATGCCAACCTAGATCTCATACCTCTGGAGAGGTCATGAACCTGGAGAGAAAAAAAACATTCCTCTCCCCGAGTGGAGTTTTTCCCCAACATTTATGCCCAGAAACATTTATGATGGGACGCAAGTCCCAGGTGTGGCCCCTGTCACTCCCAAGTGGCAAAAACTGCACAAAAACACCTGTATGACTAAATATTGATGCCCAAGGGTAAAAAAAAAAAAAAAGTTGCCAAAAGAGGTTACGCGACTTTTTTCGCCATAAAGTGGTGAGCTGCATTTAATAAATGCAACCAATGCTCTTGTACCCGATTACCTTCCACTCCCCAAACTCTGGGCCCCATAGCAAGTGCGACAGCTGCCACAGCTCTAGTCATGCCTATAGTGTACATTTTACATGGAGTGTTCCTTTAAGAATTTCATAGATCTTGAAGGTGTATTTTACTTTGCAATCCATTAGTCTAGCTCCTGTGTGAGCCCGCAACACACTGAGAGCATCATGGCGTCTGATCTTCCCTCACAAAACTACAATCTCCACAATCCTAGCTTTCCTGCTGTGAGTTTCTGCTTGTTCGTGAGTGTTGATGATCACTGATTGGCTGCCTGATATTCCAGTCCAGACACGCCCTCTGTACTGACCAATCACCAGCACACTGACATTTAGCTAGAGAACTGATAGCAACACACTGAGCATGCCTGACCTGACAAAGGCTCAGAACTACAGGTCAGTGCCATGGTAACTCATGAGGAAACACAGTAGGTAGCAGGGGAAGAAACTACTTTATAACTACTAAACGGTAAATATGTGAAATAGACTTTACATTAGGTAATGATTGGTGATGAATTAGTCTAAAACATAAGTTATATTTATGGTAACCGGAATACCCCTTTAATAGAAAACATCTTGATGCCTGGAGTCAGGCCCCTGCTGATCTGAGATTGATGACCTATCATGAGAATAGGCCACCACAGCACAACCCCTTTAAGAGAATTAAGTATGATACCCGGTTATAAAAATTTCCTGGCTAACACAGTACCAGGCTGTTTTCTTTTCTTCTCTATCCACAGTGATACATTATGTGACATTCAGGTGCCATCCAGTGGCCTCTGCAGCAAACTCAGCACTCAGGGACTGCACATCGAGCAAGTGCCGACTTCCGATCTCTAAATGTTTTAGAGACAACTATGTAAAATGTCTCTGAAAGCCCTAAACATGCAACTCCCCACATTTACCAGTTCATGGCTTGGAAAAAAAGTTTCCCTTTCCGTCCATGCCCGGACAAGAATTTTTCCATTATTACCACTGCTGGATTCAACAATAAAAAAAAAAAAAAAAAATGAAAAACTTGTTTGCTGCTCAAAACGATCACGTGAGAGAAGGAATAAAAATTAGGTCAACACCTGACTCAACTTTGAAGACGCCACGAGGGGAGCCAGAGGCTCTTGTTTTCAGAAGGTTGAATAACAGAGAAACAAGAGATGGATTCTGAAAGCAAATAGGACGGGGAGGAAGAAGGGGGCGTAATAACAAAAATATACATGTGCAACACTGTAAACAATAATAATAGAAAAGAACAAAATGCAACCAAGACTGCGAGAGCAAAACGTACCTAGAAAGGGTTATTTTGAACTAAAAAAAAAAAAAAAAAAAAAAAAAATATTACTATTGCTCTTAGATGCCAGTTTCCCCTTGGGCAACTCACACATTCTTCATACACGCTGGGAATTGCAAGGCAGCATTGAGAGGATTAATCCAGATCCCCAGCTCCTCGCCCCCAGGCTTTATACTCAGACGTCTATCTGTCCTTAGGAGAGGTTAGGGGTTGAAGCTAAAATATGCAAACAACAGGCTCATTTTAAGAGCGTTCCCCTCCTACCCCCTAAAAGAAAAACTTTTTTTCTTTTTTTTTTTTTTACCTCTTTGGAGAAGCGAAATTCTGTTTTTGTTTTGTAGGGGGTTAATATAATCCTGTACGTGCTCCTGGGGTCTGTCATGGCTGGAGTTCTGCTGCAATGTGTAGGTGACCGCACTTGCATCTTTTAAGTGCATTTACAATACTGATCCTTTGTTGAGGTCACGTGATGTGTGAATACACGTTAAAGGCGTATGGCAATGGCGGCCAGACATCTATAACATATCCATGAGATATATGTAGAGGCCTTGTAGTTGGCTGTAACCATAGGCATAGATCACATATCTATAACCGGAGGAGCCGGCAATAGACTACACAGATGCCGTTTACTCTCCCCTGTCATCTCTTTTCTTTGTGGCTGTCTGTGGGTGGCTTCTAGTCAGGGGTGCACCTAGCCTTTCTGCTGCCCAAGATGAAAACTGAAACTCCTTCCCAATGACAATTTCTTAACCTAACCCCTTCCCTTTAGCCCATGGCCCTTTGGCTGCCCCCCTCTTGCCCCTGCCTGAGGTGATCACCTCACCTGGCCTCATTGGTGGTGCACCCCTGGCTCTAGTGCACACCAGGTGAAAAACCCCAATCTATTCTTTATGTTATATCTCTGCATATGACCATCATCGGCCGGGTCCATGTGTCAGACGCGGCTCCACTCGCCCAAACTGATTGTATACTGCATGAGCCCCGCTATGAGATATGAAATGACTGTATGGTAATTTACTACGATACAATCAGATTGGGTCAGGGGATATGCCGCCGACACACGGACCGTGTTTCAAGGGCCGACCATGGTCATGTGCATAAGTCCTAATGGATATATTTACAAAAACAGCATCATTGTAATCCAATGGCTGTGTCTGACCCAAAAAATAAAACTAAAAATTCATGCATGTCACACATGCACTGACCTCTACTTCCACCCCGGGCCCTGGAATAGTTATAAGGCCTCATGCATACAACTGTATTTTGAGTCTGTGTCCAATCCACATCTTATGTGGATCACACATGGACCCAGTCATATGTATGGGTCCACAAAAAAATAAATAAATGGACAGCACATAGTGGTGGACAGACATTTTTCGGACCTGCACCTATATCGAGAACGGAGCCCCAAAAGTGAAGGAGGGCGCACTGCGCGTGTGCAGCCGCTTCCATTCATTTCTATGGGGCCACTGAAAATAGCCAAGCGCTGGGTCGGCTATTTCCGACGGCTCCATATAAATGAATGGGAGCAATGGCTGTGCATGCGCAGTGCACTCCCATTCATTTCTATGGGAGCAGCGGGGGGAGCTGCGCCTGGTGGTGGCCGGACCCCGGGAAACCCAGGGTCCTCCAAGCGCAGCGCTCCAGTCCCAGCTCCATTCTCTACATAGGTAAGGGTTCCAGCGGTGGGACCCGCACCTATAAGACAATGGGGGCATATCCTAGCAATACGCCCCCATTGTCTAAGATGGGGATACCCCTTTAAGTCACAAATTACAATGCAATATGCATTCCTTTCATAGCAAAATAAAGAATGCCAGTGGTCTGAAAAGAGGACTTTCCAGGTAGTCATATTTTTTGCCTCTGTGCGTATGGCACTACATAATGCAGTCAGAATAATGCGTGTGAAATTATTTCCATTCCCCAAGAAATTCAATTTATTATTTATTATTTTAAATGAATCAAATTGGCACCTAAACAGGAAAACAGAGCTGTGAAAATCGACCCGGTTTAATATTCCCAGGGGGGTGAAAAAGAAAGAAAAAAAAAAAGTGACAAACCCCTGACAGTTTCTGAACAAAGCCGAGTAAAGATTAATTGATTTATCAATTAGCGCCTTCAGCCTCTTCCGACCACGGGGAAAGTGCATAATTCAGGTAATGATAACATGCTGTGTGCTTAAGGGATGAGCGGAGTCAGGATGGACAGCAAGAAGAGAAATCCATAGGCCCTGGCACAAATACAGAAGAGACATCGCCGCAGCAATGGGCTCGGCATGGACGTTGTGTGCATGCTCTGAGAATGGAAACCAAACGGAACCACTTTGGATGTGAACCATCACTTTGTGCCAGGGTACCTGTCGTGTTGCAGTGACTGGGCCGCAGGGGTGCAATATGTTAGTGTGGTGGCCTGATGGGTGTAGTAGTTTGTACCCACATCTCTGAAGCTCCCTGGGCTGGTGTGCAGCATCAGATTCCTTCGGGGCACACTCTGGTGTTGAGGGATCTCCTGCCAGATGTTGGTTAGGTCCCCTTGGTGGTGTAGGGAAGGCAGGGTCCCTGAGGTTCATGATGCCAGCACCCTTGGGTGCCAAGGAGTTGATAGAAATAAAGAAGACCCCGTTTAAATAAACAGATGCAACGTTTAGAGCTCATTCAGACAGATTCGGTGCAAAACATGCCAGAGAGTGAGTTGATGCATCTTAAAGGGACTGTTAAATTTGACTATTGCCATTCAGCAAGGCTGCCCTCATTGGAAAACCACCAATCTCAATGCCTCTTGTAAGACTGTAAACCCTAAGCTTTTTGCCTGTTAATAGGATTCTATAACCACAAAGCTTGTTGCACCATGTGAGACCAGTAAAACTACCTTCTTTAAGTCGTATCTTGTGTCCAACTGAATACTTCCACAATCCCAGAATGTGGGCCACGCATGGCACTCGGGGACAAAAAGATCATTTCTGTAAGGGCTGTACTGTGCCATGTCCCTCACTCCCATAGCAGTGAATGGACGCTATGCAAATAGAAGGACAGTCTGCTCGTCTGTTTTCGTAACTGGGATTCTGATCTCACCCAGAAATGTCTAAGATGGGAAAATCTTATTAAAGGCTATGTACACCTTTGGGGGGTATTTTTATTATTACTATTATTATTATTATTATCATTATTATTGCATTGTACTCATTTTGAGCTAAACATCTTTTTTTTTTCAATTGGTCTTTATTAAAAATGTTGAACCCCTGTCTCTGTGCAACCTTGAGTTTCTCTGGTCAGGCAGCTCAGCCAAGGGCTCCTTATAAGCACTCATTATTCCTCAATTGTTATCTTACTGGTAAGAATTTGGCTTAAATAAGTGTTTATGAACTTTTAGTAATTTAGAGATAAAGGGGGTCATTTATTAAGCCCAGTGTTTTAGACGCTGGTCTTGAAGGGTTATTCTCATCTTAGACAATGGGGGCAAATCACTAGGATATGCCCCCATTGTCTGACAGGGGCGGGTCCCACTGCTAGGACCCACACCTATATCGAACGGAGAGCACACTGCGCGTGCTCAGCCACCCTCCATTCATTTCTATGGAGCCGTCGATAATATTTCCGTAATTTCCATCGGCTCCATAGAAATAAATGGGAGCGGTGGCCGCGCATGCATGGTGCTCTCCCATTCATTTCTATAGGAGCTGCGCCTGGTGGTGGCCGGACCCTGGGATACCCGGGGTCCTCCAGACACAACGCTCCCCCTCTCGATATAGGTGCGGTCCTAGCGATATGTCCCCACTGTCTAAGATGGGAATACCCCTTTAACAAAGGTCCTGTGCAGGTGGTGGATCTGCTTAAGTTATAAAGAGTCGCCGGCCTCTCCATAACTTTGGCGCATCCAGTACCAGTCTAATTTCCAAGACAAGACAACTTCCTTGCTGTTTGCCTAAAACAGGCGTAGAAAATGATGAATGCGATGGGCCTACCAGGCCATCCCCGCCCACAATTTTAGACCTGGCGCGAGTAGGGAAAAGTCACAGATAGCGGCGTAACTAATATAGGCATATTTCAGTATAATAAATGACCCCCAAAGTTTATTAGATGACGGCACAAAGTTAAAGTGCCATTCACACAACTAGACAAACAGTTGTGACATAACGGCTCAATATTTTTAATAAAGACCAACTGAAAAATTATTTTTAGCCAAAAAAACTGTAAAATGCAAATCATAAAAAAAGTGTACATAGTCTTTAAATTATCGATTTTTTTCCTATGAGTACGCTGCATCCCCAATCAGTCTCAGTCAAGAGATTCCACGGGGAGTATCATTTATAAAATCCTCTAGCATTTTCAGTTTCTGAATCCATAAACGGGTACATCAGTGCGGAGACGGGACCTGTTGGCTCATTTTCTAGTTCAGAATCAAACGTCATTGTGTTTGTGAAGGAACGAGTCAACATTACAAACAACAAGTTATCTGTGCCGAATGTTCCAGATTACAAATACCTCATTGCCTAACGCTGAAAAAAAAAAAATTCAAGAAATTTAAAGGTTTCATTTATGCACAATGTTAATGTAGTTATTACAGGGATGAGTCATTAATAACACCAGGTCGCCATCCTCTCTGCAGAGAGTCAGATCAGAAAATATATAATAGAGCTCAATGGCGGATGCACTACAAACGCACACAGAAGGTATCAATCGGCTCCGGGCAGAATCCATTCACAAAGACTTTTTAGAACAAAAGGACTCTGTAAATGTATTTAAAAAAAAAACAAAAAAAAAAAACACAGCTTATGGGGAAATTCATTCGCATTGATTCAGTGTGCCTCGGGGCACTGCAGGAGTTTCGTTTCCATCAAACAGACCTGCCTGAGGGGTTGGATGACCCATCGTAAACAATACCATCCCCCCATCTATTGTAATATCAATGTCGCAGTAAACACATACTACATTAGAAACATGACAGTGAAGTAGCGTGTTTGAGTGTGTGTCTTGTCACTCTAATGTGTATATTAGCATGTATCTAGGAGGTCTAATATATGAGGGCACCTAGGGCAGCCTTCTTCATAAGCAGGTATGTGTTGGCCATAGATATTAGATTTCTGATTGTGGTGATTTCATAAGGATCCAGTGACAGTCCGTGGCTGTGTCAATGGTCATGATAACTTATCTGTAAAGGTGGCCACATATATCATGTCATCCGAACCGCCATATAGGGCGAGTTTGGTTTGCTATAAGGTGAGTGGGAGTTTACCAACTCGCACTCAATGTCAGATCTTATGGAGAAAGGAGATTCAGTATATCACAGGGGGCATGGATGTATATGGGAGAGGCAGAAGGTCAGGTAGAATAGTTGTCCAACAAAGTAAAGTTGCACAAGTTATCTTAAAGGGGTTGTGCACTTTTGGTGGTGGCACACTTACTGTACCTGCTTCTCTCTCATGCCTCTGCTGTC
Organism: Rhinella marina; assembly: GCA_900303285.1. Lineage (NCBI taxonomy): Eukaryota > Metazoa > Chordata > Amphibia > Anura > Bufonidae > Rhinella > Rhinella marina. Next base: position 190,314 of record ONZH01012708.1, read on the forward strand.
CCTGAATGTAAACATCCGGTTTGAGGCCTCTGCAGCCAATCGCTGGCCGCAGCACTGATCTGCTGTCACGCTCTGGTGTGGAGGGTATAGCCACACCAAGCGCAAGAGGGAAGGGAAAAGGACCAAACAAGGGAAACGGTCACCTCCTGCAGGAATCCCTGAAACTAGGCCCTGACTGACTACCAGTATGAACAGTCCTTAGTTGTAGGAGAGTTCAAACACAGGAACCTAATAACACCTGACCCTAGAGAACCCTGCAGCTTGTGACAGAGGAAGGAGTCAACCCGTTCCTCCAAAAGGACGGACGAACAGGAGACTCCAGAAGGCAAAACCACAACAGGGAAAAGTAGGGGGGGGGGGCGCTGCGGTTGTTGGGGGACGGGAGCATAGTGCCCCAAACAGTAGTTATACCAGCATAGTGCCCCCACACACAGTAGTTATACAGTATAGTGCCCATAGTGCCCCCCCACACAGTAGTTATAGTGCCCCCATAGTTATAGCCCATAGTGCCCACCACATAGTGCAGTATAGTGCCCATAGTGCCATAGTGCCATAGTGCCCCACACAGTAGTTATAGTAGCATAGTGCACAGTAGTTATAGTGCCCATAGTGCCCCCACACAGTAGTTATAGTAGCCCATAGTGCCCCACAAGTAGTTATAGTACATGCCCACACAGTAGTAGTTATGTGCCCACACAGTAGTAGTTTAGTAGTGCCCCCCAGTAGTTATAGTGCCCATAGTGCCCCCAAGTACACAGTAGTTATAAGTGCCCCACACAGTAGTTAGTAGTGCCCATAGTGCCCCCACACAGTAGTTATAGTGCCCATAGTGCCCCCCACACAGTAGTTATAGTGCCCATAGTGCCCCCACATAGTGTGCCCCAGTAGTTAGTGTGCCCATAGTGCCCCCACACACAGTAGTTATAGTGCCCATAGTGCCCCACCACACAGTCGTATAGGTAGTTATAGTGCCCATAGTGCCCCCACACTATCCTTCAGTTTTGTACAATAAAAAAACAAACACTTATACTTACCTCCATCAGCCTGGCAGCGCTGCGATGCAGGCCTCCTCTGGCCTGTGTCCCGCTCTGCACGGCTCAGGCGGCGCAATGACGTCATCGCCACCCGCCTGAGCTGGCCTCTGATAGGCTACAGGCCTAGTGCCTGTAGCCTATCAGAGGAACGGGCAGGGGAGACGCCTCTCCCTCCCCTGCCCCACCGCAGCACAGGCATCTGTATCGCCGTCCTGAGGACGGCAATACAGATGACTATGGAGATAAGCGCTTCCACAATGGAAGCGCTTATCTCCTTGTCCCCTGCCACCGCCGCGGCCCGGCAGACATCGATTCAGGGCCCGTTCCTGGGCCGCGGCCCGGTGGTTGGGGACCGCTGCTGTACAGTATTAGAACGAAGTTTTATGCGCATCGACTTCGGATGTTTCATCCTTAGTTGTGAACCCTCTGATTTGTGCAGAGGGGATTATGCATGGATTGAGAGGTAAGCTGTGTCACATATTGGCAGCAGGGGATCCTGTGTTATCCGTCTACTTTACATGTCACTCTAATCATGCCTGTAATGATGATTAAATGACTGCTGAGAAGTGTCAACTTATTATGAGGCTCTGTGGCCAGTGAGATTACAGCAAAACTTCAGATTTTTTTTTTTAATTAAGGAGAGATGCTATACAGTCCATCTTTTTGGTCATTCGGATGTGGACAGCACATGGTGTGTTGTCCTCATTTTTCGCATACCCATTGAAAAATACGGGTCTGCATCTAATCTGCAAAAAACGCAGATCGGATGCGGAGCAAAAATTTGGTTGCGTGAATGTAAGGCTAGTTTCACACTAGCGCAGCCTTCTCTGGCAGGCTGTTCCAGCAGAGGAACAGCCTGCCGGATCCGTGCTACCGCTAATGCACTGTGCCGCCGAAGTCTGCTCCAGCCCCATTCACTATAATCGGGGTGGGCCAGAGTTCTGGTCACAGCACGGCATACATACAGAGAGGTGGCCGGAATAAAACTACGATATGTTTGCCGTGCTGCAGCCGGACCACCGGCCCGCCCCTATTATAGTGAATGGGGCCGGAGCGGACTTCCGTCAGCAAGGTGCAATAGTGGTAGCACAAATCCGGCAGGCTGTTCCCCCGTCGGAACAGCTTGCAGGAGAAGGCTGCCGCTAGTGTGAAAGTAGCCTAAGTAAAGCCTCATTCACACGTCAGTGTTTCACGGACGTATGCTGTACGTGTTCTCCACGGACAGCACACGTCCCCATTCATTTCAATGTGTGTGTTCAGACATCAGTGTTTTAGCACCGTCCGTGGGTCCGTGTTTTTAGCACCGATGCATGTCCTATCTTGATCCGTGTTCCCGGATCCCTCACGCCCATTATAGTCAATGAGTCAGTGAAAACCACGGTTCCCTCACGGATGTCATCTGTGTTGCATCCGTGTTTCACGAATCATTAAGAAGAGATGCTTTGAAAATTATTTTTCAGCTGTTCAGTGTCAGTGAAACACGGATGCAACACGGACAGCAAAAAACGGACCCACGGACCCTTCACAGACGCCTCACTGACCACCTGCTCACGGATTTGAGCACGGACAGGTGAATAACGCTTAAGGCTGGGTTCACATGGCATTTTTACCACCTCTTTAACGTATACGTTAAACAGATGCCTCAGACTGATGCCATACAGTGGCATCCATTTACCATAGAGTTCCATTGTAAAAAAAAAAATAAAGTTTTTTTTACCAGGACTCTGCAGGATACAAGAAAGTGGTGTGCTGTGTTTTTGTTTTTTTTTATATTTTGTAACACATACGTCAAATGGAGGCATAAAACGTTATGTGAACCCAGCCTAATACAGGCACGATAACTGATCCTTTTCTGGTTGCAACAATCAGCACTATTTGAATGGAGATTTTTAGCCGGGTATACAAACTGAGACACAGCACTAACAATCTTACTAGAAATACAAAAAAAATAAAAATAAAAAATCAGGTTGCGGAAATAGTAATATTTCACCATAAGAAGCCATGTGAATACTCAGCAAAAGAGATACAAAATGTGTAATTACGAAAAATGCTACTTTTAAGGACGTGTGAGGTTCTGAACCAGAAAACAATGGATACGTCTGCCCCCCGCCCCACTTGCCAAGCTCTCGTGGGGAATGATACCAGCTCAATATACAGAGGCAGATGTTAAGGAATTTTAAAGCAAAGTTTCAAGGGTGTTTGAAAGAGCTGGAGAAGAGAATCATACGCTTGTGATAATGGGTTGATCCTCTGAAGCAGTTATCTCGGCAGGAATCTAACAAGACCCGCTGGTTACGCCATGATGGCTCCTATCAGCGATCAGGTACCAGAGAGATTTTCTCTCCCGCACGCAGCTTGCTGCTTCTTCCTGATAGCTTGATGGAACTGGATGATGAGAGCTGCAACTTTCTGCATTATTAACGGCAACAAACATACCCCAGATACGCGTGAAGCTCGCCTCACCTTTGATGGCCGGTGAAATGATGAATATCATAGTAATGCACAGAATTTGTTTGTACATAATGTACAGTACATTATACAATGGATGAACATGTCTGCTGTCACCGGCCATAGACCGAATGCCTTCTCCCCCCTCTCCCTCCCTACGATGCATAAGATACGCATGCACTTTTGTATATTTTTAATCAAGAGAAATTCTGATTCTGATCGGTTGCTATGGGCAACTACTGTTCAGTTCTCTTTCGCTAGTTGAAAACCATATGCAATATCTCTGCTTGCTCCTAATGAATGGAACCACTTTGCACAGCTGGGTTTCTGACAAGCATGTTCACAGCGTGAAACACGCCTGATGTGGAAGCATGAATACCGGTGGTGAACTCTGCTCCGATGACCAGACCGACAGCATTATAATTATTTATAATGCAGTGTGTCTCTGCCCGACCTCAACTGTGATGATTTGTACTGAGGGCATTAGGTCAGTACAAAATTGAGGTCAGGCAGAGACACACAGCATTATAAATAACTATAATATCATGCAGTCTAGTCAAAGGAGCAGAGTTCTCTACAGGAATTCACATCCCCATGCGGAGCGTGTTTCACACAATCTGAAAATGGACTTATTTCGCGGCCACTACAGTCCTGTGCACACAGGTACCAGCTTCTTGTGCATGAATTAGGGTATGTCTGATTTTGGGTCACCGTCACGCCCAAGTATCTCAGTATAGCAGGGCTGCCATAGGAATGAGCAGCTAAGGCCCCATTCACACGTCCGTATTTTTGCACATCCTGGAAAACGGTCAGCTTTTTTGCGGATCCGTTGTTCCGCAAAAAACTCCGTTTTTCCAGGACATCCGTTCCTTCTTTCCGTAAAAAACGGAAAGGATGTATCCATATGCGGATCCGCAAAAAACGGAAGGATGAATAACATCTTTTTTTTTTCACCCGTCCTGGAACGGAATCCGCAAATACGGATGACATGCGGATGGCTTTCCGCATGTCTTCCGCATTTACGGACGTCCCATAGACTTGTATTGGGCTACGGACCGCAAAACAGGAGGAAAAGTAGGACAGGAGGATTTCTGATTGCGGATCCGCAAAACGGAACGGAACAGAGAAACGGATGCGGACAACATACGGTGCAATGTCCGCATTTTTTCGGGACCCATTGAAATAAATGGATCCGCATACTATCCGCATAATTGTCCGCAAATGCGGAAACGGATGCAAAATACGGACGTGTGAATGGGGCCTAAGACTAAGGATGATATTAAAGATGTGAAAAGGGGTCAAGATTTTAGATTTTCGACTGCCATAGAAATTAACCCCTTCACCCCCAGCGCCGTACATGTACGGCGCTGGGGCGATGCGGGCACATGGCGCCCGCTCGCGGGTGCGGCGGGCGTCATGGCCGCAAGTCTCTGCTGTTTCTAACAGCAGAGACTTGCCGCTACCTACTACATCGGCGGCGTCTTCCGGGTTGACTAGATGCCGTGATCACGGCATCTAGTTGCGTCTAAACCCGGAAGCGTTCGCTTCCGGGTGGTGTACAGACACCCCGTGTGGCCAATCGGGGTGTCTGTACACCATATGAAAAACTGTAATCCTCGCTGGTGAGGATTACAGTTTTCAAAGTGCAATTCTTATTCTGGCCACTAGATGGCAGGCCAGGATAAGAAATGAGCAATTCATGTCTTTCTGAGTCTATAAAACCCAGAATTGCTCATAAAGAAAAAAAAAAAAGCCACAATATATAAAGCCCATATTTGAGCTTTCTAATAGTAAAAAAAAAATTTAAAAAAAAAGTTAAAAAATATATAAAAATAAAAAAGATGTAAAAGTTCAAATCACCCCCCTTTCCGTATAAGTAAAAAATAAATACCTAAATAACAATAAATATAGACATCATGGGTATCATCGTGACCGAAAACGCCCGTACTTTTAAAATATAAAAAAAAAATTCCAATACAGCGAATTGTGTGGCGGAAAAAAGCGTCCAAATGGCGATTTGCCGTTTTTTGTCGCTTTTTTTTTTCTAAAAAAAATTAAATAAAAAGTGATCAAAAAGTCATACACACCCCAGAACGGTATCAATAAAAACTTCAGATCGTCCCGCAAAAAATGAGCCCCCATACAGCTCTGTACACATAAATACCAAAAAGTTATAGGGGTCAAGATTTGACAAGGAAAAAAAAAAAAAAAAAGGGCAACTTTCTAATTATTTTATCACTATGAAAACGCAGGAAAAACTATACATATTAGGTATTGCCGGATTCGTACTGACCAGTAGAATGAAAGTAACGGATCAGTTTTAATGCACATCGAACGCTGTAAATAAGAAACCCGTAGAACTGTAGCGGAATAGCGTTTTCTTTGCAATTTCACCTGATTTGGAATTTTTTTCCCGCTTCCCACTACATCGTATGCAATATTAAATGGTGGCGTTGGAAAGTACAACTTGTCCCGCAAAAAACAAGCCCTCATACAGCTATGTGAACAGAAAAATAAAAGAGTTATGGCTGTTTGAAGGCAGGGAGCGCAAAACGAAAATGCAGAACCGAAAAAAGCTCCGGGGGTGAAGGGGTTAATGAATTGCAAAAAAACAACACTGCAAGATTTTTCAATGTTTTCAGCCTTACCTAAGTGTACGTGGTGTTCAACTACTGAATCTCTTCCATCTGTACAACTGATGCCAGTGATTGGCTGCAGCGGTCAAGTGCGATAAAAGGCTAATGCACTGCTGAAGCCTGCAAACAGAAACTGAAAGTGAGAACTAAACCGGTGTCACAAAAACAGCACCGATGGTGACTATCCAATGTTATATCATTTTATCACAGTAAGGGATCATGCACAAGAACGTATTTTTTTTCTGTGTCCGTTCAGGGGTTGTTTTTTTTTTTTTGTTTTTTTGCGAACTGTACGCAGAAGTATTAATTTCAATGGGTCAGTAAAAAAAAAACAAAAAACAGAAAACTAAAGTTACTATGTGTGCATTCCGTTTCCGTATGTCCGTTCCGCAAAATAATAGAACATGTCCTATATTTGTCCGCATCATGGACAAGGATAGGTTCTATTAGGGGCCAGCTGTTCCTTTCCGCAAAATACGGATTGCACACGGAAGTCATCCGTAATTTTTGCGGACCACAAAATACATACGGTCGTGTGCATGAGCCCTTAGAGATTTTCTAATAAAACGCATCTCCACTGCCACATGTGGATAAGGACGTATTGCACCAGACACAGTGGAAGCATATGTGTCGGACAGAATATTCTGGGGTCTTCTGCGGCTGGTTCACTGTTGTAACGGTGTCCAGGGATGTAGTTGGATGGAGGAGTGGACTACTCATATGCCCTATGAGATGGGTACTTAGGACAGTCTGCCTTCACCATGGTATGTAGATATAGGGCAGCAAAATATTTGCTCTGGTGACAGGAAACCTAGCTAGAGGATCTCTGTGGGTGACAAAAACATTTGCGTTCCATACAGAGAAGGTGTGGAACTTGGTGGTTGTGAACTTGGTTATGATATTGAGATGTTGAAGGGTATGCTGCCCATGCAAGAACCATGTGCTGCTTGACAAATCAGGACTGAACCCTATAAAACGAGAGCAGAAAAAACAGAGGTGTAAATCAAGCCCTAAGGGCTGATTAGAGCAATTATTATCTGAATTTTTGTACAATTTTTCAAATTTTGGCAATTATCATCACATGTAATATCATGTAGCAATCAAATCATAAGCAGTTCGTCTTCTGTGGATCAGAAACATCAGCCTGACAAAGATTATCATGAGTTGCCGTCACCCCCCTTCCCCCTCCATCTAATCATAAATCTGCCAGTCAAGTGTAAGAACGCCTTCACATGATGCAGAATTTTGCACAACAAAATACACTCCATAAAGACATCCCCCTTTTTAGCTTATGGGAATAAAAAGTGTCAGAAATGCGTAACATTATTCGCACGCAAAATCTGTAACTTTGAAAAATCCGCACCTACGAATTTTGGTGCGGAAAATACTCTAGGAGAGAACGAGCAACGATCGCAAAAATGAGTAAACAGCAAAAAATATTTAGCGATTCTCCTGTGAGATCAAATGTCTTTTGAATGCAAACGGCACACACAATTGTTGCTCGCTGCTTATTAATGAAAAAAATATCTGCTCTTCTAATAGAACCCTAAGGGCACGTTCACATGTGGTAGATACACTGTTGCATGTTTTCATGGATCAAATCTGCAGCTTTGTACAGTACCAACAAAGTGGATGACATTTTAAAGGGGTTGTCCCACGAAAAAATATTCTATAGTTTTGAAACCAGCACCTGGATCTGAATACTTTTCTAATTGCATGTCATTAAAAATTTAGCATAGCCACTGAGTTATTCAATAAAATGTATCTGTATAGCTGTTTTATTCTTATTTCTTTGTCCTGCTCTCTGAGAAGGCCGCACATGCTCAGTTTCATCCTTTAATTGCCCCCCGAGCTGTGATAGGCAGAGCCGAGTGTGATAGGCAGAGCCGAGACACGCCCCCCGAGCTGTGATAGGCAGAGCCGAGACACGCCCCCCGAGCTGTGATAGGCAGAGCCGAGACACGCCCCCCGAGCTGTGATAGGCAGAGCCGAGACACGCCCCCCCGAGCTGTGATAGGCAGAGCCGAGTGTGATAGCCCGAGACACGCCCCCCCTGAGCTGTGATAGGCAGAGCCGAGTGATAGGCCGAGACACGCCCCCCCGAGCTGTGATAGGGAGAGAGTGTGATAGGCCCGAGACACGCCCCCGAGCCGAGCTGTGATAGGGAGAGCCGAGACACGCCCCCCGAGCTGTGATAGGGAGAGGTCCGAGAAGCACGCCCCCGAGCTGTGATAGGCCCGAGCTGTGATAGGGAGAGTCCGAGACACGCCCCCCGAGCTGTGATAGGGAGAGCCGAGATCCGAGACACGCCCCCCGAGCTGTGATAGGGAGAGTGTGATAGCCGAGACACGCCCCCCGAGCTGTGATAGGGAGAGTCCGAGACACGCCCCCCGAGCTGTGATAGGGAGAGCCGAGACACGCCCCCCGAGCTGTGATAGGGAGAGTGTGATAGGCCGAGACACACGCCCCCCGAGCTGTGATAGGGAGAGCCGAGACACGCCCCCCGAGCTGTGATAGATAGGGAGAGAGTGTGATAGGGAGAGCCGAGACACGCCCCCGAGCTGAGCTGTGATAGGGAGAGCCGAGACACGCCCCCCGAGCTGTGATAGGGAGAGTCGAGACACGCCCCCCGAGCTGTGATAGGGAGAGTCGAGACACGCCCCCCGAGCTGTGATAGGGAGAGTCGAGACACGCCCCCCGAGCTGTGATAGGGAGAGTCGAGACACGCCCCCGAGCTGCAGCAGAAAAGACACTCCCCTTGAGCTGTCAGCTTGATATAAATCTAGCAGAGCAATGAATGTGGAGATCTCTGGATCCATGTGAGGTACAGGGCTGGTTCTAGCTTTGTTAGAAAGAGGTTGTCGTGTCCTATATGATGTCTGATTCTGATTTTTTACATTAGTCATAGGATAACCCCAAAAGCACATGGATGTGAGATTGGCTTTTCTGCCTCTTGATGCTGTCATTCATCTGCATTCAATACCTCGGACCCATGATTTCATGTACCATATGATGTCAGATTTTCATTTTTTACATTAGTCATGGGATAACCCCTTTAAGTTATCTCATCCGTACGCTGTGGGTGGTCGTAGCCTAAAGGTACATCTACACTTGAGTGAAGATCCAGCAGAACTATCCGCTGTGGTTTATGATGTGGTTTTGCAGGTAAAACCGCAACAAAAACTGCTGCATAAGGGCTTATGCACACACCTGTTGGCTGGGCAGTCCCCAATGCACAGGCAACAGATGGATCCAGACCCATTCAACTTGAAAGGGTCCATGATCTGTCAGAAAAAAAAATTGAACACGTTCCATTGTTTTTGGTGTGGAGGAACGGAGAGAACCCCCCCCACAGAAGCACTCCGGTTGAGTTCCATGCCTTTGTTCAGCACCGGACTTTCCAGATTCCGGACCCTTTGAATGGTGAATGGGTCCGCTGTTTGCATGAGGCCTAAATTGCATGTATTCCATGAGGTTTTTCGCCATGGTAATGGCTGTGGAATTGACCTGCTCCATTGCAAATGGTGAAATCCATGGTGGAGATCTGCAGCATAAATTGTCATGCTTGCAGAATTCAAATCCGTACCGCAGGTCACTTCAGTCCGAGTTTATTTGTACGCAGCATTCTTACAATCTCATGCACTTTGTTGAATGAAAATCCGCACCTTTGTAATCATGTGTGGACATAGCTTTATTATTACACAGCCCGATGTGGCAGACGACTGTCGAGAGGGAATTGTTCATTCCTGGCAATCGCCTGCTCACTAGTGGAGGAGACCACTGCTATTACATGCAAAGCTCTCCTCCACAGCATGGGGAGGAACGATCGCTATGCCATCCCTCGTCCCCATGCTGTATAGTGGTTTGCTGGCAAACGATAATTTGCTCGTTCATAGGTGACAGTATTAAGCCTCATGACCACCTGCTCAAATCCGTGAGCAGGTGGTCAGTGAGGCATCCGTGAAGGATCAGTGTTGGGTCCGTGTGTCCGTTTTTCGCTATCCGTGTTGCATCCGTGTTGCATCCGTGTTTCACTGACACTGAACAGCTGAAAAATAATTTCCAAAGCATCTCTTCTTAATGATCCGTGAAACACGGATGCAACATGGATCACATCCATGAGGGATCCGTGGTTTTTACGGACTCATTGACTATAATGGGCGTGAGGGATCCAGGAACACGGATGAAGATAGGACATGCATACGTGCTAAAACAAAAAAACGGAACCACGGACCGTGATGAAACACTGATGTCTGAACACACACATTAAAAAGAATGGGGACGTGTGCTGACCGTGGAGAACACGTCTGTGAAACACTGACGTGTGAATGAGGCTTTAGGCTAAATTCACACGTCTGTGGAGCACGGTCCCTGAAATCCTGGACCGCGCTCCTTCTGAGGGCAGGAGCGCACAGCGTCATGATTTGCGGATCGGATGCAGATCGGATCAGGAAAGAAAAACAGGACGTGTGAATGGACCCTTAGGCTAAATTCACACGTCCTTGGAGCACGATCCGGGACGGTCTGTGAAATCCCGGACCGTGCTCCTTCTGAGGGCAGGAGCGCATGGCGTCATTGGTTGCTATGACGCCGTGCGCTTCCTGAGGCCGCTGCTGTATACGAGTATGTACAGTGTATTACTGTACAGCGGCGGCCTCAGGAAGCGCACGGCCTCATAGCAACCAATGACGCCATGCGCTCCTGCCCTCAGAAGGAGCACGGTCCGGGATTTCACAGACCGTCCCGGATCGTGCTCCAAGGACGTGTGAATTTAGCCTAAGGGTCCATTCACACGTCCTGTTTTTCTTTCCTGATCCGATCTGCATCCGATCCGCAAATCATGCGGATAGGATGCGGAATCATTCATTTCAATGGGTCCTGAAAAAATGCGGACAGCTGTCCGCATCCGTTGTTCTGTTCGGTTCCGTTATGCGGATCCTCAAATAAGATAGAGCTTGTTCTACTTTTGTCCGCATATGCGGTCCGTGGTCCCATTGTAGTCAATGGGTCCGCAAAAAATGCAGATGATATGCGGAATGCATCAATATGTCATCCGCAATTGCGGATCCGTTTCCAGGAAATAGAAAGAAATACTCTACCAACATATATTCCTTCTTCCTTTTTTTTTTTTTTTTGCGGAAAAACGGAACGGATGCGGATGTACAATTGGTAAAAACTGAAGGTTTTTGCGGAAACACGGATCCGCAAAAAACGGACTGAAAAACTGGAAAAGAAAAATACGGACGTGTGAATGAAGCCTTACACTGCAAGGTGATTGGTCATACGAATCATCTGCCGAAAAAAACCTTTGCATGCTCCGGGCCTGATCACTGTATGCGTTTCGGTTAAAGAACATTAATGCAATTTTCTCTCCAGTAACGTAAATTATTATACAATCTGGCCGTGTAAACCTTACATAACAATCACTTCCAGATTCTAGATAAGGAGACCTTCAGCTTGTCAACTTTTGTAAAACACTGCCCTCTGGTGTATTCTTCTTCAAAGCAAACCCCCTTTCTTTTTTTTACCTGGCAGAAGCGCCTCCAGGGTCATTCAGCTTGATTTTGTGATTTGCAGAGACCTGAACACTGAAGCCCCCCAGGTCTGGTTCTGGCTTGTATTGTTGGTGCCTTCACTATTATGCCTGGAAAACACCAAGCCGCGTTATTATGTGCTGTCTGCACCGATTTGTATCAAAGACCGTTACGTCCAGGAATTGTATTTAACTGTCTCCAAATTAGCAGGGAAAGCAGGAGGCGGCTGCTGTGCATTGCTCCAAAGGTCTCACGAAGTAAAAAATCATCAGATCATACTATTACTCTCCATTTAGCCTCTGTTACTCCCAATCATGCATAGTACTTCCCAGAGAAAGCTTGGTCATAGACCAAAAATTAAAGGGGTTCTCCGGGAATTAAGAAAATGAAAATACATAAAAATTACTTCATTATAAATATATTCCCAAATACCTTTCATTAGTTATAACGGCTCGTTTTGTCTGGGGAGCAATGATTAGGAGAAATAAAATGGCCGCCGTCTTATTAGTCCACACAAAACCTGTCCTAATCACACAGGAGGACAAGTTACTTCACAACACTGAGGTAAAGAGCTGCCTCATCCTCCTCTCTCTCTGCTTGTCAGGGATTCTAATCCTGATACCGAATATAGCTGATCTGAATCTCTGAAGAACTGAGTTTATGAGGAGACATGGAGACGAAGTACAGAGAGGAGGTGGGGATGTTACGTGACCTCCTGTGTGATTAGGACGGATTTTGTGTGGACTAATAGGACGGCGGCCATTTTATTTCTCCTAATGATTGCTCCCCAGACAAAACGAGCCATTATAACTAATGAAAGGTATTTGGGAATATATTTATAATAAATTAATATTTAGCTATTTTTATTTTCTTATTTCCCGGAGAACCCCTTTAAAAGATGGATGCAATAAGGGTGTCACGGACGTCATCCGCATTTTTTGCGCACTTCAAAATACATACAGTCATGTGCATGAACCCTAAGGCTAGTTTCACACTAGCGGTTTTATTCCGGCTGCCTCTCGGCATGTTTGCCGTATTGCGGCCAAAACTCTGGCCCGTCCCAATTATAGTGAATGAGGCCGGAGCGGAGTTCCAGCGGCACGCATGCACTAGCGGCAGCACGGATCCGGCAGGCTGTTCACCCACCAGATCAGCCTGTGGAGAAGGTTGCCGCTGGTCTGAAAGTAGCCTTAGGCTTAGTCTGCCATGGATCTGTGAAAAGTATAGGCGAAACACAAAGACAATAGGGAAAATTTATTAAAGATTTCATGCCAACTGATGCCAAAAAAGCAAAAAAAATTCCATAGATTTTTTTTCTTTTTGCCTGGATTTCTTAGCCTGCATAGCTTCCAGCTTCTGGAGAATGAAGCTCCTGCAAAGCGTCTGAATTATGTGTATTACAGGGTTGTTCTGGGGGTATGACATTGAGGACTTATCCTCAGGATAAGGGCTCATGCACACGAACGTGTGCGGTCAGAGTCTGTGCTGTGGACCATAATTTGCGGTCCACAATGCACGGGCACTGACAGTGGGGCCACCGCATTCGGATTGTGGACCCATTCACTTAAATGGGGTCCACGATCTGCATCCCATGGTCCGCACCGGAAAAAAAGTAGTGCACGCACTACTTTTTTTGCGGTGCAGAGGCACAGCCAGAAACACCACGGAAGCACTCTGTAGTGCCTCCGTTCCGCATCTCCGGGATTGCGGACTCATTCAAGTTAATGGGTACGCGATCGGTGAATGTGGGGTGCACACGGCTGGTGCCTGTGTATTGCGGACCTGCAGTATGCAGGCTGCAATACGGCAACGGCCGTGTGCATGAGCCCTAAGTGACCGCTCCTCACAGCTTATCAAGCACAGCGCTGTCCACTGTATAGTGGCCACGCTTGGTATTGCAGCCCAGCAAACTTCTGTTTTCAAGTTCGGCATACAAGGTTCAGGTTATCTAAGAATTCGGTCATGGATTCCGCTATAATTTACGGTCCGTGGTAGCGGAATCGATAACGGAATTCTTAGATAACCGGAACCTTGTACGCCACACACTTGAAAACAGAAGTTCGCTCATGCCTAGCCCAGGCCCGTTCACTTGAACATGAACCAGTAGACATAACACGCTTGGCACAGCTCATAGTATACCACGTACACCTCCCTTGATTCTGCCGCCTCATGGCGCTACCACAAGTGCATCGAAAATGGCAAAATCCATACAGAACACATGCTTATTTCATACAAATGGGTGCAGTTTACCAGCGCCATTTTTATAATCTGCCACTTTTTTCATACTCATGCCTCAGACTGGGGCTGCACACATTTCATTGCAAATTTCAGCGCTTTGGGAACATGAGGGTATTTACTGTTGAAAATACCTTCTTTGTAACAAACTTGACCTGTAAAAATGGCGCAGCCAACACCTGTGTCTCAGAACCGTGGTAATGAGGTAAAAGGCTTGCGCTTTTGCTACCGCCACATGTGAACACAGCCTAAATGTACATATTTTATGCGTATAGACCTTCTCCTCGTTAAATATTTCCTCTTTACATTGCCAAAACACAAAACTTTCCTCACAAAGTCTGGATAATAAAAATAAAACAAGATGGAGCCCGCACCTGACTGAGCCTCTCACCTGCTGCCTGTCCCAGGCCATGTTTGTTTCTTTTGTTTTTTTTTTCTCAATCAGCAAACTTTATTGATACATTGAAAAAAAAAAAAGACAAAACTGGGAGCAATAGACAACACAGGGGCGGCTTCAGCATCAGGGGGATGAAACGGTCACCTTCTTTTCAACATAAGGCAGAAATACAGGGTGGCACACGAAAAAAGTTCCCCACCTCCAATATCTCCAAATCAAACTGCATAATAGTAAATCTGTTTTAGTTGCCCACAGCAACCAATCAGAGCTCAGCTTTCAGTTCCTACAGGGCTCTGAAAAAATGAAAGCTGAGCTCTGATTGGTTGCTATGGGCAACTAAGACAGATTTACTGTTATGCCTCATGCACATGAACGCGTGCCAGCCGGGCCCATGCTGTGGACTGCAAATTGCGGTCCGCAATGCACGGGCACCAACTGTAGGGCTGTGCCTTGAGACTTGTAATAAATTGTAATAAATAGTCTTTCTTTTGACGATGAATAAATTACACTAGGTCAGCTAGGTCAGTGATGGTAAAACTTTTACAGGCCAAGTGCCCAAACTGTACCCCAAAACCCACTTATTTATCGCAAAGTGCCAACACGGCAATTTAACCTGAATACTACAGTCCAGTATCGTTTATCTTCCATGTACTTTATCATTTAGCTATAATAGCCTGCCTACATTCAGTGCACTGCATGTGACGTTCATAGTGCGCCCTGCGCTGATGAATGGCAGGAAAAGTCCAAGGCATATTGGTACACCATAGACTTTTTCCAGGGCGTGAGCGCCCACAGAGAGGGCTCTGAGTGCCGCCTCTGGCACCCATGCCATAGGTTTGCCACCACTGCACTAGGTATTGCTATTAGGCTGACCTCTAGTGGTTTTTTATCAGTATGATAGGTTCATATTCACTAAGACTGGTCTAATTAGTATGCGCATGCAAATGTGACACAAGTGAGCTGAAAATACATGCACGGCTCTAGGAAAGGGCAAATTTTTATGTAAAATGTGCCGCAATTCATTTAAATTAGACTGTTTTGGTGATTAAATAAGATGCACCAACATAAAGTTAGAAAACTTCTGAATTAAGGCTTATGCACACGGCCGATAACGGACCCATTCAAGTTAAATGGGGCTCGATCCGCCCCCAATGCACGGAACGGCCGGAAGTGAATGGGTCTGCAATCCGTGATGCGAGGTGCACACGGCCGGTGCCAGTGTATTGCGGACCTGCCGTATGCGGGCCGCAATACAGCCATGGCTGGGCATGAGCCTTTAGTCAAAAAAATCAAAACAGGTGAACCAGGCACAAATGGCTCCAAAACGAGCGCACACTGCAACTAAAAAAACAAGACAGTTTAAAACAGCATTTTTATGCCTATATTCAGTAAATGTGTCCCCAAGATGGCACTGAAATGGCAGGACTTTCAAAAGGTAAGTGTTTTGAGTTGTATTATTTTTTTACACCATTTCCTGCCTGTCATTGATTTATTTTTGATCTCAGACAACCCCTTTAAGCGTTTATACCCTCATCCGCTGAGTGACTGCTTATGAACACTGGGCCTGATGTATTAAAAGTAGCTTTGTTGCCCATAGCAACCAATCAGAACTCAGCTTTCATTTCTTAAACTGCTCAGGTAAAATGAAAGCTGGGCTGTGATTGGTCGCTCGTGGCAACAAGAGCAGTTTTTCCGATAGACGGTTTTAATAAATCTGCCCCATGGTACCTGGTCCACCAATGGCAGGGCTACTGGCCGGACAGCCCCGCTACCCAGTACTGCCACTAAGATATTCTGTAGAAACACAACACCGAGTCACTTTGGAAAGTCAATAAACACAATGTTAAGTCCACGGTAGTTGTGTCACATCATAAATGTGATTTAATCCAGCGTCATAAAATTTATCAAGCATAAAATCAACTGCGGAGGTACAATGGCTGGTAGTGCACGCTCCCCGTGGGGTCTAGGTGAGGACGCCTCACAATCTGCGGCCCTGTTTTGACAAGAGGCAATAAAAGCGGGCGCAGACAGATTTAGAGTCTGCCCGTCGGCCATAGTGGCACATTTTGGTGTAAGAGGTCTATACAGCTACAGGGGATTTGTAATTAGGAAAATCTCATTAATGCTTTTATAAAAACGACAGATTTGTCAATTCCTTCTGATTCATGATTTGCATAACCATTGCAGCATTACGCCCTTCCCTTTATTTTCTGGTAAGAAATGGAGACGTATCCCTCTGGTGACATCAGACGTGCAGACGTTGCAGCGTGTCCTCTACCTCTTAATTAGCACGTTTCTGGGAAAGCTGGGTGACAACCAATATGGCTGCCGTTAAAGTAGTTGCCATCCAATTTCCGAGGCACCCAGATGGAAAAATCTGCCTTTTTAGGATTAGTTGACATATTCCGTTTCTGTATTGCTTAGTTAGATTGGACGCTCTCCTGCAGGAGATGTCATGGTAGCCCTCGCCAAGGACAAAATCAGGGGATCTTTCCAACATGGACAACCTCTTTAAACGCTTTCTGCCAGGCCACTGCTCCTCCCATGTGGCAGGACATGCACCCCGTTGCTGGGTTCTAGCTCCTTCGGTCCAGTGACGTGACACATGGAAGAGACGTCCCCACTGCAGCCACTGACATGGTGACCAGCGTCTGGAAGTGCAACTACACGCCTCGCTTGAAAAAGGGCGCAATAATGATGTAAACCAGAAACGTCGCTATACTATGCACTAACTGTCTGGCTTAATGAACACCTGAATTTGCAATTATTACTGGAGTGCTGTCTGAATACATGTAATACATGGAAGAGACGTCACCACTGCAGCCAGTTATTGATTGCTGCAGCAAAGCCATCCACGTAAAACAGGACATTGCGAGGCAGCGCCGGCAGGGACCGAAGGAACCAAAACTTCCGTGAACAACCCCATTTAGGCTAGGCCTACACGCCAACATTTGTTGTGGAACTTCTTGTCACAAAAAAGTTGCGCAACATTTTTTGTAATGATAGTCAATGGTGTCGCACTGCAGCATGCACAACAGTCGCAAAAAAAAAAATCCATCCAAGTCGTAGCATGTTACATGTCGCAGAGCAACACCATTGGCTATCACTACAAGAAATGTCGCCCGTCTAGTTGTATCCTTTTTATTGCATGACACATGTTGCCAAGCAGCCCTTTTCTCACGGACATGATCACATGAATGGACAGATCTCTGCCTCTCACAGAAATCTGCACACTCATCTTCTGAAATACTCTGCACTGCTGGAGGATACAGCTCCTTTTTTTCAGTCTTACCTATCTCCATAATCCTCCCCAGGGTAAAGGTTTGGTTTGTTTTCCTAGCACCCACAGCACGCACCCCAGTTGCCCCCACCCCCACTCAGCTACGCCCCTGCGTTTCCCCATGTACTGTTCCCAGGGGTGCACTACCAATGAGGCCAGGTGAGGCGATCACCTCAGGCAGTATCAGGTAGGGGCAAGGGGGGGGGACAGCCGAAGAGCCATGGCCTGAAGGGAAGTGGTTAAGTTAAGAAATTGGCATTGGGGAGGAAGGGGGGCGCTGTTACAGTCCTATCTGCACCCCTGACTGTTCCTGTTGGAGCCCAACTTAAATTAATTTTTCCCATAAGTCAAAAGGCCTTCTCCAAGATCGGCACATTCCTCTGCTTAAATACTCTGCACTGCTGGGCGACAGCTTTCCTTCCATGCAGTCTCTGACCTCTTGCTTGTCTCCATTCTTCTCCCCAGAACCATAGCTGGATTCAGGTTGCCACCTTAGCCCTGTATCTAAATACCCTGGCCAGGGCAAAGTGGCTTTTTGACATCCCCCAACACATGCCATGTTTGCCCCCCCCCCTTCCCCCAGCTACACCCCTCCCAACTCAAATATGTTATTTATCACGTAAGTCAAAAGGCCTAAGGTCCAAGATCAGCCCACTCTTATCCTGAAATACTCGGCACTGCTGAGTGACCCAAACCTTATTGATCTATTCATCTTTAGATCGTCAAGCTTGGGAAGAATACTGGAGTCAGAGTTTTCCTGGCTGGATGGTATCCTGGTTCTGTTTGTACTGAGATTTGTAGTGCTACAACAGGCGGAGGCCTATGGACAGACAATACATACATTCGGATTAAAGAACAGTTTTGACTGCAGCACATAAATGCCAGGCACCTAGATAACATTGCCGCGCACAGATCAGAACAGCTTCGCTCATCTGTCAGTCCCGGATTCGGGGGAGCTCGGGGCTGACGAGCGATGAAAAGAGCTTCCTTCCCTCTACCCCCGAGCACAATTTAATGACCCCAGTCTGGCATCACAAACAAAACTTTACAGTAGGTTCATAAAAACGCGTCTCCGCTCCAACCCCTTCCTAAAAAAGATACGAAACCGTGTGTAAAACATAAGTGCTTGTACCTAATCTGTTATCTCAGCCTATATCAATTTTATCTACAGCTATATCTGACTGGTAATCTGGGTGAAGAAAATAAATAAAAGAAGTGTTACTCACCTCACCGATACCCCCACTGCTGTGATTGTGATGCTTACTGATCCCCACCGCTCTCCACTTCCTGGTCCATGGATGGAGATGCCAGCTCAGCCAATCAATGGCTGCATAGGTGACTCGCCTCAGCCAGTGATTGGCTAAGCAGGTGTTTTCTGGAAGCGGATAGCAGGAAGGACTGGTAACCATCGAAATGGCAGTGGCGGGGGGGATCAGTGAGGTGAGTAATGCTTCTTTTATTTATTTTTTATCCACTTATATAAACCTTTTTTGAGCTAAAAATCATTTCTTCAATTGGTCTTTATTAAAAAAATATTATTGAGCTGTTCTGTCACAAAGGGTTAACTGTCTAGCTGTGTGAAATGTGCTTTCACTTTCACGTTGTGGCGTCAGAGATCAGAGAAAAAGAGCCGTAAGCTGAGCTGCCTGATGGACCAGAGTGGAAATTCAGAGCATATTCTACCAGAGAATCTCAAGGCCGTACAGAGAAAGGGGCTCAACATTTTTAATAAAGACCAATTGGAAAAATGATTTTTAGCTGAAAATAAGTAAAATGCAATAATTTAAAAAAATTGCCCCCAAAGGTGTACATAGCCTTTAAAGGGGTATTCTCATCTTAGACAATGGGGGCATATCGCTAGGATATGCCCCCATTGTCTTATAGGTGCGGGTCCCACCGCTGGGACCCGCACCTATATCCAGAACAGAGCAGGGAGCGCTGCGCCTGGAGGAACCCAGGTTTCTGGGGGTCCGGCCACCACCAGGCGCAGCTCCCCGCGCCGCTCATAGAAATGAATGGGAGCCGGGCCGGACCCTAGCGATATGCCCCCATTGTCTAAAATGAGAATAACCCTTTAAGGTGCAGATTCTGCTGCTAACGCCAATGAATGAGGTATTTACATGCCCCGGAGGAAGTCAGCGCAGAGTAATGAATGCAATGTCGATTTTAAAATCTACATCATGCTCATTATGGCCACAGGTTCAGCGAAGAAAACCCCTGGATTAGCTTCACTGAATTCCAGGTTGGTGTGACCCCAGAATTGCCAAAAAAGAGTAGTAGCCACGAAAACTTGCCACCCCATTCAATATGATTGTGTAGTGCGGCTGCACTGCTACACAGCAATCTTTGGTTATGCAATGCCTGTCCCATCCAAAGTCACAGTGTAGCTCCACCTAAAGCTCCGATTGGCACACCCGGCCCTCCCTCCTTAAAGGGGTTACCCAGAACTTTTCCATTGATGACCTATCTTCGGGAGTGAGCACATACAGCTTCTCTCTCTTTCTCAAATTCACAAAACTAGGGGCAGACCTAAATCCATCTCCTAGTATCCTAGAAGGGGCAGAGTCAGGACTGTTAACCCTGACCCATCCATACAAAACCATCATTGCAGTAAATCAGAACATTACATTAGAACAATTAATATAATAACAATAGACCTTTTTGCAGGTACGCTGTTCCGCATCCACTACACGGTGGATGGAGCTGTGTATTTTCAAAGCCAGAGCTACTCGGTAACAGCAGATTGGCAGAGGGGTGGAGTATTGAACTCCCAGCAAACTGATAGGATAGGCCAGTGATGGCTAACCTCAGACACTCCAGCTGTGGTGAAACTATGACTCCCAACATGCTCCATTCATTTCTGTGGCGTTCTGAGAACAGCCAAGCAAGTGTTCATCTTGGGAGGTGTAGTTTTACCACAGCTGGAGTGCTGGCAGTTAGTGATAGGCCATCAGTATAAAAGAAGTGGACAACCCCTTTAATTATAATGCATTATAGCAGCAGCCTCTCCATATAAGGCTCTATGCACACAACCTTATCCATTTTGCGTTCCGCAAATCAGGGATCTGCACATTATGGATGCCATCCATTTTTTGCAGACCCATTGACTTCAATGGGTCCGTGGTCTGCATTTTTTTTGCTCTGATCTGTAAAAAGTCAGACTATGTCCACAAATCCATTGAAAACAATAGTCGGCAAATAAAATGCGTACGGCAATAAGGTCATGTGTCTCTGACGGAAAGCAAAAACGTAAAAAAAAAATCCAAATTATCGTTCCCATCGTTTTGTTGTTGCAATTTTACCCATAGCCCAGAGGCCAAATCCTAAACGCTCCGTCCTCTCCCAATGATCGAATATCTGTTCACTCGGCAATGAATCTCTGAAGATGAACATCTCACGAAGAAAAGAAGTTAATAAACGTCGAGAGAGCGAGCGAGAGCGTTCCCGTGTCTCCCGTCATCCCTGGGAGAAGAGTTTACTTACATCGCTATGGTCTTGGGCCAATATCAATTTGTCTAAATCTAGATGACTGGGATGAATTAAATTATGGAGGATAGAGCTTTTCTGGCTTTAATCATGCCTGGGAGGGACGCAGCGCGCGCCCCGCAGCGGAGGAGAAGATACAAGAGGCAGTTTAAGTGACAGGCCCTCCCTGTCTGACAGGCTGCAGATACATTGTGGTTCTGAGAGACGAGAACCTCTGTCAATTATACTCTTGCTCGCAGACAATTCGCATCTCGCCGCCTGCTCCGCGCGCAGCATGCTAAACAGTCGCTTGTTTTAGCGTAAAAGCATCGTTCGGCTTTGATCAGTTATCAGGATGAATATTAAGATCTATAGAAGACGCCGCTAAAAACAATCGTTCGCAGCGGCAAAACACAATATTTGTCATGACGCAACTGCTCTGTAAGCGCTGCCTTCCTACCCGCCGCAGGACAGTGCGTCTTGATGCATCGGGAAGGAGGGGAGGGAGATGATGCTTCAGAAATATTCACTTTGGGTGTTTATGGGTCCGAGGTATTGAATGCAGATGAATGACAGCATCAAGAGGCAGGAAAGCCAATCTCACATCCATGTGCTTTTGGGGTTATCCTATGAATAATGTAAAAAATCAGAATCAGACATCATATAGGACACGACAACCTCTTTCTAACAAAGCTAGAACCAGCCCTGTACCTCACATGGATCCAGAGATCTCCACATTCATTGCTCTGCTCCATTTATATCAAGCTGACAGCTCAAGGGGAGTGTCTTTTCTGCTGCAGCTCAGGGGGCGTGTCTCAGCTCTCCCTATCACAGCTCAGGAGGAGCTCGGCGTGTCTCAGCTCTCCGCTCAGGAGGCGTCTCAGCATACAGCTCAGGAGGCGTGCTCTCAGCTCTAGCTCAGGAGGCGTGTCTCAGATCACAGCTCAGGAAGCTGTCTCAAGCTCAGGAGGCATTCTCTGGCTAGCTCTCAATTAGCAATTACTTGTACAAGGAATTTGCAGGCATGAAATTATGTATTTTTACTGCCGGATGATTCTACTTGTACAACAGTAATTGTAACTTCAGAGGAAGTCCTCAGTCGGACAACTAGTAAAATGTCCAGGATTTTTATATCAAGGAAGGTAAATAATGCAACTTCTCAGCTGAAGGAAGAGGCTGCAGCCCTCCTGAGCTCTTCCTATCTACTGACTGATCATCACCAGTGACCAGTAATGATGAATGAGGACATTTTACAAGCTTAAAGGGGGCCTAGTCGTGGGAGTCTGACTAATGTGCACACGCCACTGACTCATGCTGGACTGTGGAGGATAACCACCCCTTTATTGCTTATCAAGCACAGCGCCATCCATAGGGTAGTGGCTGTGTCTGGTATTGTAGCTCAGGCCCATTCACTTGAATGTGACTGAACTGCGCAGAGGTTCGTTACAGTATCAACCAGTCTGCCATTGACAGACTATCGCAGAGGACAGGCTATCTATATCATAGTCTCTCAATAATGAGATGTAGGGCTCATGCACACGACTGTATGTATTTTGCGGTACTCAAAACAGCTGGACCCTAATAGAACATTCCTATTCTTGTCAGTAATGCGGACAATAATAGGACATGTTTTGTATTTTTGTGGAAAGGACATACGGAAACGGAATGCACATGGAGTAATTTCCGTTTTTTCGCGGACCAATTGAAATGAATGGTTCCGCGGTCCATGAAAAAACCAAACAGACATGGAAAGGAAATAAGTTCGTGTGCATGAGCCCTTAATGGCAGGGGTGGAAAAGAAGGAAAAATGGGACTTCTATTTTAATATCCTTTTCATTGACATACGGATTTTTAGTAGCCTTGGTCATGTACATATACACTACAAGTATGTCACTTATAGCACATAATAGATGTGTGCTGGACCTCTAGTGGACAGATGTGGGAATTACAAGTATTGCATTATTTCTATCTGATTTGCCTCAGAGTGATATTTTGTAGCCGAAATGCAGCAACCCCATCTTTATTATTTTATTGAGATGAATTTATATGAAATAATTTTTTTTTTCGGGGTGTTTTTGCTTTGAGAAATGAAAAAATAAAAATAAATAAGAATACTACTAAATATATATATATATATATATATATATATATATATATATATATCTTTATTTATACAGGGCCAACATATTCCGCAGTGCTTTACAGTTCTGGGGTTCATGTATATTTTTTTTCTGGAAACCATCAACAGGCAGTTACTTTTGTGACTACCAAGGACTGTTTGGTTGGCCATGATCCGGTTGTCATATGAATACTTGATAACACAGCAGGACCCACTCACTTCTTCACCGTAAGATCCATCGACGGCAGTTTATTGACGGTTTCCAAGGCATCCACCGGATTTTATTTTTCTTTACTGCAAAAATAAACAGAAAAAGCAAAATTAAAATATGTTCACTTTTCTCAGGTTTTCTAAGCAGATCTGACTACTGATAACCTCCTCTGGTGCCCAGATTTTCCCAGCTTTTCTTGAGTCCTGAAAGACATTTTTTTTTTAGTTATGAAGCAATATGGAAACTGCAGGGTTATATTTCTGGATATATATGAAGGATTAGCATGAAGAAGCCTGGAAAAGTTTTCTGACAACCTTCTTTTGTGATGCAGAGAGCTATGTTCGTTGTCACCCAATTTAAAAAGGATATGAAAAGCAAACGGCTGTTATATCCACGGAATACGTATTTGGTGCCTCTTGTCACCGTTCACACGGTAGTTTGCTCTTCCACCTTGTCACTCTGCTGCTTTGTGAGTCATTTTTGGCACTGTCACTTTAAGACTGGCTGGCAGTCCGCGGGTCACGCCCGCCAACCAGCCGGCTCTCGCGAGAAATCAGCGCGGCAGCTCCCAGCGTCCCTAGCGGCGGCCGCCATGTTAGTTTAGGCCCTTGTCCGGAGAACGCAGGAAGGAATAAGCGGAAGAATCTTCAACCCCTGGCGCCAACAATCCGCATCCATCCGGCGGGAGAGTCACCATGAGCGGCGGGACGCCGTACATCGGCAGCAAGATCAGCCTCATCTCCAAGGCGGAGATCCGGTATGAGGGCATCCTGTACACCATCGACACAGAGAACTCGACTGTGGCCTTGGCCAAAGGTACCGGGCTCCTACTGCGCCGCCGGCGGGGCGGGGGAGGGCGGGAACCGGGGCTAATGAGGCCGGGACGTGGTGGACCCCGTAATGTACCGGATCCCGTAATCTTACATAGTGTATTGGGCTCCCCGATATACAGTGTATGCCCCCCCTCCCAAGATATACAGTGTACCGCCCCCCCCCCCGGATATACAGTGTACCGCCCCCCCCCCAGGATATACAGTGTACGGCCCCCCCCCAGGATATACAGTGTACGGCCCCCCCCGGATATACAGTGTACGGCCCCCCCCGGATATACAGTGTACGGCCCCCCCCAGGATATACAGTGTACGGCCCCCCCCAGGATATACAGTGTACGGCCCCCCCCCAGGAATTACAGTGTAACGCCCCCCCCCCAGGATATACAGTGTACGGCCCCCCCCAGGTATACAGTGTAACGGCCCCCCCAGGATATACAGTGTACGGCCCCCCCCCCAGGATATACAGTGTACGGCCCCCCCCAATACAGTGTACGGCCCCCCCCCAGGATATACAGTGTACGGCCCCCCCCAGGATATACAGTGTACGGCCCCCCCAGGATATACAGTGTACGGCCCCCCCAGGATATACAGTGTACGGCCCCCCCCAGGATATACAGTGTACGGCCCCCCCAGATATAACCCCAGTTGTACGGCCCCCCCCAGGATATACAGTGTACGGCCCCCCCCAGGATATACAGTGTACGGCCCCCCCCCAGGATATACAGTGTACGGCCCCCCCCCCAGGATATACAGTGTACCGCCCCCCCCCAGGATATACAGTGTACGGCCCCCCCCCAGGATATACAGTGTACGGCCCCCCCCCAGGATATACAGTGTACGGCCCCCCCCAGGATATACAGTGTACGGCCCCCCCCCCAGGATATACAGTGTACGGCCCCCCCCCAGGATATACAGTGTACGGGCCCCCCCCCAGGATATACAGTGTACGGCCCCCCCCCAGGATATACAGTGTACGGCCCCCCCCAGGATATACAGTGTACGGCCCCCCCCCAGGATATACAGTGTACGGCCCCCCCCAGGATATACAGTGTACGGCCCCCCCAGCCCAGGATATACAGTGTACGGCCCCCCCAGGATATACAGTGTACGGCCCCCCCCCAGGATATACAGTGTACGGCCCCCCCCCAGGATATACAGTGTACGGCCCCCCCCAGATATACAGTGTACGGCCCCCCCCAGGATATACAGTGTACGGCCCCCCCCCAGGATATACAGTGTACGGCCCCCCCAGGATTATACAGTGTACGGCCCCCCCCAGGATATACAGTGTACGGCCCCCCCCCCAGGATATACAGTGTACGGCCCCCCCCAGGATATACAGTGTACGGCCCCCCCCCAGGATATACAGTGTTACGGCCCCCCCCAGGATATACAGTGTACGCCCCCCCCCCCAGGATATACAGTGTACGGCCCCCCCCCAGGATATACAGTGTACGGCCCCCCCAGGATATACAGTGTACGGCCCCCCAGGATATACAGTGTACGGCCCCCCCCAGGGATTATAACAGTGTAACGGCCCCCCAGGATATACAGTGTACGGCCCCCCCAGGATATACAGGTGTACGGCCCCCGCCCCAGGGATTATACAGTGTACGGCCCCCCCCAGGATATACAGTGTACGGCCCCCCCCCAGGATATACAGTGTTACGGCCCCCCCCAGGATAACAGTGTACGGCGCCCCCCCAGGATATACAGTGTACGGCCCCCCCAGGAGTAATACAGTGTACGGCCCCCCCCGAGGATATACAGTGTACGGCCTCCCCCCAGGATATACAGTGTACGGCCCCCCCGCAGGATATACAAGTGTACGCCCGTCCCCAGGATATACAGTGTACGCCCCCCCCAGGATATCCGTGTACGGGGCCCTCCCCCAGGATATGACTAGTGTACCGGCCCCCCCCCCAGGATATACAGTGTACCGGCCCCCCCCCCAGGGGGATAATACAGTGTACCGGCCCCCCCCCCCCAGGATATACAGTGTACCGGCCCCCCCGCCCCCAGGATATACACGTGTACGGCCCCCCCCCAGGATATAACAGGTGTACCGGCCCCCCCCCAGGATATACAGTGTACGGCCCCCCCCCCCCCCCCCCAGGATATACAGTGTACGGCCCCCCCCCCCCCCAGGATATACAGTGTACCGGCCCCCCCCCCCCAGGATATACAGTGTACCGGCCCCCCCCCCCCCAGGATATACAGTGTACCGGCCCCCCCCCCCAGGATATACAGTGTACCGCCCCCCCCCAGGATATACAGTGTACGGCCCCCCCCCCAGGATATACAGTGTACGGCCCCCCCCCCAGGATATACAGTGTACGGCCCCCCCCCCGGATATACAGTGTACGGCCCCCCCCCGGATACAGTGTACGGCCCCCCCCCCCCAGGATATACAGTGTACGGCCCCCCCCAGGATATACAGTGTACGGCCCCCCCCCCAGGATATACAGTGTACGGCCCCCCCCCAGGGATATACAGTGTACGGCCCCCCCCAGGATATACAGTGTACGGCCCCCCCCAGGATATACAGTGTACGGCCCCCCCC
Source organism: Rhinella marina (assembly GCA_900303285.1). Lineage (NCBI taxonomy): Eukaryota > Metazoa > Chordata > Amphibia > Anura > Bufonidae > Rhinella > Rhinella marina. The sequence goes on from ONZH01012708.1 coordinate 217,069, forward strand.
CAGGATATACAGTGTACGCCCCCCCCCAGGATATACAGTGTACGGCCCCCCCCCCAGGATATACAGTGTACGGCCCCCCCCCCCAGGATATACAGTGTACGGGCCCCCCCCCAGGATATACAGTGTACGGGCCCCCCCCCAGGATATACAGTGTACGGCCCCCCCCAGGTTACTACTGTCTTCCTCCACCATGCTTTACACTACAGCACAGTAGGTACTCTTGGAGAGCAGTAATAGAATGGTGTATAAAAAGCCGCTTATACTCCATCGGCAGGGCCCCGCAGTCCGTCATGGGGGGGTCTCATGGATTGTTTTTCTTTTCCTCCTCGGCAGTCCGGTCCTTTGGAACAGAAGATCGACCTACAGAGCGGCCGGTGCCTCCCCGAGATGAAGTGTTTGAATACATCATATTCCGGGGGAGCGACATCAAGGACCTCACTGTGTGTGAGCCCCCCAAACCTCAGTGCTCCCTGCCTCAGGACCCTGCAATAGTCCAGGTACGGACTCCCCCATGGGTGTCACAGGGGTAACTTGCTGTGATTGGCAGACACTTTGTAGGGGGTTGTCAGGCCTGTGATTGGCAGACACTTTGTAGGGGGTTGTCAGGCTTGTGATTGGCGGACACTTTGTAGGGGGTTGTCAGGCTTGTGATTGGCGGATACTTTGTAGGGGGTTGTCAGGCTTGTGATTGGCGGATACTTTGTAGGGGGTTGTCAGGCTTGTGATTGGCGGATGCTTTGTAGGGGGTTGTCAGGCTTGTGATTGGCGGATGCTTTGTAGGGGGTTGTCAGGCTTGTGATTGGCGGATGCTTTGTAGGGGGGTTGTCAGGCTTGTGATTGGCGGATGCTTTGTAGGGGGTTGTCAGGCTTGTGATTGGCGGATGCTTTGTAGGGGGTTGTCAGGCTTGTGATTGGCGGATGCTTTGTAGGGGGTTGTCAGGCTTGTGATTGGCGGATGCTTTGTAGGGGGTTGTCAGGCTTGCCACACAGAGCACCCGCCGCTCCTCTAACATGCATGGTGGGGTCCCCCTTCCCCCACAGAGGTGTCTCGGTCCTCTGAGGCCTGCTGATGCATCCTGAATGGGGCACTCGTCTGACGCTCCCTTATTAGGGTGTTAAAACTGGGGTGTCATACCGCAGACAACCCCATTACAGAGGAGGCCTAGCAACAAGGGGGTGAAACAAGTTCTGTCTGTGCTTGGTTAACCCCTTCAAGACCGGGCGATTTCCCGTTAGTTCATTTTCGTTTTTCACTCTTCACTTTCCAAAAGCCGTAACTTTTTTATTTTTCCATCATTCACATAGCCATTTAGAGGGTTGGTATTTTTCAGGTCAAGTTGTATTTTCTATGTGGGTTTTCATTTTTACACCATTTCCTTTGTGCTAAAACTGACCTGTTACTTTCATTCTCCAGGTCAGTGTGATGACGATACCAGTTTGTATAGTGTTTTTTTTTTTTTTTTTTTTTGCAGTTTAATACTGAGAAAAAAACAAACTTTTTTTTTTTCTTTGCATCACCATATCTGACTAGACCCCCCCCCAAGTTTTTACTTTTATGTGTATGGCGCTGTGTGAGGGCTCATTTTCTTGTGGGACGATCTGTTTGTTTTTTTATACCATTTTTGGACGTGTATTGACTTTTTGATCACTTATTTAAATTTTGTGTGAGGTAAAATGACCAAAAAAATTTTTTTATTTTTTTTTTTTTTGCTGTATGGGATAGTTGTTTTTATAGTTTAATAGTACGGTGTTTTCACATGTGGCGATGCCCATGATGCTTATTTTTTTTTATTTCTTTTGATTTTTGGGTAAGGGGGGGGTGATTTTAATTTATATTTTTGTATATTTTTAAACATTTTTTTTTCTCCACTTTTTGATAGTACCCATAGGATAGCAGTCATTAGATTTCTTTTCTCATACACTCCAAGGTACTAGCATTGGAGTCTATCAAAACTACACTATGGGCCACATTTACCAAAACTTTCTAACAGGAAAACCCTTAGTTGCCCATAGCAACAGATCAGAAGGCGCCTTTCATTTTTTTCAGAACGTTTAAAGAACTCCCACAAAAATGTTTATTCTCTGACCTGTTAGAAAGCTGCATGATGTAATCTGTAGTGAATGTCATCTTCTCATCAGAGACTGTATCTGTGAGTTATCCCCTCTCTTCTAATTGTAGCTGGGTCATGTGACCAACTCCCTGACCTCCAACTGACCCAGGACAGGAAGCCAGTTACTGCTCTATTCATTCCTATGAGACTGAAAGTGAGGCTCCCATAGGAATACATAGAGAAATAGACTTCCTGTCCACACATAAGATGCTGTGTTATCTGGTGAGTCTGATTGCTGGTCACATGACACAGATGAGAAGCATCAGGGAGATATAACTCACTAATACAGACACTGGTAAGAAAATGACATTCACTACAGATTACATCATGTACATTTCTAGAAGGACATGGAAATTTTTTTTTGCTGGAGTTCTTTAAGGAATTAAAAGGTGACCTCTGATTGGTTGCTATGGGCAACTAAGGGTTTTTCTGTTAGGGCCCCATCGTCTATGTTCCTATGGAGCCCTGCCGCAGGAGCCTCTCCCTAGGAACTAATGTGCACCAGCCTCTTATCACTCAGGAGGACCGAGGCAGCCGTACACTACATCCAGTGGGAGCACGCACTTCCGGCCATGTCTCGGCTTCCCCGGCAAGGATCTAGGGAGCCGGGACATGGCTGGAAATGCATGCTCCCGGTCTTTAAACCCCTCAGGTACCATGGCATCCGGGAGGTTAATGTACACGTTCGACATTCTCTTCGATCGCATGCATTAGTCCCCGGTGCCTGCTGTTTAAAATGCGGGCGCCATTTTTAAATACCCAACCACCAACGTAAATTTACGTGAGCCGGCTGGGAAGGGGTTAAAGCCTTATTTTTATGTTACAAGGGCTTCTCCTGGCTGTCTGGAAAATGTTTCTGGGTGCTGACCTGTGGAGGGAAACTCAGTGCTTAAAGGGGTTATCCAAGTCTATAAAGTGTCCCCGCATGTGTCGGGCCCCTCACACTGAAACTACTTACCTGGCCCTCTGCGCTGCTCCTGGTCCCCACAGCACTGACGCTTCTTCCCCTGTGGGGGGACAAGCAGCCAGTGGCAGACAGGGACCCGGGATTCTAGGGCGGTTTGTCCCTGCCTGTCATTGGATGCTCCCTCCTCCCCCTTTCTCGACACCAGATGTCATTGTGAGGGGCCCCCGACATATGGGGGAGCATTTTATAGACCTGGATAACTGCTGTCCTGCCACCGTGCGGCGGAGGGCTCCTGCTGCCCCATGTCAGCACCCAGCAAGATTTTCAGACTAGCTCGGAGAACCCCTTTAAGTCCATGTTTCAGCATCAGACGTTCCCTAAAGATCACTTGTGTTTCTCCGCAGTCTTCTCTGGGATCCACTACTTCAACGTCCTTCAACAGTGTGAACTCCTACGCTCCGTTCAGCAGGATGCCGGCCTATAACCAGTTTAACGCCAATCCTCTGGTGGCCCAGCAGTTTGGATCTGTTGGAGTTGGTAAGTTGATTTAGACTGGAAGTCTCCTCCCCTTAAAGAAGAACTCCCGCAAAAAGTTTTATTCTCTGATCTATTAGAAAGGTGCATGATATAATCTGTAGTGAATGTAATCTTCTTATCAGAGAATGTATTTGAGTTATCCCCTCTCTTCTAATTGTAGCTGGGTCATGTGACCAACTCCCTGACCTCCAACTGACCCAGGACAGGAAGCCAGTCACTGCTCTGTTCATTCCTATGAGACTGAAAGTGAGGCTCCCATAGGAATACATAGAGAAATTAGACTTCCTGTCCACACATAAGTCTCTGTGTGAGTTGGTGGGTCTAATTGCTGGTCACATGACACAGATAAGAAACTTCAGGATGATATAAGTAAAAAATACAGACACTGGTAAGAAAATGACATTCGCTACAGATTACATCATGTACATTTCTAGCAGGACATGGAATAATTTTTTTTGCGGGAGTTCTTTAAAGGAGTTGTGCACAGGATGCGGGATAACCATCTGAGCAGTGGGTGTCCGATCCCTGGCGCCCCCACCGATCACGAGAACGGGGGTCCCGTTCCCCTAAATGAATGGAGAGGCAGGTGACGCACGAGAGCTGCCGCTCCGTTCACTCTGTATGAGACCGCTTCCGGCTTAAAGATGAATGGAGCCGCAAGGCACACGTTCTCCAGTCTATTAGGAATGGGGCCCCTATTTTCGATATCATTGGGAGTCCCAGTGGTCGGGCCCCTGTCACTGATCAGATTGTAATGCCCTATACTGTGCATTGGAGGACACTTTAGAACTTTGCACATCCAGTTCTGTTTAAAGGGAAACTTTTACTTAGAAAACGCGTATTAAACCGTCATGATGCCAAAGTTGTCTTTGCTGGGCCAAGTCATTCAACTGCCCGCGTTATGTACATTTGGGTCTTAAAGTCAAGGTGGCTGTGGCTTTTTGCATTATGTCAAGCTCGTGGCGCCCCCTTTCCTTCTCCTTAGTGTTTGGTAGAATTTCCCATTCCCTCGATGCCGGACACTTGAACGTATTCTTGTGCACGCGCTGTGTCCCCGCAATTCCCTATACATTGAACCGCTGAAAAAACTAGCTTGAAGCGGCGGAGATCACTGTACAGGTGAGGGAATTGTGGGGACACGGTGCCTATATGGCGAGAATACGTTTGAGCGTCCGACACTGAGGGAATGTTCTATCAATCAAACACTAAGGCCTGTTTCAGATGAGCAAGTGTCACGTTGCGGACTCGCGGCATGTGTCTGCGGCAGATCTCGTCCTAAACTTCCCGCACTGCTGGGGTCGCATAGCATTACATTGATTTATGCTATGTAACGCTTACAGTTCTGGAGTGTATTGGATAACACTGACAGCATTATGTCAGTGTTTTCCAATACATTCCTTAACTGTAAGGATGAAACTACTGATCCATTTATTTCTATGATAAGCAAGTATGCATGCTGGGTGATGTAGTTTCCCAAACGCTGGAGTGCTGCACGTTGCCCACCCCTGTAATAAACTACCCACTCACCATTCTCAGCCTCCTTTGTTTCTCGCAGGACTGAGAGACTTCTTGGTCCGATGACCTCTGTGACCAGTCACAGGCCTCAGCAGTCACAACAGCTTGACCAGTACAGCACTGCTGAAGCCCTGTGGGGACTGAAAGTGGCTGAGAACGGAGCAGCGATGGGACTGCAGACAGATGATAGCCTACCAATATCTGATGGACTAGGGTCCGACACCCATCAGCTGTTGGCTCCATCGTTTGTTGCTTGTTATTGCGAAGCTGCCTCCATTCACTTCACTGGACAGTTACTGAGAAGACCTGGGTGCTGGGCCCCCACTAATCAGATATTGATGGCCTATCCTGAGGTTACATTTTCTTAGGTTTCTTTTTTTTTTTTTTTCTGAAACAGGAAACTCCTTGAGCTCAATAGGTGCTGACGGTACAAGCGGTGCTTCTCTACCCCTGGCTAGCGGTGACGGCTCTTCATTTAATCAAGAAACGAGAAAAATCCAGTCCTCTCAAGGTAAGGCATACAGAATGTCCCTTTACTTCTGTGCTCTTCTGCTCAACCCCCATGCGATAAGTTGCCCTTTAGGCGCACTCCATAAGGAGATATAGTACTCCCCGAATTATGGTAAACTGTACATCCCAGATAACGACTCCACCTTCCTCCAGGGCGAACAACCCCTTTGATAGACTCTTTGCGGAAGAGCCCAACACTAGAACAAGGCGTCCAAACTGCATCCATTGCCCAGGCGCCGGGGCCAGCGGGTAGAAGAAGTCCTTTAAGTTCGAGAGCTTTGCCATCCCTAAGCCAAAAGACATTGGATAATTCAGAGCAAAGAAAAGGTGAGAAAAGAGACCATTGATTGCTGCGATCAGCCATGTGCGTTGTGCTTGGATCTTCATGTGGTTGCTGTTTTGCAGCTGATGCGCACAAATCCTCAAGGCCTGACACAGACCTGCTCAGGAACGACAGACAGGACCCCAACAAGAGGCAAGCAGGTGAGGAAGCATGGACGTCATTGGGAGCTGCTGATCGATACCCCCCACCAACCCTGTGCTGACTACTGTAGTAGTCCTGTGTGCCCTTCACAAGTGAATTGGGCTGGCTGCAGATCTTTGCCCAGCCAGGGTGCAGCTCCAAGATGGCAGTGTATGCCCTTAATTCTACAAATCTGTGATGTCCGGGAAGTCTCTTAGCGTAGTGGGACATTGTGCCAGCCCTCTCGGCCACCATGCACCCATATCAAGTGATGTACTCTGGCAGCATGCCTTCACTTTGTAGGATGGCAATACCTGTTTAGTGGTAGGTGTGGCAGGTAATATGGCTTCATTCATTCACCAGTATTCAGTCTGGCAATACCCAGGGCTAGCCTAATACTCCACTTATTGGATTTTCTTAAAAAGAAGTCTCCATGTAATAAGGAAGCCAATGTTTAGATGGCCCAAGCGTACACACGTTCATCTTCCGGCACATGCTGAATCAGCGGGTATTTATATGTAATATGTATGCACTTATCTGCCCCATAGTGTTGATATTTCTTCATTCTCCCTTCCAGCCGCTGTTGGAGGACCTCAGCCCAGGAGAGGTCGTGGTGGTCACCGGGGGGGCCGAGGAAGGTATAGCGTAAGAAGAGACGGCCCTATGAAGTTTGAAAAAGACTTTGACTTTGAAAGTGCTAATGCACAGTTTAACAAAGAAGAAATCGACAGGGAGTTTCACAATAAGTTAAAAATAAAAGGTGGGTAAATGTGAGCTTGTCCGATGCTATTGTGACTATATCTGGTGAAACAGACCGTTTTATCCCCCTCCCCTGACACCGCCGATCAACTGTTTGATGAGAAGCCAGCGCTGCATCCTGGTCTTCACACTACGTCTCTTCTCCTGTGGAGCGGCAATGTATAGTGTAGCTACAAGCGCTGACTCCATTCACTTCCATGGAGCGCTGCCTACATTTATCTAGTTATATTATAATACATGAATAATAAACACTTTGTTTTTACAAGATATGGGGGTCATTTATGAACAGATATATGCCACTTGGCGCAGATTCAGTCACATGCCATGTTGCGGCAGAATCTACAACCTCTTCCCAGCTCATGCCAGATCTTCAGAAGGGGACAGGCTGGTAGGATGGTCTCATTCATACATTTTCTACTCCTGCTTTATGAGTAGAAAATGGTCTGAATGTAAGACCGCAAGGAAGCTAGCATTTAGAATCGGCAGTTAATACAGCAACGTTATGTAGATGTTGGCTTCTCTACATAAGTCCATGGGATCCAGCGCTGGACCTTAAGATCTGCCTCTAAAACGCTGGTTTTATTAAATGTGCCCCTGTTTGTTGTCACTGCATTCCAAGACCTGGAAAAATTTTATTTTTCTGACAACATAAGCTTGTTGGGGCTAATATATTAGATTCCTCAAGGGACAATTATCCTGTTAGCTGATCAATTTAAAACCCCTGCACCACCAGTTTAATATCTCTGGCTCTGGAGAAGATAGAGATATGAGCCTGGTCTTGTTAGCTGCCAATCTAAGCTTTAAAACAAGTCCAGGCACATCAGCTCCTCTACATTTGGAGATGCTGCCTTTTTAGAATTTGATTTGGGAGTGGAAACAGCTGAAACCTGCTTTCACTTTCAGCTGCTGTGACTACATAATCAAATTCTGAAGGCTATAACTCCTAATGTAGAGGAGATGCTATAATTCTGGACTCTTAAACAAAACCAGACCCATATCTTTATCTTCTACAGAGCTATAGATATGATGGCTTAATGCAGCTCTGCTACCCGAGCTCTACTCAGGCCGAACTGTTGAGATCCTTTTTCCAAAACCCTAAGCAGAGCTAGGCCAAAACTGCTACAGGGTTAAACACCTTTGACAAAAACTACTTGTAGTTTCAGTGGTTACCTTGAGTCAAAAAAGTTGCCATATATTTTTGTCTGCAATCTTATTTATTTAATTTTTCAGACCTCCGATATTCATTTTATATCCTGCTCCTACTTTCATACTTTTCTCATGTGAATGTGTCCCCCCCCCCCAGTAATACATGCCGGATGTGAGGTCTGTGTGTCCAGGTTTCTGCTGCCTTTCCTAGCTGTCACATATCAGCACAGCTTTATCCCTGTACTGATTTCCCCTTTCTACAGCTGTTGTGGATTCTCTACTCATTTGTACTGAAACACTGAGTTTGTAGAGCTGCGCTCTGCTTTTTCTGGACCCTTCTACGCAGCCTGTGCTCCCCCGCCAACTACCCGGTGTGTGCTTTCCTCATCATCTGCAGCCTCTGCTGCATTAGGTGCCGTCCTTGGATCCTTTGCCCCCCTCCTTTCCACATTGTAATCTGCTGTGTGCAACTTCCTCCCCTTCCTTGCTTCTATCTTTTACAACCGAGATAAGGAAGGGGGAGCAGAGAGTTTCATCAGGAGCAGAACTCCGAGGGGTCCATGTCAGATTCAACATCACTAGCAGCTAGGTGAAGGACTCGCGCAAACTCGGCAGAAGCAAAATGCTGGGTATTTTTTTGAATGCGAACTGTGCAGAGGATTGCTTCATTTTGCATTTAGGAAGCAAATGAACATTGAATATAATTGTCCCTCGCCTTTTAATTAGGCAGTGTCTCCTCATATTACCATCCTGGTATGTTGTCAGTTCTATTTCTGCCTCTGGTCAGAAGAGTGACCATGTCTGTACGTATCATTCATGTGAATATCTGTTCATTATTCTGCTTCTGCTCTTCCAGACGACAAACCAGAGAAGCCAGTAAATGGGGAAGATAAAGCAGACTCTGGGGTGGACACTCAGAACAGTGAAGGAAACGCAGAGGAGGAGGAAGTGCCGACGAGCTGTTACTACGACAAAACCAAATCTTTCTTCGACAACATCTCCTGTGATGATAACCGGTACGAAGCTCGTTGTGACCTTAGTAGTTTAGAGTCAAATTTCACAGGTGTACTGCACTGATCGTTTCCTTGCATGTTATTACTGCACTGATCGTTTCCTTGTATGTTATTACTGCGCTGATCGTTTCCTTGCATGTTATTACTGCACTGATCGTTTCCTTGCAAGTTATTACTGCGCTGATCGTTTCCTTGTATGTTGTTACTGCGCTGATCGTTTCCTTGCATGTTATTACTGCACTGATCGTTTCCTTGCAAGTTATTACTGCGCTGATCGTTTCCTTGTATGTTATAACTGCACTGATCGTTTCCTTGTATGTTATTACTGCGCTGATCGTTTCCTTGCAAGTTATTACTGCGCTGATCGTTTCCTTGCAAGTTATTACTGCGCTGATCGTTTCCTTGTATGTTATTACTGCGCTGATCGTTTCCTTGTATGTTATTACTGCGCTGATCGTTTCCTTGTATGTTATTACTGCGCTGATCGTTTACTTGTTATCATTTACTTATGTTATCTCTGCACTGAAAGAGAATCCTACCTTCACATCCAGCTGGCAACTGATTTTGCTGTGGGAGCCTAGCCTGCTAGGTGTTTCTCTGGCAGCAGCCTATCCCTAGCTTTTTCCCGCTAAATCTTTGGTGGAATTTAGGCTGCTGTAAATGGTTCCAGGCAGGGCAATGGAGGCTTGTTTGCCTTTCCTATGACTGCCTTGCCCAGTTGTTGGTTTGCTTCAGCATTTTAGCGGACCCGCAAAAATATGGTCGTGTGAATGGGGCCTAAGGCCGTTTTCACATGACCTTATCCGTTTTGCGGTCCACGTCTCTCAGATCCGCAAAACAGATACTGGCTGTGTGCATCCTGTCTTTTCCTTCTGCAGGTCCCGCACTATGGAACAAATGCCTATTCTTGTCCCCAAAACGGCCAAAAATAGATCACGTTCTATTTTTTCTTTTTGCCGGGTCATGGACACAGTGTGCTGTCCGTATCTTTTGCAGCCCCATTGAAATGAATGGGTACGCGTCCGATCCTCCAAAAATAAAATATGATCGGATGAGGACTGAATATTTGGTCGTGTAAATGCGCCCTTATGCATATATGAAGTTTCATATGCAGCTAAAATTTGTGTAGACTTTTTTTTGTGTCAATTTCAAATGTATGTAAAATCTACCAAAAATACATGAGTTTTTTTTTTTTTTTTCCTGTTTTTAGAGAGCGAAGACAAACGTGGGCAGAAGAAAGGAGGCTTAACGCAGAGACATTTGGACTTCCTATGCGTTCAAACAGAGGGCGTGGGGGCTTTCGAGGTCGAGGCGGTGGAGTAGGAGGGGGTATGGGTTTCCGTGGAGGCAGAGGCCGTGGAGGTGAAAGGAGAGGACCCCCTCCAGGAGGCAACTTTGGGGCTCCCCGAGGATATCGCGGTGGATTCAGCAGAGGACGAGGAGGACGGGAATTTTCAGACTATGAATACAGGGTGAGGAATGGTTTACTCTTGCAGTAACCTGAGCCAGAATCGAGGTCTTACCAATCACACGAGGCTTTGTGAGTGTAAAAGTGATTGTCTGGAGATCACAACGTCTTGTCGTATTTTCCTCCGGATGGTTTGAGGAAACAGATGGAAAGTACCTTAATCTATAATTAGTTTCTGTAAGTGACTTGTTTTAAAGGCTATGGAACCCTTTAGGCTCCATTCACACGTCCTGGAAATGGGTCCGCATCCGTTCCGCAAATTTGCGGAACGGGTGTGGACCCATTCATTTTCAATGGGGCCGCAAAAGATGTTGTGTGCCGTCCGCATCCGCACTTCCGGTCCGCGGCCCTGCAAAAAAAATAGAACATGTCCTATTCTTGTTGGCATCCACGGACAAGAAAAGGCATTTTTATCATAGAGCCGGCCATGTGCGGTCCTCAAAATGCGGAACGCACATGGCCGGTGTCCGTGTTTTGCGGATTTGCAATGACATACGGACGTGTGAATGGAGCCTTAGGGGCATTTTCTGGACTCGTTTTGAGCTAAAATAATTTTTTTTTAAAATTTTCTTCAATACAGATTTTCAGCCCCTGTAGAGTCCTGAGGTTCTCCAGGCTCCGTGCTTGTGCTGACGGCCCCTTATCTTTCATCTCCCACTCTATAAACGCTCATTATAGCTCAATTGCTATCTTACTAATGAAATCACACTGAGGGACTCTTATCAAGGCCTACACGCCACAATTGTGGCGTAAAAAAGTTCCACATGGCGCACGGCATGTGCTCACCATAGTTTGCGACTTTTTGAGATTCTTAGCGCAGGACCATGGGGTTGCATAACCGCCGCACTTACCATAACTTTCGTCAGAAAGCGGTGGAGGTTATAGCTGAAGTCTACGCCAGCCTGTAGCTGGCGCATTGCATGGCGGACATGCGCCATATTTGTTAAGAAGCTTCTGCGTTCAGCATCCGCCAGTCTTGATAGATTTCTCCCAGTAAGTGTTTAAGAGCTGTTAGTAGTTCAGAGATGAGGGCTATACTTGACCGGCAGATAACGGCTCAAATCAAAAGGTTAACCCTTTTATGGGGAAAAACTGAAGAATTTTTAATGAAGACCAATTTAAAAAAAATGACTAAAATGCAATCAATGTCTGAGATCTAAAAAAATGTAACCTATAAAAAAAGAAAACCACAAAGGAGCGGTGGTATTAAATGGCGGCCTTTCAAATAAATACCTGACCGCGTAATTCCAAATGCGCCTGGTCTGATGGCTTAGCGGCTCTCCACTCTGCCTCCCATGGAAGGGGTGGGTGTCATAAATGGGGCGCCCCCTCTGATGTCCATGTAACCGTACAGGCTGTATGGAAAGGATTTGGCCTCATGAGACATCCCCCTTTTTGATGGTGGGTGTATAGACCATGGCTCAGATTCACTAATGTGTCTGTGCCTAAAATATGTCTAAAATGTGGCGCAACTTTCGACTTGTTCGAAAAGGGTGACGAGGCTAATCGGAAAGGGGTGCAGCTTCACCGGAGAGGATGCCGCGCCTAAGACGCACCATTTTATTCCACAATTCTGGTGTAAAATTCAGCCAAGCAGTAGTTAGTAGAGCAGTCTGGCTGTTGTGAAACTACAACTCCCAGCATGCTCCATTCATTTCTATAAGGCTTCATTCACACGACCGTATTTTGTTTCCGTGTCCGTTCCGTTTTTTTTTTTTTTTTGCAGACCGTATGCGGAACCATTCATTTCAATGGGTCCGCAAAAAAAAAGGAAGGTACTCCGTGTGCATTCCGTTTCCGTATGTCCGTATTTCCTTTCCGCAAAAAAGATAGAACATGTCCTATTCTTGTCCGTTTTGCTGACAAAGATAGGCATTGTTACAATGGATCCGCAAAAAAAACAGAAACACGGATGCCATGCGGAACGTCATCCGTTTTTTTTGCGGATCCGCAATTTGCGGACTGCAAAACACATACGGTCGTGTGAATGAAGCCTAAGGGTTCTTAGAAGAGCAGAGCAAGTATACATGCTGGGAGTTGTAGTTTCATAACAACAGGAGTGCCGGAGGTTGCCTACCCCTGCGGTAGAGTGAGAGGAGTGTCCCTCCCTGCACCACATTCACCATCCAGCCTGAGCCCCTGTGATAAATCTGGTGCCGGTCCAGACGGCCGGGCTATAGGCTTAGTAAATGTGCGCCAATGTATTAAACCTGCAGCCGCTCGTCTATGTACGGATTCCACAACCTAATTTTTTTTTTTTTTTTTCTTCTTCTTTTGCAGAAAGACAACAAGGTGGCCGCCTAGTCGAGAACGGAGGGTGTGCAACTTTTTTTTTTTTTTTTTAAAGTTTTTGGTCACACTCTGGAAAACTTGTTTTCAGTCTTTTTGTGAAGAATGACGTTTCTTGCTGTATATCTTGTCACCAGCACTGGGGGAGGTGGGGGTCGGCTGCTTCACGAGGCTTCTTCAGTGCAGTGGGGCCCTGCCGGAAATTGTCCTTTCTCTTATAAATTTTTATATTCGGAGGTCCCTGCAACACTAAAGGACGGGAGTCGATAAGTTGGTTCAGCATGATCTCTTTGCAGTAGACGACTGACGTCTTTTGGGTATGAATATTCTGACGCGTTTTTACAAAGTACCATAATAGTTCAATCTCTGAGCTTTGATGCCCTGAAGGGTCCTATTGAGTTTTTTTTTTCTTTTTTTCTTCTAATATTGTATAAAAGGGGGCGTGACCCCCTCCACCCCTTCTCCAGATAGCAGCACATTTAGTTGGGAAAAAAAAGAACAATCTTACCGCAATTCCTTAGGCAAAGGACACTTTTTTTTATATTGTCGTGAGATTGCGTTTATCCCACTGCCAAAGACGTCCCCTCCCCCCCCCACCGAGCTTTGTATAGGTGTAAAAACAAAAAAAACCTTTGTACCCAGAGTCTAATGGCTTGTACGAGACCACCTCGCAGCTTTCTTCTACATGAAGCTTCCATTAGATGTAAAGTTTTTTTTTTTTTTTTCTATAGGCAGAGAGTAAATACGTATTTTGAAAGTGTCGCAACGTTTAAACTTTACCAGTTTTGGAACTTTAACTCATTGTGCACAGAACTAGCTTACGTGCAGGGGCGGGAGTCATGTGTCGGGCACTTTAATTAGGTTTGCCTCTGTCCTTTTTTTTTTTTTCACTTTTCATCTCTTTTTTTTTTTGGTGTGTTTTATGTTGCTTCCCCATTCACATCCTAAACGTCTGATGGTTGCACTTGGGGGAAATAGACGGCGGGTTGGTTCCACCCCCTGTCAGTCACGGGACCTAAAGCTTAAAAATGCACTGGCCTCTGGTTTAACTCTTGGCGCTGCTTTGGATGTGAATGGAGAGTATCGTCAATGCAGGAGAAGTAATTTGCGCAACCCCATTTGTACAGTGAGATGCTGAAGGCGTAGGTGACGATGACGCCGCAGAGGTCTCTCGATAAACCTCTGTGTAATTGTGACCCCCCCCAACTGGGCGTTTGGCTTTTGCGTAAGGGACCATTGAAGGGGTCGCTCAGGGTTAGAGAACTCTGCGGCTTTTCTTCTAGAGACGTCACATCCGCCCGTGCGCTTAGTGCGGTATTGGCACTCGGCTCCATTGAAGTAAATCTTCAGTGAGGTCTGGAAGAAAGCAGCCAGGTTTTTTTAATCCTGGACGACCCCTCTTAACACCGGGCACCGGAGTCATCAGCACGACCTCTTTAAATGAAGGCACAGATTGATCTAACTGGAAACAGATTAATTTAAGGTTAAATCTCTTGTACACGGCTCTTTCATGAAGTCTGGTCAGTGGCAGTAGCGGCTAGTAGATTAGCGGTCCTGTGCGTACAACATGGCTTCCTCCTCTGCCTAGGCCGCAGGGTTCCCTTTAATAGTAGTAAACGCTTTTGCTTTTCTTCTTGTAAAAATCTAGTAGTCGGAGGCTGAGGATTTCCTCCCCCCCGCCTTGGGATCCCGTCTTAGATTTGAGTGAAGGTTTAGCAATTCTAGTGAAGGCGCCGATCGGGAAATCTTCAGTCTCTCGGCCTAAACGGTGATGACCAAACCTGAGGGGGATAACCGCCGTGACGTCACTGCCTCCCCCCCCCCCATCATCATTGGGTTTAAATCCAGTTATTAGGGTTTAGTTATACACGGGAACGCCCTGTCTGTGAATACTGCAAAAAGGGATCCAAAGATGTCATAGGGTTTTATTTTATTTTTTGTTTTCTGGGAAAATGGACATTTTGCTCTGCGAGGGTTTTTGTTTTTTTTTGTGTTTTGAAGGTTGTGACAAAATGTTAAAATTCACCTTGTTTAGGCAAAAACTGAAGTATTTGTAAAGTAGCATCGTCCACATCCGTAACTTATTCCGATGGCCAAGGCGCACGTCACGGTCTGCAATGTGGTTTTTCTCAGCCAGCGCTTGAAGGGGTGTTCCCCTCTCATCAGGTAATGGTAGTTGTCATCACTTTATGGTTGGTGGGGGGAAGGGTATCGTTACCAGCCGCTTTATGCTCCGGTACCCCAACCGATCCGGAGCAGTTCTGCAGCCCCCCCGGCCACTCGCTGCGGAGGGAACAGAAGCGCCCCACTTCTCAAGTGAATGGAGGTTGCTGCTGTTTCCTGCATAGCGGCTGACAGGGAGCGCCGACGTGCAGGACAAGTGACGCAGCGCTGACCCAGGATTTATTGGTTAGACCCCCACCAGTCATAAATGTGTGGTATATCCCAACACTTTGAGAGAGGAACACCCCTTTAAGGAATTGTGTTAGCGCTCCATTTACTTGTAGAGTTTCCTTATACCTCTGTGTAACTTGTCTTGTTCTCTAGTCACATCCAGAGCTGCATTAACAATACCACAGGGAAGGGAGATGCCGCCTTTAACAGCTTAGGCTGAGCTCACATCACCGTTTTTCCATTTCTCTGATCCATCAGAAGAATAAAGAAAAAAAAAAACGGATCCTGAGTATCAGTTCTGCACATTCTGCATCCGTTTCAGCCATTTCCGTCTGAGATCCGTTACTTTAGACGGAAAAAAATGTCCTGCATGCAGTATTTATTTATTTTTTTCAGCCTAAAATAACGGATCTCAAACGGATTGTGCAGAACTGATACTTGTTGTTCATTAAATATATATATTTTAATTTTCTGTTGTGATGGATCAGGAGAACAGAAATAAATGGTGTGAACTCGGCCTTAGATCTAGGCACTATCCAGGAGTAGAAAAACAAAACTGGTTTCTTCAAAAAGCAGCGCCACACCTGTCCACAGGTTGTGTGTGGTATTGCAGTTTCACTTCAACACACCCAACCCATGGATGAGGTGTGACACGGTTTCTTGAAGGCAGCCATGTTTTCTTTATTCCAGACCAGTGATCAGCAGCCTTCGGCACTCCAGCTGCTGTGAAACTACAACTCCCAGCATGCACACTTGGCTGTTTTTCTAACTCCCATAGAAGTGAAAGGAAGATTCTGGCAGTGGCGAGGTTGCTGATCCCTGTTCTAGACACCCTTTAAGATCCTGTTATGTGCCATCATCTCTCCTGCAAGATGGAAGGTTTGACCCAATCCCCCTCAGATCAGACTACTGAACAAGGCATCTCATGGTCCGTGCTAACACTGGGTCAGCAGGGGGCAGCAGCGAGATGTCTGATCCTGCCGCCTCAGTGCAATTGTGTAGGGCAATTTTTGAATACCGCTCTGGATGTGAGTAGAGTATAACGATACAACCCATTCACAATGTAACATCAGCGGACACGTCGGCTGTATGCAGGACTTGCTCATTTCACCTGGCACCTTTAGCATGAACCGTGGATGCCATTGGGTGGCATTGTTCATGTGCTCCTAGATGGCAGTGTCCGGTGCCCAGCTAGGGACATGCTGAAGGGCCACGGGACGGGCATGTGTATATAACCTATCGTATGGACAAGGTTCAGATTTGGCACTTTATAATGAGACAAAAGGCAAACATATTGCACTTGCTGTAGCGGGATTGAGCAACCTCCTGCTGCAACTCTCAACATGCACACTCCTGTAGAATTGAATGTAGCATGCTGGGAGTTGTGGTTTCACAACCTGACCTCCTTTGCTCTTAGTATGTGTAGACAGCCATATTTAGCCACAGGACCACTGTTTGTACGTGTAAGCTGGTAATGCATGCTTTATTGATTTCCGGCCAGTGGCTATAGAACTACAACTCCCAGCATGCTAGGAGTTGTTGGGGAGCGCTGCTTTTGGGAAAGGTTTGGCCATAGTTTCCGCCCCCTTTATTCTGTCTCTACATAGATGTGTTATCCGTCTGCATCTAACAAATAGTGGCTGAGTATGGCTGCCCACACAACACAAGACAATGTGGTCTCTAAACGAGATGGTCTGTGACTGGAGGAGGAATCCTTTCTTCTAGAATAGACAGGTATATATACTACTCCCATCAGACGTAGGCAGAAAGCCTGTATTTTGGCATACAGCCGTGTCAATGTCACCTTAGAGTGGTGCCAAGGTGCATGCCTGCTGTTAAAGGGGTTAACTAGGATTTGGAAAAAACAACAGTGCCACAGCTCTCCACAGGTTGTATCTGGTATTGCAGCTCGGCTCCATCTAAATAAATCAGTGGCGTGCACCGCCAGACACAAAAGGTGGAGAAATGTGATGTTTTTGAATCAGAAATCCATTTTTCTAATCCCGGACACTGCATCGTCTGTCGCTACATCCAGAGCTGCCTTCATAATTCTGCAGGATCGGCATTGTAGGAAACGTCCCGTTCACACCAGGCACTGCTCTTGGTCTGACGTAGCAACATCCCTCCCATAAATCATGACCCGTACAGACAATGAGCCAGCAGGGGGAGCAATAAGATTTGCATGCTTACGGGGAACGGAGTACGAGGCAATCTGCAAATCCCTTATCTGGTTTACTTCCATCTTGATTTACAAAGACGCTGAATCTGTCTGGAATAGCGCATAGACGGACGGGCTGTCGGTCTAGGACGGGGCCACGTGTGGTGCTATCACTGGCTGCAAATCTCATTGTAACATGATGATCCTGACCCGGGGACGGGACGTGAAGTCTATCATGTCTGCGGCCTGATGCCATGCAAAAACTGTACTGTGGGTGATGCTGCTGTGACGCGCTATACATTGCATATTACAGAAGTGCGGACAGAGGATCAGGGTTATATATTTTTCTTTTTTTGTACTTGTACAAAGAACAACGTTGTAATTCTTTTGGAGTTCCTGCCAATTCAAATGTTTTTATTCTAAGGCAGAATTAAAGTTCAATGCAACAAAATCCAGGTTTTGTGTCCTTTGTTCCAGATGAGCGTGCGTGTGCCGGCTGAGACCACTGACCACACACTGTTGTGGTATGACCACACGTGGTGTACATAATGTAGCAGCAACGGACGATGCACCCAATGCTAGTTTCACATTAGCATTTGTCCAGCTGATTCTCCGCAGACCTGCGTTATAATATGGCTGGATCTGACTGACTCTAGTGTGAATCTAGCCTAAGGCCCCTTGCAGACGAGCGTGTGTCACGCTCCAGACTCACAGTGAGGCACCTGTCCTGAACTGCCAGCACTGCTGGGGTTACATAGCATAGCATTGTATTGATTTTGATGCTATGTAACCCTTACAGTTCTGGAATGTATTAGATGACACTGACAATGCTGTCAGTGTTATCCGATACATTCCAGACCTCTAAGGGCTACATAGTATCCTAAATCAATATAATGCTATGCGACCCTGCCAGTGCTGGAAGGTCAGGCTGGGAGCTGCGCTGCGGACTCGTAGCGTGACACCCGCTTGTCTGCAACGGGCCAAACTCGATGTGCTTGAAAATACTCTCCTATAGAGATGAGCAAACGTGCTTGTTACGAGCACTGTATAGCTCTGCTCCCGTGCGAACAAATGCCCGCAGGCATTTCGCACAGGAGCCGAGCGGTACAGTGCTCGTAACGAGCACGTTCGCTCATCTCTACTCTCCTATGTCACGGATCTGTCACAGGTAATGCAATGTGTGCCTAATTTCTTGGGGGAGACCCAAAGGGGACATTTTAGTGCCAAAAGTTTGCATAAGACCTCATTTACATGACAGTGCATCTTGCAATCTGCAAAATGCAGGTACTGTCCGTGTCACATCCACATTTTTTTAGCTTCTGTGGTCTGCATTTTGTGTTATTTTTATATATTTTTTGGAATGGATGTATAGATGTGGAAAGCACACAGATGATTTCTATGTCTGTTCTGCAGAATTAGGACCATGGACCCACTTAAGGGGTTATCCCGCTAGACATAGGTCTGACACGCAGGACCCCCGCGAGTATATTGATGAGCTGGCCAGGGGATAGGTCCCCAATATAACTTGATGGATAATCCCTTTAGTGTCAGTAGGTTCACAAGAAAAATGCAGATGCAACAGTGATAGTCATGTGCATGCAGATTTGTTGCACTGCTCCATTCATTGTGGGGTAGGTGAGTATTCAGTTCTAAAGTACTAAAGGGGCATCACATTGTAGGGTGGGCTTATACATACCAGTTGCATCTGATATTTACAGTATAGGTGAGAACTATTAGATCGGTGGGGCTCTGACAGCTGGGACCCTCACTGAATACAATAACGGGGCCCCTGTTCCCTGTGGAGCCCACCTCCAGTTTGGTATGCCTGCTGCGGCTCTAGTTCTATGGGAGTTATGGAGATTGGTGAGTACAGCGCTTTATTTCTGGAATGCCCATAGAAATGAATGGAGTTAGACTCATGACTCATCGGCTGCTTCTTTATTTTGGGAGGGGATGGGTTACCCATTGCTGTGATTGGAAAGGATCCCAGTGGTAGGACCCCTACCTCTCTAATAGTAATCTCTTGGTAAAAAAATAACCAGACTACCCCGTTAAGGGGGCATATTTAATGTGTGACGGTAGCAAGCACAGGCTGGAGGTGGATAAGAAGGCTTATTCGGGAATTCCCAACGCTCTGCTGTTGTGGAACTACAACTCCCAGTGTGCACTGCCTCCCCCAGCGCCCTGAAAGTTGTAGTTCTGGGTAGAGACGTCTCTACTGCGACAATACGTCGCTCTTATAGCGATGTCACGTGACTAAGGCGGGCCCTTTTAATATCACCGCGACCAGTTGTGATGACGTCGCTATGACGCCAGCCGTAGTGACGTTCTCACCGTGCGCCGGATGTGCAGACAAGTCCGGGAAGATGTCTATCGTGTTCGTGCCGGAGAGGCTCCGCGGGCGGGTGCAGATCCCGGAGGATAACGTGCAGCGGGTGAGAGGCCGAGGGCTGGGGAGGAGGCACAGGAATATAGACTGTATATAGGGTATATATACGTGCAGAACTCTGACGAAATCCCTAGGTACAAGATAAATCAGTGGGGGGATTCATCGAAAGGAAACGTAGACCAGTTACCCATAGCAACCAGCCAGGATGCAGCTTTAATTGAAGCCAGTCGAATGGTTGGTTGCTATGGGTAACACATTGTCCTTTGTACCAGTTTTCCAGACATCTGATTGGCTGCTCTACATAGTTGTGGGAAATGTGTCACTGCTTAAAGGGGTTCTCCAGGCTCTCCTGTATTGATGACCTATTCTCATGATAGGTCATCAATATCAGGTCAGGGGGGTCCAACACCCAGCACCCCCGCCGATCATCTGTATGAGGAGACTTGGGGAGCAGTGTGCACGTGCCTTCTCTCTTCCTGTCTGCTGCTGCTGTCTATGGCAAAGAACAGGAAGAGAGAAGGCACGTGCACACTGCTCACCCTGTGTCCTCATACGCGGGGGTGCAGGGTGACAGACCCCGCCAATCTGATATTGATGACCTGTCTTCAGGCTAGGTCATTAATATTAAAACCCTAGAGAACCCCTTTTAAAGAGGTTTACGAGATCTAACAAATTGTAGGGGTGGATGAGAAAGAACAAAAAAAAAACCAAACTACTACTACTCACCTCGTCGGCAAGGTGAGTAGTAGTTTTTTTTCCCAGACCATTCTCAGCCGCTCCTAATTTTTTTTTCTTCTGTCTGATAAACCCCTAAAGCTTATGTTCCCCAACCTGTGGCTCTCCAGCTGTTCCATAACTACAACTCCCATCATGCCCTGATAGGTTGGGGACCACTGTCCTAAAGATGTGCCATTAAGTAATGTGGGAAAGCCGGGTGTCAAGAATCGCAGGGGCTGTGATGTCACCCATATTGTCATCCAGGAATGTATACATTACCGCCTTAGTGACGTCCACCGTATATGTATAGCAATAGAGAGGGGCTTCCTGCCTGACCATCCCCTGAGCCGTTGGGGTCCTAGTGCATGTCCACGGGACACGGAGTGGCTTAAAAAAAATTATATTCAGAAAACCATCCAATCTATAGAATTCTAAGGGCACACCCACCGGACTCGTGCACGTTTTTCTTATAGCAGGCTATCAGGACACACCCACCAGACTCGTGCACCTTATTCTTATAGCAGGTTATCAGGACACACCCACCAGACTCGTGCACCTTCCTCTTATAGCAGGCTATCAGGACACACCCACCGGACCAGTGCACGTTCCTCTTACAGCAGGTTATCAGGACACACCCACCAGACTCGTGCACCTTCCTCTTATAGCAGGCTATCAGGACACACCCACCAGACTCGTGCACCTTCCTCTTATAGCAGGCTATCAGGACACACCCACCAGACTCGTGCACCTTCCTCTTATAGCAGGCTATCAGGACACACCCACCAGACTCATGCACCTTCCTCTTATAGCAGGCTATCAGGACACACCCACCAGACTCGTGCACCTTCCTCTTATAGCAGGCTATCAGGACACACCCACCAGACTCGTGCACCTTCCTCTTATAGCAGGCTATCAGGACACACCCACCAAACCAGTGCACCTTCCTCTTATAGCAGGCCATCAGGACACACCCACCAGACTCGTGCACGTTTCTCTTATAGCAGGCTATGAGGACACACCCACCGGACTCGTGCACGTTTTCTTATAGCAGGCCATCAGGACACACCCACCGGACTCGTGCACGTTTTCTTATAGCAGGCCTCAGGACACACCCACCGACTCGTGCCTTCTCTTATAGCAGGCCATCAGGACACACCCACCAGACTCGTGCACCTTCCTCTTATAGCAGGCCATCAGGACACACCCACCAGACTCGTGCACCTTCCTCTTATAGCAGGCCATCAGGACACACCCACCAGACTCGTGCACCTTCCTCTTATAGCAGGCCAGCAGGACACACCCACCAGACTCGTGCACCTTCCTCTTATAGCAGGCCATCAGGACACACCCACCAGACTCGTGCACCTTCCTCTTATAGCAGGCCATCAGGACACACCCACCAGACTCGTGCACCTTCCTCTTATAGCAGGCCATCAGGACACACCCACCAGACTCGTGCACCTTCCTCTTATAGCAGGCCATCAGGACACACCCACCAGACTCGTGCACCTTCCTCTTATAGCAGGCATCAGGACACCCACCGGACTCGGCACCTTCCTTATGCAGGCTATGAGGACACACCCACCAGACTCGTGCACCTTCCTCTTATAGCAGGCTATGAGGACACACCCACCAGACTCGTTCACCTTCC
Source organism: Rhinella marina (assembly GCA_900303285.1). NCBI lineage: Eukaryota > Metazoa > Chordata > Amphibia > Anura > Bufonidae > Rhinella > Rhinella marina. The sequence goes on from ONZH01012708.1 coordinate 239,096, forward strand.
TCTTATAGCAGGCCATCAGGACACACCCATTGGACTTCGTGCACCTTCCTCTTATAGCAGGCTATCAGGACACACCCACCAGACTCGTTCACCTTCCTCTTATAGCAGGCCATCAGGACACACCCATTGGACTCGTGCACCTTCCTCTTATAGCAGGCTATCAGGACACACCCACCAGACTCGTGCACCTTCCTCTTATAGCAGGCTCTCAGGACACACCCACCAGACTCGTGCACCTTCCTCTTATAGCAGGCTATCAGGACACACCCACCGGACTCGTGCACCTTCCTCTTATAGCAGGCTATCAGGACACACCCACCAGACTCGTGCACCTTCCTCTTATAGCAGGTTATCAGGACACACCCACTGGACTCTTGTAGTTACATTTAACGTGTCTTTTTTCAGCTCCTGGAAGAGAACGATCAGCTCATCCGCTGCATTGTGGAATATCAGCACAGGGGGAGGGCGGCAGAGTGTTCACAGTAAGTACCGCGCTCATCTTCTGGTCTCTTATCACCATCCAGTCACTAATAATGAAGTGTCTCCAGTTTGGGCTCCAACTCCCTTTTCTGACCCTGGCAATCCAGCGTACAGTGATGCAGCACGACGTCACATGACTTTCTCCACTTTTAGCCCCCCTGGACAAAGCGCGCCCGTCCTTTGCAGTTAGGCAAGCGCTTGTGAGGTTTGGTGCAGTGCACAGCTTAGACAGACGGTGCTGCGCTGCTATCAGAGCGTCTGCAGTGAATGGGAGAAAATCACTTGAGACACCGACAGCTCCACCCTCTGTCTCGGGGCCGGACGTCCCGTCTGCGTACTGCGCCTGCAATCAAACTAGCAAGCTCTTACCTAACTTCAAAGGACGTGTGCGCTTCTGGCTATATGTAGAGAAAGTCATGTGATCGGAGGACAAAACGTCACGCTGCATCAGTGTACGCTGAATAGTCAAGGTCACATGATTTTTTTTTAATTTTTTTTTTGTGGGGGGGGGGCGGGGGTATGTGGAAGTGAGTTGGAGCCCAAACTGAAACACTATTATTACTAAGTGAATGGAGATAACATAATCATGTCCGTATAAATTTATATGACTGCTCAATACGGGCAGCTGTACTCCGACGACCTAATTAAAAATGGCTGATGTGAAAGTGCTGCTGGTCCGGACAGTTGTAGAGTTGTTTCCTGTGTCTGCAACGCATGTACCCCCTGCATTATCAGACCCAGAGGGGCCCCGTTATGTCAACAGAAGCCAAAAGAGTATTCCTTTTGATTAGGGGTGAGCGAATTTAAAATTCAGAATTCGAAGTTGGGTTTGTTACCGGCTGTTTTTATTCACCAAAGTCTCTCTTGCGACTTTGGTTAAAGGGAACCCGTCACCTCAAAAACGCATATAAAACCGCAAGCAGTACGTTACAGTAGCCCCCAATCTGTTAATAATATGTTTGATCCGGTAGTCTGATGTTCGATAGATTCATAAAAACGACATTTTAAGCGCCATCTTGCTGGTCAGCTTGAAGTCAAAGGGACAGCTGCTGTCTTGCTTCAAGTCAAGGTAAGCACGCCCCCTAACCGTCCCCCTCTTTTCTTAGATTGACAGCCTCAGTGCGGCCGGGATCGCATAAGTCTCGTGCATGCACATTGCGCCACTGAAGCCCGGCTCACATCGTGTCTTACCAAGGAGCGCACTGCGCATGTGCAAGACTTATGCGATCTCTGCCGCACTGTAGGCTGTCAATCTAACAAAAGAGGGGGACGGTTAGGGGGCGTGCTTACCTTGACTTGAAACAAGACAGCCGCTGCCCCCTTGACTTCAAGCTGACCAGCAAGATAGCGCTTAAAACATTGTTTTTTGAATCTGTGGAGCATCAGACTACCGGATCAAACATATGATTATTAACAGACTGGGGGCTACTGTGAGGTACTGCTGGCCGTTTTATATGCACTTTTTGAGGTGACAGGTTCCCTTTAAAAAAAATTTTTTTCAACACTACTTTTGATTGCACGCAATAGTTAAAAGGGTTGTCTGGGTTCAGAGCTGAACCTGGACATACCCAGGCAGCCCGCCCAACGTTAGGGCTTTTTTTTTTATGTACGATAACACACTGTCAAGCGGGGGCTTCCGGCCAGCATTGTGTTTGGTGACGTCACCAGCTCCGATGGGCCGGCTTTAGCGCTGCCCTAGCCATTTTACAGGGACGGTGACATCACCAAATACAATGCTGGGCAGAAGCCTCCGACTGGCAGCCCTAAGGAGAGCCCGGATCTCCTAAAAATGCCTTTAGTGGAGGGCATCGGAACATGAAACGCTCCGATGCGGACATCAGGCAGGGGTGAAAATGCAGGTAGGTTCAGCTCTGAACCCGGACAACCCCTTTAAGCAGGCTGCACTAGTCTATAAGTAATATAAACTGCAGAAAATATTTCTTATTGTGGGCACCTATGGGTAACCATTAAATGCACGCTGTCGAGGTTTCCATCCAGAACTTGTCAAAAAGATGGGGGGAGCCATAGCAGTGGGACCAATAAACTACTTGCTGGGGACCCTGCCGGTAGAAGGAGGCCCATTTCAGTACTGTCCAATTATACAACCACTTTAGTATTGTCCAATGCATCTAAAGTATAAGAAGCCACTTTACAAATAGCCTTATGTTTTGTGGCTGCAGCTCTGTAACCATGGAGACACACAGCGCAGCATTAGAGCTGTAGACCCAAAACTAACAACTTTTTTTTAAAAAAAGTTGCTTTTATTTGTTACATTTTGGGTGCAGTGGAGAAGTAGAAACTTGATTGCAGAAGTTCCCTCTTTTTAAAGGTTTTCGTGCAGTTTGGAAATCCCCCTGCCCGGCCAGTCTGCAGCTTGTCACTGGTTTCCTATAGTCGCCCTGAAAATGTTCTCCATACAGCAATGCCCGTCTCTGCACCCTTTGGAGTGTTACTTGAGGGGTGGGTTATTAAGTTCAGCTCCAGTCTGATCCCATAATACTAATGGTGTAATTACAGCTATTGAACTTCCCCCTCCAAGTGGGGGGTGCACACACCGTGTCACATGACCCGTCTCAGCTGAAGGTGGTCATGTGCTGCCCCATGTGACCAGAATGCACCTTTTCAGCCCCTCCCATTTACAGGCGGGGTGAGGATTGTTAAGGGATTATACCAAGTACTATAATTATATTATGGGATCTATCATAGCAACACTCAAAATGAGGGATCAGCAACCGTCAGCACTCCAGCTGCTCTGAGACTACAACCCCCAGCATGCACACTTACATGGGTGTTCTAGCAGCTCCCATAGAGGTGAATAGGGGGTTCTGGGAGTTTTCGTTTCAGCTGGCGGTTGCTGATCCCTGCTGTACATAGTTTGTTTTTCGTATGCACTAAAGGCCACCTCTACTGTATACATACTTTCCTTTAGGCTTCCTTATTTGACAGGTTCCTTATGTTCTCCTTTCATTACCAGGTATCAGCAGGTTCTCCACCGAAATCTTATCTATTTGGCTACAATCGCAGATTCCACCCCCCCACAACCTGAAAAACAGACCACCTGACTCTACATGCGGCCGATGCTGACGTCAAGATATTGATATCGCACCCTAGGATGTGCTGCTCCCATACAGGATACAGAAGTGTAGTTCCAGCTTTCCTCACTGGGTGGTGCTAGATCCCATCGTCTTCCAGTATGTACAGCGTGTTCTGCACACGGCCCAGTCTGCTCCGCAGTGTGGACTTAATATTGTACTAACTAGATGTTACAGTGAGATTCAGTTGTGTTTGCTCCCAAATTATTATTATTTTAAATAAAAATCTTTAAAACCATAACTTGCTTTAAAGTAGATCTTACAATGACTTTGGCAATTTTAGTACATAGTTTATGAATAAAAGTCCATCTGGATGCTACCAGTTGTGAGAGTGTCCCTGCCCCGTCTGACACTATTAATCAGTGCTGACAGTGGCAGACTGTGCAGGGACACCCCCCCCCCCCCCCCTTCCGACTGGTAACACCCACCAGTACCTTTATTCTTAAACTTCTAGCAGGAATAATAGAGTAATGGCACAACAAAGAGTTATTATATCAGGTATGAAAGTAGTTACTAAGGCAGACTTGTCTGGAGAGGTGACAGGTGCTCTTTAAAAGGTGGTTTCACACGCAGCAGTCTTTCTGAAAACCACCACTGCAAAGCCAGAAGTGGCTCCTGCGAGAGGTTTTTTTTTTTTTTTTTTTATAACCACTTTGAAAACCTACCTTAAAGGGGTTACCCAGGAATGGATAATGATGACCTATGCTCAGGGTAGGTCATCATTATCACATTGGCGGGGTCCGAGTCCCGGCACTCCCACCCCATCAGCTGTTACAGGGAGCTCTAGTTAGAAAAGCGCCATGCAATGTATAGTGGTCATGCTTGGTATTGCAGCCCAGCCCTATTCACTTCTATGGGGCTGTGTGGCAGCGGGTGCCATCCTACAGACCACAGGTGGACATGGTCCATAGGATTACTTCCCACCCTATACATTCTAGTTTCCAGTGTACACAGCTCCATGTGATCAGTGATGCGTACTGCTGGTCCCGGCGCACGGCCTGCTCTTCACTTACTGACCTCATGCATCATTTTATTTAAAAAAAAAAACAACACACAACAATGGTTGCCAGGGTAACAGCCCCTTTCTAATCACAGTTCTGATACAAAGTAAGGGCTCATGCACACAAATGTATCTTCTTTCCGTGTTCGTTCCATTTTTTTTTTTGCGGACCAGATGCAGAACCATACATTTCAATGCGTCTGCCACAAAAAAAACGGAAGTTACTCCGTGTGCATTCCGTTTCTGTATGTCTGCAAAAAAAAAAAAAAATAGAACATGTCCTATTATTGTCCGCATTACGGTCTAGGATAAGACTGTTCTATTAGGGGCCGGCTGTTCCGTTCCTCAGAATACGGAATATACACGGACGTTATCCGGATTTTTGGCGGACTGCAAAATACATGGACCTAACAAGGTTTTGGAAAACTGCGGCATCTACCAATCAGACAAGAAATAAGGTCACACTATTAAATGTATCTTTAATAAAGCAAATAAGTCATTTTACTTACAGAAGCTTCAGAAGTAAAATACAAACTGTACATTTCCAGTTCAGGAGTTTGCTGGAACAAAACAAAAAACAAAACAAAAAAAGCAATAATTGGGGCGGTGGGGAGGGGGGGTTCACACTCGCACAGCGCCAAACCCTCTCAGCTGAGACTCAACGTGCTCATGGAGGGAATGGGTTCAACCCCCCCTCCCCCCCGTTTTAGGTTTTTTTTTGCTTGAGGGTTCGGTGACCAGAAAAAATTTGGAAGCCAAAAAACATAGCACCTACATGGTCAAAGCTTCAACATATAGAAAAATGGTCTCAGATGTCATTTTAGTTTTTTTTTCCCTGTGGATCACCACCTTTAAATTTAGAAGACTTCAAAATACAAGTAAAAAAAATATATATATATATGTAGCCTGTGGAACATCGTTGGCACTTTTGAGACGTCTGTTCAGTACAAATATATACGTCTATCCATTAATAAGACCATATTTATTTCTGATAAAATATGGGAAAGATTAAGTGCAAAGGACTGAGGGGAAGAAGGAAGGAAGGGGGGGGGCACTGTCTTCTGGGGACTGAAAAGCTGAAAACGAGTGGTACAAAATATCCTTAGAAACAGACGAAGAAACACACGGACGGTGCCAAGCACGTCACTATAGGAGGGTATATATACAGCACACAAGTCTCTGTAAACATAGACAGGATGAAGACTCGATTGGAGAGAGGCAAAAAAAAAAAAAAAAAAAAAACACCCCAAAAAACTATAAATACGGGCAAGATTGGGGCCATTCCACTCAACACAAAAAACACTCAACGCCTGCTATGGAACACAACGCTGTACAACAGAAGGGATGAGGGGAGGGAGTCGGGGGATTTGTCACCCCGCTTTATTTTTGTATATATATATATATAGTCTAGTGTTTTATACATATTTTTGGTATATTTCGATAAACTTTGTAAAAATGAAAAAAAAACTTGAAGCACATGCTGAGCGTCGGGACACGCCTCTGTCTTATCAGCACGCCCTCCCTCACAGTAACGAGTTAACGCAGATTAGTGATAGAACGATTTAAGAAAAAAAAAAAATACAAAAATAAGATTAATACTGTCAGTAAAGTTTGGAATTTTTTTAAACTTTTTTTTTTATATGCTTTTTCCATACTAGAAAATACGGGGATTTAACAGTTAAGGGCCTCTGAAATGACGACTTAAATACATATAAACTATATATATATATATAATAATATATATAAAGACTATTTCTTGTAACATCGATCGGGGGAGGGGGGGTTCGGATTTCGTGGTAAGCACCATTGCGTCAAGCGTCTCTACAGCCACTTTGGTTGGAAGAGTCTCCGCTCCCGTAGGATTTTCCGTTCGGTGTCATGGCACTCCTAAGTGACATTAGGCTTCATTCGAAGAAAAAAAAAAAAAATATTAGACTTTGTATGTCATCTACCTGCTATTAGATTTAGATATTTCTGAGCCAGCTCACATAGATATTTGATATTATTTTTCTTCTATATTTTCTATTATTATTTTTAAAGAATATTGAAAGGTTTTTGTTTTTTTTAAATTTTTATTTTTTTAAACTATCCCAGAATCGCTTTCTCTCGTCAGGAGTGTTATGTGCATAATGCCTTTGGCCATACGAATAAAGTACACAAAAAAAAAAAAAAAGGAAGATTGTATTATGACACGACCTGCAGCCACCGGGGGTTCAAGTCCTCACTGCTTGTAGCTTCATCCTGCCGGGATGAGATGGAGGGGGTTATACTCCATCTCCGTCTCCCACCACTGCAGGAAGGAGGAGGAGGGGATAAAAAAAAAAAAAAAAACAAAATTCCCCTTTTTTTTCATCCTTCAGTTGTCAGGGCAGTCATAGGGGCACCACAGGGAGCTGCCGGGGAATGGCATTGTATTATCTGCAATATTCGGGACTTCTTTTGTACGGGAGGTGCCCCTCAACCCTGCACGTTATGGGTTACACGTCTACTGGGGAAGGGGAAAAAAAAAAAATCAGCTAAACTGATGCATTTCTATGTGGATGCAATAAGCACGTCCATATAAATACAGCATTGGCGCAATTGTAAAGGTGACCCCCATGTCGGTTTGGATACCAGCTAATCATGGGGAAGGTGGGTTCCCTCTGCTGAGAGCCCCTGTGGTCTCTTAATGAGAGATACATAACATTATGGGATCATCCGTTCTCTTATATAGACACCTGCAGACCGCCAGGGCTTAGAGTCGTGCTGGGCTACCCCCCCCCTATATAGGGGATGTACTACCAGCATGGCCCGGTTCACCTCCTGCACCCCCCGGACCGTGCAGCATTAACGAGCAGTGTTCTAATGGGAGGCGTAGGGCTGCGGACGGTGGGTTTATTATGTATCCTTGGTTAGGATCCATATCTTTCGGATCCGTTCACACATGGTGGTATTAACGTGTTTATGCCTTTGAAAAATGCAATAAAAAAAAAAGTAAAAAAAAGTAAAAAAAAAAAAAAAGGTCCATTTAATGACATTACGTTAGAAAAAGTCGTCGAGCGTTACAAAAAACTAAAATAACGTATGTGCCATTTGACCTATTGACGTGCATGGAGGAATCGTCAAACACAGGAAAATCTCCACTATGAAAAAAAATTGCATTAATAAAAAAAGCTCAAAATGAAACTAGCGTCTTCTGAAGAGATGCATGCGGTTTGCTGCGCTGTTTTGCGCCACCACATGTGAACGTATGGAACCTAATGTGTTAGAGGAAAAAAGCAAAAAAAAAAAAAACACTTAAAGGGGACTCCTCTAAACTGCTGAACGTTCACAATGCTCTATCGCCCCCTAACATTCAGCGGGAGGCGATTAGTCTATGGAAACCACAACACAGGATCAGAACCAAACGACCCATACTGCGTGTAACCCAAACCTTCCACAACAACCCCACCCCCCACCCCTAAACACACCCAACACGGGGAACGCAGCTGAAATGGGGGTCTAGCAGCTTGGTCAGAACTGGTGCAGGTAGGAGGGCCTGCGTTCGTGCTTCATCTGGAAGGATTTAAAGCCCTTGTTCGCCTGCTGAGATTGCTGCTGTGCGTAAGCGAACGTTGAGGAGATCCCCGTCGGCGGAGCGCAGTCGTTGGCCGTGGACCAGACCGGCGACTGCAGCATTTGCATTGTGTCGTTCCACTGGCTCACGGGATTTGTCATGTGGTATAAAGAAGAACTCTGATTGGGCAGTGTATTGGTGAGGGGGGAGGAGTGCTGCCAAGGGGCCTTGGGGGGCCACGTTTTGGTTTTGTTCTCCTGAAAGCAGAAAACAATATATATATCAGTATATCTGATGCTCAGTGGTGGTTGTCGTACTGCAGTAGATTTCTGGACTGCCTGCAGCGCAAGTTCCCGCGACTGGTTTTTGCATTGAAATCACATGTTTATTTTAGGGTGCGATGTGGTGGCACGTGAGATTTAGGATTTGCAACACCCATGAAGACACTGCACGTGCACAGGCAACACTCACCGATCTCTAGGCTGGAAAAGCCGCCTGTGATTCGCAATCAGAAATCCGGCAGGTTAGATTTTCCACGACTATCGTGTTGCGGCAGCATCACATTGCAAGTTGTAACTCGACCACAATAAGGTCACGTTACGTCACATGACGTGATGCAACCACGAGACAACAGTTGTGGGAAACTCAACCCTGCTGGACTTTTTCAGCAATAGACATCAATGTAAGCCGTGTGTGACTGCAAATCACTTGGAACTTTTAATCTCTTTAAGGGCATCTGTCAGCAGTTCTGTCCCTATGACACTGGCTGACCTGTTACATGTGAAGCTGAAGAAATCTGTGTTGGTCCCATGTTCATATGTGCCCGCATTGCTGAGAAAATCTAAATATTTATCTTTTATTTATTAGTGCCCGTTTTTATATCATTTTAACTTTTATTTTATGCTAATAAGCCTCTAGGAGCAGGAAGGGGGAGGGGGGAGGTTGGCGCTACCCTGCTCTTAGAGGCTCAGTTTGCCCACCTTTAGAAACGCCCTGTGTGTCTTCAGTGACAGGGCCAGGCAGGTTTCTTCTCCTCCTTCCAGCCTTGTTGCCGTGCGCCGTTCATCATTAGGCGCAGTGAGTGGAGGACGCTGGCAGGCTCCCGGCTTCCTCACTGCACCCAATACATCACAGTCAAGCACAGCGCAGGCGCAGTGAGGAAGCCGGGAGCCTGCCAGCGTCCTCCACTCACTGCGCCGAATGATGAACGGAACGGCGCAGGCGCGGGACTTACTGAGGACAAGGCTGGAAGGAGGAGAAGAAACCTGCCGGGCCCTGTCACTCAAGAAGAAGGATGAGTTTCCAAAGGTGGGCAAATGGAGCCTCTAGGAGCAGGGGTAACGTCCCTGCCCCTAGAGGCTTATTAGCATAAAATAAAAGTTAAAATGATATAAAAACAGGGGCACTAATAAATAAAAGATCTACATACTTAGAATCACGTGACATTAGCATATCTCTAATGTCAGTCACACCCAAAAAACTGGTGACAGAACCCCTTAATATATACATCATCACGCCTGGCCGTGTCAAAGTGCAGAGGGTGTGGCAGTTGCAGAGAGAGCTGAGCCTCTAGGAGTAATGGTAACGCCCCGTTGCTCCTAGAGGCTCAATTACATACATTAAAACTTCATTTTTCATAGCAACGCGGACACATATGAACATGGGATCAACACATATATAAATTGCATCCTAAAAATAGCAGGTCAATTACATGCATTTTTTTTTGTCGCACTACTTGAAGTTGCCATATGCAGCTCTAGCCTAAATAGTACAATAGCGAGCACAAAAAAAAATAAAAAACTGCCTCACCTGGTTGAGATCATCCACCGTCGAGAGGAGAGGTGGAGAGGGTAGTGTGTTTGCCTCTTGTTCACCACTGCTGTGTTTCCTGGACAAAGAAAATGGAGTTACAGAGGTTAAATAATATGTAAAATTAAAGAAGAACTCCCGACAAAGATTTTATTCCATGTCCTGCTAGAAATGTACATGATGTAATCTGTAGTGAATGTCATTTTCTTACCAGTGTCTGAATTTTTGACTTATATCATCCTGAAGTTTCTTATCTGTGTCATGTGACCAGCAATCAGACCCACCAACTCACACAGAGACTTATGTGTGGACAGGAAGTCTAATTCTCTATGTATTCCTATGAGACTGAAAGTGAGGCTCCCATAGGAATGAATAGAGCAGTTACTGGCTTCCTGTCCTGGGTCAGTTGGAGGTCAGGGGGTTGGTCACATGACCCAGCTACAATAAGAAGAGAGGTTTTTACTCACAGAAACAGTCACTGATAAGAAAATGACAATCACTACAGATTATATCATGCACCTTTCTAACAGGTCAGAGAATAAAAATTTTTTGCAGGAGTTCTTCTTTAAATGAATATAATAAAAAAAATAAAAAAATTTGTAAAAAATAATAAATTGCGATGTGTATTGTCCTGGACATGCAATACAGAGACAATAACCCAAGTTTATGTACTGGGAAATTTAGGCCTCGATTGTAAACCGAGGGAGTAAGTGTCAGGTTAGGTGTGACATTGGGGGACACTTGAACATGCCGCCTGTCGAGAAGCTCCAGGTATTGAAATCTGATGATAAAAGCAATGGCGGCAGGGAGCGACGGCTCGCCAACTTCATTTACCTTCTCTGCTTGACTGCAGCAACAAGGTCTGGACCTGAGAACATAGAGAAGAGACTGTCTCCGTTGGCAGATGAGGTCTCGTCGCTTGAACTTGCGGAATCTCCCTGAGCCCCCGTCCAGCTGCTGTTCATCACATCCCTGGAAGACGAGAGACATGTTAGGTTTCTGTGTTGTAGACAGATTACAGGACAAGTCACAGCCCGGGCCTCCTCCTGCCACAGCAATGAAAAATTCATCAGCATTTTTCGCTTGGTGCTGCTGGAGGATGGCTCTAGACAGAATCAGTCTCCTTCTCCCTCTGGCAGCTGATATAATACACTCTCTATATAATATTGTCCCTTCTTATTTCCCTTGCCACATCACTGCAGAGACTGCTGCTTCCTGACAAGAAGGCCAGCCAGATCACAATGCACAGACCTAGGTGTGGGGAGAGTGACTGAGCGTGTGTGTACCGGCAGTCAGCTCTTTAGGTGGACGTGCGCACTGTGACACATTCTGAACACCAGGTGGCAGCATACTATGTAAGTATATATCATATCACTTTCAAGTGGAAAATGCATGCAGCATATCTCTTAAGACATTTCGGGAGGCGCCTTTTACAAACCACAATGGAGCCACACAAAAAAAAAACCACACATCTGTGTGACGTCCGTATTGCATCCGTTTTGTTTTTTTTGTGGCTCCATTGTAACAATGCCTGTCCTTGTCTGCAAAACGGACGAGAAGAGGAAAATGCACAATTTTTGGGCGGAACGGATATGTGGACACAGAATGCACACAGAGTAATTTCCGTTTTTTTCAAGCTCCACTGAACTGTTCCGCATACAGAATGGAAATGAATTATATGTATATATACACGTTCATGTGCATCTCTCTCCCTTCTTATCTGTGAGCTCCAGAGCTGAAAACAAAAATGTGGGAACTAAGGTAAAAGAAGGCACAGCGGTATTGTGCTCGCAGATTCCACAGAAGGGAGACTCCAACTGCTTGTGAGAGAAATGCATCTAGCTGTGCAGCTTAAACAGGGAAGAATATGGCTGAAAAAGACATTAGGGAAGCCCCAAAAGGCCTGTTCCTTCACAGTTATGATTGTACAAAGAAGCAAACTTTTTTTTTTTGAAAGCTCAGGTACACTTTAAAGACAACCTCTCCCCTCTCCTGACATGTCTGTTTTAGTAGCTTCATGCATTCCCCATGTAATAACAATTCTGGAACATCTATTCTTATGTCTCTATGTTGTGCCATTCTGTTATTATTTCTACTAGAAGTTATGAATGAATTGCTAGCAGTCTGCAGTAAGGGTACAGAGGGGAGGTAACCAGTTGGGGGGGTGTACCTGCACAGTCTGAAAATGACAGCACTGATTGGATAGAGAGACTGTGCAGGGACACACCCCCAACTGGTTACCTCCCCTCTGTACCCTTACTGCAGACTGCTAGCAATTCATTCATAACTTCTAGTAGGAATAATAAAGGAATGGTACAACATAGAGACATAAGAATAGATGCTCCAGAATTGTTATTACATGGGGAATGCATGGAGCTTTTAAAACAGCCCCCCCCCCCAGTTTGAATGTAGTGGCTCTGGCACATATACGCTGCTGCTCCAATCATCTCTGAGTCTGCCATAATGGCCGAGTACAGCACTCACCTATCTCCTGTAGTCTCAGAGTTGAATGGAGAGGCAGCCACTACATTCAAATAGTTGGGGACACAGGGCCGCTATTCCTGCGATCACTGGGGGCCCCCTGGAATCAATGTATAATTAAAAACTCTGCATCATTCTAATATACTTTGGGCTTGTCTGCAGTCAGTGACCAGGACTCTTACCCTCACGCCCAGTAGTTGTAGTGATTTCCCATGACCATGGTAGCTTTCGTAAAGGGGGCTCCAGCAGAAGGACACCCCCTCCGTCACCCTAGTACAACCACGTGCTGTAGATCAGCAGGCAGCCTTGTCCTTACCCTTCGGAGAAGTATTCTGGGAACGGCCAGGTTCTGTGCGACTCGTCAGGATGGGGCCAGTTGCTACGTGTGGCGCTCGGGCGACGGACGTGCTGTGCTTGCCGTTTCTGTTGCATAGCTTGGTTGACCCCGGCCACATACCGGGCAAACTCCGGGTCCGAGCCAACTGCGGGGAGATAGGAAAAGCAACACACAACAGTCAGCTGTTTGCTCTGTGTCATCCCCCCGGGACTAATCTTTTAAGCCTCGCTGTCTTCCACCTCTGAATACAACACAATGAAGCGGCCGATGCCAGTCAGCAGCATCTAATACGTCTGTTTACAGGGAGAAAATCCGACGGGCTGCCAGATGAAGCCATTGCTGGACTTGTACCCACCTCACCGGTTAACTCGCTGTGAGGTCCATATCATATTTATGGGACTCTCTCTATGGGGCTGCCTTCCCAAAACGCACAGTTACTGCAATGTTATCTTTTCCTACAATTAACAGCAGAAGTCCGATCGTATGTTGTGCCGCCACATACTGCGTGTAGTCCTGGCCGAAGGAATAATAAATAATGAACCGGGAAGGACGTCAGCGTGTGAGGCGCGGCGCAGCCAAAAGAAACGTGACCGACTCCAGGACCTGAGGAACGCATTAACCTCGGCTGCTCCCCTACATCTATAGGATACACTACGTCTAACCCAGGGATCTCAAACTCGTGGCCCTCCAGCTGTTGCCAAACTACAACTCCCAGCATGCCCCAATAGCTGTAGGCTCTCCTGGCATGACGGAAGTAGTTTTACAACAGCTGGAGGGCCACAAGTTTGAGATCTCTGGTATTCCCAAATCACTTCGGCTCCTGGGAATAGTGATAGACGGTTCTATGGGCGCAGCATGGGTCGTCTCGTACCCCTAGGACAGGGGTAGGTAACCTCCGGCACTCCAGCTGTTGTGAAACTACAACGCCCAGCATGTGTACTTCCTCTGCTCTTCTCAGAACTGACACAGAAAAGAATGGAGCATGCTGGGAATTGTAGTTTTCCAAACCTGGAGTGCGAAAGGTTGCTGATCCCTGCCCTAGGATGTCCGATCTGTCCGGAGGGTCCGACCATTGCGGCCCCATACTGACCGACAGGACAAACTGACGCGGTGCTGCTAAGATGGTTCTACTTGGCTGTCTTCAGAGGCCACACAGCAAGCCCATGATAGCTAATGGCGAGGGGTAGGCAACCTCCGGTACTCCAGCTGTTCTGAAACTACAACTCCCAGCATGCATACTTGCTCTGCTCTTCTAAGAACTCTCATAGAAATGAATGGAGCATGCTGGGAATTGTAGTTTCACAACAGCTGGATTGCAAAAGGTTGCTGATCCCTGCCCTAGTCATTAGCAGAGGACCCTCCTCCACAGACAATACGCCACCGATGCTCATACCGAGACAACTGCTCGGGTCCCTCGCCCCACCTGGTGAGTACATTTGCTCGTCAGTTTCTTTAACTCCCACAGAAGTGAATGGAGAGAGCTGTGCACATGTGCAGTAACCTTTCCATTCACTGCCAGGATGTGTTGCCCAGTAGCTGTTTTACTGGGAGGAATGGAGGGGATCCCCATTCTCCACATATGTGGGAACCTCATCTCCTAGACATTTATGGCACACCTGTGGACATGCTATAAATGTCTAAATGGGGAACATCCCCTCAAAGGAATCCCTCTTGCAGAACTCATGTTCATCTGTCAAAATAATCCACATCCCCCAGTCTTTATTTTCCTGGAGCGATGATGTGCTGTACTTCACCCTGACTGCTGCAGCCAACCCCTGGCCTCAGCAGTGATGCAAGCATGTATGACATATGAGCACTGAACTCGATGGCTGCAGCAGTCACATGATAATACATTATCACTCCAGGAACATGAATGAACATTGGCGCCAAAGTACTGACGCAATGGGGGATTTAAAGGGGTTGTCCCACGAAAAATATTCTACAGTTTTCAAACCAGCACCTGAATCTGAAGACTTTTGTAATTGCATGTTGTATAGTTATTCAGTAAAATGTATCCGTACAGTACCACTTAAGAAATTATTTCCTTGACCTGCTCACTGAGAAGGCCGCACATGCTCAGTTTCATCCTTCAACTGCCTCCTGAGTTGTGATAGGGAGAGCATGGACACGCCTCCTGAGCTGTGATAGGGAGAGCTGAGACACGCCCCCTTAGCTGCAGTGGAAAAGACACTCCCCCTGAGCTGTCAGCTTGATATAAATCTATCAGAGCAATGAATGTGGAGATCTCTGGATCCATGTGAGGTACAGGGCTGGTTCTAGATTTGTTAGAAAGAGTTTGTCATGTACAATGTGATGTCTGAGTTTAATTTTTTACATTATTCATGGGATAACCCCTTTAAAGAGGTTTTCTGGGCGTAAAACATAGAGGATCTATTCTCAGGACAGATCATCAGTGAAGGTCTGACTAGCGGCGTTCCTGTCGACCAGGTGTTTGAAGATCCCGTAGTGCGCGGGTGAACGCTGCAGCCTCTTCCTAGCCCAGTGACGTCATGATCTTGGGTCACATGACCTATGTGCAGCTCAGTTCCATTCGAGTAAATGGCCCTGGGTTGCAAAACCAACCACAGCCGCTATCCAATGTACAGTGAAGGGGCAGACAGAATCTTCAAACGGCTGCTCAGTGGGGGTGTCGGAGATGGAGCCCCCCGATCAGATATTGATGAGCTATCCTGGGGGATAGGTCATCAATAGTCTACTCTCAAAAAAAAAAAAAAAAACCCTTTAAGATGGAAGTAATGGTTTCATTTTATAACCTGCATCTAGCTCAATAGACATCTACTGCAATTAACTACGATCATTAAAGGGTTATTCCCATCTTAGACAATGGGGGCGTATCGCTAGGATATACCCCCATTGTCTGATAGGTGCGGGTCCCACCCCTGGAACCTGCACCTATATCGAGAACGGAGCGGGGAAATGAACGGAGGGCGCACTGCGCAGGCACCCTCCATTCATTTCTATGGGAGCAGCAGGGAGCTCCGACCTCGATATCAGACAATGGGGGCATATCCTAGCGATATGAGCCCATTGTCTAAGATGGGAATAACCCTTTAAGCCAATGTCCACATTTATAACATCAAAAACTGGTCTAAGGGGGTGGAAGGTATACATAACATAGTGCAACTGAAAATCACAGGACATTTGGTTTGCACAAGGGGCGTTCTTCCGGGGAGCTTTTACTCTATGTAGCTTATATAATCTTAATGCATTTCCAAAGCCGGAGTAATCACCTGCAGGATCAAAAGGCAGAATATCTCCAAGCATCCCGAACACTCCTTCACTTTGGTCACGATTCGGCCAAGTGTTATTTCGAGGTCCTTGAGCTTTCTGTCCCAGCATCTCGGACATCATGTTATCCATAAAGCTGCTGACCAGCCCCATACTGTACAAGTCTGAGCTCAGATCAGAGACCCCCTGGCTGCTCCATTGGCTCAGCTGACCGAGGGGAGACAAGCCGCTGCCGACAGCCTGCGACGACGGCTGGGAGGAGCTGTTTAACCATTTCCCCGACGGGTGCTGCGATTGCTGCTGAGCTTGTTGCTGCTGCTGAGGACCGATTGGCTGAAACAAGTGCTGATAATACTGCAGCTGCTGTTTCTGGGATATCGGCAGCTGGGGCGGTTGCTGTAACAGTCCTGGTTGTTGCTGCTGCTGCTGCGGTTGTTGCTGCGGCTGAGTCGGAGGATGCATCGAAGGAGGATGCATCACCGGCTGCGATGGCGGCTTGACAGTCCCTTGCTTCTGCTCCGGCGCTGCAGAGGACGTAGTCGAATTTCTCCTCTTGACCACAGGAGAGGTCTGCTGAGATTTGCCCATGTTAAAGCCGGATAGGAAATCTATGACGTCCTGCATTTCCTGATCAGAAGGCAAGTTCATTCCTTTCTCGTCCTTTGGATCGTCCCCTTTGAACAAGTCCTCTCTGCGGTCGACCAGAAAGCCATTTACTAACTGGCTGTTTGTGCTGTGGCTGGAGTTGTCCATGGACCTGGAGAAGCTTCCTAGGGTCAGCATGTTCTGGATCTTGGAGTCCGTGTGGTTGGGGAGTTTCCCCTTTTCATCTGAGTTACTAGTGGTTAAGACATGTTTGGAGGGGGTCTGAGGGACAGAGTAACTTCCGCTGTGACCCGAGACGCTACAAGACACTTTCTTGGTGAATCGTGAAGTCAGTTTCGAGAAAGTCTTATGCAGTCCTCCGGCCGACTTGCTGCCGTTCCCGTGCGGAAGATCGATCTGGCTTCCAAACTCTGAGGTTTCTCTCTGGAGCTGAATCTGGATGATCGGCAATGCTTGTTCCCTGCAACCAACAGACAACGAAAAGTGAAAAGACAGGCAGATAATGGTGGACCCGACCTGCAGAAAGTACTGGTGGTCATCAAATACCAGCAAACAGAAAGGGTAACTAAACCTTTGCTGAATTAAAACAAAAAACCAAAGGTGCCGAATCACAGCTTAGAGAGTCCCGGCCCTTTGGTTTTCATCGGCTCTGCTTAGCTTTTGGAGCATGCAGAGTACGAATCCCATATGCTTTCTGCAGATCAGTATTCTGCACGCTCCATAAGCTGAGCAGAGCCAATCAAAGTCGAAGGGCCACATTGCTCTAAACCTTCAAAGGTTTAATTACCCTCTAACCCTCTGTTTTGCCAGAGTGCAGTTCCAGCAGTGGGAAAAGGAGCTAACTGGAGGAGAGAGGGCTGCAGGCTTTCATACAAGACCAAAACGACAGCAATATCTTTAGGACAGAGAAAGATATCACTGATAGAAATCGGGACGCTGTGAATGCAGCTGAAAATGAAAGTAAAAACAGGTTTTACTCGTGATTATTCCCGACTTGATTTCTAGCAGTGATTTCTCCTCTGTTGCTTGGACTTTAGCTGTCATTGTATGAAAGCCTGGAATGTCCGCTTTCAAGCAAAACCAGTTGCATGTTTCTAGCTGCTACCATTGAGGAGATATCACCATGTAAAGCAGCCCTCCCCCCTCCAGTTATCTACTTTTCACACTGCCTGAGCTGGACTCGGGCAAAACAGTTAGGTGGTTAAAGGGGATTTATAAAATGATGGCTTATCTTTAGGCTAGGCTTTTGATATTACATTGGTAGGGGTCCAACTCTCAGCACCCCCAATAATGAACTGAATGAAATACTCTGAACAGTCACCTTGAAAAGTATGGTGCTCCGAACTCCTTCAAACAGCTGATTGGCGGTGAGCTGACCGTGAAATCCCCACCAATCTAACACTTTTGGCCTATCCCAAGTATAACCACGCTGGATAGCCCCTGTGATTTATATTTAAATTTGCCTTAGGCAATCAGCTAGTCTTTGGGACTATCCAAAGAGGACAATCCCATTAAGCACCATTTGACTAATAATCTGTTGTGCTGCCAAGCTGGCACATTGCTGTGTAAGTGCCTTACCTTTGGACTGTCCAACACAGTACTAATTCAGATTCAGAGGTGATAAGATGTATCAGCTAGCATGTCATCATCTGTGGCTCTTTTATAGAAAATGATTACCAAGGAACTGATTGTTAAAAAGGGCGTTCCCATCCTGTAAAGTAATGGTATAGCACTAGGCCATGCCATCACTTTATGATTGTTGGTGACCTCTGCCAACCCTGAGAGTAAAGGGGCCGAAGCTAAACCAAAGATTCGTCACCTTCTTCTCCCAACACAGAGGTGCTAGCAGCCACCTAGTCCCCTACACAAAAGCTGACAGGAGCGCTGCTCCGTAGGAAAGAAACAGTGAAGGCATGCTGGTGTAGTGCTGTATCCCCTTCATTCTCAGGACCGGTGGGGGACGTTGGAGCCCCATCAACTACACAGTGACTGCATATCCTAATAATATGCCATCACTTTAAAGAGGACCTCTCCCCGCTCCTGACATACTGGTTTTAATAGCTTCATGCATTCCCCATGTAATAACAATTCTGGAGCCTCTATTCTTATGTCTGTATGTTGTGCCATTCCTTTATTATTTCTACTAGAAGTTATGAATGAATTGCTAGCAGTCTGCAGTAAGGGTACAGAGGGGAGGTAACCAGTTGGGGGTGTGTACCTGCACACAGGAAATGACAGCACTGATTGGATAGAGAGAGTCTGTGCAGGGACACCCCCCCCAACTGGTTACCTCCCCTCTGTACCCTTACTGCAGACTGCTAGCAATTCATTCATAACTTCTAGCAGGAATAATAGAGGAATGACACAACATAGAGACATAAGAATAGATGCTCCAGAATTGTTATTACATGGGGAATACATGAAGTTATTAAAACAGGAATCTCAGGAGTGGGGAGAGGTCCTCTTTAAGGGTTACTTATAAAAGTGCAGCTGAACAGCACTATCATCTACTACTGTAGAGAAGCATGCGCTTCCCCTGTTATACAGAAAGATCGTAGGGCAGGGAGCATAACAAGAAAGATGTCATCAGCGGAAGTAATTGCTGCTAAAAAAAGAAGCCTGTGATGTAGGCCTCGGCCCCTTGTGCAGGCCTATCCTGCACAGTAATACAATACAATGATTGACACGTACCGGCCCTCCTTCCAGCGCGTGACATCAAACACCGCAGTGTACAGAACATCCACCAGCCCCAGGGTCTTCTCCGGGTCCAGACTCCTCTGCAGCAGAGACATAGTAGCCGGATCTTCCTTCAAACACCTGAGGATCACAATACAGAATATATAATGTGCCACGTCATACTAGGCAGGATTAGTCTGAAGGACAAATAGGACAGCGGTACATTATACCCCATAGGGGAGGTTTTATAATATATTGGATTTATGAGAAGCAGGAACGACTGAATCAGAGGTGAACTCTTCATATATGGCGGAGGGAAAAAAAAAAAAAAAAAAAAAAAATCACAGCAAAAAGCAGATTTTTGTGGAAATGCAGAGTAACTCAGCCTAAGGGCTCATGCACACGAACGTATTTTCTTTCGGTATCCTATCCGTTTTTTTTTTTGCTGACCACATGCGGAACCATTCGTTTCAATGGTTCCGCAAAAAAATAGAACATGTCCGTAATGAGGATAATAATAGGACAAGAATAGTACTGTTCTATTAGGGGCCGGCTGTTCTGTTACGCAAAATACGGAATGCACACGGACGTCATCAGTGTTTTTTGAGAACCGCAAAATACATAAAGTCGTGTGCATGAGCCCTTAGTAATTTGCTGTAAATTTAGACCAACCACCCTAAGGGTAGTTACAGACGAGCGTGTTCAGTCCGGGGAATGCTCCTCAGGAACACTTTATTTCCTTGCCAGAACCTCACTGCATTCCAATGATTTATAATGCTGCGTGTCTCTGCCCGACCTCAACTGTCATGATCTGTACTGAGGGCATCATGTCAGTACGATTCATTACAGTTGATGTCGGGCAGGGACACGCAGCATTATAAATTATAACACAGTGAGGTCCTGTCACAGGTACAGAGTTCATGTCTATCGGGTGGTCGGGATAGACAGCCACCTGTCGAATTGGCATTCAGACGAGTTAATTAAAGAAGAACTTCCACAAAATGTTTTATTCTCTGACCTGTTAGAAAGGTGCATGATGTAATCTGTAGTGAATGTAATGTTCTTATCAGAGAATGTATTTATGAGTTATCCCCTCTCTTCTAATTGTAGCTGTGTCATGTGACCAACTCCCTGACCTCCAACTGACCCAGGACAGGAAGCCAGTCACTGCTCTATTCATTCCTATGAGACTGAAAGTGAGGCTCCCATAGGAATACATAGAGAAATAGACTTCCTGTCCACACATAAGTTGCTGGTCACATGACACAGATGAGAAACATCAGGGAGATATAACTCACAAATACAGACACTGGTAAGAAAATAAAACATTCACTACAGATTACATCATGTACATTTGAGATCCAGCAGAGGGTCTGAATACCGTAATTAACCGGAGGCGTTTTGATTTTTAAAAATCGGGATGCATTCGTGCTTTTTGTGTGAAATCAAAACGGATCCGTCACTAAATACATTGAAAGTTAGTGGGTGACGGATTTTTTTATTATTTTTTATTTTTTAGGGTTCATAAAAAAAAAAAATGGATCCGTCGCCATTGACTTACATTGTTTTCTGTGCCAGACCCATATTTTTTTCTGTTTTTAGGAAAGGACACAAAACCGCGGCTTGCAGAAGTTGTGTGTCTGGTCACATAACGGAATGCTGCCGGAACGCAAAACATCCTGATGCATCCTGAACGGATCTGTTTCCATTCAGAATGCATGAGGACTAAACAGAAGCGTTTTCCGGTATTGAGATCCTCTGACGAATCTCAATACCGGAAAGCAACAATGCAAGCGTGAAAGTGGCCTCAGCGAGTGAAAGGGGCTTGTTTTAAGGAAGAACTCCTGCAAAAAAATGTATTCTCTGACCTGTTAGAAAGGTGCATGATATAATCTGTAGTGAATGTAATCATCTCATCAGAGACTGTATTTGTGAGTTATCCCCTCTATTTTTATTGTAGCTGTGTCATGTGACCAACTCCCTGACCTCCAACTGACCCAGGACAGGAAGCCAGTTACTGCTCTATTCATTCCTATGAGACTCAGAGTGAGGCTCCCATAGGAATACATGGAGAATTAGACTTCCTGTCCACACATAAGTTGCTGGTCACATGACACAGATGAGAAACATCAGGGAGATATAACTCACAAATACAGACACTGGTAAGAAAATAAAACATTCACTACAGATTACATCATGTACATTTCTAGCAGGACATGGAATACATTTTTTGCAGGAGTTCTTCTTTAAGGTGTAAGACCAGTCACTTGACTTAAGAATCCCCCTGTAACAGATCGCCCAGTGTAGAGGTCTCTCTTTGGTGCAGTTTTAACAAAATTCAGCAAAAGATCAATTACCAAGTGGATGGAACTTGCACGATAACCCTCGAGCCCTCCAGACTGATCTGAGGTGCGTAGGCTTCCTTATTCTCAATCTGTGCTGTGTCAACGACCACCTGGTTGTGGGGGGAGGGGACAAAGAAAATTCCATACAGATCAATATCAGCCACATATCTCAGTAATTAATATTTGGCGGCATTAAACGCAGCTTCGCTTGGTCAATTGAGTCATTATTCAGTTCTTCCCAATGTGTCAGACGTGATCGATGCTGCACTCATTGCTGGAATTACCCATTATCCACCTATATGCTGCACTGTAATGACTGATTATATAAGCTTATTTATACATCCCATTGACCTGTATACAGAACATATTAGCTCATCTGTCCACAGGGTGCATGCTGCATGTTTGGGTTAAATGGGCTAAGTGAAAAAAAAAGAAAAAAGTATACCATATTTTTCGCTTTATAAGACCCATTTTTCCCCCAAAATGTAGGGGGAAATGGCTGCGCGTCTTATAAACCGAATACTAGTGAGAGCTTCCATTATAGAAGAGCTCACTAGTGTGTATTAGGTGCTGGGAGCGGGAAAAGATGCACTGTCCTGACCCCGTACAGCATCAGGACGTGAGGAGTGAGCGCAATATGACCTGACGCTGCATGCAGTGCAGCACCGGCAAGAGAAGACAGAGGAGCACCGGACCAGGAGCGGAGCCACAGCACAGTAGAGGTAAGAGATTTTTTAATTTTATTCTGATGGGGGCACAGTGGGCTGATCCGAGGTCTGATGGGGGCACAGTGGGCTGATCCGAGGTCTGATGGGGGGCACAGTGGGCTGATCCGAGGTCTGATGGGGGGCACAGTGGGCTGATCCGAGGTCTGATGGGGGGCACAGTGGGCTGATCCGAGGTCTGATGGGGGGCACAGTGGGCTGATCCGAGGTCTGATGGGGGCACAGTGGGCTGATCCGAGGTCTGATGGGGGGCACAGTGGGCTGATCCGAGGTCTGATGGGGGGCACAGTGGGCTGATCCGAGGTCTGATGGGGGGCACAGTGGGCTGATCTGAGGTCTGATGGGGGGCACAGTGGGCTGATCCGAGGTCTGACATGGAGGTGTGATGTGATGTCCTGAAATTTATGGGGGGGCTCTGATATGAGGTCTGATGAAAAATATTTTTTTCTTATTTTCCTCCTCTAAGATCTGGGGTGCGTCTTATCAAGCTAAAAATACGGTACTTTTTTTTTTTTTTTTAAAGCACATTTTGGCCCATGAACAATGTACACCACTGTACGGCAATAGAGTGTGATACATTGGGGGAATACTTGTGACGCATACCTCCTCGAACACAATGCAACTATGGACACCAGCTTTTCTAAAGGAAGATAATTTCCACGAGCAGATGCAATGGTAACAAACCTTCAGCTGTGAGCAGTACTAGGTCTGATGAATCTGATATCTCTGGCTCCAGTTTGGCCGTCTTTCAGTCTTCCTAGTCCTTTGGAAGCTCATCCGCAGGGAGTTTACAAACGTTAATAGGAAAATTCTGGCCAACAGCCAAAATGTAGGTGGGGGAGCGGGTGCAGGGAATGTGCGTGAGAGGGTTAAAAGTTACCGAAAGCTCCATGACTGTCAGTGACAACTGCATAATCGCAGCCAAATGCTTGTTTCTCACACCCAGCCTGGTGGGGGATGCGAGGAAGCTTCCTGCCCATGTGAGGGAGGAATACAATGTGACAGGTGCAGCTTTGTCACTTGTACACAGAGTCTCATCAGAAGCGGGTCACTGCCAAAATACCTCCGCCGCCGCTTTATACCGCCAGTAAATAAAACACTGCCATCTCATCTTTACTCTGGGGGTAAATCAGTCCGCACGTTCAATGCTGAATACAGCTGTGTGGGCCGCAGACGTCTGTACCATCATCGAGGCAGCAAGTGACAACTCGTTGTGCAGGGTGTGACTGCAGACAGCAGTGACATGGGCTGATCCTGAGACTCCCCGAGAGTGTAAATGATACAGGTGTGAATAATACGGATCCTTTTAGATACGTAAATCAAACCAATGCGGTCGCCCTTAGTGCTCCTCAGCTTCTTAAGGGTCCATTCACACATCCGCATGTGTTTTGAGGATCTGCAAAACACGTTCAACAGCCACGTGCCGGCACTATAGAAATGCCTATTCTTGTCCGTGGCTCCGGACAAGAATAGGACGTGTTCTATTTTTTTTGTGGAAGTGCAGAAGCGGACGGCACACTGTGTGCCATCCACATCTTTTGCGGCTCCATTGAAAATGAATGGGTCCGCACCAGTTACGCAAATTTGCGGAACGGATGCAGACCCATTATGCGGAAGTGTGAATGGACCCTAAGACCCTTTATTTTTGCCAGCAATTACCGTATTTTTTGCCCCATAAGACGCATTTCCCCCCCCCCCCAAAAGTGTGTGTGTGTAGGGCGGGGGGATGTCCCTGCGTCTTATGAGGTGAATACCAGTGAGCGTTTCCATTATGGAAGCGCTCATCAGTACCGGAGGACCGGGAAGCAGTGAAGGCTCTGTACTCACCGCTTCCTGGTCCTCAGCTGTGCTGTGACCGCGCACAGCGCGAGGGTGCTCTGTGACCTCACACTGTGCTCGCCAGCTCGCCAGAGGAGGAGGAAGAGCATCAGTAGTGAGGAGCAGCGGCGTCCAGGAGCAGGAGAGGTAAGTGGTTTTTTATTTTATAAAACGTGCGGCTGCTGAGAACTGAGGCAATGGGGGTGATGAGAGGCAACAAGGCTCTTATCTGAGCTCTGATTGGGGGTCATTTACATCGGGTCTGATCTGAGGTCTTATTGGGGCTGTCAGCTGAGGTCTGATTAACATTGGGGGTCTGACCTGAGGTGTAACAAAAAATATTCTTTTCTTATTGTCCTCCTCTAAAACCTAGGTGCGTCTTATCGGCCGGTGCATCTTATAGGGCGAAAAATGCAGTTTATATTTTACCTATGCATCTAAAATTTTGCCAACTGAGCAATCTATCTTGATTAAAAAAAAAAAAAATCCATATTGTGTATATAGCTACTATCCAGGTCTATGTGTCTCCATGGTTACAGACTACAAACAAACCCTGTAGTCTGATAATGCCGTCATACGTTATCCCAATGTATCTACCCCTCTGGAGAGGGGGCGACACATGGCTGTATTATAGGGATGTGTCAATTATAACACAGACTTACCAGACCAGCCTGGCCGAAAAGCAACTGCACTGCAGTTTTACATGCCCCCCGCCATGTGGAAGGACACACTTGATTGAGAATTTCAGTCACGGCGGTTTCATCCCTGTCGGTCATGCCGTTGTGTGTATCGACTTCTTTGATCAGCTGCAGCATTGCATGCTAAAAAAAATATAAACAAAACAAAAAAAAAAAAAGAGCAGAGATTCAGTAGAAAGCATGGAATCTGCGGCACAAACCTGTAACTATAAGCGCAAACTGGAAAAGTTACCGTTTTCAGCTTTAGGTTATCAGTTGACGACTCGTTAAAGGACGTTCCTTTAAGGAAGTGGGGGCCGATCTGCACCGGGACGGTCGGGAGCTCGCACTGGATTGGCTGAGGTGGCGTCTGTCTCCTTCCCGCCTGTTGTGCCTCCGCATCACTACAGCAGCCCTGATGGAACAAAAAGGACAATTCTCTCATGTGAGTCGGCTGCGGTCTGCAGAGGGAATTTCTATCCAGGACCCTTGTCTATAGTATGAGGAAGGTGTGCCATGTGTCGGCCAAAATTTGGGTGCATCGCAGCTGAAAGCCGCAAGCTAACATGCGGCCGTATGTCAGAGGTGCAGCGTCCGCCCGGAAAACTCAACACGTCCATATTACACACAGCCCAATGGTTTAGTGGAGGACTGCATAATGCACCACAGCAGCCAGTTGTAGATTTTTGTTAGACCCCTCAATGATAACCGCTCTGAGGTCCCAACGGGGAAATGGGGGGCATTATCCAACTACGCAATGAACTTAAAGGGGTATTCCAGTCTACAGCTTTTTTCACTAAATAGGTGGTGAATGCTATATTAAAGGGGTTTTGACTGCTGGGACCTCAGACCCCTTGTTCTTCCCAGCCTCATGGCGACCGCTAGGAGGCCTTTCAATGGACCACAGGTCAAGCAATCGAAGTCTATGGTGCTTGGCCATTTCCTACAGTGCCATAGACTTGGAACAGACTTTAATGGTCACTGGGGGACCTTGTGGTCAGACCCCAACCCACCTAGTGGATAAGTAAAAGTTGTAGACCAGGATAGAAAGCACCTGATATACAACCACCAGAGGCATACTGCTATAAACGTAATGGGTGCCCATTTAATACAAGGACGGCTCTAGTCCGCCAGACGTGGGGGGGTTACTCTCAGGGAGCTGCTCTCCTTTCTGGCTCCTACAAGCGGGGTCCCGACCTGAGGATGCATGACGTCCCTGTGCCCTAAGAGGTCATAAGGACAGGGAGGTCTTCATAAGAGACGCTATACAGTGCCTACTAAAATCTAAATCTGCTTAAAGAAAAACTCCCGCCAAAATTTTTTATTCCATGTCCTGCTAGAAATGTACATGATGTAATCTGTAGTGAATGTCATTTTTTACCAGTGTCTGTATTTGCGAGTTATATCTCCCTGATGTTTCTTATCTGTGTCATGTGACCAGCAATCAGACTCACCAGATAACACAGCATCTTATGTGTGGACAGGAAGTCTAATTCTCTATGCATTCCTATGGGAGCCTCACTTTCAGTCTCATAGGAATGAATAGAGAAGTAACTGGCTTCCTGTCCTGGGTCAGTTGGAGGTCAGGGAGTTGGTCACATGACACAGCTACAATAAGAAGAGAGGGGATAACTCACAGATACAGTCTCTGATGAGATGATTACATTCACTACAGATTATATCATGCACCTTTCTAACAGGTCAGAGAATACATTTTTTTGCGGGAGTTCTTCCTTAAAACAAGCCCCTTTCCCTCGCTGAGGCCACTTTCACGTTTGCATTGTTGCTTTCCAGTATTGAGATTCGTCAGAGGATCTCAATACCGGAAAACGCTTCTGTTTAGTCCTCATGCATTCTGAATGGAAACAGATCCGTTCAGGATGCATCAGGATGTTTTGCGTTCCGGCAGCATTCCGTTATGTGACCGGACACAAAACTTCTGCAAGCCGCGGTTTTGTGTCCTTTCCTAAAAACGGAAAAAAATATGGGTCTGGCACAGAAAACAACGTAAGTCAATGGCGACGGATCCATTTTTTATTTTTTTTTTATGAACCCTAAAAAATAAAATAAAAAAAATCCGTCACCCACTGACTTTCAATGTATTTAGGGACGGATCCGTTTTGATTTCACACAAAAAGCACGAATGCATCCCGATTTTCAAAATCAAAACGGCTCCGGTTAATTATGGTATTCAGACCCTCTGCTGGATCTCAATACCGGAATTAACGTCCCAAGTGTGAAAGCAGCCTAAGCGATGCTGTACGTGAACACGAGCACTTACCTTCAGACATTCTTCGATGGCCTTGGGATTGAGGTGGAAGCCGGCCTTCATTGCATATTCACAGTGACCCAGACTTTCCAGCGCCATCCTGTAGGCCTGCAATGTAATAAAATCAACGGAGATGACGGAGGGGCTCGGAGCCGACCACAAGGTATACGTCTGTCTGAGGTCTTACCTGTAAGGTACTGTCGATCTTCAGGTTAAGTTCCTTGAGGTGATGGTCTGGGATGGCCAAGCTTTGCGAGCAGAAAAGCTGCTGAACTTCCAGCCCGGCCAGGGACCCGTCACAACCTCTCTCGCGCAAGCGGCTCGTGGCCTGTAAAGTCAGCAGAGACCACGTGTTACTGCAGGAACACATTACATATCCCGGCAGGTGTCCATGAGCTCCGATATTACTCAAGTAAGACGGCAGTATCTTCAAGTCCCAGAATTTGGCTGCAATATTTCATAGGTTCACAGTCCAGAACCAACTGAGGACCCCTTTAAAATCCTTTTTGATAGGGTGTAGTATAGAGGGTCACCTCTGCTCTGTCATAACGCTAGAGATGGACAACCCTTGGAGGCGGGGACCATGGCACACATGGAAGGTATATTTACTGGAGATTTAGGATGACTTACATGTCATATCCCCCCCCCAAAAAAAAAGGTCACACACCAAGGACAGGAGCACCCCTTGGGGATCAGTATGTGCCCCCCATACTGGATACTAACATTTCCTGACAAATGCAAAAGGGTTGAATTCTGGGATTTGAACCGGTCGCTCCTTCATGCTCTACACTGCATCTGTTCTCACTCAGAGTACAAGCACAAGCCTTCGAGAAGCTTATGATGTCATCTGTGCACAAAAACGGATTCACACAGCGTACGGCCCCGACCTCAGCAGACGCCTACAGTCATGCAGTGAAATACGCCGCCACGTAGTAGACGCCTCTGTGGAAAGAAAATCTCGTCCCAACATAAAATCGCCGCCTTATACAGGAGTTACAGGTCATGTGACTGCGCAACAATGAGCCTCATTGTCCAACGTAGGGGTTGGTGCCGTCCCGTATCAGCTGCCTCTAGTCTGTACACACCGCAGAGCTATGGACGTGCAGACTAAGAAACGCTTCAGGTAACGTGCACCGTGTTAGGCCTGAGGGGGTGGGGCAAAACAAAAAATAAATCCCTCGCCTGCCCTGCGCCGCTCCGTAAACTTCCAGATGGACGGGGTCACGTGCGCCGCTGCAGCTAACGACCGGCCTCATATCGAAAGGAGTGAAATTTGCAGTGAAAAAAAAAAAAAAAAAAAAAAAAAAAAAAAAAAATCATACAGCGACACTTCCGTAGCGATCGCGGGTTTATACGGTGCGAGGCTGTGATTTACATAGTTTGCATGTTTGGCGCTGCAGTAAATATTTAAGTCACACGGAGCGGGAGAATATTCCACGTTCAGGTCATTTACAAGTATAATACGGATGTGAAGCGCGGGGCGCAGTCGCCTGAAAGGTCGCTTTGCATGATCTGGGATAGGGATGCAACCTACGGCTGGGAAAAAACTCTGATGGGAGTTGTGGTAGACGGCCGCTGCCTTGAGCTGACCTAGTTTTGCAGATTACGACTCTGCGTATCCCAGGTTCAGAGTCCTTACACACGGCTGCTCCGACAAGTGTTACTGCAGGTTATTAGCTGTGGGAGAAGGGATCACACGGGATCAGGTGCGGAGGAGGAGGAGGAGGAAGGCTGCCCCGGGCATGAGATAAGCGTCTGGCAAGAAAACCCTGAAACTTGCAGCCCATTCACATGTCCTAGAAGTAAACAGATGACGTCGCTGCAGCGGGCGGACGGGGGCGCTCCCCTGTCAGTCTGCAGACGCTCATACAGACACCTGGTTTATGCTTTCAGTGACTCTTTAAGCACTGGGGGGGGGGGGGCATAGCCATCTATTAAAGGGCTTGTCCAATTTTAGAAAAACATGGCTGCTTTCTGATGATGGGTCTTGTGTGGTACTGCAGCACAAATACATTGAGGTGAATGAAGCCGAGCTGCAATATCACACACAACCTGAGGACAGCCAGGTATTACTATTGCTGGACAACCCCTTTAACTCCCTTTTTGGGTCGAGCTCCGACAGTGGGAAAAGTAGCTAACTGAAGGGGGGAGGGCTGGTTTAGATGCTGCTGCCTCCTGAATGATAGCAGCTAGAAACATGCAACTGGTCTTGTTTGAAAGCAGACATTCCAAGCTTTCAGACAATATGTTCAGGACAGAGGAAGATATCATGGATAGAAATCGGGATGCTCTGAATGCAGTTGAAAATGAAAGTAAAAACAGGTTTTACTCGCGATTATTCCCGACCTGACTTCTAACAGTTATAGTGATTTTCCTCTGTTGCTTGGACTTTAGACTGTCAGCTTTCAGACAAGACCAGTTACATGTTTCTAGCTGCCACCATTGAGGAGATATCACCATCTAAAGCAGCCCTCCCCCCTCCAGGTAGCTACTTTTCACACTGCCCGAGCTGGACTGGTGGTTAAGCTTACACAGCATAGTCTCATTGATTAGTAGTAGTGGTGATGATGATGATGATGGCGAGTGGGCCGCACATTGCCCAGGGCTTCCCGCCCGTCATCCCACTGACAACCACAACAGTAAGAATCAAGCTGACAACAGGGAACAGTAAACTGCATTTATTGGGTGTTGGGTTTGAATCCGCCCACGGGTAACACGTGCCAGGATTTTGTATTGCGTCCTAATCTTGGCGCGGGTTTCATGCAGGTTCATTACACGCCCAAAAGCCGCGTAGATGGGTGAACTGGCTTCCAATTAAAAGGGCCTTAAAGTGCGCATAGACTGGAAGCTCCACTCCGATTTAGACAACCCCCTACTTGTCAGGTCCCTTGATAATAAGCTGGTTACAAAGAGTCCTCCTGCTAGGACCTCCAACAATCAGTGGTAATCGGTGGTAGTAAGTCTGAAAATTCTCTGCAGCGCCACCACAGGGGGAATGAAGCATTACACAGTGCTCATTCATACTAATGGGATATCTGTGCAATGCAGGACAGGACCTCCAGAGCGATAGACGCCAAGAGATGCAGATCTTCCATATTTTCTATTGTGTTGTATGGAATCGGGTTTTCGACCCCTTTAAACGACGGCGCCTTTTTAATCATGTGAACGCCACACAGATATCGCGCCGTCTTCAGTGTGACGAGGCCGACCCTCTAATGTCAGTGTTGGACTCGAGCCGTCTAGAGATAGGAGCGAGTCCAATAATACAGCGGGACAACGGAGGGGGATCTGATCGGATTTCAGGCTCGTATGGAGTGACTTACACAAGACTACATTCCTGTACGCTCCGGAGAGACGTCTGCTCCGCACTAACTGCATACACGGCGCCAAACTGTACTTGCAATTTTAAAACTTTAATTTTCCGCGGTGAAAATCGTCATCTCATCATATTGACGTGCTCCAGATTTTAAAATCTGCTCCACGGACAATTGATGCTGTGGATTTTTCCCGCAGCGTGAATGAGATTTGCGAAAACCTCATCCATTTTGCTGGCACTAAAAGATGCGCGGCAGCAGAGGAAAAACCGCAGCGTATGAGCCACGTGTGAATATACACCCTGACTGGCCAGTTTAGTCTATAACGGGGATCAGCAACCTTCGGCACTCCAGCTGCTGTGAAACTACAACTCCCAGCATGCAAACGTGCTCGGCTGTTCTCCCACAGAGGTGAATGGAGCATTCTGGGAGTTGTAGTTTCAGAACATCTGGAGTGCCGGAGCTTGCTGATCCCTGGTCTAGAACGTTGCGGGTGGGATAATTCGTAAGACGGCTCGCCCGCAATACGGACAGTTTACGGGTTGAAATGAAGCCAGAAATCTACAGAAGCCGAGCCGTCGTAGATTTCTATTTAGGTGCACAGACTGCAGGAGGATGCACCTAATTTATAATGAGGCTAGCGCCTCATTAGATTCCTATAGGTGGCAGTAGAGAGCTCTGACTTTTTTCCAGCGGACAGATAATTTGCATACTTTTTCCCCAGGCGCCACTGACTGGACGGGTTGCCGCTAGGGATGAACGGACTTCTGCTTTCAAGTTCGGTGTACAAGGATCGGGATATCTAAGAATTCCGTTATGGATTCCGCTACCACCGACCATAACTTATAGCGGAATCCATAACGGAATTCTTAAATAATGCGAACCTTGTACGCCGAACTTGAAAACACAAGTTCGCTCAACACTATTGGCAGCGATTTCAGCGACGGCCTCATTCACCATCTCATTAAGACGAATGGAATCGATTTTCAGCGCCAGAAATTCCTAGAAATTTTGCGCATGCGATCTGCAGATTAGCCTGTTGATTATTTATATATGCAGTATGTCATTTTCGCTGTGGATTTCACCCTTTGCAATGAATCCGCTCTAAATTCCGCCCCGTATGGACGAACCGTCAGACTCCACGGCAGTAAAGTCCCAGCTGTGTAACCCAAGCCGTGCACCAGATTATATGTGTATGAAAGATTATTCCCAAAATAATCCTATTACTCAGAGGGCTGCCACGTTACATCACCGGCGTCCCCAGGCGCTGCACAGATAATCACACCTTACACCCGCACTGCTCTCCACCCTCCGCAAAACGCTAAATGCAACCATCGCGACTGTTCGGCTGTAGGTCGGTTTTCCTCTGCAGAACGTCAAGTCCAGTGCATTGGACTACACCTGCCACTCTCCACCGTATGCTGGGAGTTTGAATCCAGATCAATGGTCTGGTGCAGGGGTCAGCACTGCAATTATGAAACTACAATTCCCAGCATGCTCCATTCATCTCTATGAGAGTTCTGAGAAGAGCAAAGCAAGTATGCCTGCTGGGAGTTGTAGTCTGCAGTAGTGTAGACCCCTGGGAACATCTGTACAAGTCGTGGATTCGGCCAGACGGCGGTTATAAATCTTAAAGGGGTATTCTCATCTTAGACAATGGGGGCATATCGCTAGGATATGCCCCCATTGTCTTATAGGTGCGGGTCCCACCGCTGGGACCCGCACCTATATCCAGAACGGAGCGGGGAGCGCTGCGCCTGGAGGACCCCAGGTTTCCGGGGGTCCGGCCACCACCAGGCGCAGCTCCCCGCGCCGCTCATAGAAATGAATGGGAGCCGGGCCGTGCATGCGCGGTCGGCTCCCATTCATTTCTATGGAGCCGACGGAAGTAGCCGAGCCAGCGCTCGGCTATTTTCGGTGGCCCCATAGAAATGAATGGAGGGCGGCTGCGCATGCGCAGTGCGCCCTCATTCAGTTCGGGGGCTCCGTTCTCGAAATAGGTGCAGGTCCCAGCGGTGGGACCCGCACCTATAAGACAATGGGGGCATATCCTAGCGATATGCCCCCATTGTCTAAAATGAGAATAACCCTTTAAGCTTCATGCACACGACCATATTTTTGGTCCGCGTCCAATCTGCATTTTTTGCGGTTCCCATCCGGAGCCAGTCATTTCTATGGTGCCGCAAAAATGCGTCCGTGTGCGGTCCACATCCTTGCGGCCAATCCCTAAATTATGGCAGATGTCCTATTCTTCGATGTTCTGCAGACAAGAATAGGCATTTCACGGATAGGGACCGAGTGATGAAGGACAGTATCGGGTTTTGCGGATCCGCAGTTCGCAAAATCCATATGGTTGTGTGCATGAGGCCTTACATACGCACAGAAACAGAATCTCCACACAGGAGAACCGGGAAGTGTAATAATCCTAGTATTTCACGGCTTCCAGCTCCACATTCCTCGGCCCTATACATGAATCGGAGTTCCCCGTCCGTACGGATTTCTAAAAATAAAGCAGCGCCAGAAGACAAGAGCCGCATTATTGTGAGCAGCCCGCGATCGCCCGCGCTGGCACCGCCACGCTCTCCCACACAACACAAACGCTCCAATTAAAAAAAAGGTCAGTGTGTGGACGGATACGTCCTCCCCCCCTGCAAACAATGCACAAAGGTCCGCACAGACCAGAACAAGGGGAACGGGGCCGCCTCCTGACACTGGATCAGGTCATCTGCCTGGTATCACCCCAGCGTCTGCAGTCCCGGCCTGCATCTAAGGCCGGTGTCACCAGCATCATGCACTTAAGGTAATGAAGTAATATAGAGGGCCCGAGTCACACACACCAGTGGAGGGCCCGGGCTGAAGGCGGCCGCCTCCTTATAACAGGACTGCAGATCCTCTCCAGAAACCTCAAATGATCGTGTGCATTCCACTACCACTAGGGGTTAACTGCAGGAGCGGTGATGTAGCCGTATACCCCAAGTGCAGCCTCACTGGTATACCGCATGGGACTGCAGTGATCACACCGCTACATCACTGCTGCTGACAAGTAGACACAAATGGGCAGAGAGTAATGAAGGGGCAGCGCTGGCACAGCAGTGACGGGGATGGGGGAATACGCTCTTCGATAATTTTAACATCTTGCTGCGGTTCCCTGTACAGCGGGCGGTGAATGGGGATGCCGCACTAATTCAGCCCTGCAACCCCTGCTTTCTCAGGATCGGTAGGGGTCCAGGGGTCGGAGCCCCACCTTTCGGCGTGGGTATGCTTACAGTCAAGTTCAACATGAAGTTCTCAATGAACTAGGGCAGTGACAAGGCAGCCAGGCATGACAAGACTTAAAGGGGTTGTCTAACGATTGTTTTGAACGAGCTGGGAGCCAGGAGAGTACTACTGCCATGACATGTGGTACCTCACCAGCGCAGAGTGGTCCTCACGCGCCCAGCTGCCCTCCAAAGAGTCAGAAACATCTTATTTTGAGTAAAGGTGAGGGTTGAAGGGTCAGTCTCCCACTTGGTATATAACTTAAAAATGAAAGCCGTTGTCAGACAACCCCTTTAAATGCCGCTTCTCTCTGCCTCCTACTCCCTCCTAGGCTACAGTGTCCCTTTTTGTGAAGTTTTTCATCACGTAATGCCGCGGTGATGACAGGCCAACGGGGACAAACCCTGCGCAGGGATTCAGCTGTGTTTATTCCGTTTATCTTCAAAGGACTGAAGACAAAAGGGCTGGAGATAAAGCCAAGCGGATGCCTCCCATGTCCTGCACCACATCGGCCGCTGTCACATTTTCCACTGACGGGTCGTAGCATCTCCAATGTCGGTTTCTGGCCCTTTAACCCCCTAACTGTTTTGCCAGAGTGGAGATCCGAAAGTGGGTAAAGTAGATAACTGGTAGCAGCTAGAAACATGCAACTGGTCTTGTTTGAAAGCAGACAATCCGAACTTTCAGACAATACCAAAATGGTATAATACAGCAATATGTTCAGGACAGAGAAAGATATCACTGATAGAAATCGGGATGCTGTGAATGCAGCTGAAAATGAAAGTAAAAACAGGTTTTACTCGTGATTATTCCCGACTTGATTTCTAACAGTGATTTCTCCTCTGTTTGACTTTAGCTGTCATTTTGGTCTTGTGTGAAATCCTGGACTGTCAGCTTTCATACAAGACCAGTTGCATGTTTCTAGCTGGTACCATTGAGGAGATATCACCATCTAAAGCAGCCCACCCCCTCCAGTTAGCTACTTTTCACACTGCTGGAGCTGGACTCGGGCAAAGCAGTTGGTTAAATCATCTGCTGACAGTCTAGTCTACGTGGGCCGATGAGTAAGATCCCTGCACACCCCCAGACTGCATTATACAGCGCTTTCTTCTCATGCTGTAAGAGGCAAGTATGACTGTGCGGCAGGACGCTGGCCTCCGTCCTCGGGGGTCACAGGTCTTACCATTGCCGTCTATTGTGAAATACGTTATTCGGGTCCTCACCTCGGTAGCTCCTCGCCAAGTCCTCACAGCGTCGTCCAGCTCTCTTGTGGGGCTCAGGTCACCGGATCCGGGAGCGTTCTTGCGTTCGTGTGCTATCGCTTCAGCAAACGGCTGCACCTTCTGCAACGCCTGGGACAAGAACTGAAAATGAACCTGCATCACAGTCAAGAAGCAGCGACCGAGCACCTGCGGAGGAGAAGAGGAGAACACCGGTTAGGAAAGCAGACGAGGGGTATTCTCAGAGAGTTCAAGGAGAACAGAACAGTGCTCATACACACGGCACTGCGGAGTACTTAGATCAGCTCTGCAGTAACCAGCCTCGTCCACTACACAATGGATGGAACCGTGGCCTATTCTTCAGGACAGGAAAACCCAGTTAACCACCTAACTGTTTTGCACGAGTCCAGCTCGGGCAGTGTGAAAAGTAGCTAACTGGAGGGGGGAGGGCTGCTTTAGATGGTGATATCTCCTCAAAGGTAGCAGCTAGAAACATGTAACTGGTCTTGTCTGAAAGCTGACAGTCCAGGTTTTTATATAAGACCAAAATGACAGATAAAGTCACTGTTCGAAATCAAGTCGGGAATAAATGTGAGTAAAACCTGTTTTTACTTTCATTTTCAGCTGCATTCACAGCATGCCAATTTCTATCAGTGATATCTTTCTCTCTCCTGAACATATTGCTCTCATTTTGGTATTGTCTGAAAGCTTGGAATGTCTGCTTTCAAACAAGATCAGTTGCATGTTTCTAGCTGCTACCATTAAGAAGGATGCAGCATCTAAAGCAGCCCTCCCCACTCCTGGTTAGCTACTTTTCCCACTGCTGGAGCTCCACTCTGGTAAAACAGTTAGGGGGTTAAAGGACATCTGTCAGCAGTTTTGTCCCTATGACACAAGCTGACCCGTTACATGTGCACTTGGCAGCTGAAGACATCTGTTTTGATCCCATGTTCATATGTGCCCGCATTGCAGAGAAAAAGGATGTTTTAATATATGCAAATGAGCCTCTAGGAGCAAAGGGGGCGTTTCTGTTGCACCTAGAGGCTCTGCTCTCTGTGAAACTGCCACGCCCTCTGAACTTTAATTGACGACAAGGCGGTATAAACGTGATCATACAAAGGGCGCGGCAGCTGCAGAGAGAGCAGAGCCTCTAGGTGTAATGGTAACGCCCCCGTTGCTCCTAGAGGCTCATTTGCATATATTAAAACATCATATTTCTCAGCAATGCGGACACATATGAACATGGGACCAACACAGATGTCTTCAGCTGCCAAGTGCACATGTAACAGGTCAGGCGGTGTCATAGGTACAAAACTGCTGACAGATGCCCTTTAACAGCATCTTGCATCAACTATTCCAAATCTAGGAGCAAAATGGGCCCTGCAGATACAAGTCCTTGAGTCACCTCCTCCAGCGAGAGCTATTCACAACCTTCAGAACATTTCCATGCAGATATCCGCTGTGGAAATATGAAATTGGCAGCACACGCGCACATATTTTTTTTTTAACAAGTCGCAGGGGTTTTAAAACATCATCTACATGGGTTGGACAGGAAACTGCTGTGGATTTTCAGCGCAGAAACTGCAGCGTGTGAATAACACTCCAGCATCACAGCGACTGAGCAGATCGACAACCCCTATAGATAGGAGCAGTCGTGTAAATCATACCGATCAGTGCTCGACATTCCTGGAAATCCTACTAAATCTTCAGCAGCTTCAGGTCTGGAGGACCCCAGACGCTGCAGACAGACCGGAGATCATTTCTGGGGGATACAAGGAAGCGGGGAATTCCTGACTGCTCTGAAATCTGCGATGTGACGGAAACAATATGAACGCACGACTGTGACCCTGGAGGGATTCTTGTAATGTTTTCCAAGACAAATCTCATTATCCGTCACCTCCATCTAGAAAAGCTTGGTGACCATGGCAGACAATGTAACCCAGCTTGACTACAGCCTGCCTACACGGTGGCCCTGGAGCTGGGACTAGCCCGATTTACTATCCAGGACACTGGGTGATGGGATTTATGATCACGGCTTCCTGAGCAGTCTCTTTAATGATCGGGCAGAGCGTTCCTGAATCGCTCTGTCCAATCATAGGAAAAACCACGTACATATGTAGTTCTAGCGGCACGTTCCTCTCTATCCCCTCCCTGTACGCCTCTCTATGATCAGAGAACAGGAAGCTGAACCCTCCGTGTGCGGCCTCCTGCTATAGCCAGCCGGGGTGTAGAGAGGTGGGTAACCCACTGGTGCACTTACGCTGCCTGGTCCTGTCAAAGTGCAGAGAGAGCGGAGCCTCTAGGTGTAATGGTAACGCCCCTGTTGCTCCTAGAAGCTCATTTGCATATAATAAAACATAATTTTTCTCAGCAATGCGGACACATATGAAGATGGGACCAACACAGATGTCTTCAGCTACATGTAACAGGTCAGCCAGTGTCATAGGGACAAAACTGCTGACAGATGCCCTTTAAGACCTGCAGGGATCCTGGACTTTACCCCATCACTGCCCAAGACCACCAGGTATACTGACATAACATTAACCCCTTTTACTGCCTTCAACCTGCAGGTATGCCGCCGTTAACAATTGTTCTGCCACAGGATCCGGACACCAACATATTTACGGACAAAGCCCAACAGCGATGCTGGCCTTAACCCCTTCACTGCCCTAGACCACAAAGAATACAGACATCAGAAGGGATTGTCAGAGCTGGGTAAAAATAACAAGAGCACAGCGACTGATCGCCCTGCTGACGTCTCCCCTCTAAGAACTGCTGAAAGATCCTGAATGTCTGGAGGAGCAGCGGGTCCAGAAAGTAAGAAATGGGGGGAGGGTGAAAACAGGAAGGTCTTGGGATCAGTAACTGACTTGTGCAGACAAAGCCCCTTCTCCGCCCCAGCGTCCCTTCCAGCACAGCTGGCTTCACACGGGGAGGAAATAAAACGTCTATTTTCGTCCCTGACGTCGGCTATAGCGCTGGCAGCGCCCGGCTTGTCAAACACTGCAACGTCATGTCTTGTGCAAACGACATAAAAACATATGAATGAAGGGAAGGCAGAGAGAGTGACATCACTGTGTGCGCCGGGAAGGATTCTGCAAAATAAAGGGTTCCCTGTATTGTAACCCACCGCCGTCCCATACATACAAGCAGGGAGGGGGGACAAGTGGCAGCACGGTGACCACCGGATCTGTGCTTGGTGGTCACCCTCCCCTGAAAATCATCAACACACATCAATCAATTCTTCCTCTGTATATGAATCTTGCACCATCCACATGCATGCTCGGCCGAGCAGGCACATGCAATGGGCAGAAGAGAGAAAACCGCTGCCAGGCATTTCTGTCATAGCCCAACATCCCCCAGAAGATTAGGATGGGGCATGCTGAAATGCAACTGCACGATCCTCATCTTCTTGCTCCCACCTCCACCATGGAGGGGATCAAGACGCCCCCACATACACGTCAGTCCTCTCCCCTGACATTTCTGTTTCAGTAAACACTTGTATCCTTTAAACAGATTATCTTTTTTTTCCCCCGATCTATATATTTGTGTTGTACCAGCCCTCTGTTATTCCTCCTAGACATTTATGAATTCATTGACAAATGGGCGTTACCAGTCAGGAGTGTGTCTACACCCTCCGACAATCTCCATTCAGTGCTGTCGGTATTAGACTGTGCAGGGACACACCCCTTTGACAAGAGGAATAATAAGCAGTTGTCAGTTTAGTTCATATTTACAGGAGGAATAACAGAGGAACACCACAAAGCATAATTTACAAAGAATGCAAGAATTTACTAAACTAGACATGGTGACAGGTCCAACAGAGACCACCAAATCCCACCATACCGGAGATGAAAAGAGGCTTGGTGCCCCCTCAGCTCACGGATCTCCCCTAAAAGGCACCGCCATAAGGTTACCCCTCCTCCCAGGAAGGTCAGGATGCTCCGTGTGCTTGAAGACAATGCTGCCGCTGCCCGTGTGCGGTGTAGCCTCAAGGCTACACATCTCGGGGGGAGGGGGATTATTGGCATGGTCAGCACCAAAAAACTGCCATAGAACAGCGTGGCTCCCACTGGGCGAGTGTCCCTTTAATAGTGGCGTCAGCAGAGCGGCGGATCATTCTCTTTCTTCGTTTTGGAAAGTTTGGGTTTCTGTGTATATCCGTAGGGAAGGAAGAATGCAAGTCTGGATCAGTCAAGATAAAGCAGAGAGGAAACGGTGCAGACGGAGAGGAGCGCGGGGAGGGTTCGCGGTGCAAGGAAATCCTGGGACTTGCCTTTATTCCATAGGGCTATGTAGGGATCGGGGGATCCGTCATGACCACTGGGGGCGCACACACGACAAACCTCATCAACACAATGGAGAAGCAAACGTTACCATGGAGACGCCAATAACCAGCAGAATGTGCTAACAGGCCGGGGGCGTGTCCCTATATCCTGATGACATCACGTCATTACACCAGATGTAGCAGCCTGCGGACTAGGACCACTTCACGACCACCGACAGGATCTACCGTCCATTGTCAGGTTGCAAATTAGGAAACTGGTTATAAAAAAAAAAAAAAAAAAAAAAGTCCTTAAAAGGGGGACTCATCCCCAACTGGTAACACCCCTCTGTACCTTTACTGCAAGCTGCGGGCAATTCATTCATCAACTTCCTGAAGGAATAACAGAGGAATGGCCCAACATGGGAGAGGGGGGGGTCAAAAGGATAGATGCTCCAGAACTGGTATTACATGGAGAACGTAAGTAGTTGCTGACATGTCAGGAGAGGGGACGGATCCCCAGATTTTTTTTTTTTTTTTTCGGGGGAGGGGGCTGCGCCTCAACACCGTGGCTGTTTTACCAAAGCCATCTCTGGGGGTTTCCTAGCAGGAAAAGATCATTTACGTTCACGCTCTTCCGCGGAAAAAGCTGTAAAATCTCCAAAATGGAAACAGGAAGTGATGTTTTCCTGCGGCGGACGACACAAATAATCGGTAACAACGAGGGTGAGAGGACAGCAGGGGGCGTCACAGACCGCAGAGCAACAAATGCAACGACCCATAGTAACCAGGCCCCATAGTAACCAGGCCCCATAGTAACCAGGCCCCATAGTAACCAGGCCCCATAGTAACCAGGCCCCATAGTAACCGATCCAGTCTGGAAGTTTCAGGATTCATCTCACAATACAAGCAAATATGTGACCGTCTGCTAAAGATGGCACCAGGATAAGTCCTCGCACGAGTCAGCCGTCACCCGGGGGGTGTAAAAACGGAAATAATCGCCAGTAAAAGGGGCTTTATTTTTACTCCCGCGCTCCATCAATAGCCACCAGCAAAAATAACCCGGATAACAGGCGCCAGGACCTCCGATCATGGAGCTGCTCGCTTTAAAGCGCCCTCCTGCAACTTTTACTGTTCGGATCCTCATTTTATTCAGTATTTTTACTGACGTTTTTTGCAATTCTCCTGGGATACGGCTGACAGCAGGGATACAAAGGTGTCTGAGGCTCTTAGGAAAGTGCACAAAAGTCTCTTTCTGGTTCAGGATGGGGCCAGAGGGTGTATAGGAACACTCGATCCTGATGGTCCATGGAAAGGTGCGGACGAGCACCCAATAAATGCAGATAATGTTCTTTTCTTCCATGCAGCACCTAAAAAAAAAAACCAACAACGGCGGACGTGCTGCCAACAGTTTGTAAACTGAATGCGGGGGGACAAACAATCGTAATAGCGATCATTTCTCCCACATTCACTTTGGATCGGTCCATCTGAAAGGCACTTTAATACGTGTAGGGATCGACGGGTGCAATAAGAGAGTCTTCTTACAAGAACCGATCACAGCCCTACGTGTGCCGATATACAAGTAGATACACACTTCATTACAAGGGCCGATCAATAGTTAATGGGGGAAACGCAATCGTTATTACGATCATTCATCCCCCATTCACTTTGCATATGGCTGCCAACAAATGATGATTTAATGTGTCGCAGGAAAGAGGCGATCATCCAAGAAAAGAGGATTTTAGCTTGTTTGTCCGGTGATCGCTGGCTCCTTTATGTGGTTCAGTGAGTGTTTGTAACGGCGCTATGCCATCACTTATAGGGCTCATGCACATGACCGTATGTATTTTGCAGTCTGCAAAAAAACGGATCCGCAAAACATACGGGTGACATCCGTGTGCATTCCGTATTTTGCAGAACCGCCGGCCCCTTATAGAACAGTCCTGTCCTTGTTCTATTTTCTTCTGCAAAACGGAAATACGGAAATGGAATGCACACGGAATAACTTCCGTTATTTGCGGACCCATTGAAATGAATAACGAAACTGAACAGACACGGAAAGAAAATACG
Organism: Rhinella marina; assembly: GCA_900303285.1. Taxonomy (NCBI): domain Eukaryota; kingdom Metazoa; phylum Chordata; class Amphibia; order Anura; family Bufonidae; genus Rhinella; species Rhinella marina. Next base: position 280,321 of record ONZH01012708.1, read on the forward strand.
TTTGCGTGCACTGCCAGACCTGTGCCCACCTGACAACATCTGACTGACACTTCGTAAGGCTACATTCACACAACCATGAAAATTGTGGAATGGGTGCGCACCCATTCATTTCAATAAGGGCCCAAAAAGTGCGGACAGCCCCACTAAAGACGTAGAGCATGTCCTATTCTCGTCTGCAATCCACGGGCAAGAACAGGTATTTTCTATATAGCGCCTGCCATGTACAGTCCGCAAAATGCAGAACACAAGCAGCCGGTATCTGACATTTACAGTCGTGTGAATGCAACCTAAGAGTCGAAACCTTAAAGAGGACCTCTCCCCGCTCCTGACATGTCTGTGTTAATAGCTTCATGCATTCCCCATGTAATAACAATTCTGGAACATCTATTCTTGCGTCTCTATGTTGTGCCATTTCTTTATTATTCCTACTAGAAGTTATGAATGAATTGCTAGCAGTCTGCAGTAAGGGTACAGAGGGGAGGTGACCAGTTGGGGGTGTGTACCTGCACAGTCTGACAATGGCAGCACTGATTGGATACAGTGAGTCTGTGCAGGTACACACCCCCAACTGGTCACCTCCCCTCTGTACCCTTACTGCAGACTGCTAGCAATTCATTCATAACTTCTAGTATGAATAATAAAGGAATGGCACAACATAGAGACATAAGAATAGAGGCTCCAGGATTGTTATTACATGGGGAATGCATGAAGATATTAAAACAGACATGTCAGGAGCGGGGAGAGGTCCTCTTTAAGGAAGCCAAGTCATTTCTCCATAATTTGTTTCACTAAATACTAGTATTTCCCATGAAATAATTCTGGAGCATCTTTAATTAGGTCTCTGCACTTTCCTCCTGGAAAAGTATGGCTGCACTGACAACAGGAGGCACCACAGTGCATGCGCCTCCAGAGTCTGACAATGTCAGCACTGATTGGGCAAGGTCCGTCTGACAGGTTGCCAATGCCGTCATACATTTCCGGGAGGAATAACAAAGGGCAATGGCCAAAGAGCCAGCACGTCCTGTCGAGTTTAGGCCCGGTTCTAGAAGGGCATACCCATCTTATAAAGTGATGGCATATGGCTGGGATACCTCATCAATTTATGACTGGCAGAGGTCTGAGGTCGGGTACTCCCAGAGCAGATTTAGCACCGTGGCCCCCTCTAGCGCCCAGTGTCATTCACAGGATCAGTAGGGGCTCCCAGAGCTCAGACTCCGCCATCCCTCATAAAGTGAATGCACGTACCATCACTTTAGGAGTTGGAATTCCCCTTTAAAGGAGGACGCAATGGCGAAGACAAATAACAGCTGTGCGACCATGAAAGCTACAAAGCCACTCACCTCTATATCCTGCAGGCTGAACTCGTTCTGGTCTTTAAAGTTGGCAGCCCCGGCGCTCAGCTCCATCAGCATTTTTGCAATCTCCGGTTTTATTGCTGCAGTGAGCCGACTGGCAGCCTCCATGACATGTTCCTGCACGTCTTTGAGTTGCATAGCTGCCTTTGAGTAGTGCGAGTTACGGAAAACGCTGCTGAAAAGGTCCGTGAGGAAAGTGCTGGCGCGGCAGAAGACGTTGAGCGCATCCAGATACTTGGAGATGCCCTGCTGGATGTCCGCTATGGGCGTAGTGTGGGCAGCAGGGTGAGGGCAGCTGTTCGCCGAAGATACCAAAGGGGTGGTGGAGGCCAAGGGTGCGCTCAGAGTCCGGCTGAGCTCAGGCATCTGGTACTGCTGGTGTTGCTGCACCTTCTGCTTGGACCCGCCAAGCAAAAACCGCCTCTTGTAGTCCATTTTACTTTCCTGTGCGCTACAGCAATACATAGGTGACCGACTAAGCCGCGGGGCGCCCCGAACCTAAAAAATCAGCCGTGCCTACAAAACCCGTCTCCGGTTGGTTGGCTATGTCAAATAGTAGAGCAGGGTGGCAAACATGGGTTTTGTACAAGGCATTTCCAAAAGGCAGGCTGAGTAGGAGCGGGGACAGGGAGGCCGCAGATCCGCTGACGGAGGGAATTTTTTTTAGTATTCAGTGCAGCCCAGCTGCAGTTCGCCACTTGTAGCTTCCACAATGAGATGCGTGCGCCTCTCTCATCGAGGGCCCCGCTCCTGTTAACCCTTCCCGGCACCAATTCCACTGCAGGCAAAAAAAAAAAAAAAAAAAAAAAACACCACAAAAAACGTATCCCAAACAATTAGTGTAAGCCAAACCGATCCACGAAATTCCAAAGCCAAAAGAGACCCGAAGCACTGATCAACAGCGGGCAGGTCCTGGGCGACGCGGGGCGGCTGCTGCGGTCCGGCAGATCCAGTCTGCACTCAAGTGCCTGGAGTTCTCGACAGATTTGCGGCTGGAAGCTTCTCCTCCTCCCCTCGTCTTCCTCTCTCTCCGGGTTTGTTGAGGTAGTTGAGTTACAGCGGAAACAAGTGCAGCTCCCAGATTGACTTCGCTCTGGAGACAAGAATGCACACCATGTATTTGTAAGGCCTCTAGGTCATTTCCTGGCAAAGGAAAGAGAAGGGAAAAAAAAAAAAAAAAAAAAAAAAAGAAGAGGATTTTAGTTTTTTTTTTTGTTATTTCAAGAATTCTGCAGCCTCGCTAGGAGGAGCGCAGTCTACAAAGTGAAAGTGCACCCCGGACAACCCTTTGTATAGATGCAGGAACGCGTCGCGTGCACACTCTCCGCCTTCCTGCATCTATACAAAGGGTTGTCCGGCCACTTAAAAAATAAAAAATGCTCAAAATGGTATAAAAAAGACAAAACAAGTCAGACACGCCCCTTACCGGTTGCTCCTGTTTTAAAGGGGTTTTCCAGGATTTTACTACTGATGACATATCCTCAGGATCGGTCATCAGTATCTGATCGGAGGGGGTCCGACACCCGGGACCCCCGCTGATCAGTTGTTTGAGAAGGCACCGGCGCCGCTCCGGTGAGCGCCGCAGGCTTCTCTTAGCTTTTCCTAGGCCAGTGACATCACGTTCATCAGTCACGTGGCCTAGGAGCGGTTCAGCCCCATTCAAGTGAATAGAGCTGAGTGCAGTACCAAGCACAACCACTATACAATGTACGGCGCTGTGTTTGATGAGCTGCGAGAAGGTAGCGGCACTCACAGGAGCGCCGGTCCCTTCTCAAACAGCTGATCGGCGGGGGTCCCGGGTGTCAGACCCCCACCGAACAGTAGTAAAATCCTGGAAAACCCCTTTAATACCTCTCGGGTCCCCCGCTGGTCTCTGTACTTCCCGATCCCTCTGAACATGGACAGGTGGTGGTGCCGCCAATCAATCCCTGCAGCACTGACCCGCCGCAGCAGTCACATGTCCGTGTCAAAAGGGACTATAAGGAGATCAGGACTTCTTTTATTATCTATTTCCATCATTTAACTGACCAGGCAACCTTTATTAAGGGGGAATTCACACGACCGCATCCTCTCTGCGATTCGCAAAACACGGATACTAGCCGTGTGCGTTACGGATTTTCCGCATCTGCACCTTCTGCCCTTTCCCAAAATGGACAGGTTCTATTTTTCGGCGGGGCTGCAGAACGGACTTGCGGGCGTGCTGTCTGCATCTTTTCAATGGGTCCGCATCCGATGGGCACAAAGCGCAGACTGGATGTGGACCGAAAACCTACAGACGGGTGAATGCCCCCCTAATTTATCACAACCGCGGCACCAATCTCCAGGCTTCTAGTGCTCGCACTGCACTGAGCTACTGCAACAACATCTCAGCTGTGAGTATAAGCCGTGGATGTTTGCACGTGTTAGAAAGTCGCATAACTTCTCATCATACAACGAATAAAGGGGTACTCCAACATTACTTACGGAATTAGCCTTGGATACGCCGCAATCGATGCGGGGTGCACCTACCTCCAAAACGGGGGTCCTACGACCCTCACTTTGCCTGCTTGCTTGGCCATTTCTGACTCCCCCCCTCCATTTATACCCTCCCCAGGACGCAGCCTCCGGCAGGCAAGATGCAGACCTTCCGTCTTGAGACAAGATGGCGTTCCCGCATCTATCAGACATTTACGACATATCCACAGGACATGCCCCCAATACCTACGGTTGGAATACCCCTTTATTTTTGTTATACAAAAAAAAAAAAAAAAAAACATAATCCCCATTATGTGCCCCAAAAGGGCAGGGTGGTCCGGCGGCCGTTGCACGCTGAAGCCTTGCCAGAAAACGAACAGGAACCTCTAGACCAGCGCCCGGCCAACCCACGGCTCTCCGACTGTTGTAAAACTACAACTCCCAGCATGCCCTCCTGTAGGCAGTCTGGGCATGCTGGGAGTTGTAGTTTTGCAACAGCCGGAGAGCCGCAGGTCGGCCATCCCTGCCCTAAACCACAGCAGAATATTACAGGGATGTTCACGTGGCGGACACTGAGATAGTCATCCTGTATGGAGGCACCCCGACCCTACTAGGAATATCACACGTTTCATTATTTACCGCACTCTCGGACTACCCCTTTAAGAACCCAGTCAATTATCACAGTTATTTCTGGCAGCACTAATAAGTTACTAAAATATACGCCCCCCCCCCCCCCCCCCCCCAAGGCTGCACCTTCGCCAATGTCACATGGAGGAGGCTGGACGCGCGCCGGTGTAACGTAAGAGCTTATCATACAAATATTACTAAAATTTACCGGTACTCGTCCCGCAAAATGTCACCAGCCCAAATAAATCCTCGGGGAAACTATTCCTTTAAGGGGCTATTCACACAAGGACGTAGTACGCACCCCTTTAACCCCCTATGATGCTGCGAGTGCGGGTCAACGAAACCCACGGTCGGGCGCCGACATATGCAAGTCAAATGGACGGAACGGCCTAGCACGTATGACTATTGCTGCAGAGGGCGGTGGGTACGGCAGGGGCACTAGCAATATGGAGGGCTGCCGCCATACATTTTATAGCAGCTCTCTCCTTCTCAACCTCCCCATATGCACTGGCCGAGTGTGCGTGTGTATTCTAAAAGGAGAGAGAGGGGAAAGCTGCTGCTGGGCAACAAAAGGATTAGACATGTTGAAATCCAACTGCCCAATCCTTCTCTCCTGTCAGGTGGAGAGGCCGGATACACACATAAATGTACGATCAGCAGTCCCCCCCCCCCCACATGCATTTGGCTCGGCCAAGTGTGCAAGTCCCCTGACCGGAGAGAAGAGGGAGCTCCTGTCTGATGTCACTGGGAGTCGCCCCATACAGGACGGGTCGGGCGGCTGTCTAGTGTCTATGGCTCGGGGACAAGGCACTGCGTGTGACCGGCTTAAACTTTATTGTAGAGATAAATAAAACATTTCCTTATCTCGAAGCCGAGAGGAAAACCAAACATTACAACAGGGCCGTCACTAAGACCATGTCCTATGTGCACAGGATGTCACCACCGACAGGTAAATAGAAACCGCAGCGTTTACCAGAGGTCGGAGTTTCCTACTGTGTGTAATGAGAGCGCAGGGCGTTCCTCCCGATGGGGGGCGTGCACCTCAGAGATGACGGCGGTTATCCCTCCCGACCGGACGCTTATCTCCCCTGAGAACAAAAGGATCCGGCGTGTTAAACCCAGCAGCCGGTCCCTCGCTCTCCAGACATCTCGATGTCACTGCTACAGCCAATCACTGCCCTTGGCAGTATATATTATGTCACCAATGCAGCCAACCACTGACCTGTGAAGTCACCACTGCAGCCAATCACTGACCTTGGCAGTATATATTATGTCACCACTGCAGCCAACCACTGACTTAGGCAGTATACGTGATGTCACCGCTACAGCCAATCCCTGACCTCGGCAGTATACATGATGTCACTGCTACAGCCAATCACTGCCCTTTACGCTACCTGTAAAGTCACCACTGCAGCCAACCACTGACCTCGGCAGTATACGTGATGTCACCGCTACAGCCAATCCCTGACTTAAGTATATATTATGTCACCACTGCAGCCAATCACTGACCTCAGCAGTAGATGCGATATCACAACTGCAGCCAATCCCCAACTTCAGCAGTACGTATTATGTCACCACTGCAGCCAGTCACTGGCCTCAGCAGTATATATTATGTCACCACTGCAGCCAATTACTGGCCTCTGCACTTTATGTGAAGTCACCACTGCAGCATACATGATGTCATAGCTGCAGCCAGGAAAATACAGCAATGGGAGGACCTAAGCCCATCGCTGGAAGTGCTAGGGGATAAAAAGGTATGGCTTTATCACAGGGGCAGGGGCTCTGATAACCCCTTTAATGGATTTGCCATCCACAGCAGAAACACTTTCTTTCTGCCGCAGACCGGCCAGCAGGTCCACATTCGGGTTAGCCATTCTGTAAATCAATAAGTGTCAGGAACCCACAGCAAATCCTCGGCATGTGAACATGGCCTAAAGGGGGTGGCCTGGGACGCCGACGCCTTAAAGGGGTTTTCTAGGATGAGAAAATCATGTCTGCTCTCTTGCAAAAACAGCGCCCTAACTCTCCACAGGTTGCATGTGGTATAGCAGCTCATTCACTTCTATGGAGCTCATCTGCAATACCGGACACAACCCGTGAACAGGGGTGGCGCCGTTTGTGGAAGAAAGCCCACGGTGGCAGCTCACACATACTGCCGAGCAGGAAGGCGTCACATACGTAGATAAACTCCGAAATGCCACGTTATCTTTTGCGCCATCTTTGGAACAGAAAGCAACATGGCCTCCGCGTGACGGCGTTACACAAGGGGCACTGTTATTGTGATGGGTTCGGAGCACATTACCGCCTGGAACAATGTGAAAGGACTCGGGCTAATCGTGTTAGAGATTCCTGGCACGGGAGAGGCATATTTGGGGGATGACAACATGAACAAACATTTGAGGTAGTCACATTAGGAGGCAGTATCACTGCACATTTTCTTGCACAATTGCCTTTAAAAGGCAATTACCCTAAAGCAGACGGTGGGTTCATCCAGAGAGTCCGGACCGGGACAAGAACCTAAAAACTGAGGGGGGGGGAGGGTCTCTGCAAAGCTGGGCATGCACGTTACTTGACTGCCAGCCGAACCCGTGATTTGGACCGACCATTTCATATGTGTACTTTTGTGCTCTGGGAGATTGGCCACGGCCAGGACTCTGGCTGCTTACATCCCCTTCCATAGACACAGCACATGCATGCTCGGCCGATTCAAGGACTGCATGTGTATGGGGGAGATCGGGCGGACCGCCTAAAGTGTACGGTCAGCTTTACTCCAGGAATAACCCGATATCAGAACCAGGACTCCGATTAGTTTCCGTGGTTTAGGAGAATAGTAAATTACAGGTAGAGTGTCCCTTTAACGCACCGCCACGGACAAAAGGAAGCTAGTCAGAAGATTAAGATTACGGCTTACGTGGACGGATTAGCTGCAGCAGCTCCACTCGGCAGATTAACCTCGGACAAAGGAGAAGTGATAAGAAAACGTATGGAACCAGCCCCGGCATTCAGACCCCTCGGGTGCCCGGGCATATATCTGCTCACCCTCAATCAGTCTGTAGGAAAGATAGCGGGCGCTGTCTCATTAGGGCGACTGCGGAGGTGTTGTCGTCACCCGAGCTTGGCCGGTGGGCGCATTGCTGTGCATCACTCTCCCAGTAGCACCTATATACACCTACAAGTCAATGTCCGGGTAGACAATGATTTTCTACAGAGGTCAGCACTCCAGCTGTTGTGATACTACAACTCCCAGCATGCACATCAACTTGGCCGTTCTCAGAACTCTCAGTACCGTAGGTTTCTAACGCCCGACTCGAAACGGGTTGTCCAAACTTTTACAAGTGACGGCCTATCTTCTGACTGCTGGGGGTGAGAACCCGTGCTGCCCTGCCGCAGCTCCAGTGCTGGTACTAGACAGGTTGAAGTGACCACCAGCGTCCAATGCGCAACGATGTGTAGTTCCGGCACTGATCGTGGGGGCTATGAGAGCCAAGCCCATGAACGATCAGATTGTGATGGCCAATCCCGAGATTAGGCCTTCACTTGTAAAGGGTTTGACAACCCCCTTAAAGGAGCAGCTGCCTACCAGTGGCACTGGAGACAGCACTTTTTTTTCCTTCTGGAGGAGAGCTGACCAATTTAAAGGGGGTTTTTCTACCATAGCACCTTTTGGACAGGACTGGTCTTTCCTGATCTGTGATAGCTACCTTCTAACTGGTGGCAACAGAGGAAGTTTTCATGTTGGAAACAGCAAAATCACACCCCAAAAAGCAATAGAAGAAGCAATAGTCTGTCTGCTTCTGGATGGAGTCAAGAAACACAGAAGCTGCTTATATAACCCAGGATTTTTACAGGGCGGTATAATGCTATAAGGGATCCATAATGAATCCATGTACATGAGACCGGACAGGGAAGGGGGCGGAGGGGTTGAGGAGTACCCCCATAAATTGGACCATTACACTAGGATCAATGGGGATTTGCACAATGTCGCACAACCAGCTTCGTGTACCCTGGGCCAATCAGCCCCCCCCGACAGGTTCGGCTCATGTTTAGTTTCTCTGTAAACACCAGGAGCCAAACTTTTCATCGTCCAATCAGATTTCTCCCTGGCAGAGTACACGGCGGCGGCGCAATCTCACTGGCATTTCCTTTGTTGGAGCCTTAAATAGATCTCCTGAAAATTAAAATTAGATCCCTTCTCGCCCAAAGTCTTTGCTTACGGCAACGTAACGAGGAGGAGAAGATCAGAGGCCGGTAAGAAATGCAGAGGACGACTCCAGAGGTGTGGGGCACGCCCAGAGGGAGACAGGTCAGGCTCTATTCTGGGGCTCGCCGGCTACTGCCAAACTACAACTCCCAGCATGACCTGGAAGCCGAGAGAGCCATAGGTTGGGGGTCATACCGCAAAGAACACTAAGCCCCTGTCCATAGGATCACAGAAATGGAGGCCTGGATGAGCAGTGGTGCATCCTCAAAAACCAGCCCCACAAAAATGCATGCATGTGCACCTGGGCGCCAGTCACACGGGGGGGTTCGGGGGTTGCCAAACAGCCCCTCCCTCCCCCATTCTTGCACAACCCCTTTAAACATCCTCAACTTCTAAGATGTGCATCAGTTCAATCCCATTAGTTCCTGAGAAAAAGGGCGTTTCGAGTCCTGCAACAATGTATCAGTGGCGGCAAGACAGTTTATCCAGTGTCTGACAACCAGCAGTGAGCTATTCGGTTGCAGACTCCCAGTTGTCAGACGTATTAGGCCTGTGCAGGGTTTCCAGCCTCTGCGTGTATACAGGAATGTCCCGGCTGGACAATCCCTTTAAGAACCGTTATGAATGAAGGCATCCGAAGAATCCTCCACACAACGCTCAAGCTGCAACCAGGGTCGGGGACACGTGTGTACAGAACATATGTGGGGGACGCCATTTGTTCACAGGTGTCTATATGTGACAGCTTGATGTCAGACATAATGGAGGAAACGTGCAGGAAGGACCCAGCTGTCCGGGACAGGTGACGGCAGGGCGACAACTGGGTCCGGAGAGGGTGCCATCTGCTGAGGGTAACAACCGGCTGGACGACACGTCTGACCGAAAGCAGGCCCTGCGTCCTTACTAAAAGCACAGGCAACGGTTAATACGCATTCTGCAGGACACTTATAAGGGTCCATTCACACATCCGCAACCACAAAACACGGACACCGGCAGACAGCACACAGTACGCTGTCCACATCTTAAAATGTGGGTGCGGAACGGATGCAGACCCATTTTGCGGACATATCAATGGGGCGAGGTCCCCATACACCTTCAAGGGGTTTTCTGGGAGTACAATACTGATGATCTATCCATCAGACTGGTGAGGGTCTACCTTAGGGCCCCCCGCCGATCACCGCTCTGCCGAGCGTTGCAGCCTCCTCATAGCTTACCAAGCACAGCGCCGCACATTGTATAGTGGCCATGCTTGGTATTGCAGCTCAGGCCAATTCACTTGAATGGCACTGTGCTATACATGTGACCGATGAACGTGACGTCGCTGGCCTAGTAAGTGGTAGCAGCGCAGCTGATTGGAGGGGGCACAGGGAGCCGGACCCCACCAAACTGATCATGATAGGTCATCAATACTGTATTCCGGATCAGTGGGGGTCCCAGAGGTCAGGCCCCCATTGACCTTAAACTGAGGGCATATCCTAAACTACTTTTTCGTGATGGGAACACCCCTTCAGACTAAACTTAGATAGCCTTTGACATTAGCTGAACGGTTTGCATTGAGTGATGACCCCGTGCCAGGTGCGGGGACGCTGCCAGCCTCAGGGCAGGGGGGGCTCAGGGCACCCCCTTCAGAACGGGAAGCCAATCCAGTGAGATTTTACCCTTCCACTCAACCTGCAGCTCAGACATAATTTCTATGAACCTACCATGTATGTAATTCTATATCTCCCCTGTGGTGGCGCTGTTGGGAAACTGCACACTTGCCACCAGATGCCAGCCGATCGCCGTGATCAGCTCATCTTCAAAAAAATACAAATCTCAAAACCATAACATTACAAATTCGGGGTTCCCTGGCAAGTTCAGTGGGATCAGGGTCTGCAGGACCCCTAGAAAGTATTCGGGAAGCTGGCAATGAAGAACACAAGGGCTGCAAGACAAGTCTCTGCGCAGGAAACCTGCATTTCCCGACGGCCCCCGAGGCCTGTGAAGGAGGAGGTACGTCGGGGGTCACATATTTCCACCATTATTTTTAGAACCCGGGCACTGGTCAGATAACTTGACATCTGTTAAAAAGCGAAGGAGTGGACGGGGGGCAGAGAAGACTTTCCTGCCCGTGGCTTGTGGATCAGCAGGAGGAGGCCGGAGAAGACTTTGAGAACACGTCTGTTTGGCTTCCATCTGATAAGATTCATTGCTTTCCGAAAGCCAACAGGAAATGTCTGCATACTTCACAGCGCTGAGCCGCTGCCAATCCCAGAGCAAAACATGGCGTAGATTCCCGCACGGCGAGATCCGTCCCAGTATACCTTCAGGGGGCGACTTATCAAAAAGAAAGTGGGGCGGTTGCCCATAGCAACTAGATTTCAATTTATTTTACAACTGCTTGCTGAGGGCAACGGATCCACTTTTCCTTTGCATCGCAGGGATATTCCGCACATTATCCTAGGCCACGTTTATCAGTCACGTGGCCTAGCGGTGCTGCTCGGTTCCATTCACGTCTGAGCTGCAAGGCTCAGGCCTCTTCAAACAGTGGGACGTGGACCCCTGACGATCAGATATCTGAGGATAGGTCGTCAATATTAAGCCCTTTAAAACAGATTTGCAGAGATCGGATATATACAAGGAGATAAGATGGAAAGTTCTGGGAAACGTCCCCCACAGTGAACAGGGCCGGGACGCCGACCACCGCTCAATGAGGTCAGAGCTTGGACAGATATTTTATGGGAATGCTCGGCTCTACGAGGCCTCCTCTCTACACCAGTGATCGGGGATCCTATAGTACAGAGCCCTAGGCACGCCCTGTGCTGCCATACTGTGCCTCCACTGTACAATGCCCCCCACCCTCTGTAATACACCATCCGAGGGCGCATGGCACAATTTCTCTTTCCTTTCACATTCGTATGGAGTCGGATACAAACAAACTCTGTACATCGCGGTGGGGAGCAGCCAATGGCAGGCGGGGAGAAGCAGCAGCGGCGGTGCGGGGACTTAGGTAAGTATATTCAGTGTGGGGGGCCCGGCGTATGGGGTCAGTTTATAGTATTGGATAACCCCTTTAACCACCTGTTTTGCCAGGGTCCAGCTCCAGCAGTGGGAAAAGTAACTAACTGGAGGGGGGAGGGCTGCTTTGGATGCTGCTACCTCCTGAATGGTAGCTGCTAGAAACATGCAACTGGTCTTGTTTGAAAGCAGACATTCCAAGCTTTCAGACAATACCAAAATGACAGCAATATGTATCTAAAGCTGGACTCAGGCAAAACAGTTAAGGTGGTTAAGGCACAATAGAGCCGTGTACAAAAACGAGGTTTTATGGATGAAAGACGCAGCAATGTGAATGAGTCCTTAGGAAAGGGAATCTCTACGTCGATGGCCAGCCACTGCGATCACAAGGGTCATATTAGAAGCATGGTGACTCGGTGGCCCACACTGGTGCCTTTGCCTTAACTGAAACCCAGGACCTCAGTGCTCTATGTAAGGCCTTCCTCTGAGAACTCCAAAAACACGAATTAAGGGCTCACGTACACGACCGTATGTTCGGTCCACTCGTGATGAGCATTTTTTGCGGATCGGATGCGGACCCATTCATAGCACACCATGTACTTTCTGCATTTATACGTCCATTCCGCAGCCTCACAAACAAGTTGACGTACGTCCTAATCTTGTCCGTTTCGCAGACGAGGATAGCACATTCCTACAGGGGCGGCATGCACGCGGCCAGGATCAGTGTTCTGCGGATTACAAAACGAATGCGGTCGTGTGGATGAGCCCTAAAGGTGACGGGCAGGCCCCTGACACTGGGTGTGGAGGCGCAACTGCATGCTGGGTGGCAGGGATGCCAATACAACGATCCAGTGCCCATTGAGTTTTGCACACGGTCCTTTTATAATTGACAGGACTCATGCAGGGCACTCACTGGGTATCAAATGTTTGCCTCCTCGGGAACCTGACTGCCTGATATGCCCAATGCCATTAGAATTCAGAGATGAGGGGCGATCTGTACGGCGCTGCAGAATACGGTGGCATTACAGGAGTGACTGAATGCAGATTGATAAAACCAGTTCCTCTATAACCAGCTCTTGCCGCACGTCACCGGCACGTCCAGGAGCTTCGTCACAGCTGCTCAATGCAGATGAATTTTGACAGATTTGCCTTGTTAATATGACATACGGCCAATAAAATGCAGTTTATGCATAGGTGTTCCTCTTAACTAAGGCCGAATTCCTTGCATTGAAATAAGAGCGCATGACTCAAGAGGCGAGATAAGACGGCGATACGTATATTCCTATGTTTAGCCGTCAATCCACGTGTCACCAATAACACATGGCGTCCAGTCATTTACTTTTACTGCTTTTCCAAGACAGTGCGGCAGTCATCTATAAGCTCGTCTGGAAGTGCGCCCTCTGGACAGCAGTTACACCCCAGGTTAGGCTGGGTTCACATCACGTATTTGCCTTACGTTTAACCACCTGACTGTTCTGCCCGAGTTTAGCTCGGGCAGTGTGAAAAGTAGCTAACTGGAGGGGGGAGGGCTGCCCTAGATGGTGATATCTCCTCAATGGTAGCAGCTAGAAACATGCAACTTGTCTTGTCTGAAAGCTGACAGTCCAGGCTTTCATACAAGCCCAAACAGCTACAGAGGAGAAATCAAGTCGGGAATAATCGCGAGTAAAACCTGTTTTTACTTTCATTTTCTGCTGCATTCACAGCATCTCGATTTCTATCAGCAATATCTTTCTCTGTCCTAAACATATTGCTGTCATTTTGGTCTTGTCTGAAAGCTTGGAATGTCTGCTTTTAAACAAGACCAGTTGCATGTTTCTAGCTGGTAGCAGAATCTTAAGCAGCCTTCCCCCCCTCCAGTTAGCTACTTTTCCCACTGCTGGAGCTGAACTCTGGCATAACAGTTAGGGGGTTAAAAGGGGGTTTTTCTGACATTTTACTACTTGGGATTAGGTCATCAGTATCTGACTGGTGGGGGTCCAAAACCCGGGACCCTCGCTGATGAGACAGTGGCGCTCACAGTAGTGCCACTTCCTTTTCTCAGATTTTCCTAGATCAGTGATGTCATTTCATTGGTCACATGACCTAGGCTCAGCCCCATAGAAGTGGGAAAATGAGTGTTTATTACATATTATATTCTGATTATTAAACGTTATATTACTATTTTATTCACTGTATTTTCTTATTTAGCATTATATTGATTCTTAGTTTTTAAAGTTTTTTTGTATATTTTATGTATTAGTTTTTATATTTTACCTGTTATTTACTAATTTCTATTCATATTTTTTACATTCTATATTATTCTTTATTTACTATTATATTACTGGCATTTTAAAGGGTTTCTGTCACCAGTTTTGGGCATATAAAACAGGATGACATTTGCAATGTGCAAATGTCACCTGATGCCCAAACTGGTGATAATTTTTTTACTGGTGCCCCCGTTTTTGAAATAAATCATCTTTTGTTGTATGCAAATGAAGCTTACTAGGTGCAAGGGGCGGTTACCTCGCACCTAGTAAGCTCCGTTTGCCCACCCGAGGTCACGCCTACCTTCACTTGATTGACAGGGCCAGGCAGCTTGTTGGATCCTCTGCCGGCCCTGTGCTCCATTCAAATCCCGCGCCTGCGCCCTGCGGAATAAAAGCGGCGCAGGCGCAGTGAGCGGCGCTGGCCGCCGGGCTCCCGGCTACCTCACTGCGCCTGCGCCGATGACGTCAGAGTACACATGACGTCATCGGCGCAGGCGCAGTGAGGTAGCCGGGAGCCCGGCGGCCAGCGCCGCTCACTGCGCCTGCGCCGCTTTTATTCCGCAGGGCGCAGGCGCGGGATTTGAATGGAGCACAGGGCCGGCAGAGGATCCAACAAGCTGCCTGGCCCTGTCAATCAAGTGAAGGTAGGCGTGACCTCGGGTGGGCAAACGGAGCTTACTAGGTGCGAGGTAACCGCCCCTTGCACCTAGTAAGCTTCATTTGCATACAACAAAAGATGATTTATTTCAAAAACGGGGGCACCAGTAAAAAAATTATCACCAGTTTGGGCATCAGGTGACATTTGCACATTGCAAATGTCATCCTGTTTTATATGCCCAAAACTGGTGACAGAAACCCTTTAATTATTCTTTATTACATTAATATATATTTACTATTATACTATTTTTTTTTACTGTATATTTTTCAGATTTTCCATTACATTGTTCTATTTTACTTGTTATTACATAACTACTGCTGTGAATGTAGGACCAGACATACAAAGATATATTACACCACGTAAAAGGGACTTTCGGAGGATACGATAATCCGTCCGCATTCCGCACCACTTCCACCTCAAATCCAAAAGATTATTCCTTAACCACAATTTTCATTCCTACCTGTGGTTACAGCAAACCTAGAAATTCCTGCCCACGAGCGCTATTCACTCAAGTGCAGGTGCCAAGAGCTAGAAACTAAAAAACAAACAAAAAAAAAACGGAGGCTGTTCCCAGACATCCCGACCATACGAGAGGCGGACCGCGGTGTGTACGGTATATCTGATAACACAATGGGACAAAAACCTAATTTTTGAACAAATCACCTCTTGGCCAGAAAACAGGCAAACAGCTGATCAATAACCCCGGAACGATCCGTGAAAACCCGGATGGACACCGCTGTACAGTGGTCGTGTGCAAGGGCCCTAACGCTGATGTGATTTTACCAAACACACCTAAAAAAAAAAAAGAAAAAAAAAAAAAGATAATTTTTACCAAAGGAATATAAAGTTCTACTACAAAAAAAAAAAGTTACGATTACAGAAAAATCTACAATAAAAAATGGCTACCTCAAGATGGTATGGAAACAAAAACATATGATAATGACATCATCCCGAGGCACGTTTTTCGGTCACACCCCATCGTGCCCTCTCATGTAGCTGGTGCAGGCGACCACATAATGAACGCGTTATTACCGCACATTTCCAGCACTCGGCCAGAGGATTACCCGAAAGCCTCCGCAGATGTTTACCGTTCCCCCATCCAAACTGGTTCCCACAAGAATGTGCAAGAACTCAACAAAACATTGTGCTCATTAGCGGCTGGTAGGCCCGGCGGGGCGGAAACCAGCGGCCAGTCATTCACCAGTCCGGGACGCGCCGCTTTGTGGCTTTTAATCGCCGTCATTCAGGACCGCTTCCCGACACCACGTGAATACGGAGGGGGAAAAAAACGTCCATAATTAATTATCTACTGTATAAATTAAGCCTTCCTATTTAACCTAATTTTTTTTTTTTTTTTAAATTACGTACTGAAAAATTCCTTAAAAGGGCTATTCTCATCTTAGACAATGGGGGGCATATCGCTAGGATATACCCTCATTGTCTTATAGGTGCGGGTCCCAGGTCTTTATTAAGAACGGAGCCCCCAAAGTGAATGAGGGCGCACAGCGCATGCGCAGCCACCCTCCATTCATATCTATGGGGCCAGCGAAAATAGCAGTGGGGGAGCTGCGCCTGGTGGTGGCTGGACCCCGGGAAACCTGGGGTCCTCCAGGCGCATTGCTCCCCCCTCCGATCTCGATATAAGTAACCCGCACCTATAAGACAATGGGGGAATATCCTAGCCATATGCACCCACTGTATAAGATGGGATAACCCCTTTAAAGGGACTTCGTCTCCATGATGCTGGACTATTATAAGTAGTAATACTGCACCTAAGGAGTCCAGACTGCCATCTACTGCCCTCCCGTTACCTCACTGGCGCTAACATAAAGGAGAGGAGTCCTGTGCGCCTGCACGGCAGTCCTGACAGTGTATCAGCACAGATTACTGGGAGGCAGTAAGAAAATAACAAGTACCAATCTGGACTCCTTACGTGCAGGACTACTCATGTATCACCGTAGAGAACAGTCCAAGATCACGGTGACAGATTCCCTTTAAAGGGGTTGTCCCAATAAGACAACTTACCCCCTATCCACAGAACAGACCCCCCCGCCGATCAGCTGATTGAGAAGGTACCGGCGCTCATGTGAGAGCCGCTACCTTCTCCCCGCTCACCAAGCACAGCGCCGTACCTTGTACAGATGCGCGGCATCGCGCTCAGCCCCATTCACTTGAGCCGCTCCTAGGCCACGTGACGTCACTGGGATAGGAAAAAGCTGAGAGAAGGCCGCGGCACTCACAGGAGCGCTGATAACTTCTCACACAGCTGATCGGCGGTGGTCCCGGGTGTCGGACCCCCACCGATCAGATACTGATGACCTATTCTGAGGTCACATGATCAGTAGTAAAATCACAGAAAACCCCTTTAATATAAAGTGCACTGGAATAAAATACGGCATGCATCAGAACACTAAGTCTATGGCACGCACATGCTGATAGTTATGCGTTAAAATTTACGCCGATTTCTGCTGTAAATTATAGTAAATCTATCGGGAAGCCCGACCACGCCAAGCCTCGCCGCTTGCTTATTAAAAATAAAATCAAAAAAGTTGCAACTTGTACGCGGCCAGTCACAATCTTTGATATATTTCCCCCGTAGTCTTACTGCACATGAATCCCTAAGACGCCGGCAGAACGGAGAAAGAGCGGTCCAGCCCAACATGGGTGCCGGACACGAAGCTGTGCTTCCATCACTTTCATCAAGGTCTTGCGCAGGTTCTTCCTCAATAAGGACAAAAAAAAAAAAAATTAAAAAATTATTATATATAGATGGCATGGGTTTGCATACTGAAATGTCAAGTAGCGGCGCGGCTTCCTTCTCGTAACGCGGGACTCATTCAGGAGGCCGCTTGCTACCCTGCTTTGGGAAGTTCCGCTTCATGAGGTCACCGCATGCCATTCACATTCCTTATGATGCGAGTGAAACCTACGACGGTCACGGTGAAGGAAGAACAGGTTTGACCGAGCGCTCCTCTCGATGGTCCGGGTCCTAGACGCTCACATTCCTCCGGAGACATGGGGGCTTGTTGTGCAGGTTTAAAGGCGTAAAAATGAGGTCTTTGTAGTTTATCGCCCTGTGGAGGAAATGGTCCGCCATGCTGGTATCTACTGCACACGGACAATGGGGGCATATCGCTAAATGTCTTATAGGTGCGGGTCCCACCGCTGAAATTGGAGGTGGGAGGAACGACGCGCCGGGAGGACCCCAGGTTTCCCGGGATCTGGCCACCACCAGGCGCAGCTCCTCCCATAGAAATGAATGGAGGATGGCTGAGCATACCAACCAGTAATGCATCGTACTGGGGTGTACTGGTATACAATATCACCGTGGCCAATCAGGACGGCTGCAGCTCCAATCTCTGCTCTCTGTATGGGTTCTGAGGGCCAGAGGGGATCGCCATCAACTCACGGGATTACGCCAAGTACGAGGCAGACGTACCTCAGCCGCTCTCCACCCGTCTGCTGGGTGCTCTACTGATCAGGCCCATACGGTTTTATAGACGCCTTAAAGGGGTTGTCCTGAGGTCCAAAGGTATCCCCTGTGCACAGTATGGTAGAGAAGTATCTGATCTGTGGGGGCCCAACCACTGGGACCTCCACTTATCATGCAAATCTCGTAAGACTTCGGTGAAGAACTCTGGCCTTCGATTCTACAACTTTAGGGCCCTTGCACACGACCGTATGCGCTCCGAGATATACAGTCCGTGAGCGTGGGGTCATATGTCCTGGAGCGACATCAATCGTGCGCACTGGAGCGTACAGCCTCATAGATTACAATGATGCTGTGCACGTCGGGCCGCCCGGGGTGGGACGACTATTGTCCTGCAATCATATGATCATATACAGGACAATAGTCCCCGCAGGCGGCCCGAGGTGCACAGCATTATTGTTATCTATGTTGCTGTGCGCACGATCTATGCCGCTCCGGGACATATGGCCTGCTCACGGACTGTATATCTCGGGGGGGGGGGGGCATACGGTCGTGTGCAAGGGCCCTTAAAAACCTCCACGAAGCCCATACATTTTAATCCTGTACAGAGACAGATCACCGTACAGCATTAAAACGAAGTCGGGGAACAAATCGACTTTGGATCTTGGATCCGAAGCTTGATTCGGTCACACCTACTCGTAACCATGGAAACAAACAGTGTATATTGTAATCCGGTATACTATAGAGACCGCTCCCCGTAATCCGGTATACTATACAGACCCCTCCCCGTAATCCGGTATACTATACAGACCCCTCCCCGTAATCCGGTATACTATACACACCGCTCCCCGTAATCCGGTATACTATACACACCGCTCCCCGTAATCCGGTATACTATACACACCCCTCCCCGTAATCCGGTATACTATACACACCCCTCCCCGTAATCCGGGATACTATACACACCGCTCCCCGTAATCCGGTATACTATACACACCGCTCCCCGTAATCCGGTATACTATACACACCGCTCCCCGTAATCCGGTATACTATACAGACCGCTCCCCGTAACCCGGTATACTATACACACCGCTCCCCGTAATCCGGTATACTATACAGACCGCTCCCTGTAACCCGGTATACTATACACACCGCTCCCCGTAATCCGGTATACTATACACACCCCTCCCCGTAATCCGTTATACTATACACAGCCCTCACCGTAATCCGGTATACTATACAGACCCCTTCCCGTAATCCGGTATACTATACAGACCCCTCCCCGTAACCCGGTATACTATACACACCGCTGCCCGTAATCCGGTATACTATACACACCGCTGCCCGTAATTCGGTATACTATACACACCGCTCCCCGTAATCCGGTATACTATACAGACCGCTCCCCGTAATCCGGTATACTATACAGACCGCTCCCCGTAATCCGGTATACTATACAGACCGCTCCCTGTAACGCGGTATACTATACAGACCGCTCCCTGTAACGCGGTATACTATACAGACCGCTCCCTGTAACCCGGTATACTATACAGACCGCTCCCTGTAACCCGGTATACTATACACACCCCTCCCCGTAATCCGGTATACTATACAGACCGCTCCCCGTAATCCGGTATACTATACAGACCGCTCCCCGTAATCCGGTATACTATACAGACCGCTCCCTGTAACCCGGTATACTATACAGACCGCTCCCTGTAATCCGGTATACTATACAGACCGCTCCCTGTAATCCGGTATACTATACACACCCCTCCCCGTAATCCGGTATACTATACAGACCGCTCCCTGTAACCCGGTATACTATACACACCCCTCCCCGTAATCCGGTATACTATACAGACCGCTCCCTGTAATCCGGTATACTATACAGACCGCTCCCTGTAATCCGGTATACTATACACACCCCTCCCCGTAATCCGGTATACTATACAGACCCCTCCCCGTAATCCGGTATACTATACAGACCGCTTCTCGTAATCCCGGCATACTATATTACTATTACATTATTCCCTACGGAGCAGCGGAGGTCTGGATCCTTCCTCTCCTCTACACGGTAATTCTACATCGGCAGTGATCCCCGCGGCACGGAGCATGTGATGGACGAATCGCTCTGAGCAAAACTGTGTAGAACAGCAGCAGAGCAGCCCCCCCCCTCCTCTGTAATACGGCGGAGGCACAACCGGCACATAAGAACGTCCACCACCCTGAATCCCAAGCTTTACTCCATGTGGGGGGTCTACAGGCTCTGAGCAGACACGTCACATGGGTGACAAAACGTGCCATCTATATATCTACAGTGCACATGACCGGGATACACTGTGCAGAGCCGGGATCTGCCGGACGCTCCAGCCCTGCAACGTCTCACGGAAACCGCCACCTACACAGCACGTGTGACCACCTCACTGCTCATGTCTCACAGAGACCCTTCAATTACCCCTCCCCCCCTCAAAAATGCGAGAGGCGATGTCATCCTGAAATGCCACCCATTCCTTAAATAACCGGTGTCTTCCTACAGAAGAGCCCCCGCCCACCCTCCTCTTCTTCCTCACTAATCCCACCGTCGGGCAGATCACCTAAATCAGGAATGGCCGACCTGTGACTCTCCAGCTGTTGCAAAACTACAATTCCCAGCATGCCCAGACTGTCTACAGCTATCAGCCTACAGCGGGGCACGGTGGGAGTTGTAGTTTTCCAACAGCCGGAGAGCCGCGGGTTGGCCAGCCCTGTCCTAAAACTAAATCTCCGTGCGTCTCACAGTGCATGCATCGACCTCCCTCCCTGCACAATCACCGACACAGCGCCTCCTGCATGGGCGCCATTTTTGTGAAGCCTGGGGGGCCCGCAAGGACATCACTGACAGACGCCTCAACCAGAAGTTATAGGGTTTATAGTCGCCCCCCCCAAAGGAAACCCTTCAATTACGAGTACACCCACAAAATGCTAATTAACCCAGGCCTGAAGAAACCTTTGTCGCCAACGTGTCCTGAAAATTGCTGCCGGCGCCTACACTTTTTGGGTCGTGTCCCATTCATGTCTACGCAAGTTCCTGTTACATGTTTACCACTTTATTGTCGCGGTTTTGCGGTACGATAGCGGCTTTAAACCGCGGACTGCATAACTGAAGCGCATGAAAACGGGAGGCGGATACAACGCGGTCACCGGCAGAATTACGGAGCAGTGTCCGTGCCAAAATTCCAGGGACATAAACC
The DNA here is from genome assembly GCA_900303285.1 of Rhinella marina. Taxonomy (NCBI): domain Eukaryota; kingdom Metazoa; phylum Chordata; class Amphibia; order Anura; family Bufonidae; genus Rhinella; species Rhinella marina. Next base: position 301,522 of record ONZH01012708.1, read on the forward strand.
AATGTATGAACGTCCCCCTAAGCATTATATATGGGGGGGGGGGGGGGGGGGGGGGGGAGGAGACACGTACAACAGGAGCCGGGGGCTGGTGACAGGCTGGCTCTGTGTAGACCCCCACAACTTCATACTGCCACATCATTCACACTGACAGATCACCCTCATAACACTCATACACAGCCAATACTCCACTGATACAGCCCCCAAACCGACATCCTCCCTCATACCGACATATCCAAACACCAGTACAGCCCTCATACTGATACATCCCCCCGTCAATACAGCCCTCATACTGATACATCCCCCCGTCAATACAGTCCTCATACTGATACATCCCCCCGTCAATACAGTCCTCATACTGATACATCCCCCCCCGTCAATACAGTCCTCATACTGATACATCCCCCCCCCCCCCGTCAATACAGCCCTCATGCTGATACATCCCCCCCGTCAATACAGCCCTCATACTGATACAAACCCCCCCCCCCGTCAATACAGCCCTCATACTGATACATCCCCCCGTCAATACAGTCCTCATACTGATACAAACCCCCCCCCCGTCAATACAGCCCTCATACTGATACATCCCCCCCCGTCAATACAGCCCTCATACTGATACATCCCCCCCCCGTCAATACAGCCCTCATACTGATACATCCCCCCCCCGTCAATACAGCCCTCATACTGATACATCCCCCCCCCCGTCAATACAGCCCTCATACTGATACATCCCCCCGTCAATACAGCCCTCATACTGATACATCCCCCCCGTCAATACAGCCCTCATACTGATACATCCCCCCCCCGTCAATACAGTCCTCATACTGATACATCCCCCCCGTCAATACAGCCCTCATACTGATACATCCCCCCCGTCAATACAGCCCTCATACTGATACATCCCCCCGTCAATACAGCCCTCATACTGATACATCCCCCCCGTCAATACAGCCCTCATACTGATACATCCCCCCGTCAATACAGCCCTCATACTGATACATCCCCCCCGTCAATACAGCCCTCATACTGATACATCCCCCCCGTCAATACAGCCCTCATACTGATACATCCCCCCCGTCAATACAGCCCTCATACTGATACATCCCCCCCGTCAATACAGCCCTCATACTGATACATCCCCCCCGTCAATACAGCCCTCATACTGATACATCCCCCCGTCAATACAGCCCTCATACTGATACATCCCCCCGTCAATACAGCCCTCATACTGATACATCCCCCCCCGTCAATACAGCCCTCATACTGATACATCCCCCCCGTCAATACAGCCCTCATACTGATACATCCCCCCCGTCAATACAGCCCTCATACTGATACATCCCCCCCGTCAATACAGCCCTCATACTGATACATCCCCCCCCGTCAATACAGCCCTCATACTGATACATCCCCCCCGTCAATACAGCCCTCATACTGATACATCCCCCCCGTCAATACAGCCCTCATACTGATACATCCCCCCCCCCCCCGTCAATACAGCCCTCATACTGATACATCCCCCCCCCCCCCGTCAATACAGCCCTCATACTGATACATCCCCCCCCCCGTCAATACAGCCCTCATACTGATACATCCCCCCCCCGTCAATACAGCCCTCATACTGATACATCCCCCCCCGTCAATACAGCCCTCATACTGATACATCCCCCCCCGTCAATACAGCCCTCATACTGATACATCCCCCCCCCCGTCAATACAGCCCTCATACTGATACATCCCCCCCCCGTCAATACAGCCCTCATACTGATACATCCCCCCCCCCCCCGTCAATACAGCCCTCATACTGATACATCCCCCCCCCCGTCAATACAGCCCTCATACTGATACATCCCCCCCCGTCAATACAGCCCTCATACTGATACATCCCCCAACAATGCCAATACACCACCCCTCACATCATACATGTACACCCCACACATTCCCCTGCCTCCATCTGATCAAACATGTATACCTTCCAAATCATACATGTGCACCCCCTTACATCATGCATGTATACTCCCCGAAATTCCTATGCCACCCCCACATCATACATGTATACCCCCAAATTCCTCTGCCACCCCCACATCATACACGTACCCCCTTACATTCCTCTGCCCCCCCCCCCCCTTCTGTTCCCCTGGCCCCCATTATAGTGTACTCACCCCACATTCCTCTGCCACCTTCTCATAATACATGTACACACCCCCCCCCCTTTCATTCCTCTGCCCCCCAATCATACATGTAGACAACCCAAAATCCTTTGCCATGATACATATACCCCCTTACATTCCTGTGCCCCCCCCCTCGGGTCCTCTGCCCCCATCATACATATACCCCCTTGCATTCCTCTGCCCCCACCCCGGGTCCTCTGGCCCCCATCATACGTGTACTCCCCCCACATTCCTCTGCCCCCCCATTACCTCATACACGTCCACCACCCCCACATTCCTCTGGCCCCCCTCATATCATACATGTACATACATCCCCCTCCAGTAATGACAGATCGCACACACGCTGCACCCCCATATCCTCCGCAGCCCGGGCCTCACCCACCGGCTCCTCACAGCGACCGCTTCAATCCGACAGCTCAGCGGGAGGGAGGAGGGGGGGGACACGGCCCCGAACTCACCGTGTTCCAGTCACCGTCCACCGGGGCCGCTCTCACCATCTAGTCCCTGACACCCCGCCCGCCGGAAGTGACGTCACGGCTCTCTTCTCCCCTCACGGAATGTACCCCTCCACAGAGCGGGGCAAATCTCATACTTTCCTCCGGAGCCTGATTTGTAGGGACAGTCCCGGTGTTACATGAAGCTCGGTCTCCGGCGTGCGCGCCCCCGCGACCACACAGCGCTAGGCAGAGACGTGCGCGTACCCGAGACTAGAGCTGTGTGCCGCGCATGCGCGCCCCTGCGTTCGGTGCTCTTAGGCTGAGCTGCGCCACACGGACACGGGTCTCGGTGCTAGAACTACCGGGGACGTTAAAGACAGGGGATGGGAGGGGAACGGGTAGCCCTAACAGCCAATCAGGTGCCAGCTTTTATATTAGAGATTCAGTCCAAAATGAAGGCCGTAACCTAATTGGTTGCTATGGGCAACTGCTCCAGTCTTCATACATCTTTCCCTATACACCTCATCAAAATAACCGTATGTGTTGTACGATCTCTGCAACACATATCTAGACATTACAGTAGTTCTGGAAGATAGAACTGATGCACTATTTCTCCTCCATGCTTTACACCGCAGCTCTGCTCAGACAGTTGTATCAAAGCGAATGCTCAACAGATAGTATTGCCTTCCATTAATTCCACCAGCAGAATAGTGAGTGCAGCTCTGGAGTATAATACAGGATGTAACTCAGGATCAGTACAGGATGAGTAATGTATGTACACAGTGACTGCACCAGCAGAATAGTGAGTGCAGCTCTGGAGTATAATACAGGATGTAACTCAGGATCAGTACAGGATAAGTAATGTATGTATACAGTGACTGCACCAGCAGAATAGTGAGTGCAGCTCTGGAGTATAATACAGGATGTAACTCAGGATCAGTACAGGATAAGTAATGTAATGTATGTACACAGTGACTGCACCAGCAGAATAGTGAGTGCAGCTCTGGAGTATAATATAGGATGTAACTCAGGATCAGTACAGGATAAGTAATGTAATGTATGTACACAGTGACTGCACCAGCAGAATAGTGAGTGCAGCTCTGGAGTATAATACAAGATGTAACTCAGGATCAGTACAGGATAAGTAATGTATGTACACAGTGACTGCACCAGCAGAATAGTGAGTGCAGCTCTGGAGTATAATACAGGATGCAACTCAGGATCAGTACAGGATAAGTAATGTATGTACACAGTGACTGCACCAGCAGAAGAGTGAGTGCAGCTCTGGAGTATAATACAGGATGTAACTCAGGATCAGTACAGGATAAGTAATGTATATACACAGTGACTGCATCAGCAGAATAGTGAGTGCAGCTCTGGAGTATAATACAGGATGGAATTCTCTTTATAAGTACATATCTTGAGCGAAATATACTAACAAGTGACGTCTGTCCTCTGCTCAGAATACATGGCCTGTATACACTGACGGCCTTCAGTAGGATATGTAAAACTCGATCGTCTGTGTAAACAATGGAAGAGACGACTTTCCCCTCAAATATTCTCCCCTCTTTTGGGCCCCTGAATCTGTGTGAGTAGGGAACCCAGCCAAAAGACACACATTACAGCATGGTCTCAGACTAACCTCACCATAACCCCATCTCTCCCGAAATACTCCCACCAGGACACAAGCCGAGTAATGTGAAACCAGAGGCCGGGATCAGACGAAGCCGGAGCTATTGTGCTTATCCCTAAATGTACGAGGGGCAATTATGGGGGCTGTGAGAAACCTATGGAAGGGAGCGGCAGAGCCCCCGCCTGCCAAAACATGGAGGGGGCAGAGTTCAGACAGGCCGCCATGATAAGGGCACCATTTTCAAGATCTCTGCTTCCTGTTGGTGAATTGGAACATTCCTGTGATACATTCCAGGGCTAAAAACCCAGAAGCCTTCTCACAGCTGAAGGTTTGTTACAATTGTATCCAATCTAGACAATGCTCTGATACAATGTATCAGTCTAAGGGCTCATGCACACGAACATATTTTCTTTCCGTGTCCGTTCGCTTTGTTTTTTTTTGCCGACCGTATGCGGAACCATTCATTTCAATGGGTCCGCAAAAAAAACGGAAGGTACTCCATGTGCATTCCGTTTCCCCGTTTCCGTATTTCCGTTCCGCAAAAAAATAGAACATGTCCTATTATTGTCCGAATTACGGACCAGGATAGGACTATTCTATTAGGGGCCGACTGTTCTGTTCCGCAAAATACGGAATGGACACAGATGCCATCCGTATTTTCTGCGGATCTGTTTTTTCATACGGTCGTGTGCATAAGGCCTAGGCTCATGCACACGGATGTATATCTTTACCACATTTTTTGCCGGTCGGATGCAGACTCATTCACTTCAATGGGCCTAAAAAAGATGCAGACAGCACGCCATGATCCGTAAGTTTGTTCCGTGGCATCCGCAGAAATATAGAACATGTCCTATTCTTGTCCGTACTGTGGATAAGGATAGGACTGTTCTATTATGGACAGAACGTTCCGTTCCACAAAGTGTGGTATGCGCACGGCCGGTATCCGTGTTTTGCGAATCCGTAAAACAGGCTACAGTCGTATGCATGGGATCAGCAACCTCCGGCGCTCCAGCTGTTTAGAAACTACAACTCCCAGAATCCTCCTCCTTTCACTTCTATGGGAGTAACAAGAACATTGGAGTAAGTCTGCACGCAACGTTTTTTTTTTGTCCGTCCGCCTCTCCGCATATTTGCGGCGCTGCAGCTGGATTCACACCGCTCCCCATTACAGTGAATGGGGCCAGGCAGACGTCCGGGATGTAGACTGTAGTTTCAAATGCCGGAACGCGTAAACACTGAGCATTTTCAGCGCTGAAAAAATCTAGTGGAATCTGCATTAGGCTTCATTCACACGACCGTATGTGTTTTGCGGTCCGCAAAAAAAAACGGATGACGTTTCGTATGGCATCCGTTTTTCCGTTTTTTTTTTTTTTTTTGCGGATCCATTGTAACAATGCCTATCCTTGTCAGCAAAACGGTCAATAATAGGACATGTTCTATCTTTTTTGCGGAACGGAAATACGGACGTACGGAAACGTAATGCACACGGAGTGCCTTCTGTTTTTTTTGCGGACCCATTGAAATGAATGGTTCCGCCTACGGTCCGCAAAAAAAAAACGGACACGGAAAGAAAATACGTTCGTGTGAATGAGCCCTGAATGTGCTATATATGCACCTGATCGTATTTTTCATCTGTGCGCTATCAGGACTTTCTGCTGACCCATTCATTTCCAAGAAGTCGCACTCACATTCGTATTTTTGGCGGATTCTCGTGGCCATCCCGCATATTGTAGAACATGTCCTATTGTAGTCCATATCGCAGACTAGAAAAAATGTGGCGTGCCCACGGAAGGTGTCAGTATTGTGGTTTGCGGACCGGCACGAAGCCTAAGTATGCCGCTCGTGCCGTGCATCGTGTTCCGTAAATTGCGGTCCCCAACGCACGGGCCCTGTCCATGTGGCCAGCACTGGCGGATGCAGACCCAACCACGTTCTGTTTTATTGTGGTGCAGAGACACCGACGGAAACGCCACGGAAGCGCTCTGTAGAGTTTCTGCGACCTTCTGCTCTGTATCTTCTGGATGGCGGACCCATTCCGTGATACGGTGCGCGCTCGGCCAGTGGACGTATATCGTGGACCTGCTGTCTGTGGGCTGCAATACGTTCGTGGCTGAATCCACAGGACCCATCGTTTTTCCGGTCTGCACTGCTCGCCGCCAATTCCCGCTCGTCTCGTGGCTGATCTCATGTTTGGCCTGAAATGTCCTGCGCCTTTAAATCATTTCGCTATCAGAGTCCACGGAGTCCACGTTATTGAAGCCAAGCAGACTCACACTGTGTCACCGTGACTCACGTAACAGCTCAGCCTCTGGACCATGATACTTCAGACGGAATTAACCCTCTGAGCTCTGTCATCAGAACAACGGAAAACGGAGACGGTGAAAGGATTCCTTGTATTTTTTTTCTGGTTTATCTATATATAATGCATTCAGTGTATAACGAAAGGCTTTGCAATTTTTTTTTTGGGGGGGTCACTTCCTTTCTAATAGTTGCCCCGCTCCATGGGCCCTTAGGTGAGCGCGCCAATGATTGTATTACCCAATCAGGTGATCGGCAGCACTTTTACTCTGGCAGATTGTCGGGAATGAGCGTCCATGAGTGTGAACATTTGTCCCCAGTAATCTTATCGACAATTGGACTTTTAGGGCCCATTCACACGACAATGGAGAGCGGTCCGTGAAAACCCGGACCGTGCTCCTGCTGAGGGCAGGAGCGCACGGCGTCATTGGTTGCTATGACGCCGTGTGCTTCCCGAGGCCTCCGCTGTACAGTGATACACTCTATACGAGCGAGTACAGTATATCACTGTACAACGGCGGCCTCAGGAAGCGCACGGCGTCATAGCAACCAATGACGCTGTGCGCTCCTGCCCTCAGAAGGAGCACGGTCCGGGTTTTCACGGACCGTGCTCCACGGTCGTGTGCAAGGGCCCTCACCGACTGGTCTCACCGCCTTAGGCCCTGCCCCGATTTCCGTTACCGTTTGACGTCCATGAAAAAATCAATCCGTGTTTCTACTGTGAAGGTGTCCGTGTTTGGTCCATGTGTCCGTTTTTTACCCTCCATGTGTCATCCATATTCCAAGGACACTGCTCAGCTGAAAGTCCCATTGTTTTCACGGACCCATAGACTATAATGGCCGTGTTTGGTCCACATCACGGACTAAAGTAGTGCATGTCTCCATGATGTCCCACTGTCAGCATAAAAATACTGGGTACGTCATCTGTGAAAAACGGAAATAGGAACAAGGCCTTAGGCCTCCAGCGTACAACCACAAAACATGGATGACGTCCATATTGCGTCTGTTTTTTTTTTCAGACCGATTGAGTTCAATGAGTCCGTGGTTCGTGGTTTTGCAGCCAAGAATAGGACATGTTCTTTTTGTGGACCAGGCACATGGATAACATCAGCGTGTGGTCTGTTTTTTTTTACGGACTCATAGAAATGAATGGTTTGATGTATGGTCGTGTGCACGAGGCCTTAGAGTGTGTGACAATTGGATCCAGTCTACTCCATCCTTATATATGGTAAGGGGATTTGTATTTATTTAGGGGGTCTGATCTGGGGTCTGTATTATGGGGTCTGGTCTGAGGTCTGTATTGATTTAGGGGGCCTCGTCTGGGGCATCCTATCTATTTGGGAGGTCGGATCTGGGGTCTGAATCAGGGGGTCTGGTCCGAGGTCTGTATTTATTAAGGGGGTCTGTTCTGGGGTTTCTATTTACTTTGCAGGTCTGTGGTCAGAATAAGGGGGTCTAGTCTGAGGTCTATATTGATTTAGGGGGTCTGGTCTGAGGTATCTATTTATTTTGGAGGTATGGGGTCTGAATCAGGGGGTCAGGTCTATGGTCCTGTATTTATTTTGGAGGTCTGGTCTGTGGTCTGTTTTAGGGGGTCTGGCCTGAAGCCTGTATTTATTTAGGGGGTCTGGTCTGGGGTATTTCTTTATTTTGGAGGTTTGGGGACTGAATCAGGGGGTCTGGTCTGAGATCTGTATTGATTTAGGGGGTCTGGTCCGGGGTTTCTATTTATTTTGGATATCTGTGGTCTGTATTAGGGGGTCTGATCTGCGGTCTGTAATAGGGGGTCTGATCTGCGGTCTGTATTAGGGGGTCTGATCTGCGGTCTGTAATAGGGGGTCTGATCTGCGGTCTGTATTAGGGGGTCTGATCTGCAGTCTGTATTAGGGGGTCTGATCTGCGGTCTGTATTAGGGGGTCTGATCTGCCGTCTGATTTAGGGGGTCTGATCTGTGGTCTGTATTAGGGGGTCTGATCTGCGGTCTGTATTAGGAGGTCTGATCTGCGGTCTGTATTAGGGGGTCTGATCTGCGGTCTGTATTAGGAGGTCTGATCTGTGGTCTGTATTAGGGGGTCTGATCTGCGGTCTGTATTAGGGGGTCTGATCTGCCGTCTGATTTAGGGGGTCTGATCTGTGGTCTGTATTAGGGGGTCTGATCTGCGGTCTGTATTAGGAGGTCTGATCTGCGGTCTGTATTAGGGGGTCTGATCTGCGGTCTGTAATAGGGGGTCTGATCTGCGGTCTGTATTAGGGGGTCTGATCTGCGGTCTGTAATAGGGGGTCTGATCTGCGGTCTGTATTAGGGGGTCTGATCTGCGGTCTGTATTAGGGGGTCTGATCTGCGGTCTGTATTAGGGGGTCTGATCTGCGGTCTGTATTAGGGGGTCTGATCTGCTGTCTGTATTAGGGGGTCTGATCTGCCGTCTGATTTAGGGGGTCTGATCTGCGGTCTGTATTAGGGGGTCTGATCTGCCGTCTGTATTAGGAGGTCTGATCTGGGGTCTGTATTAGGGGGTCTGATCTGCGGTCTGTATTAGGAGGTCTGATCTGCGGTCTGTATTAGGGGGTCTGATCTGCGGTCTGTATTAGGAGGTCTGATCTGTGGTCTGTATTAGGGGGTCTGATCTGCGGTCTGTATTAGGGGGTCTGATCTGCGGTCTGTAATAGGGGGTCTGATCTGGGGTCTGTATTAGGGGGTCTGATCTGTGGTCTGTATTAGGGGGTCTGATCTGCGGTCTGTATTAGGGGGTCTGATCTGCGGTCTGTAATAGGGGGTCTGATCTGCGGTCTGTATTAGGGGGTCTGATCTGCGGTCTGTATTAGGGGGTCTGATCTGCGGTCTGTATTAGGGGGTCTGATCTGCGGTCTGTATTAGGGGGTCTGATCTGCTGTCTGTATTAGGGGGTCTGATCTGCGGTCTGTATTAGGGGGTCTGATCTGGGGTCTGTATTAGGGGGTCTGATCTGCGGTCTGTATTAGGGGGTCTGATCTGCGGTCTGTATTAGGGGGTCTGATCTGCGGTCTGTATTAGGGGGTCTGATCTGTGGTCTGTATTAGGGGGTCTGATCTGGGGTCTGTATTAGGGGGTCTGATCTGTGGTCTGTATTAGGGGGTCTGATCTGGGGTCTGTATTAGGGGGTCTGATTTGGGGTCTGTATTAGGGGGTCTGATCTGCGGTCTGTATTAGGGGGTCTGATCTGTGGTCTGTATTAGGGGGTCTGATCTGGGGTCTGTATTAGGGGGTCTGATCTGGGGTCTGTATTAGGGGGTCTGATCTGCAGTCTGTATTAGGAGGTCTGATCTGCAGTCTGTATTAGGGGGTCTGATCTGTGGTCTGTATTAGGGGTCTGATCTGGGGTCTGTATTAGGGGGTCTGATCTGCGGTCTGTATTAGGGGGTCTGATCTGCGGTCTGTATTAGGGGGTCTGATCTGGGGTCTGTATTAGGGGGTCTGATCTGCCGTCTGTATTAGGAGGTCTGATCTGGGGTCTGTATTAGGGGGTCTGATCTGCGGTCTGTATTAGGGGGTCTGATCTGCGGTCTGTATTAGGGGGTCTGATCTGGGGTCTGTATTAGGGGGTCTGATCTGGGGTCTGTATTAGGGGGTCTGATCTGCGGTCTGTATTAGGGGGTCTGATCTGGGGTCTGTATTAGGGGGTCTGATCTGCCGTCTGTATTAGGAGGTCTGATCTGGGGTCTGTATTAGGGGGTCTGATCTGCGGTCTGTATTAGGAGGTCTGATCTGCGGTCTGTATTAGGGGGTCTGATCTGCGGTCTGTATTAGGAGGTCTGATCTGTGGTCTGTATTAGGGGGTCTGATCTGCGGTCTGTATTAGGGGGTCTGATCTGCCGTCTGATTTAGGGGGTCTGATCTGTGGTCTGTATTAGGGGGTCTGATCTGCGGTCTGTATTAGGAGGTCTGATCTGCGGTCTGTATTAGGAGGTCTGATCTGCGGTCTGTATTAGGGGGTCTGATCTGCGGTCTGTATTAGGGGGTCTGATCTGCGGTCTGTATTAGGGGGTCTGATCTGCGGTCTGTAATAGGGGGTCTGATCTGGGGTCTGTATTAGGGGGTCTGATCTGTGGTCTGTATTAGGGGGTCTGATCTGCGGTCTGTATTAGGGGGTCTGATCTGCGGTCTGTAATAGGGGGGTCTGATCTGCGGTCTGTATTAGGGGGTCTGATCTGCGGTCTGTATTAGGGGGTCTGATCTGGGGTCTGTATTAGGGGGTCTGATCTGCGGTCTGTATTAGGGGGTCTGATCTGCGGTCTGTATTAGGGGGTCTGATCTGCGGTCTGTATTAGGGGGTCTGATCTGCGGTCTGTATTAGGGGGTCTGATCTGTGGTCTGTATTAGGGGGTCTGATCTGGGGTCTGTATTAGGGGGTCTGATCTGTGGTCTGTATTAGGGGGTCTGATCTGGGGTCTGTATTAGGGGGTCTGATTTGGGGTCTGTATTAGGGGGTCTGATCTGTGGTCTGTATTAGGGGGTCTGATCTGTGGTCTGTATTAGGGGGTCTGATCTGGGGTCTGTATTAGGGGGTCTGATCTGGGGTCTGTATTAGGGGGTCTGATCTGCAGTCTGTATTAGGGGGTCTGATCTGCGGTCTGTATTAGGGGGTCTGATCTGTGGTCTGTATTAGGGGGTCTGATCTGGGGTCTGTATTAGGGGGTCTGATCTGCGGTCTGTATTAGGGGGTCTGATCTGCGGTCTGTATTAGGGGGTCTGATCTGGGGTCTGTATTAGGGGGTCTGATCTGCTGTCTGTATTAGGGGGTCTGATCTGCAGTCTGTATTAGGGGGTCTGATCTGCTGTCTGTATTAGGGGTTCTGATCTGCGGTCTGTATTAGGGGGTCTGATCTGTGGTCTGTATTAGGGGGTCTGATCTGGGGTCTGTATTAGGGGGTCTGATCTGCTGTCTGTATTAGGGGGTCTGATCTGGGGTCTGTATTAGGGGGTCTGATCTGGGGTCTGTATTAGGGGGTCTGATCTGCGGTCTGTATTAGGGGGTCTGATCTGCGGTCTGCATTAGGGGGTCTGATCTGTGGTCTGTATTAGGGGGTCTGATCTGGGGTCTGTATTAGGGGGTCTGATCTGCGGTCTGTATTAGGGGGTCTGATCTGCGGTCTGCATTAGGGGTCTGATCTGTGGTCTGTATTAGGGGGTCTGATCTGGGGTCTGTATTAGGGGGTCTGATCTGTGGTCTGTATTAGGGGGTCTGATCTGGGGTCTGTATTAGGGGGTCTGATCTGCTGTCTTTATTAGGGGGTCTGATCTGTGGTCTGTATTAGGGGGTCTCATCTGTGGTCTGTATTAGGGGGTCTGATCTGGGGTCTGTATTAGGTGGTCTGATCTGCTGTTTGTATTAGGGGGTCTGATCTGCTGTCTGTATTAGAGGGTCTGATCTGGGGTCTGTATTAGGGGGTCTGATCTGTGGTCTGTATTAGGGGGTCTGATCTGTGGTCTGTATTAGGGGGTCTGATCTGGGGTCTGTATTAGGGGGTCTGATCTGGGGTCTGTATTAGGGGGTCTGATCTGCGGTCTGTATTAGGGGGTCTGATCTGCGGTCTGTATTAGGGGGTCTGATCTGGGGTCTGTATTAGGGGGTCTGATCTGGGGTCTGTATTAGGGGGTCTGATCTGGGGTCTGTATTAGGGGGTCTGATCTGTGGTCTGTATTAGGGGGTCTGATCTGTGGTCTGTATTAGGGGGTCTGATCTGTGGTCTGTATTAGGGGGTCTGATCTGCCGTCTGTATTAGGGGGTCTGATCTGCGGTCTGTATTAGGAGGTCTGATCTGCGGTCTGTATTAGGGGGTCTGATCTGCGGTCTGTATTAGGGGGTCTGATCTGCGGTCTGTATTAGGGGGTCTGATCTGCGGTCTGTATTAGGGGGTCTGATCTGCTGTCTGTATTAGGGGGTCTGATCTGCCGTCTGTATTAGGGGGTCTGATCTGGGGTCTGTATTAGGGGGTCTGATCTGCGGTCTGTATTAGGGGGTCTGGCCTGAAGCTGTATTTATTAAGGGGGTCTGGTCTGGGGTCTGCAGCTGCAATTTTCCTCATCTGCCTAGAGCACCCCAATGCTTTGTCCTGCACATTGGACTGTCTGGACTTGATACTATGTAAGTTTTCAGCTTCTAGATGTAACCAGGGATGTTCTCAGGCACTGACTGCAAGCAGAGATCTTGAAGATGGTAAAAAAAAAAGCCCTGGACACAAAGTAGATTAGAAAGTCATTTACATAAAGTCATAAAAACCCTTTAAATCGTTACTCGAGTTACTCCTTTTACGGTGTCTGTATTACGGAGCCATAGGTGCTCGTGTGCCACTGCATGGTACATATGTCAGCCCTACAAACAATACCGCCATCATACAGCCTCTGCGTGGTACATATGTCAGCCCTACAAACAATACCGCCATCATACAGCCACTGCATGGTACATATGTCAGCCCTACAAACAATACCGCCATCATACAGCCTCTGCGTGGTACATATGTCAGCCCTACAAACAATACCGCCATCATACAGCCACTGCATGGTACATATGTCAGCCCTACAAACAATACCGCCATCATACAGCCACTGCATGGTACATATGTCAGCCCTACAAACAATACCGCCATCATACAGCCACTGCATGGTACATATGTCAGCCCTACAAACAATACCGCCATCATACAGCCACTGCGTGGTACATATGTCAGCCCTACAAACAATACCGCCATCATACAGCCTCTGCGTGGTACATATGTCAGCCCTACAAACAATACCGCCATCATACAGCCACTGCATGGTACATATGTCAGCCCTACAAACAATACCGCCATCATACAGCCTCTGCGTGGTACATATGTCAGCCCTACAAACAATACCGCCATCATACAGCCTCTGCGTGGTACATATGTCAGCCCTACAAACAAAACCGCCATCATACAGCCTCTGCGTGGAATGAATCAGAGGCACATGGGCTTTCCTCATATTCCATGTCTCGCTGTGTACTTGATCTCATGTGACTCACATTTCTGAAGCTTTTTCTGTGTTTTCTCTGCAGTGAACAATTCTTCAGGAATCGGAGCAAAGCCACAAAAATGCAGTTTGTGACCAAAGCGGCGGAGGGAAGAAATAAAGGTGGTTTTGACTGCATAAACAATAAGATTTTTTGATCGCTGATGCGTCACTTCTCTCAAAGATGGAAGTTATATGAATAGCTTCTTTAAAGGGGTATTCCGGTCTTTAAGATATGCCCTTCCTTCATGATCAGTGGTGGTCCGATCACGAGTGCCTGGCCAGATCCTGTATCTTGCACAGCCGGGTCTTCGCCATGCAGGGAAAACGCTGCCTCTGCGGCCCCTTCACTTCTCAGGAACCCCCACCAAACATAAACGTGATGGCAAACCCCAGGAAAAGATGGGCATGCCTCATTTAAAGGGGTCCTCTCACTTTAGCAAGTGGCATTCATCATGTAGAGAAAGCTAATACAAGGCACTTACTAATGTATTGTGATTCTCCATATTGCTTCCTTTGCTGGCTAGACTCATTGTTCACGTTAGACACTTCTCGTTTCCATGGTTACGACCACCCTGCAATCCAGCATTGGTGGCCGTGCTTGAGCACTATAGAAAAAAGCACTGGCTTCTTGTGGCCAGGACCATAGGAACACAGATAGGCCGGCGCTTTTTGCTATAGTGTGCAAGCACGACCACGGCTGATGGATTGCAGGGTGGTCATAACCATGGAAACGAGCAGTGTATAATGTGATGGAAAAATGAATCCAGGCAGCAAAGGAAGCAATATGGAGAATCACAATACATTAGGAAGTGGCTTGTATTCACTTTCTCTACGTTATAAGTTCCACTTGCTGAAGTGAGACAACCGCTCATCATACAGCACCCCAAGTATGTCCCTCTAACAATCAAGCATGAAATGAATTCGCTCTCTGCAAGCTAAGGGTGGGATATTTTGTGTCTGAAAAATCCGCCAAGACTCCGGAGCAGAAATCTAAGGCTGATCCTGGGTTTTCAGATAGAGATTTGCAGTGAAAACCCACAGATTTAGGGCTCATGCACAATTTGCGGGTTCCCAATGCACGGGCATGCAGCGGGCCGGACGGATCCATAACCATTCAACTTGAATGGATCCGTGATCCTTCCGCACCGCAAAAAAATAGAACATGGAAACACCATGGAAGCTCTCCGTAGTGCTTCCGATCCGTGCCTACGTTCCGCACCGCATCTCCTCACTGTGAATGGGTCCGTGATGCGGGGTGCACGCGGCTAGTGCTCATGTATGCGGGCCGGCCAACGGCCGTGTGCATGAGCCCTTAGCCTGTTCCAAAGTAGAAATCGTACCAAGGGGCGATATCCTTTTTTTTCCCCACGACAGCGGTATATCCACGGACAGGGCGGATTTCCCACTGACAAAAATGGGAGGTGGGTTTGGAGCAGATTCCCCACAGAATTTGGGACAGAATACATGGCAAATCCGGGAAATTCCACCATGGGAACATATCCTTACCAGACTATAGGAAGCTGGGTTTTCCTCAGGATAGGTCACCAATATCAGATGAGTGGGGGTCCAACACTTTTTACCTCCACTGATGCGCTGTTTGTGGCAGCCGCCTGCGCTGGAAACTATACAGCGGACGGAGCTGGAAGCAGAAGGCTGTGCAGACTGTGCCAAGTGGTAAATCCAGTAGTCAGCAATCTACAATAAAGCCGGGTGCCAGGGGTATAGCTATAGAGGGTGCAGAGGCAGCAGTCATACCCGAGGCCTGAGTGGGCACAGGAAGTCATCAGTGTTATTAAAGGGGGGGTGGGGGTTGGTTGAGATTTTGTACTGAACTATGTGCCCAGAGATGCCAGTCTTCTTCCTGGAGGTTCTCTGCCCTCACTAGTACATTGTACGTACAGATCATCAACTGAAAATGTGATTTAGTTTCCAGAGGGAGAAATCATCTCTCAGTAATCTGCTGCCCCCTTGTGGGACTTCAGTGTAACTGTACGGAAGTGTCAGGGCTCCTTTAAGGATGGCAATGCTGAATGGGTAATACTAAGTGTCTGGTGTAAGTCTATGGGTCCCAGTGGATAAAAGGAATAGTCAAGTGTCAGAAGTGCTTACCAGATGCGCAGTGTTAGGACCGGCGCTGCTCTTCTGGCACTGATAGATAAATCCAGATAAATCTTTCAATATTTTTTGGCAATGTCAAGTAAATGGCAGGTTATGGTGCAAATACTTTGTGGGCACTGTAGCTGGTAGACATGTATGGAGGCTGCGCTGACTACGGTACTGTGTGGGCACTAATAGTACAAAGACCTACTGATTGTGAGGTCCACTGGGCTGCCTGAGGCGAAGACTGAAGCGGTGCAAAGACCCCCCCCCCCCATTGCTAATTTCTTAACCTAACCCCTTTACCACAATGACAGCGCTCATTGCCCATGGCCCTTCCGCTGCCCCCCTCTTGCCCCTACCTGGTGCTGCCTGAGGCGATCGCCTCACCTGGCCTCATTGGTGGTGCACCCCTGCCACTGGGGACAGTTATGATAATGTCCGTAAAGCACTGCGGAATATGTCAGCATCATATAAGTGAGTAAAATAAGTTGGGGGCACGCTTGTATGAGCCTTTATGGGAATGGGCAATGATATGCACTTGGTGTAGACTACTAGGACTGGCATTGCTCTATGGGTATTGATATGCAGTTGAAGTGATCATACTGTCACTGTTAAGACACTGTCCATGTATGAACACTTAGGTGCAGCTGGCACACTTCTATGGATTGGTGGCATAGTATGGGCACTGATATGTAGCTGGCACACGTCTATGGATTGGTGGCATAGTATGGGCATTGATGTGTAGCTGGCACACTTCTATGGATTGGTGGCATAGTATGGGCACTGATATGTAGCTGGCACACTTCTATGGATTGGTAGCATAGTATGGGCAATGATATGTAGCTGACACATTTATATGGATTGGTGGCATAGTATGGGCATTGATGTGTAGCTGGCACACTTCTATGGATTGGTGGCATAGTATGGGCATTAATATGTAGCTGGCACACGTCTATGGATTGGTGGCATAGTATGGGCACTGATATGTAGCTGGCACACTTCTATGGATTGGTAGCATAGTATGGGCACTGATATGTAGCTGACACATTTATATGGATTGGTAGCATAGTATGGGCACTGATATGTAGCTGACACATTTATATGGATTGGTGGCATAGTATGGGCATTGATGTGTAGCTGGCACACTTCTATGGATTGGTGGCATAGTATGGGCATTGATGTGTAGCTGGCACACTTCTATGGATTGGTGGCATAGTATGGGCACTGATAGGTAGCTGGCACACTTCTGTGGATTGGTGGCATAGTATGGGCGCTGATATGTAGCTGGCACACGTCTATGGATTGGTGGCATAGTATGGGCACTGATATGTAGCTGACACATTTATATGGATTGGTGGCATAGTATGGGCATTGATGTGTTGCTGGCACACTTCTATGGATTGGTGGCATAGTATGGGCATTAATATGTAGCTGGCACACTTCTATGGATTGGTGGCATAGTATGGGCACTGATACGTAGCTGGCACACTTCTATGGATTGTGGCATACTATGGGCACTGATGTCTAGCTGGCACACTTCTATGGACTGTAGCATAGTATGGGCACTGATGTCTAGCTGGCACACTTCTATGGACTGTAGCATAGTATGGGCACTGATGTGTAGTTGACACATTTATATGGATTGGTGGAATAGTATGGGCACTGATATGTAGCTGACACACTTTGTATGAATTCTACTGGGACTAAAGGTAGGCGTAGCTAAAGGCTCATGGGCCCCGATGCAATAGTTCAGCTTGGGCCCCCCTTCCCTCAGTGATTTGTGGCCAGGGGCAGGGGAGCACATAGCCCTTCTGCTGCCTGAGGCAAAATTGAAATGGCAATCCCCCCCCCCAATGCCAAATTCTTGACCTAACCCCTTCCCTCCAGCCAGAGGTGTAACTTGACCAGCATGCACTTTCTATAATACCAGTGTCTTCTTATGCGGCACAAGGGTCTTTGGGCCCCTCAGGCTCCTGGGCCCGGTAGCAACTGCTACCTCTGCACCCCCTATAGCTACGCCCCTGCTTGTGGGGGCACAAATTCAGTGAGCACATTTCTACGGGTGTGTTGAGTGCAGTGTCAGTGCAGAATGAAAATATTTCTACACTGTTTGCCTTCTTTCATTGTACAAACATGAGAGATCAGAACAGATTTCACGGAAGAAGAATCTTCATGAATAAGAGGTTGAGGGACACCAAGGAATCTTCAAGATAAAGCAGCATGAATGAAAGGGGTTTATTGGTGTATAATAGGAATTGGCTGCCACCTAGTGGCCAAAGTTGGATTTACTGTTAGAGCAGAGCATCCGTCTCACCAAACCTAATGGGGGGAATTTATCAAGAGGATAATATTTTAAGTCAGTTTTGCTTGAGTCTTTGGATATAATTTAACCCTTTCTTGACAGCCCCACGTCAATTTACGACGGCAGTCTGGCATCTATAAATGGCACCCGCTTGCAGGCACTGTTTTAGACAGCAGGCACCTGGGACTAATGTATGTGATCAACACTAACGTAGATCACATAACTTTAACCCCTCAGATGCCATGGTCAAATTTGACCACGGCTTATGGGAGGTTAAAGACCGGGAGCACACGCTCTTGGGGGGGCCAGGAGTGGGGGATTGGGGGAGCCAGATGTAGTGTGTGACAGCCTCTGTACTTAGGAGTGGTACATGGCCCCTGCACATTAGTTCCTATGGAGCCCCTGCCCGTGGCAGGGCTCAATAGGAACACAGTGTAAGAACTCAGTGTGCCGCCCATGCCCGTATTGCGGCCCGAAAACATTCACTTGAACATTCACCGTAGTGATTCCGTGTGTTCCGATCTGTGCCTGCGCTCTGCATCTCCGTGATTACTGACCCATTGAAGTGAATGGGTCCACGATCCATGATGCGGGCCACAATACAGGCACGGGCCGGCACAGGTCGTGTGCATGAGCCCTAACCGGGTTTTTTCTGGTGATAGATGCCCTTCAATAAACTCTTCCATATATGTGTAAGATAAATTTGTAAAATAGTAAGAAAAAGGCTGCAAAAAGAAAAACAAATCTTCTCTAGTGCACACACTGGGGAATTTATTAATGCGCTATGCCAGTTTTCTGGACTAGAAAAAGTGTAAATTTTGCTGCAAGCCCCATTTTGTGCAAAACTTTGCAACTTTTCCCCACTTTTCTGCCGTGCTCACCACTATTCTAAAAGTGAAAATGCCAGAAAACTGGAGTAAATGACAGCAAAAATCTGCCCCAGCTCCTAGATTTGCTCTTTTTTATGTGCAGATTTTAAAATCTGCAGCATGTCAATTGTTTGTGAGATTTTTTAGTGCGGATTTTACCATTTTCGATAGAAGGGTGAGACCTGCACCAAAATAGCATCAAATCCACAACATAATCTGCAAATAAAACATGCAGATTTGGTGCAGAAACGCACAGAAATCTGCAGAGAAATTCATGCTGAATTTCTTCAATTCTACCCGCACCATTGTACAGATAGCCTCAGTGTATAGCTCAGATCTGGGTAACGTTATCTTCAGGATATTTATTATTGATGGGTGATACATTGTATTTATAAATAATGGACACATAGAGGGGAAATGTTTGGAGATTCTGTACGTGTTGTAAACAAGGTGTGATACTTTGTATATGGATTTTGTGAGGATAGGGGATTGTACAGGGGGATATGGGTGTATTAGGCTGCAAGGAGGACCCAGCCATAACGCAAGAGGAAAGGGGCGTGGCTTTCTGAAATGTATGGTGGGAAAGTAGAAAGCTTTGGTGTCCTCGTGGTTTTATGATGGACTATTACAAAAAGGAATCTGTCCTATTGAGGACTACTGACAAGTGAGTTGTCTGATTTGCTGTGATTGTCAAGTGGAGCGCTGGATCTGCTTAGGATTTGGGCAAAAGTGATGTGTGTATTATTGGGTATTCATAGTCACACAACCGTAATAACCCAAAGAATTATTAAATCAGGTTATTTAGATGTGAACCCCTCCCCTGGGATCATTTACAGTTAAAGGGGTTGTCTGAACCCGGACATACCCCTATTTTCAAACCTCCAGCCCCCCTGAATTGTGCAGGACAAGGGTTTTTTGTTCACATTGGCACACTGCCAGGCAGAGGCTTCCGCCTAGAAGTATTGCCGGTGATGTCACCAGCTCTGATGGGCAGGCTCTGTAAAACGTCTAGGGCAGCGCTAAAGCCTGCCCATTAGTGTTGATGACGTCACTGGGCTCGCTGTTGGGCGGAAGCCGCCCGCTAGAAGTGTGCCAATGGAAATGAATTCCGCTACCACGGACCATAATGGAATTCAATGATAGCATGCACCAGGGAAGCCTATAAGAGCCATTCCGTCATAATAGAAGTCTATGGCCAGCATAAACTTCCATAATGACGGAATGCCTCTTATAGACTTCATGGTAGTGGAATCCATAACGGGATTCTTAGAACCCGAACCTTGTACGCCGAACTTGAAAACACAAGTTCGCGTTCAACACTATCCCCAAGTGAAAGAAAATTCTACTTTTTCCACATATTTATTGTTGTGTCCGTAACAATCCGCACTAAACAATTATCGTGTAATTCATTCTGCTACAATGAACTCCATAAAAAAGAACCAAGTAAAAAGAGATACAAATGTATTAAAAAAAAAAAAAAATGATACAAATGAAAACTAGAAGTTGTCCTGCAAAAAAAAAAAAAAAAAAAAAAAAAAATGAGCCTCTAGGAGCAACGGGGGCGTTACCATTACACCTAGAGGCTCTGCTCTCTCTGCAGCTGCTGCACCGTCTGCACTTTGATTAACGGAGACAGATATGTTTTCAGTGCCTGATCCCGTCAAAGTGCAGAGGGAGCTGTGTTGAAGTGTAGTGGTAACGCCCCCGTTGCTCCTAGAGGCTCATTTGCATATATTAAAACATCATTTTTCTTAGCAATGCGGGCACATATGAACATGGGACCAACACAGATGCCTTCAGCTGCCAAGTGCACAAGCAACAGGTCAGCCAGTGTCATAGGGACAAATCTGCTGACAGATGTCCTACAGGTTCTTATGGTAGGACAACCCCTTTAAGGCCCTTTCTAAACACCCACCACTGACACCTAAACCAACCAGACCAAAGAAATTCAGATGAGGTCCTACAGGACATAGTCCATAAAATGGCTGATATATCCCTCCTTCACTTTGACTCAGTCCCCATAAGGAACCATATTGTTGAAGACCAGGACAGACGTCGTCGATGGACTTTGGTCTAACCAAACATGGCCGCTACCTTCCGGCTTCACTGGGAGAAGATCACGTGACTGGCGATAGTGCGAGTGGGCTCGGGCCAGCCGAGGCGTCTTATTGGCTGTCCGTGGAGCACGTGTGGCGCGCCAGGTGGGCGTGTCCCCTCCCTCTGCCTGGACCTGTCATTGCCTATAAGAGGCGTAGTCTGTGCGGCGCCCACTTGTCATCGCTCAGCAGCGGTCCTGCATACTCATCCGGCTCTCACCCTCCACTAAGGGCACCTCTCCGCCATGGCTCTCACCAGTGACCCCGTCTACCAGAAGCTCGCCAAGTTCTACGAAGCCAACCATGGCTGCCTCAACCTGAGGAAGCTCTTCGAAGCCGACAAGGAACGGTTCAACAAGTTCAGGTAAAGAAGGGGGCGATGATGTTACTTGCACCGTTGCAGACTATTAACCCTTACTTGCTGGAGGAGGGGGCGGTGCTGTGCACAGATTTTATGCTGTATGGTCCCTTAAAGTTGAAAAATTTGGGTCATTGAGTGCCAAGAATAGGGAAAAAAACGAACTGGGGTGTCATGCAGTAAATTACTGCTTATCCCTAGCCTAAAGGGTTAAATGTGAAGTGACTTTAAATTAACCCCTCGTGTTAGGGGAGCAGTGTGTGTCAAAGCTTAATGTGGGCATCCTGGCCTTGGGCAGAGTCATTTTGGCTTTCCTCCCTCTTCCTTGTATCACTGGTTCCCCCCCCCCCCCCCCCATTGTTAACTCGTCTGCTGCTGTAGCAGAGAAATGGTTCACCGACACACTGTAACGAGCATGGCTGGCAGCAGTCAGCCTTGCATCTATCAGGACTCACCCTGGCCTGTTGGATGCAGAGCTTAAATCTAGGACCCCCTGATATGCAATTTGTACCCGGGGGCCCCCCAATGCTGCAGTCCTCCCCAGGGGCCCCCTCAATGCTCTGGTCCTCTTGGGTGACAGATATGGAGGCTTTAGGACCCTGCAGGAAGTGGGGCCTCAGTGTGACTACAAGGTGTGCTGTGGCTGCAGGGCCTCCAGTGTGGTACTGAGAGAGTTAACTGGTACACTGCTGTATGGCTCCGGTGGTAGCAGGGGCCCCTGTGGGACAAGAGGGGGGGCCCCTGAGGGATGAGTCAGACGTGCATTGCAGTGAGTTAGCATCAGTGACCGGATCCTGTGTGCCCTTCATTCCTCCTTGCGGTCTGTACGTGCATCCTGACACATCTTGCTGGAGGAGCCGTCACTTGTAGAGGGGGGGAGTGTAGGCCCTGCGTCTCTGCATGCTGCTAGGGGGGGATGCTGGGAGTTGTAGTTTTGCAGCAGCTGCAGAGCTATTCCTGGTTCTGACTTAATCGCTCTTGGTCCATGGATGATGAGAGGGCAGCAGTTTATTGATGGAACATTCCTTTAAGGCAGTAAGAATGCTCCTGGGATTCCTTTAACAGGGAGATTACAGTGCGAGCTCTTGGGGCTAGGTCGTTGTTCTCTATAGGAAGTGAAGAAGATACATTGTAACACTTGTTGTCACAAGAGGCTCTTGCGGGTCGTCTTGGCAAACGCTGGGCAGGGGCGTCCTTCCGCCGGCCGTTGTGTCACTGCTGCTTTCCCCATGTCCCCTCCATCCTCTTCTGTGTGACATACCGGTTATGTAACATGCGGTTAATGTGACTGGGGTCTATGGGAGAAGCTGTGTGTGTATAGTGCCGCCTAATGGCTGCTGGTGGCATCGCTTTGTAGGAAGGGGGGCTTTTTTGTCCAAGGGCCACAGTGTCTTATGTCCACAAGAACCCTTAAAGGGGTGGGGCCAAGATACTTGTCCCCTGTAATGTTTCTTACCTTATTGAAAGTATATGCCGTACATGCCTGATAGGTGTAGGTTCCACAGGTCCCCCCCCCCCCCCCGCCCCTTAAAGGGGTAGTCTAAGATTTTATTGTATTTTTTTGCACTAATACTTATTAAAAGTTGTTTACCGGGTCAGCACTGCGCTCCTGGCCCTTTCCGGATCCCGTGCCGTACACTACGTACATGATCCTTGGCTGCTTACAACTCTCACCACGCGGGTCAGTCATCCTCAACCACCGTGCATGCGTGAGAGAATCTGTTGTTAGCGCTGTAGTGCATACAGTGCTATTCCGGCGGCCTGCGCAGTCGTGCTCCCTCGGGCGCTGACCTGCATGATGGCGAATATCATTTGACCAGGAGTGCAGTAGGCATCTTTTAATAACAATCGATAAAATAAAAAAAAACATTTCGGAAGACCCCATTAATCACTCCACAGAGGATGAAATCATGAACGCAGCGCTCTCCAGTGTAGAATATGGGAGTTGTGGGGAGAGACGCAGACATGGGCGCTGCCTCCTCTGTGGGGCTGGGGGTCATGGCACCTCACTCTTTTGATATGGCCACCTAGTGCACTACTCCTACTTGTCCATCTCTGCCCCGGCTTTATGTGAGCAGCCACCAAGCCCATAGGAGCAGATTTGTGATCAGAATGGCGCCATTGGCCATGTGGAAACCGGAACTGCCCCCCCACCCTCCCTCTCTGGGGGCACTGGTTGTGCTCCTCTGCATTGATTGGCCGCCGTGCCTCTATATCACTGCTATCTCCCCCTGCAGCTGGTTATCAGGGCGCTGTGTCGGGTGTGACGTTCTGTATACGGCCCTTCTGCTTGGTTATATTTAGCGTAACCTTCACAGTTGCGGTCTCCTCACCCCGGAGGCCGGAGATCACTTGGCAGCTGCGGGGAAAGCTCTAATCTCCAGCTACAGTTGGCACAGATGGGTCAAAGCTTGCCCGTCATTCAGTATTATGTGAAGGATGGCCCCTGGGCTGTGGATGGTGCTAGGCTGGCGTGGAGATGGGTGGTGGAGCGGGTCCTGATGGCACCGGGTTGAAGGATGCCCATAGACCCAATGATACAAGTAAACCAAGTATGATCAGGCTCAGGGACATTAGACTTCTAGACGTTGGCATGCCCCATAATCTGCATATTTCATACCGTGCCAGGCATAGACGTGCGGGTTCACGCTCCAGCGGTGTTTTATTCTGCTGGTCAAACACAAAAACCGCTCGCTCATCTGGAAACCCTGCAGCTTCATGTAACCAGCACGTGGCAGAGACTATGATGGCATGAGCGATGTGCTGCCAAGGTGCCTGCTTGTAATGGGGTCCAGCCCTGAGTCTTTAGTTCACCCTTGATGGGCACTTTTCATCTTATAAAAGGGGGGGGGAATCAAGCGTCCTAACTTTGTGTCCTTCCTTCACAGTAAGACCCTCAACACCGGAGAAGGAGACATCTTGGTGGATTACTCCAAGAACCTGATCACTGAAGACGTCTTGAAGCTGCTGATAGAACTGGTAATGTCAAGACCCCCCCCCCCCCCCTTCAAAACCTCTCCTCACCCAAATCACTGCTGTCTGTCTCTTGAGCTGAAATGCTCTGTGCTGCTTTCTGGTCCCTGTTCTGTCCATGACGTGTTTCGTCGTCGTGCGGTTGTTGCCCATCCCTCTTCCTTTGTCAGTTCTGGTCTGTAATGCAATTGTTGAGGCCGGAAGGTGAATTTCTTAATGTTAATAAATGGTGCAACAGAGAGGAACCTTACAAAAGAGCCACAGAGGGACAGATAAAAACGGGTGCACGGTGCCATACAGTGCGTGGTGTCCCTCGAGGACAGTGGTCTCCCACCATGGGTTAATGTGCCCCTTTAACATGCATCTCTGGGGTCCCCCTTTAGTTCATCCTCCTGACTAGTGGACATATCCAGGAGTATTCCAATAACAGGGGGGCATCCCAGTTACCCCTGAAGCCCTAGCTGTTAGATTGGTGGGAGTCTGACCTCTGGGGCCCCACACTCATTGAATGAGAAATGGCCGAGCATGCACCCTGCCGATCCGTTCCTAGTCTGGGACTGCTGGGGATAGCTGAGCACAGCAACTGGCACTCTCTAGCAGTCCCATAGTTTGGAGTGGCGCTGTGTATGCTCGGCCTTTTCTATTCATTGGGTTGGGTTCACATCTGCGGTCTTGTCTCCAGCTGTCTGTTCTGACGAAGGGACAGACTGCCAGGGTTTACCGTTCCTGGCACAGCGGGATACCACTGCATGTTGCCGGACCCCGAGGCGATCCAGCCGAGGGTTGGCATGTACGCCCGATACAGTGAATCCTGGTAGTCTGTTCCCCCGATGGAACGGACTGACCAACTTAAAGAGGACCTCTCCCTGCTCCTGACATGCCTGTTTTAATAGCTTCATACATTCCCCATGTAATAACAATTCTGGAACATCTATTCTTATGTCTATATGTTGTGCCATTCCTTTATTATTCCTACTAGAAGTTATGAATGAATTGCTAGCAGTCTGCAGTAAGGGTACAGAGGGGAGGTAACCAGTTGGGGGGGGGGGGGGTGCACCTGCACAGTCTGAACACGGCAGCACTGATTGGATAGAGTGAGTCTGTGCAGGTGCACGCCCCCAACTGGTTACCTCCCCTCTGTACCCTTACTGCAGACTGCTAGCAATTCATTCATAACTTCTAGTAGGAATAATAAAGGAATGGCACAACATATAGACATAAGAATAGATGTTCCAGAATTGTTATTACATGGGGAATGTATGAAGCTATTAAAACAGGCATGTCAGGAGCGGGGAGAGGTCCTCTTTAAGGACACAGATGTGAACCCAGCCTTATATAAGATTTAGTTCTTGTATTCTCATGATTCTGCCTGTAATCAGAGCTTTAATGTCAGTATAGTTTTCCATTCTTCTGATCCTTTAGAACAAAAAAAAACCATCCGTTATTTTGAGCGTCTGTTCCGTCAGAGATCAGTTATTTTTAAACAGAGAAAAAGTACTGCCTGACGGCGCTGGGCTCTGACGGCGCTGGGCTCTGACGGCACTGGGCTCTAATATACAGGATCCGTGTTTACTTCTGTTCTTCTGATGGTGATGTGAACCTGGCCTTAGCGTGATATAATGACCCCCACAATCGACACCCCAATATTTAATCGCCTATATTTCTACACTCCCGGCTCTGCTTTTTAACACTTTGAAGCTGTATTGTATTAGATGAATCGGGCTGAGGCAGGCGGCGTCTGTAAGGGACACTCTGCTATTACATGGGAATCGAGGGCACAGATTTAGAATTATTTATTCAGTAATTTGCAGAGTGTTTCATAACGATGCCTCTCATTCTGTCATCTTTGGCATTTGCCCCACTGTTACATTTCAGTCCCCACCAGGGACTACGGAGAAATACAGAGGGGTGAGGACCGACGTGTGCAGCTAGTCCAGACTGCATTGAGGGCTGGTGTATTACATGGATTCAGTCGTTTACTGGAAAACCGGAAGGCAAATCTGCCTCGCACCCTCCTCCAAAAAAAACTGTCAACCTACCCTTAGGCCCCAAGCACATCACTGTATCCATTTTGCGGTCTGCAAATCGTGAATTTGAAAAACGCGGATACCGAATGTGTGCATCGTGCACATTTTCCGCCCCTAGTCCCACATTTTCCTCTTGTCTGCACAACAGACAAGAATAGGACAGGTTCTATATTTTTTTTTTTTTTTTTTTTTGCAGAACGAATGCGGACAGTGCACAGATCTTTTGCGATCCCATTGAAATAAACGGGTCCGCCTCCGACCTGCAAAAATTGAGGCCCAAAAATAAGGTTGTGTGCATGGGGCCTTACGGTGTCACTGCTGCAGCGATCACCTGTATGTTGTATTGCAGGCTGATGCACTACTGGCAATATGATCCTTGGTGCCAGTGGGCGATCATTAATCTGGGCAGCTGCTATAGGATGGCAGAATCGCCCTCGTGTCCGTGCCCTCAGTTGTGATATTCTCCTGTACAATATCATGTATTTGACCTTTTAG
Source organism: Rhinella marina (assembly GCA_900303285.1). Classification (NCBI taxonomy): domain Eukaryota; kingdom Metazoa; phylum Chordata; class Amphibia; order Anura; family Bufonidae; genus Rhinella; species Rhinella marina. Next base: position 328,287 of record ONZH01012708.1, read on the forward strand.
AGGGGGCTCTTGTCTCAGACTGAGCCACGTGCCAGGGGTCACAGTCTAACGCTCTATTTTTACATCTTTCAGGCTCAGTCAAGAGGCGTGGAGGCCGCCAGAAAGCGAATGTTCTCTGCCGAGAAGATAAACTTCACTGAGGTACCAGCTGTAACCCATTCACTGCCACGTCCTGCCCACTACACGCCTGCACAGCGACTGTGCCTACTGCGGGGATCTGCAGAGTTGTATCAGGGGTTGGGGTGACTTGTGGTGGGGGATGGGCACCTTTCTGCCGCAGTAATCTTGGTAGCATTAGCAGGGCGTGGACTGAACGATTTGTTTGGCAGGAGAAGTGCAAGCTCACCTGAGGTTGCATTTTTCCATACACCGTGCGGGGCGTGGGGTTCGGGCGCTCCCCAGGTGTGCTCTGTTTGGTTTCTTTCACTCGATCCCGAGCCAGCAAATTTTTTGTTTTAGTAAATTGTATGAGTTGGCGTCGGCTTGTTTTAGTTGGCACCGTTCTCTTTTCAGGGCAAAATGACTGCATGGTCTCCGGCGTATGATGAAGCGGATCAGGAATGCAGTGTGCATAGTGACTTAGCGTTATCTCTGTAATCTTGGGTCCTATGACATGGACTGATTGTAGCCCGATGGACAACATGAGGCGATAAGCGCCTTTTACACGGACCCATGCAAATTGTATTTGTGCTGATAATTTTTATTTATTTATTTTTTTTAAATAATTGCATAAGATGCAGTCAGGAACTGCAGATTAGGGTTGTCATGATACCAAAATTTTGAGTTTCAATGCCATAAAAAAAAAAAAAGTATTGCAATATTCGGCACCACGCTAAAAAATAAAAACACTAAAAAAAGCTGCGTGCATTTTATGAAATGTCCGGCCCATAATAGAACAGTCCTATCCTATTTTTGGGAAGGACAAGGTGACTAAAAAATGGCGAATTGTGCGATATTATTATTTTTATTATTTTTATTTTTTTATTTTTTCTGTTAAGTGTTCACTATATATATAATATTTTTTTACAATTTTTTTTAAAATATTTTTTAATATTTTTACTATACTATAATAATTTTTAATAATTCAATAGTTTGGACTTTTCTGACGTGGCGATATGTAATATGTTTATTTATAAAAAATTTATATATAAAATTGGAAAAGGGGGAATTTAAACTTTGGTGTGTTTTTTTTTTTTTTTTTTTTTTTTTTTTATAGCCCCCTTTAGGGATGTCCTAGTCACCCTGATAGAGCTCTATTAGGGTGTATAGGCCTTTACACTCTCCCTGCTGCCCTGTGCTTAGTGCACACAGCAGCAGGGTCTGCATGCTGAACATGGCAGTAGCGTCCTGATTGCCATGGTAACCAATGTTTATCACTGGAGGGGGGGGGGGGTATGCACTGCGCCGCCGATGAAGAGCACTATCGTTTAATACAAGTACAGGAGGCGGGTGCCGGCAGCAAAATCACATAGCCAGCACCCAACCTGTATGACAGGGAGCCACGATACGCCGCAGTTAACCTTAACTTGTGGCACCTGAGGGGTTAACTGCCGCCGATGACGGTGCATTATCAGTGCCGGTTATGTGATTCTGCCGCTGGCACCTGCTTCCTTTAAAAGCCCATTAAACAAGCACCGATTTTAGCCCCCCCCCCATGGTGTACTATACCGCTGTATGGTTCTCACAGATCTTTAACTATTCCCTTGCCTGTAGAACCGTGCTGTGCTACACATCGCCCTGCGCAACCGCTCAAACACGCCTATCCAGGTGGACGGCAAGGATGTGATGCCAGAAGTCAATGCCGTCTTGGGGAAGATGAAGACTTTTTGTCAGGTACAGTGCCGATCCTGACGTCTACCTCCGTTTCTGCTCGTCTGTCGCCGAGTGACGTGAGCTTCTTGTTCTTCTGCAGAAAGTGCGCAGCGGAGACTGGAAGGGTTACAGTGGGAAGGCCATCACCGACGTGGTGAACGTGGGAATCGGTGGCTCCGATCTGGTAAGGACTGAGCATGTATATCTAGGTACTTGATGATAATCTGGCCAGCAGAAGACCTGACTGTCCGCCTATGTCCTTCCAGGGTCCACTGATGGTCACTGAGGCACTGAAGCCGTACTCTAAAGGCGGCCCCCGGGTCTGGTTCGTCTCCAACATCGATGGAACCCACATGGCCAAGACCCTGGCGGAACTGAACCCAGAGACCACGCTCTTCATCGTTGCATCCAAGGTAATGGTTAATCTGCCCTCAGGAACGTCTCGCCGTGGACCTTGCCCATTTCATAGTGTAATTGTCATGTCCGGAAGCTTCTGATTACATCACTGGCACGTTGCTGAGGTTTTCATCAGTGAGGTCTGGCTGCTGAAATGAAGAGGCAGAAGATGAACGAATACATAGGCTGTCCATGCAGAGGAGCACAGCCTTCTGCCCCTTCTTTTCAGAAGTTGATGGAAGTCTCGGCACTCATGGACCCACAATCATACCATTGAAATGATGGGTTAATCCCATCTTATAACGTGATGTTATATCACTAGGACCCGCACCAGTTCTGAGAATGTAGGTGTTCATCCAGCACTGCGCCCCCTGCTTAGTGCGGAGAACTGTAGTCGGGCCAATTCACTTAAAGAAGAACTCCCGCAAAATTTTTTTTATTCCATGTCCTGCTAGAAATGTACATATAATCTGTAGTGAATGTCATTTTCTTACCAGTAGCTGAATGTTTGAGTTATATCATCCTGAAGTTTCTGTGTCATGTGACCAGCAATCAGACTCGCCAACTCACACAGCACCTTATGTGTGGACAGGAAGTCTAATTTTCTATGCATTCCTATGGGAGCCTCACTTTCAGTCTCATAGGAATGAATAGAGAAGTGACTGGCTTCCTGTCCTGGGTCAGTTGGAGGTCAGGGAGTTGGTCACATGACCCAGCTACAATAAGAAGAGTGGAAACTCTCAATTTCAGCCTCTGATAAGAAAATGACATTCACTATAGATTATATCATGCACCTTTCTAACAGGTCAGAGAATAAAATTTTTTTGCGGGAGTTCTTCTTTAAAGGGGTATTCCCATCTCACAAATGTAGTTTGTACAGTTAGATATAGCCATACCAGTATTATTACTAATAGAATGTATTTATATAAAATGTACCGTTTAGAAGATTTGCCTGTTTGTATATCCATTGTCCCACACACATCAGTCAGGCCGTTGCCCCTGGTTACGACCATCGCGGCCATGTAGTAGTGGAGGCCGGCTTGCTCCTGTTCAAACCTGCTCTGAGGTAACTGCTGTATTGTGACCGCACATTACATGAGCATGCGGAGACACATCTTAGGTACTTACACATCTGCGTCTTGGACGCTTTAGTCCAAAACGCAATGTTCAGGATCCGTCCAAAACGCAGACGTTCTAAACGGATCCTGCTCCATAGAGATGAATTGATCTTGGAACAGGATCTATTTCTCTGCGTTTTGGAAGCGCAGACAAAAATACTACAACCCTAAGATGTGTCTCCTCATGTTCATGTAATGTGCGTTCACAATACAGCAGTTACCTCAGAGCGGGTTTGAACAGGAGCAAGCCGGCCACCATTACTACATGGCAATGGTGGCTGTAACCAGGGGCAACGGCCTGACTGATGTGTGTGGGACAATGGATATACAAATGGGGAAATCTTCTAAACTGTACATTTTATATAAATACATTCTATTAGTATTAATATTGGTATGGCTATATCTAATTATACAAACTACATGTGTGAGATGGGAATACCCCTTTAAAGAGTGCCTAAACTTTTAACTAAACTTTATTAAATCTAATTGTAAATATGCAAAAAAAATTTTTTTTGTAATACACATTTTTTTTTTTTTCCCCCCCTTTTCCATGCAAAATAAGAGCCTGAAGTCCGGGTTCCTTTAGCATTTAAGAATCTGTACTCCCATTCAGTGCTGTGTACTGGAGACCAGATTCCATTGAGGTCTTGCTGGGCGCTGTACGGGCCAGGCCATCGCTGCTCCTGTCCATACCAGTGCTGCCCTCCTAAAGCCTGGCATACATAGGCTATATCAGAATTTAGCAGAGCGGGCACAGGCAGGGGAGTAATGTCTTTGTGTGAGCTCCTGCGCCCGCTCTAATATCCTGCACCAGTGTGGTATGCAAGCTATTAGCAGAGCTGAGAGAGCGCGGGAACTTGCATAAAGCATCCCCCTGTGACCCCTTCATGCCCAGAATTGGTAGGCTATGATCATTGAAGCAGGGTTATCCATGTGGCAATATAATTTTGCAGACCTGTAATGACTTGGCAGATTTCTTCCAGCAGGGTGGGGTTCTTGGCATCACGACATTCATGAAAGAAGATTATTTTTTTTTTTTCCCCTCAGGTGATAATACATTTGCTTTGTGTATTCCTGTGCAGAATTCCAGACCTCTGTAGATGAGATTGACAGGACCCGGTGTCCCCGCTCTCACCTTCCCCTCTGTGGCCCCTGAGCTCGGACTCTTTATTCTTGGTTTGCCTGAGTAGCTCGCTGCTATGTCCTGTCTATATAACCTCTGAAGCCTGAAAAGTCACTCCGGATGGGGACAGGTGATGTGACGAGGGGAATGTCGGAGCTGGTGGGACAGCGGATTCTGCATGGGTGACCCGTCCATGGCCAAAGAGCCCCTGCAGAATGCTCAAAGCCTCAGATGTCAGATATATATACCTATATTGTAGGCAGTGCGTGACCTGAAATTCCTGAGCTCAATGTAAAATCTGTCCCAGGACCCACAGGTGCCATCTGCCTGCAGGGGGCGCCTCTGCTACCTCAGTTCCCCGTGTAGCTTTCATTTTGCTTCATGCTGGTTCCTGGTGAAATCCACCCTGACCGATCTGGTAACTGAACCCTTCTAGAGCAAGTCCTAACTTTTTTATTTATTTTTTCCCTTTTCAAGACCTTTACCACCCAGGAAACCATCACCAATGCCGAAACCGCCAAGGAGTGGTTCCTGTGTGCCGCCAAAGATGTGAGTATGTCAGAAGGTAGAAAGCAGAAAGCTGTGATACAGATGGGCAGGAACTGTGCCAGGTCTTTAAAGGGATTATCCAACCCCTATAATGACCCCTACCCCAATGCTTGGGCACCTCATATGGATTATACTTTCCCTGATCTCCGCACGGTCATGGCTGCCTCTCCCCGTCTTGTGGATCAAAACATCTGGCGACTGGGGGGGGGGAACAGCCAATAGCGGGCCGCGACGGGAATGAGCCTCCTGGGCATTGGGGGTTTCATTATAGGGGTTGGATGACCCCTTTAAACCAAGTGAGGCTTGACCCTAAAGCTGGCTATATAAAAACACAGCAGTCCAACCCCCATCCTACTCTGTACACAGGCAGACTTGGATGGTCGTGTCTACCACAGGTCACTGGTGACTGCACTCGATCAGTATGACCATTATAACCCGGTGTTCATGGCTGTGCCCTGGCCTTAATGGCTCCCATATTAATCGAACCTCACATTCGTCCTACGGTGGCATTTAGGAATTTTGAGCTTTGTGGCCAGATTAATAGCAGTGACTGTGATGTCACTCGTCCCGGGGGCTGATCGTTAGTGTCTTCATCAGGACGATGATGATTCATGAGAACGGTAGATACATGGGATAATGAGCGCCCCCTACTGGACTTATAGGAATGTTACCCAGTGTCAGAGTTTTTATATATGTGTGTGTATATGTATAGTCATGGCACTTGCTGTTAATGGATTTGATGTGTTGTCTTTATTTCTTGCAGCCATCTGCAGTGGCCAAGCACTTTGTTGCCCTCTCTACCAATGCTGTGAGTGCCCCCTTTACACCATTACTTGTGCCAGTGCTCCCCAGTTGTTCAAAGCTACAACCCCCAGCATGCCCTGATACCTGAAAGCTCTCGAGGCATGCTGGGCGTTGTAGTTTTCTAATGGTTGCAGAGCGCTGCGTTACTTTAACCCTTTTACTTACTGGCCCTGTCTGTTTTTTCTTCACAGCCAAAAGTAAAAGACTTTGGGATTGACACAGCCAATATGTTTGAGTTCTGGGATGTAAGTATCTGATGGGGGTAGTTGTACTCTATTATAAGCCTCTTTCGCTTTGCGTTCTTATACAGCAGTAATCTCCAGTCTGATGCTGTAGAACTATTCCCAGTATCGGAGCATAGTGGGAGTTATATGTTTGCAGAGCTGCCGCAGGTTGGAGAACACTTGTCTAGTGTCGGTTCCCTGCATAACCCCGGCTGTAACCTGACCTGTCCCCGCAGGGTTATTCTGGGCTCTGACCTTTCCTGCCATTTACAAAGCGGCCGTTCTGCGATGCACCTAAAGGTCATTCACTAGTTCAGTGTTGCACATAGGGGGCAGTATGTGGTGACGTGTAGTTGTCTCTTCTTCCCTGTAGTGGGTCGGAGGTCGCTATTCTCTCTGGTCCGCCATCGGTCTCTCCATTGCCCTCCATGTCGGTAAGTCCTGTATTCACTCGGCTGTAGAGCGGTCTCATTTTCAAGAATATTAAGATTATATTTTTTTTTTTTTCTTCAGGATTTGACAACTTTGAGAAACTTCTTGCTGGAGCTCACTGGATGGTACGTCTGCCCCTCATCTTTTGACCTTAAAGGGGTTTTCCAGGACTTTACTACTCCGGACAGGTCATCAGTATCTGATCGGTGGTGGTCCGACACCCAGGACCCTCGCCGATCAGCAGTTTGAGGAGGCATCGGCACTCCCATGAGTGCCGCTACCTTCTCCCCGCTCAGCGCCGTACATTGTATAGTGGCTGTGCTTGGTATTGCGCTCTGCCCCATTCACTTGAATGGGACTGAGCTGCTCCTAGGCCACATGAACGATGAACGTGACGTCACTGGTGTAGGAAAAGCTGAGAGAAAGCCTTGGCACTCACATGAGCGTCGGTGCCTTCTCAAACAGCTGATCGGCGGGGCTCCCTGGTGTTGGATCCCCACCGATCAGATACTGATGACCTGAGGATAGGTAATCAGTAGTTAACTCCTGGAAAACCCCTTAAACTACATCTTTTAAAATCCCTGACAACCCCCTAACACCCCTCAATACAACACTGAAGCCTGGGGTGTGAAGTAAGATTCAAAATCCCAGTGTCATGCTCTACTCCATCGGGCCCTGCATAGTAATGATTGGTTTTAGCTGCAGAACTGCTAGACCCTGGGGTGCAACCCATTTTGGGATCAAGAACACCTCATTAAATACTTGCAACCAAGTAGAACCCACTGTTTAAAATGATGTATTACAAATATATTATGACTGGGGGGGGGATGCAATTTCTAGGGCATGAAGGGTCTGCAGAGCTGATTCATTGGCACCACATATTGTGTCCGTTACCTGGCAGTGCTGGTCCCATTGACTTGGGTAAAGCTCTGCTGGGAAAGCCTGAGGCTGCACCCCTTTATCCTCCAGATTGGTGGGGGAGGGGTCCCAGAAGTCGTGTGCCCACTAATCATACAGTAATGGCGTATCCTTTAAATGACTCCATACTAAGGATGTGTCCTGCTTCTTAGATTGGAGCCTACAATGAAACTTCAATTTGCCTTCCAGGACAATCATTTCTACAATACCCCTCTGGAAAACAACATCCCAGTCATTCTGGCCATGCTGGGAGTCTGGTACATCAACTTCTACGGCTGCGAGACTCAGGCCCTGCTCCCCTATGACCAGTACATGCACCGATTCGCCGCCTATTTCCAGCAGGTCCGTGGTACTCCATATCCGCCTCCTGCAGAGCGCGCCTGGTCTCATTAGACGACACTTACATTCTGTTTCTTGCAGGGAGACATGGAGTCCAATGGGAAATACATTACAAAGACCGGAGCTCGTGTCAACTACAACACTGGGCCCGTCGTCTGGGGAGAGCCTGGCACTAATGGGCAGCATGCCTTCTACCAGCTCATACACCAGGGTAGGTCCTACCTGTTGTGTAATGCTCCTGTGTATCCTACCCATAATATTACATAATAATGGATTAAAGGGGTTGGCCAGTCTGTATTCCTAGCTGGTAGCAGTACATGCATGCAGCTAGGAATAAGCATTATTAAACTTGGCACTAATTCATTTACACTGGGGACGGACAGGGCAACTAGCACATGCGCAGTCCATGCTCCATGTAAAAGGATGGAACCCTCCATCAGCGGCCATGCTCGCACCGCCAGCATGTTTGTCAGTGGAACTATTCATGGTAAACGATCAGACTTCAGTATCTTACACTTATTACTTCCCTTATACTTTCATGCTTATTACTAGCTGTTAGTAATATGTTTTGGCCAACCCATTCGATTTAGAAAGAGGAGCCTTGCACTTTCAGCATGTTACTGAAAAAATAGACTTGTAGAAATCCTGCAGAGAACATGGGGGTAATCCTGTAACATTTTCAAATTGGGAACCAATGAAAACAAAAATGGGCTCAAAGGGGTTGTGTATTGTGGAGGGAGTTGGCAGAACTGCAAAGGGAAGTATAATTACCTTCTTCTTGCTGCTGACTCCTAGTTTCAATCTGCTGCAGCCAATTGCTGGTCTCAGCAGTGGCCTCTGTAAGGGGAACAGGTCACCACTGCGACCAGAGATTGGCTGCAGCAGATAGAAACCAGGAGCCAGCATCGGGAAGTAGGAAAGTATGCTTCCCTTTGCACGTCTGCCCAAAACGTGCACAACCCTTTAAAAAAAAAAATAGTGTGCCCTTTCTGTAAATGGCTCTTCCTCAAAAAATAATCAGATCTGAACTACCTGACAAAAACCCATCTTGCCCAGGGCCTTTCCAGAACACCCCCTTGCCTGCATAACGTATAAAGTCTCTAAGTAGATATAGCAGTTATGAGTATATATTGAGTGTTACAGGAGCCCCCACCACCTTCTGCGCAGTAAAGCCATGAAGTGGTATGGTGCAGCTGTTTTTATGCTCAGATGTCGCCATCTAGTGGCAGAATTGTAATTTGCCACATTTTAAGAAATTGACATACACAAGAAGAATACGATTGCCAGCCTGAATATTTTCGAGTACCTACAGGTTTGTGTGCTGGGAGTTAAAACCGGTTTCCTTTGACCTGTATGTTTAGTCGTCTTAATCCAACCTGAAATTCATATCTCCACCCCCCAGGCACCCGTATGATCCCCTGTGATTTCCTGATCCCTGCACAGAGCCAAAATCCAATCCGTGATGGGCTTCACCATAAGGTAAGATGTCACTTGGTAAAAGGGGCATGGAAATAATCGACTGAACCACTGACCTTGGTGACATATTTCATGACTGATGGCCAGTACATGCTGGATATTATCAGAGGTAGAGGTCAGTAATGACGGCTGTATTTATTCTACCATACAAACGTAGTCCAAAGGGGACCCCTGTGAAAATCTAGAGGACTCTGCAGCGATCATGTTTGGCATGGTTAGCCACTGATTAAAGCTGACTGTAGTTGTACTCCACACAGTGCTGCAGTTTTATGAAGCATGGCAGCCTGTGCACCCTAGAGCGGAGAAAAAGCTGCACCGCTATGGCCTCCTGGTACTTTATTGGGTCTGATTCTTATAGTGAAGGGTCTCTATAGGCTGATGGACCCTGTGGCCTTGCCAGTAGCTTCCACAATGGCAGACAATAGGCACAAAGTCAGTTCCTAAACTACAGCCTAACTGATCAAGAACATTTTGAGGTTTGTATTTGAGGAGATTCAGTTCTTTACTTTCTGTGCTAGATCCTCATGGCCAACTTCCTGGCTCAGACCGAGGCGCTCATGAAGGGGAAATCTACAGAAGAGGCAAAGGCCGAGTTACAAGCATCTGGACTGGCTGGAGAAGCGCTGGCGAAACTGCTGCCACATAAGGTAATTCTGTCCTGTGTATCCCTGGATTGGCTTTCCAGCAGGTAGATGCCAGTCACACTACTAATCCTGCTTTACATGAGCATTGTGGGATTTTATTGAATGGACTGTAATGCCTACTGGTGACTGACTCATGTTCACCTTAAAGGGCATCTGTCAGCAGTTTTGTCCCTATGACACTGGCTGACCTGTTACATGTGCACTCGGCAGCTGGAGGCATCTGTGTTGGTCTTATGTTCATATGTGTCCGCATTGCTGAGAAAAGTGGTTTTATTATATGCAAATGAGCCTCTAGGAGCAATGGGGGCGTTACCATTACACCCCCCAGGGTTTTCATGATTGGCCTCTTCAAACAGCTGATCAGATAGGTTGTAAAAATTTTACAGTCCCCTTTTAATGTTCTGACTATTCATCTGTTACACTTCTAAAGCTTCAACCCAGCTTTTTTTTTTTAATCACCTGCTTGACTTCAGGCAAATTTTTTTTTTTTTTTTTCCTTTCATAGGTATTTGAAGGAAACCGACCAACCAATTCTATAGTGTTCAGCAAACTCAGCCCCTTCATCTTGGGCGCGTTAATTGGTGAGTCTTCAGTTACTGTGACGTTTCAGGCCACGTCTAGCTGTGGCGTCAGGACTGGACTTTGTGTCATCTGTGACATTTTTTTTTTTTTTTTTGCCTCATTTTCTAGCCATGTATGAACACAAGATCTTCGTTCAAGGAGTTGTGTGGGATATCAACAGTTACGACCAGTGGGGGTGAGTACTGCTTAAGTGGCAGACATTTAAAGGGGGTGTGTCCTGCTAGAAAACATGGCTACTCTCTTCCAGAAACGATGCCACTTTGATGGAGGGTTGAGTGTGGTATTGCATCCTGGCTGACTGGGTTATAGCTCCCAGTACCAGATAAAACCCATGCACGAGTGTGGTGTGGTTTTTGGAAGCAACCCCTTTAAGAATCTACACCAGGGATGCCCAACCTGCGGCCCTCCAGCTGTTGCAAAGCTACAACTCCCAGCATGCCTGGAAAGCCTACAGCAGGGTATGGTGGGAGTTGTAGTTTTACAACAGCTGGAGAGCTGCAGGTTGAGCATTCCTGATCTATACAAAGGCAAAACTCTGAAAATAAGCCCAGATGCACAAGCGAGTTCAATCTGATAAGCTCGCAGTATGAGGTCCTATCCTGACAGGATTGTACAGCATTATACTGACTTATAAATGCTGTGTAACGCTTAGAGTCCCGAAATCTACTGAATTACACTGACATAATGCTGTGTGCTCCTGGGATGGGACCTCAGACATGCTGCAAGTAATGCATTGAACTCTCTCCTGAGGCTCTGGCCTAATGGCTTCTGACTCTTCTTTGCAGGGTTGAACTGGGGAAACAACTGGCCAAGAAGATCGAGCCAGAACTGGAGTCCAACGCCCCCGTCACCTCTCACGACTCCTCTACAAACGGTCTCATTAATTTCTACAAGGCGCACAGATTGTAAACCCGGAGTTGGCACCAAGTGTTCAGCGGCCGTCGTCCTGTGTCCCGTTCTCAGCTTTCAGCAAAAGGCACTTTCCTGAGCGTAGTCTGTCCTTGTATTTTGTGTCCTTGTCTGTCTTCCTATGGGGAGTAGCCCATGGGGATAATGGATTTGTCCTGTGTGCACCACCTCGATGTAACTGCACTGTTCTAAACACCACAGTAGGGGGCGCTCTAATAGCAGTCACTGGAGCCCAGGCTATAGTGGAACAACATCTCCCTGGCACTTGTCCTGTGCAAATAACTGTTTGCAGAATTAAAACCATCACAAACCAGATGTCTCTGCGTGATCATCCAGTGGTCAGGTCTCTCCGATCAATGGATGGATTGGGTTCTGCTTTTGTGTAACCCAAAAAAAAAAAAAATTTGCCCCAAAACAGCCGGGAATCTCCCATAAAACACCAGTTAGTGATACATTTTCGCAAGCCACCCTTTACTGGGGCTGTTGCCAATGATGCAGTTGAAGTTATATACTTTGATTAAAATGGTTTCTGTTCCCAGAATTAACCCTATTAAACTGGCTGACAACAGCGATCAGCAACTTTTGGCAATCCAGCTGTTGTAAAACTATACTTCCCAGCATGCTCCATTCATGTCTATAGGAGTTCAGAGAATGGCAGAGTAGGTGTGCATGCTGGGAGTTGTAGTTTAAGAACAGCTGGCGTGCCAGAGGTTGCTGATGCCTGTCCTAGAGGCTCTCTTCTAATCCTTCAGGTCATGCCCTGCCATTCTTGATAGACAGGGCCAGCATTTGTCTCCTCCTGCCGGCCCTGTGTGCTTCATAAATCGCACACCTGCACAGTGCCATTTACCCAGCACATGGTGCCAGCAGGGGGAGACCAACGCTGCCTAGCCCTGTCAATCAAGGACAGCAGGGTGGGGAATGAGGTGGGAGAACAGACTCTAGGGGTTAGCAACCTTCAGCTGCTGTTCTCACAACTCCCATAGCAGTGAATGGGGTATTCTGGGAGTTGTAGTTACAGAACATCTGGAGTGCTGAAGGTTGCTGATCCCTGCTCTAGGAGCAATGCCCCTCCCCCTGCTCCTAGAGGCTAACTTGCATATCATAAGGTAAGGGCTACACTCGTCACAGCCCAGACCCTTGAGTAGCAGGGATCCCATAGAAATGAATGGGATGCCGCAGCAGTCGCAAGTAATCCATCAGTGTTGGATTTCTTGCAACTGCTGTGGCATCCCATTCATTTCTATGGGATCCCTGCTGCTCAGGGGTCCAGGCTTGTTATGTGACACCTGTTGCCATGTAACCCTGCCTAAAAGGAAGCGTCATCAATAAGAATAGTAGAGTTGGGGTCCGACGTTAGCACATTGCTAGTGTCAGCCAGTTTAAAAGGGTTTCTGTCCACAGAATTAACCCTATACTTGCCATTCCTCATCTTTGCATGTAAAGAATATCTCCAGCAAACCGATCTTCTGGAGAGAAAGTTGCAGAACATTGTACACATGAACTAAAAAGCTTCACATTGCAGGGAGGGGGACACTGCATCAGGTGAGTTGCTGGTATTATAGGAGGACGCTGGGGTAGCTCTAGTTTCAGAGAACTGACATGTTCAGCCCCTTTCATATTAAAAATACGGATGCATTCAGTGAAACTTGTACCTTTTCATAAGCAAGTTTAGTTAGTTTTGTCTGCACAGGTGCAATCAGTTCACACATGGGAAAAAAAAACAGGTTTGCAAACAACATCTTAGTAAATCCATGCCAAACACATTGCACCCAGACTGCATCCAGTGGCAATGCTTTTTATCACTAGAGTCCCATTCACTTCTATGGGACCTGGGCTGTGTGACAAACGCAGAATATAGAACATGCTGCTATTCTCGCACAATGCAGAAATAAGTGGAGAAAATAAAACAAAACCCCTCATGTGAATAGACACATTGAAATGAATGGGTCAGGATTTGGTGTGGGTGCTGTGCGTTCACTTAATGCACATTCATTGCACCCATGCATAAAACTGGCTCGTGTGAAAGGGACATTACTGACTCTTTAAAAGTTTTGACCAGTGATCGACCCAGGGGCTGTCCGCATGAATAGTTTTGCGCCACATAATGTTACATGCAGCTGAACAGGAAGAAAGCACAGCTGGTCAGGTGATCACAGCAGCAAAGACGGTGGCACCAGGGAAAGAGAAGGGAACAGGTGTAGAAGGAATGGCAAAACTGAATGTATTAGTCACTCTTAAAATAACTCGGTAAGAGTCTATACATCAGCTTGGTAGGTACTTCAGCTGGGGGTACCGAAACAGTTCTCTGTCTCAGCACAATTGCTGCACGCTCAATGGAAAGAACTGCTGCTGCATCTCTCTTCCTCCTATAAGTTATTTGAACCAGAGAATTTAAATAAAGCCTCAGAGTCCCTTTAACATTAGACAAGATGTGAGCAGCTCCTGAGGAATGGAAGCCCATTGCTGAGTACTGTGCCCCTTCTACAGCTCTGCTCACATCTTCACTGGAGGGGGGAAAGTAGCTGAAGTCCCGTCTCTAAACTTCTACCACCTTTTGTACTTTGCCCCCTCTCCAAGAGCTTCAGCAGAATGGTTTAGAGCAGGGGTAGGGAACCTCCGGCTCTCCAGCTGTTGTGAAACTACAATTCCCAGCATGCTTCATTCATTTCTATGAGAGTTCTTAGAAGAGCAGAGCGAGTATGCTTGCTGGGAGTTGTAGTTTCACAACAGCTGGAGAGCCGGAGGTTCCCTACCCCTGGTTTAGAGACTGTGGAGCAGAATAACATTTTAGCTGTGGATTTACAGGAACAGAGATGCTCAGTCAGGCGATATATATTCTCTGATTCCTTGTATTACCATTGTGCACACTGCCCTCTGCTGGACGAATCCTCACATGACACCACCTGCTTCAGCATTTAGAGTCCATTCACACTTCTGCAAGTGTTTTGCGGTCCACAAATTGCAGATCTGCAAAATGCCAGACGCACATGGCCAGCCCTGTGATAGAAACACCTATTCTGGTCCATGGCTGCGGACAAGAATAGGACATGCTCTTACCGTTCTGATTAATGTCAGTGCCGTTCTGTTAAGAGGCTGATTCACAGAGGAGTCCGGCGGGTTATTTGTCTGACCACATCAATGAGGCCAAGCTGCAATACCAGGCACAACCTGTGGACAGCCATCTTTTCCCAAAGATGCTGGAAAGTGCCCCTGTCCACAGGCCAAGTCTGGTATTGCAGCTGGTCTCCTTAAGTCAATTAAGGACAGACTGCAATACGCACTCTGAACAGACATGGCACTGTTTTTGGGAGAAAATCTATTTTGTTAACCCTGTATGGACCCTGTCACCCAACAACACTGCCCAGCCCCTCTAATGGAGGCCCTGGGGTTTTAAGGATGGGGGGGGGGGGGGGGGTCATTAGAAAACACACAGATACAGAGAGTGAACATGGGGGCCAGGGCCTTCACATTACATCCGATTTCAGCACTGGAGGCACATAATGCTTCTCCCCTGCCTGAAGTGGCTGATAACAGGGAATAATAGAGTTCAGCAGGACCGACGTCACTTGAAATGGTCTCGGATTCTAGGATTTTACCATCCAAGACAATAAATCCAGTTCCCAGATGATGCATAGAAGCCATTTAATGAACATTTTATATAAAAACACCATTTAAAAATCACGTCCATATTTAAGAACACACGTAAGATATGCAAATAAAATGGAAATTTTAAAATCCCACCAAAAAGTCTGGTGCTCGTGTTCAGTGCCATTAAAAAGTGCAGAATAAAACTAACTCTACGACTGGTCGATGGTCAGAAGATGAAGTCCTTGTCCGTCATGTGAACGGCCCAAGCAAACTTGTCCCGGTAGGTCTTGTTGTAGATCTTCTCCAGGCCGACGTCCCACTTCTTACACCTGCAGGAAGAAAAGACGATGCGTTGCGTGTATAGGAGCGGGTCTAGCAGTGTGCACGTTCCCTGCAGCGCCACCACAGGAGACGTGAAGTATTACACTGCTCTCATCCAAATTAAAGGGGTTGTCCAGCTAGTCATTTGCCAAGTGCTCGCTCGGGAAAGGACTGAGCGAGCGGCAGAATGGGATCAGTAATGTTAGTGGGGGGTTTAATGCCGTGAAGAAAACAATTTACCAGTCAGATGACTCCTTTAAGTGACTTTGCTTCTGCGTAGAAGACTATATAGACTCCCACAAAGAATAAAGGACTCACCAAGCCACCGAAATCCTGGGGTCCAGATAGTTTAGCTTGGAGGTGCTCAAGGCGATCTGTTTGTTCTCCTCTCTGTCCGTCGCCTGCACCTCCAATTTCATCAGCTGCTCCTCCGCCCTCATGACCGCTTTCTTCTTGCTTTCCACAGCTCTGTGAGATGACGAGAAGATATGGCGGTCATAAGTCCCATCCATATGTTCCAGAGGGACCCCAAGGCCCTGTTTTTAGGTAGAGCTCATTCTTACCCTTTAGAATTCATGCATTACTCCAGGCCAATGGGGCAACACTGGGGTGTCATAAGAATCTACGGTGAATCGTCTGACTATATTAACTTACTTCCGGAGCTTCTCTGTGTCGCTGTCTTTAGCGTCTTTCTTGGCTTCCTTCAGCTCTTTCTTCGCCAATGCAATCTGTTCCTTTTTGGCTTCAATCTGGAGAGACACGAGAATAAATATATACATTTACATTACTTACGTAAACTACTTTTACTCCAGATCCCATTCCTCCTTGGATATTTTTTTTCCACATATACCTCATTTGCAGTTTTCTCTTATCCCCCGTGCTTGACACCTACTTCCTGGTTTGTCATGTGACTGCTGTCCCCTCAGGTCTTAGGGCAGTGAGATGTGTCCTGACATCAGCAGACCATGTGACACTAACCACACCCCTTATTCTTAATGATGCTTCCTACGTCCTGCCTTACAAAGCTCCAACGCAGGACGTAACCAATAGCAACTGAATATCAAAACTGATTTGCCCCAGGGCGCGATGGTGGGAAAACAATTAGAATAAGGCAGAATCACAAAATAAGCCTTCTGCACACAAAATTACATTTTCTAACAAAAGGCAGCAAACATCACAGGTTTACAGAGATGTTCCCGTTCACTGCCAGCAAGCAGTAGATCTCTTCATCATACATGAAACAAAGACTAATACATATCTGCAATATATAACTCCCATCGTGCTGCAGTTACCGAACAGTCAAAAAGCCACGATTGGCTACCACGAGTCACAAGACATTGTGTCGTATTTCCCCACCTTGGATCTCAGATTTGCCATGGATTGATCGAATGTTTTCGGTGGTGCCCGCTGATGGTTGCAAAGTATAGCAACCGCTCTGTTGGCTCTGTTGTAGGACAGGATCTTTCCCGGGGCGGTGTCCTCCGCTGCGGGGGGAGAAACAAACAAGTGCTTACAATCAATGAGGCGGCCATATACATTAGATCGGCATCCACTGCAGAGATCTCTTACCTGTGGCTCCCCAGCTGTTGCAAAACTACAATTACCATCAGGCCCCGATATCAGAGCATGTTGGGAGTTCGTTTTACAACAGCTGGAGAGCGACAGCTTGGGGGAAACAGTTTCCTCAAACAGCAGAAGTTTGGGGGAAAGGAGGATCGGCAAGTTAGACTTCAACATGCCCAATCTTTGTTCTCAGGGGGAGATAAGGCATCGCCAGAGGTGTCTGGTCTCAGTCTTATGTCCTCTCTCCTTCCAGAAAATCTTACAAGGGAACAAAGATGGAGCATGTTGAAATACAACATGTCTCACCCTTCATTCCCCCAAAACATGATATTGCCATACACGTGGGAACTTAAAGGGGTTCTCCAAGACTATAAAAATGTCCTCCGTGGGCTGGGCCCCTCACACTGAATATACTTACCTTGTTCCCCGAACCGCTGCTGCTTCTCCTGATGCGCGGATGAAAACATCCGGTGTCGGGGGGAGCAGCCAATGGCAGGCGGGTACAGGGACGAGCCTCCCTAGCATCGTGAGTGACGCTAGGGAGGCTCGTCACCGCCTGCCATTGGCTGCGCTCCCCCGTTTTCATCCGTCTACAGATAGAAGCAGCAGTGGCATTGCAGGGACCAGGAGCGGCGCAGGGAGCCAGGTAAGTATATTCAATGTGAGGGGGCACAGCCCATGGGGGAGGGGGGGGCTGTTTCAGAAATTGGATAACCCCTTTAAAAATGGGGTACTAGTCATATGGCGCCTACATCGTGGCTCTCCACCCCACCAGTCACTGTACAGGATTAGCAAAACACGGCTACTTTCTTCCCAAAACAGCGCCACACTTGACTAGGGGTCGTGTCTGGTATTGCAGCTCAGCTCCATTGAAGTGAATAGGACTTCAATACCACACACATCCCCGGTCCTGGTCGTAGAACATGCCGGCGCAGCACACGCGGGGCGACCGGGGCAGCCAAGGAGTCTTACCGTCTGTCAGCTCCTGCAGCTGCTGTTGCAGCGTGACCGAGGCGTTGTACGTCCTGAAAACCTTCGCCGTCAGTCCTTCCATCAGGGACTGCAAGTGTTTGTTCAGCATCGGCGTCTGCAAAACGAGGCATGAGAGGTTATTTCTTTGATGACTGTCCAACGGCTTCCTGTCACTCAGAGAAAGCAGAGATCTTGAAAATGGCAAAGAATTGATACAAAAGTATATGAAAGGGACATGATACAAATAAATAAAAATAACAGTTAAAAAAAAAAAAAAATTTGAAAATCATGACTGGTCTCTTCCAACAAAACAGCGCCACACCTGTCCACAGGTTGTGTGTGGTATTGCAGCCCAACCCCATTCACTTCAATAGAGCTGAACTGCAATACCGGACACTACACAGTGGGGCTCCATGTCTTGAAGAACGCAGACATGTATTGTTATTTTTTTAACTGTATTCAAGCTGAAGCAGCTGGAACTACTACTCCCATGATTCTGTTACTGCTCTATGGGCTCAAAATTTCTAATTTCGTTACGTCAGGTGCAGAAACACAAGCGAACATATGACGGTCTGTGACGACGAATAGGAAATCCACGCACATAATATCCATGCAGATGTTGCCAGGTCAGATAAACCCATGGGCATAATGCTGCGGGGCACCAGTGCCAACCGATGGCTGACTCAATTACTATGGATGCCTTAAAAGGGGACCTGACGCCTATCCTGACATGTCTATTTTAATATCTTCATGCATTCCCCATGGTAGAACAATTCTGGAGCCTCTATACTTATGTCTGTATGTTGTGCTGTTCCTTTATTATTCCTATTAGAAGTTCTGAATGAATTGCTAGAAATCTGCAATGAAAGTGTTACCAGCTTGGGGTGTGTCCTTGCACATATCCTATGAGTGCTTCCAATGTCAGATCGTGCAGGGACACTCCCCCCCCCCCCAACTGGTAACACCTATCTGGACCTTCACTGCAAACTCCTAGTTAGTCATTCATAACTTCTAGCAGGAATAATAGAGAAATGGCAGCAAGGTTTATGCACATTTTTAAGGAAATTCTTTGCAGACCACCTTATGCCTCATTCACACGTCAGTGTTCGGGGGAGGGGTTCTGGATCACTCAGGGGGAGGGGGTTTTTCGGGAACACTCAGGGGTGACAGGAGCATGATATAATGACACCGTAAAAAAGGTCCATTCCACACATCACGCCAACTCATCCTCGCCTCCGGTCTGTGTATTTCTCGCACACCAGGAGGAAAACTAAATTAATTCACAGAACAAAGTATTTCCCTGGATTTGGACAACCGCCATGTCCGATTATCCCCGAGCAGCGATGACAAGGCTCCTCGTGGCACTGAAGTCTCGTGGTTGTTCTAGCTCTGGGGCCTACACATGCAGCTCCTGCCCTTTTGCAGCCTCTCTAGGTTTCATCATGGGCATGTCATGGCTTTTGTGCCCTGTGCTGCCCACTAACTCTTCCCGGAGGTGGCACGAGGTGGTGACTACATCCTCTCTATGGGACGTCATCCACCAGCTGGTGACAAGGGAGCAGCCAGGAGCCGCCAGCTTTAATAAATCTCCGGTAATCAGCATCCGCAGAGGGTCTAGAAGGGTTAATCCACTCACATTCAGTCTGTCAAATAGATCGTCTCCTTCCTGCTTATTCTCCATGAACAGCTGCAGGTTTTTAAACACCTGAAAAACAAAATTATGGCAGAAAATCATTTAACCTGTACCCAGAACAGTCTGATACACAATGGGCCCCGGGCAGCAAAGAGACCGGGCCCTGAGCTGCCATCTGCCATGCTTCTGGACACTTCTTAATGTACTACAGTTATACAGTAAATGAACATATCTATCTATCTCTCTCTATATCTATCTATCTATCTATCTATCTATCTCATATCTATCTATCTATCTATCTATCTATCTCATATCTATCTATCTATCTATCTCATATCTATCTATCTATCTCATATCTATCTATCTATCTATCTATCGATCGTAATTCCACCACCCAGTACCCTGTCCAGAACGCTGCCACCCAGTGCCCCACCCAAAGCATCAATATCCACTGCCCTTCCACAGCACACCGCCAAGTTTCGCCCAGAAGGCCACCGCCCCAGTGCCCCGCCCAGAAGCCTGCCGCCCCCAGTGACCCGCCCAGAATGCCTCCACTATATATTTCCCCACAATATTGCTATTCAGTGCCCAATAAAAGAGTTTATGTGCTCCTCTTAAAAGGGGTTCTCTTGGCTTTTAATATTGATGACCAATCCTCAGGATCCGCTGTATGGGGAGATGGCGTGGAGTGTGCACATTGCATCTCCCCTCTCTTCCTGGTTGCAGCTGGTTTGCCATAGATGTACAGCAGGGAGAGAGACAGGAGACCTGAGGATAGGTCATCAATATCAGATCGTCGAGAATCTGATCAACTGTATGAGGAGATTGTCTGCGCAGTGTACACGTACCGTCTCCCTATGGCTCTCAGTCTATGGCAAAGCAGCAGCAAACAGAAGAGAGACGGGTGATGGCATGTCCACACTGCGTGCGCCGTCTCCTCATACAGCTAATCGGCAGGGGGGTGCCGGGTGTCAGACCCTGGCCGATCTGATATTGATGACCTATCCTGAGGATAGGTCATCAATATTAAAAGCCCAGGGAACCCCTTTTGTTGGAGATACAACAACTTACAGATTAGTCTATTGCTGGATTGACTGCAGTTTATTGTTACGACACTAGATGTCGCTGTTACTAATGCTCACTGGTAACCTCTCTATGCATTTCTATGATGTGTTGTATTTCCTGTACATTGAGGTGAACGCACCGATTTCTTTTTCCTGTGTGCCATTCACCATGTAAAGTGACTTTCAGTTATTGCATGCATGTTCCAATAAACCCAGTTCCTGTTACTCCACAATGTCTGATCTAAAATGACTCTGCTGCACACAGCAAAAATACTCTGCAACACCTTTAAGCTACTCCTGTCCTTGGGGGTAACTGCCCAAACTGGTGTAAAGAAAACTGACAGTTGCCCATGGCGACCAATCAGATTCCAACTCTCATTTTCCAAAGGAGCTCTGAAAAATAAACGATCTGGTTGCTATGGGAAACTAAGCCAGTTTTCGTTACACCAGTTTTGATAAATCTCCTCCACGGTGTTCCCGGGTGACAGTACGCAGGGATTTTTACAGACACCTTGATCTCTAAGGACAATGTGACATCAGGTTTCATAAATGGAATCACTTACCTTCTTCTCTACCGGGACCTTGTTGTAATACCGGATGGAGTCTTTACCCAGAAAGTCGAACTCGACCACGTGCTTCTCTCCATCAAGTTCTGGGTAAAGTTTAATATGCTCGACTCTCAACGAACAGCAACCTACGGTGTCGGCCGTCTCCCCTTCTTCCTTTTCGTTACCTGCTCTCAGAGCCAGCTGAGGGGTGACACATCCGTTACCATAAAATTAAAGGGGGGCTCCATTCTGTCATTAGCCTAACTTCCAGATGTTATTTTGAATCCAAGACCATGTGCAAAGTTCTACGGTTTAATATCACACATTTTTGGGTCTTTTTGCACCTTTTTGAAGCCCTCTTTCTCCCCTGCTGACAGTGAACTTCCTGTACTGGTGACCACACCGTCTACACATGTAATGATCACAATACAGTGGTCACCGGTCACTACTTTACATGTATGCTTCACACAGGACAACCTATGATACTACATATTGGGAGGGTAGTACGTCAGGAGAAGGAAGGTCTTCAGAAAGATCTACAGCTGGAGTTTTTCTATCTACTCGACGTAGACTGAATTTTTAGGAAGTCTGGCCAAAATTTTCTTGCGCCCCCTACCTTGTCAATAAAGTATAGGGCCACCGCCCTCTGTCGTACGCGCATCTCTTTGGATTTGAAGTCCTCCCGGTACGTTCTTCTAATTTTGTCGACATGGTTCTTCAGCTTTCTGGCCACTTCATATTTTTCCCAATCTTTTTCACCCTTGGGTTAAGAGAAATTGATAACAAATTCAACAAAGTTCTCCAAAGAGAGTCATTCATTTCTTAAAGGGCTTTCATGCCTTTCTATATATAGGCCTGGCTGGAGGCCTGGGGGTTTGTGAGCTCCATCGACCAATCTGACCTCCATAGATAGAAGCGGTTGAGGAGACTCTATGGAGACAACCTGTAGATGGAAAGTAGACTGGCCAATGAATCCTGCAGGGAGGGTCCATTGGATGGACCAGTGACTATGATGTAGATCAGGGATGGCCAACCCGAGGCTCTCCAGCTGTTGTAAAACTACAACTCCCAGCATACTCAGACTGCCTACAGCAGGGCACGGTGGGAGTTGTAGTTTTACAACAGCTGGAGAGCCGCAGGTTGGCCATGCCTGACGTAGATGCTGTGTCCATCCTGGGTTAGTGGGGAAAGCAGGTCTTAGACTTTCCTATGTTGTTCTGCATGTAGAAGTCTTAGACGATGGTAGCCATCTTGAAAGAAACGGACAGGGAACCAGAATAGAGGCAGCATGGGATGGAACTATACATGTGCCATTTACAAACGTTAGTTCTGGACTTGAGGTTGCATTAATTTAGACTTAGAAAGACGGATAAGTGTAACTGTCATGTTGTGAAATTATACACTCCTGAACTCCAGGACCTAAACCCGGTCCTGAAATCCAGGAGACCAAAGTCGGTTCCAATTTCATTCACCATTTTCCTTCCTGATGAGCATCGCTCAGCGGTCATAAAACAACATCACATCGCCCCTCAAATTGGCTCTGCTCGCACCATCCATCAGCGGCAGCCTTGGCATGGTCTAATCTGCTGCACCGCCATGGTAGAGAGTGTCAGATGTATGGCACCTGCAGCCCTGTACAGAGGGGGAAGCCATTCATCAACTATTCAGAGGGCCTCGGGCTGCAGAGTGCCAGCTCACATTAAACCCTGGAACCAGCTGTGCAGAGGAGGTTGGCATCCCATGGAGAAGGATGTGGGACACATGAGAGGAGTGTTACGGTCCGCCCGCAGCGGCTGGTAACAGGAAGCAATAGATGGCTTCCAAGGGGATAGAGGGTAACGACTTAGTAGCTTAAGTTATTTGCATCAATACAAAATTTTTAAGAAAAATATAGCTGAAGCTGTGGCCCTGGGGCCTAAAGCAAGCACCACGTATAATATGCATAATGCCACCTTCATTTCTGTAGAAGTGCCGCCATCCAGTGCTTAGATCATTGAGTAATTCAGCTCCGCTCTCCTGGAATGTGGCACAGGGGTCACCAAGAGTAAGGGCCCCCTCCGTGCCATTAAACCAAATGTACTCCATCTCCACACCTTAAATACCTGCTTAGCAGGTCCCACAAGCGTGCACGCTCCCGCTCTCCCGGCAAACGAGGCGATATTTGCGGTTATTTGACTGGGGAATATCTGAGGCCGTCTCAGCAAATGTTAGTGTTTGGCTGCAGATTGAAAATATGACTTCATTTTCATCTATAGATCCCAAGGGGCCTGGAAATGAAGCGAATGCGCTCTGCTGAGCATAGGAAGCGCCGATGTGTGGAGCCGGGCGCAGCAAAGCCCTGGGTAATAGAATCTCATTTCTAGGAGCATATAAAACTCTAGGATAATATTTGTGGTGCACTAAGAGTTAATGGTAATGACGTTTGCCAAAAAAATGAAAAAGTAAAGCAAAACCAACACCCCCCTCCTATTTTTACCACTTTTTCAGCAGTATTTATTTGCTGCAGAGCTGCACTCCTGGCATAGTGAGAGTTTCACCTGGCTGAAGCAGAACTTGTTTCTGACTCTCTTTGCCCTCCCCTTCCCTTCTCTCATGTTAGAGATTGCAGCAGGGAGGGGGAGGAGGTTGTACGTGGAAGATCGGAGTGTGGAGGAGGGGAGCAGATCACATATAGGCTGTAGATTGTGTGCGCACACACACAAGTCACATAAGGAACACCTAATAAATAAAGCTGCGTATACAGAAACAGAGAATTTCCTGCCCACTGGAAGGGGTCATATTTTGGAAAACGGCAGCCAGTAACCCATAGTACAGTAAAAGGCTTTACACATCGCTTCATACCTTTAATTTGGAATTTGCATTCAGCATCACATATTTCACCGACCCCTGCACGTTCTCAGTCCACGAAGCTAACCAGGTGACCGTATTGTCATGACGAACTTCTTTCCACTTATGGCCACTAGGGGGCACAGGAATTTTTGAATCTCTGGGTGAAAAGGGAGGACGAAAAAACAAGACAAAACCCACAAATGGTGAACAATCGTCGTGAAGTAGAGGAATTCTATACATACATTCCTGATTGCAAAAATTCTGAATTTCCAGGGACTGTCCCACATTTTCAGGGACAGCTAATGGAAATTGGGGCTGTTCTGGTCCAAAAATGGTCAGTGCTCATGTAAACCCTACCCATAAATGGCCATTCCCACCCAGCATGGAGGCGATCCCTGGGACGGGGCCTATTTGTCCCAAATTTTCCAATTGCAAGTTGATAAGCATGGACATTTCCTGTAAATATATCATGGATGGATGTGTTCTATATTTGAGGAATTTAGGAATACACCCAGTCCATACAATACACATTATATCAGGGATCAGTAGTCTCTGTCACAACACCTGTTGTAAAACTACAACTCCCAGCATGCTCTGTTCACCTCTATGAGCTGGGGTGCAGTTAGATTTCAACACACCCGATCATTGTGTTCCCGAAGGGGCTGCGGCCTATTCCGAATAACCTATTGAGCACACATGCACACTCGGCCAAGAGGGCCAGAAGCTATAGCCATCAGCCACCTTGACAACCTGCAACACAAATTCTTCATCGTACAGTATGTAACAAGTATTGTGCAGTTTTATAGTGTAGCGGCCGGACTCATACCCAAGGTCTGAGATGCAAAGAGCTGTAATATGGCACGCACAGTAAGCCTCACACGTCAGTGTTCAAATCCACGAGAAGGTGGTCAGTGACGCCTCCATGAGAAGGATCCGTGTCCGTTTTTTGCTGTCTGTGTGCCATCCGTCTTTCACTGACACTACACTGCTGAAAGATAATTTTCAAAAGAGTCTCTTCCCAATGATTCGTAAAACACGGATGGCATCTGGGGCTTTCACAGACCCATAGACGATAACGGGCGTGATGCATCCGTGAACACGGACACAATACAGCATGCATCGGTGCTAAAAACACGGATGTGTGAATAGACCTTTAAATGAAAGGGGACGTGTGCAGTCCGTGGAATGAGGCTTAGGTCTGGGATTCCATAAGGTCTGTCCCAGATA
Source organism: Rhinella marina (assembly GCA_900303285.1). Taxonomy (NCBI): domain Eukaryota; kingdom Metazoa; phylum Chordata; class Amphibia; order Anura; family Bufonidae; genus Rhinella; species Rhinella marina. The sequence continues at coordinate 353,361 of ONZH01012708.1, forward strand.
CATGGGATCCATATCGCCTCTGTCGGAGAATAACGCCATAATACTGCCACAAAGTGCGCCAACATACAATGCACAAGACCCTAAAGCTTTTCCTATTCCGCATTGTACTAGGTCATTTTAGCATTAGGTATGTTGACCGTAGTGGTACTAGAAGTCCCAGCTGTTCTAATATATATATATATATATATATATATATATATATATATATATATATATATATATTAAAAAAAAAAAAAAAAAAAAAAAAAAAAGCATTGGACGCCTGATATTCGGTTCCATGTTAAACGTCTCCCCCATAAAGCTCTCTTATTGAGCGTGCAGTGAATGTAATACACATCGAGAGCAGAAAGAATTCGCCAAATGTTCACCTTCTCGCCGTAAAGATAAACATTCCCTTTATCTAAATGAAACAGGAGCGACGCTTCACACTCCATAATGTAATCTTTCAATCGTATCGCGGGTTATTAAATCTCCGCCGAACACAAGAGCCGCAATTTCAAACAAATTCAACCTTGCAGCTCGGAGCAATGTGTCGGAAGTTCAGACCCAGAAGCGAGTGAATTGGGAATTACCTGAAGGGTCACAAGTTCACGATCTGGTTGAAGGAGTAAGAAATGAGTTATAGAAAGAGGAAAAAAAAAAAATAAAAAATGCTCGGCCTATTGTATCCAACTTTATTGTCCTTTTCTGCTAAATAGAGTCCCCTGCAGGGGGCGCTGTTGTATAGGAAAACAGCAGTCTGCGGTTTATTACTATTGCTGTAGGATTTTACAGTTCTGATGGTCGGGCTGTAAGAAATGAAACTGCTAAATACAATCAGAGGTAAAATAATAAGCGTGAAAAAATCTAATACTTCATGGGGTAAAAACCTGATTGTAAGCCTTTGGGATACACTGGAATTCAAAATACCGTATGTTGTCACGTAAGCTTGCAGTGCCGTACTGAGCCACTGGGTGGTGGTAGAGAGTCAACTGAATTGTGTCTATGAGACGACCACCCGAAATCACTGACTTGGGGCCTACTTCGGAGGCGGGGGGGGGGGGGGGGGGTTCTCAAAGAAGGCGACCAGTATCTATACTGCTACTGTTGTCTTAGGGAACCTTGGTCAGGAAACAACAATTTATTACCAAGGAAAGAAAGCATGAGTGACAGCTCAACGTGGGCCAATATGGCTGCCAGTGCTACCTGTCAGATAGGTACTTCTGGTTCCTAAAACTGAAGACAGGATAGATTAAAGGGGTATTCCTGCTATATGAAGGTGTAACTACAAGTATAGATCTGTGGGCAAGGGCGTAACTACCTAGTGACTGCTATGGGGCCCAGGGCAAGAGGGGGCCCAGTCTTAGTTGGGATCATCTCCTCTTCTACTGGGGGTGAAAACTTGTTCAGGACTCTACCCTCTAAAGCAGGCATCTCTAACCTGTGGCCCTCCAGATGTTGCAAAACTACAACTCCCAGCATACCTGGACAGCCTACAGCAGGGCATGGTGGAAGTTGTAGTTTTGCAACAGCTGGATGGCTGCAGGTTGGGCAATCCCTGCTCTGAAGGAACAACTTTTAGCAAATGAGACAGTGGAAGAAATGGCCCAAGGGTCACTGAAAAGGGTTTAGGCAGAAACCCTTCTGTTCTGTGTGGGGGGCCTGGTCTGATCCTGGCTATGGGGCCCTTACTTCTCCATGTATGCCGCTGTCTGTGGGGGTCCTACCTCTACCAGATAACTATTAGATCTGTGGGGGTCCTACCTCTGCGAGTCCTGGGGCCCTCGCCTATCACAAGAATGTGAGCAGCCGGTTGGACAAGCAAACTGCCACTCTATTCATTTCTATGGGAGTTCTGGAGATACACACAACTGAGCTTACACAGGACATGCCTCACATATAGGGTACCAGGGGTCATTTTTGGCTGGGGTTATAATTTAAAGGGCATTTCTACATATAACCCTCAGGAGCGCCCATCGGTCGTCAGAACTGCAGTACCGGACACAGCCGCGTGCATGAACGCACTGCTATACCAGTATAAACAGTAGGTAGTGATACTTTGGGGGTCCCGATCCCCCCCCCCCCCCTCACTGACGACACAATGCCGACCCATCTTTGCAGCCTCTTATCATACTGATGGAGACACAAGTCACCCGTACAGGGATCGATTTGATTTTTGGACCTCTTGTTATGAGGCCTTCCTGATCCCCCAGCCCCCCCTGCTTAGTATTCCAGCGTTAAACCTGCAGTCTGGTTAATCTCGGCCATCGATACTTCCCTACAGTTTCTCCGCTCGCCTCCTCGCTGCAGTTCCAGAGCATCAAAGCCGTAATGATTCTGCATTCTGCCTGGACGGGGAGGAACGCAGCAGCTGAATCATGGAATGGTATCGAGCCCCCCCCCCATCCCTGCAGCATTTATCTGCATTCCTTCCAAATCCTCCTCTGACAGCAAATGGTTAAATGTTTCCAAGAGGAGGCCCGACCACAAAATGTCCCAAGATGCCTCCTTACAATATGCCTTGTAAAACAAGGTGCAACATTCAAATATGACGGGACAAGTGCACAATGCAGACAACACTGCAGGACTGTTAAAACTGACATCTAAAAGGGGGTTGTGGCTCACCGTGGGTTAATAATAAGACACCATATTCCTCCTCCACTGATCCCCCACTTCTGCCGTTCCAGCGCTGATCCGGCCCCTGCGGTTCTCCACTTCCTGTCCCAACTCAACAGGTAGGAAACGCCTGCTCAGCCAGTCATTGGTGGAAGTGGTGAACTGCCCCTGTGATTGGCTGGGCATTTCCTGTGAGTCCAGCCGGGATCGGCAAATGGAGAGGAGTCAGGACCAGATCAGTGCTGGAACGGCGATGAAGAACATGGCTTCTTTTTTACGTTAACTCAACAAAATGTAACTGTGTGGACAGCCCCTTTAAATCTCAGCTGAGGGATATGGCGCACTTGATATTGCATGTATAAAGTGTAAGGAATCTCCCCATTCTTCACCTTTAACCTCTCAAGGAGGTATGGACTTCCCCAATTGGATTCCCAGGTCAACATCCCCAAAATGGCACAAACAGGAGGCATCTAGACTTCCCTTTAAAGGGCATCTGTCAGCAGTTCTGTCCCTATGACACTGGCTGACCTGTAACATGTGCACTTGGCAGCTGAAGACACCTGTGTTGGTCCCATCTTCATATGTGTCCGCATTGCTGAGAAAAATGGTGTTTTAATATATGCAAATGAGCCTCCAGGAGCAACGGGGGCGTTACCGTTACACCTAGAGGCTCCGCTCTCTCCGCAACTGCCGCACCCTCTGCACTTTAATTGACAGGGCCAGGTGTGATTAAGTTTACACTGCCTGGTCCTGTCAAAATACAGAGAGAACAGACCCTCTAGGTGTAATGGCGACGCCCCCGTTGCTCTTAAAGGCTCATTTGCATATAACAAAACAATTTTTCTCAGCACTGCGATCACATATAAACATGGGACCAACACAGATGCCTTCAGCTGCCAAGTGCACATGTAACAGGTCAGCCAGTGTCATAGGTACAAAACTGCTGACAGATGCCCTTTAAAAGGGACTGTAAGAAGTTTGAAAAAAATACTGATTCTTTCCAGAAACAGCGCCATAGTCCTCCACAGGCTGGGTCTGGTACTACAGCTCCACCCCAATGTAAAAGTGGCGCAGTTTCTGGTAGAAAGCAGCCATATTTTTTTTACTAATCTTGTACACTGGATTTAAAGCAATCACATCCTGTCGTAGGAAGCTGCTGTAGAAGGACGCACATGGCGCACAGCTCAGTAACATTCAGCCTCCGATAAGATTTTCATGTCATACATTGGTTTCAGTCGACTTTTAAAAATAATCTTTCAAACGACAAACATGGCAAACCTGGCGGGAGCGCTGGACTGGATTACATTCCTGCGGAGGACGGCGCCTTCTCTGTGTAATCCCCTTGTCTGCAGTCTCTGCACCTTCCCGCTGCTCTCTGCAAGCAACAAAATCTTTCTAATTTGCCTAACTGTCCTGTCTTCTGGGTGAGATGTTTTGACATGGCGGGTCAGAGAGAAGCGAGCAGTGCGCTAATCCCATTTAAGACGTTCCTCAACAGGCAGAGCACAGCACGCGGCGGGCGGAAAAGTCGCAATCACACACACTCTGTCCTTGTGAGTTACCAGATGAAGAAACAGTCAAGAAAATTGTCCTAGACATCGTTTTATGAAGTTTTGAACATCATTTTGTACTAGAAGGCTACAAAAAAAAAAAAAATAAAAAAAATAAAAAGCCGCCTCCATTGCCATTCTCCGATCTCTACTGCTCTCCACTTCCTGGTCCCGGCTCAACATACACAAAAGTGGAAACTAGCAGAGCAGCGTTGGAACATATCAGAGAGCGGGGAGTATGGCTTTTCATACTCGCTGGGAAAACTCTTTACTCCTTTAAAGAAGAACTCCCGCAAAAAAATGTTATTCCATGTCCTGCTAGAAATGTACATAATGTAATCTGTAGTGAATGTCATTTTCTTACCAGTGTCTATTTGTGAGTTATATCTCCCTGATGTTTCTCATCTGTGTCATGTGACCAGCAATCAGACTCACCAACTGACAGCATCTTATGTGTGGACAGGAAGTCTATTTCTCTATGTATTCCTATGGGAGCCTCACTCTCAGTCTCACAGGAATAGAGCAGTAACTGGCTTCCTGTCCTGGGTCAGTTGGAGGTCAGGGAGTTGGTCACATGACACAGCTACAATAAGAAGAGAGGGGATAACATAATTACAGTCTCTGATGAGAAGATTACAATCACTACAGATTACATCATGCACTTTTCTAACAGGTCAGAGAATAAAAATTTTTTTGCGGGAGACTCAGAGCATCTTACCGTTCCGATTCCTTTATAGGGATGAGGGTTCCATGGAAGTTCATCCCTACTCCTATGATCTACTGAAGTCCAGTGGAGCCGACCCATGATGGGGGCCAGGTGATGCCGCCAGCCCATCTGAAATGGGCCCGAAAATTTGCTTTTCACCTTGCAGTCAGAGGCAACAACCTGGATATACTCAGGCCAAGTCCACAAACCAGCAGGTGAGCCATCTAGATCGCCATGCTACGGTCGTCCCCTCCACCGGGGGGGGGGGGGGGGTGTTTCTGTACACAATGCCGAGTGGACCACTTATGGGTGCGCGGTCTGTCTGCACTGCCGCTGTGCTAATACAAGAGAATGGGTATGAAATAATAAAACCCTTTCCTTGCATGCATTAAAGGGGCAGTCTGAGTGTTTAATATTAATGACCTTTCTTCAGGATAGGTCATCAGTATTTCATCGGTGGGGGGATTCAGACTCCTGGCACCCCCACCAATCAGCGGTTTATAGAGGCTGCGTTGCTCCAGTGCCAAGCATAGCACCGCCCATTGTATAGTGGCTGTACTTGGCATTGCAGCTCAGCCCCATTGACATGAGTGGGACTAAGCTGTGACCTACGAACATGATCAGAGCTCTGCAACCTCTTCAAACAGCTGATCGGCAGGGGTGCTGGGCACCGGATCCCCATTGGTCACATACTGATGACCTATCCTGAGGACGGGTCATCAGCACTAAACACTCGGACAATCCTTTTAAAGGGGTTGTGCAGGCTTTTTCTTTTGCCTGATGTGCACAGATCTGATTAATTAGCGTAGGACCTGTGCATAATACTCAGTGGGCTTCATTCAGACATTTGCTTTTGCAACCTGACCACCCAGTGTACAGACGCGTCCCCTCCACAGGTGATGTCCGATCGGGTGGGAGAGCATGCCGCACAACCCCTTAAAGGAGTGGTCTCACCTCATCGCTAGGATATAACCCCCCACAATGTCTGATAGGTGTGGGTCCTACCTCTGGAACCTGCACCTACTTCAGAACGGAGCCCACAAAAGGCATGCGCGGCCGCCCGCCATTCATTCGTATGGGAGCGCTAAAGTTCCGGGCGCTGGGTCATAGAAGTAAAACGCTCCTCGGCCATTTTTGGCGCTCCCATAAGAAGGATTGGAGGGCAGCTGCGCAATCGTGGTGAGCCCTCCTTCACTTTACGGGCTACATTCTAAAGATAGGTGGGACCAGCACCTATCAGACATTGTGGGTGATGTGCCTCAGAAGATCTTCTCCTCTAATGAGCCGGGAGCTGTCCTTGGTTCTGAAGTGGCCGGCTCTTTCCCTCGACGCGCCATCGCTTTTTTTTTTTTGGAAGATTTTGCAGACACCCAAGGCGTTTTTGTCACTTTACTGTTCCGCGGGTCTATGGGGGTGGAGATGAATTTTCTTACTATTGTAGCATTATTGGCAATAATTATTAAACCACTTAAGTGAATTCCAGGATCTGAAAAGCCTCCAGCTGTGATTTTGTATTCAGAGGTCTCTGCTGCCGGCGCTCATACACTCAAGTTTCTTTGCAGTCTTATTTTAATTGCACTTTCTCCTCGCTCTGATAAATGGCTGAACTCCCCCAATTTTTAATAGTACCATTTTCAAGATGACGGCTATTGCTTTCCACCCGCTGTCAAAAAAAAACAGACTGGACGTTGAGCCGCACTAAACAAAAAAAATAATTCTTCATTTTATGCCAAGTTTGTCAGAAATGGAAAGTTTCAGATAGAAGGTGGCAGAGCAGAAGTTCAGTCCATCCAGAAGTCTTAGGGGATTTATTGATCCCTAGACGCTTTCCAATGGCTTTGGGATTGTCAGTTTGATACATATTGATCAGATTTGTACGGCCATCTTGTTAGGGTTAGATATGGAGCCTGACCACCTCTGTCTTTCTGTTAAGTCTGACTCGGGGCAGGTCAGCTCCTACTACGCAGGTCATGGTGCTCTCTGGTCAGCCTTCCTACTGGCTTGTCTCCGCTGGTGCAATGCATACAGTAGGTCCCTCTGGCTCTACATATGGTTACCCCCACTCTCTGCCTCAATTCCTCCTCCTACAGTTCCCTCCTTTTTCCAGAAACTGCACAACACTCGGCAGTATCACACTGCCCCAACAAAACATCAACCCTCCACCTCTACTCCAAGCCCAAGCTAGAAACCTTAAAGCCATGTTTCCTGGTGACAACTGACCGGGTTTGGGGCCAATGCCAAAAACAGAAGCTCATCTGCGACAATTAACACAAGAGTCAAAACAGGCCACCAAAATGGACGGGATAATCACAAAGTGACCAAATGGGGACACAATGTACAATATGAGGAAACCACAAAAATGCCTTAAAGGGAACCTGTCATCTCCGAAACACCCCCTGAACTAGAGTAAGTGTTGTATAGTGTAAGTGATGCTGAATCCGAATATGTAAGTTTTATCTTCATACTCTCTTCCATTCTGACGCTGTGCTCCCACAAACCTGCAGTAAAATGCACTCAGTGGACTCTTCTTTGAGTCCTCTCCATTATGTGAGTGAGCACCAGAGTCCACTGAGTGCATTTTACTGCAGGTTTGTGGGAGCACAGCGTCGGAATGGAAGTGAGTATGAAGATAAAACTTACATAATCGGATTCAGCATCACTTACACTATACAACACTTACTCTAGTTCAGGGGATGTTTCAGAGCTGACCGGTTCCCTTTAAGGGAGGATGAGGTTACTCCCTCCTTCCAGCATACAAGGATGTAATACTTTGAGGGAAAGGGGTCACCAAACAGAGTCTCTGCCCTCATTAGTCGGGTATTATGCCTTATGGAGGCGGCCACGATGGAGAAAGCCAAGTGGGCTGTGCTACATTGCTTCACCCTAGGGGTGCGTGGGAGCTTTGGAGACATGTAGAACATTCAGCTTGACAGTTTCTATAAATCCAGCCACACAAGATTGGTATACAGACAGTATGAAAATGCCCCTTTAAGGAACGCCTAGTTATTCCCACTACCGAATGAACGTCCACCTTGGGTATGTGTTGGTTCTTACCAACAATCATTTGCTGGAATGCATTTGTACAATGTATGGTTGATCCGGCAGTAAAACTGGGAAGACCCCATGAAGCCCCCTTATCCCGCCTCAGACAGAATCGTAGTTTGTGGCAAGAGTTACAATGCCTGACAGTAACCAAAACCAGGGCATAAACACCTTCTTAACATAGCTCTTGGTTTTACCTTTTGTTATTTTGCAGCCATTTTTTATCACCCCATTTCAGGGATGGCCAACCTGCTGCTCTCCAGCTGTTGCAAAACTACAACTCCCAGCATGCCCAGACTGCCTACAGCAGAGCATAGTGGGAGAGCTGCAGGTTGGCCATCCCTGCCCTATTTCTTTATCATCTATTGTTTGGCTGCGCTCTACGAGGTGTTCTTCAAAACGGATCAAGGTTAAGACGACTCCTGGGTGAAAGGTGGCCGTCTGAATGAGGCTGAAGGAAGCATAGTTGCCGGAGCCAATCAACGTGTCAAAGCATTGAGTGAATGAATGGGGGCAAAACACGGGACTGATCTGTAGAAGAACCCTCTGGAGGTCTGACGGCTGGAGATTGGGCTTAGGGTTCGAGCACGCGCTTTGTTGTCCCCTTCAACCCCATGGCGATGACCGAGCTATACGCTGACCCTCCTTACCAGTCCATTAGAGATGAATGTAGCAGAGGCACACAAGGTGGTACAGTCATACAGGGGGACACAGGATGCACAATCTCACGATCACCAGCGGTTGGGCCCCCTACTGTTTAGACGCTTTGCCCCCATCCCGTGAATACAGAAGTTGGACGGACAATCCTTGCCATTACACATCTTAATAGAGCGTATGGACATCTTCAGGACCCCCATTATGAAGCAGATCAGAGTGTCTTGGAGGACTTGGTGGTGACCATCATGGCTCTACTCCACCAGAACCCACTTACTTGCTGCAGTTGATGATCACATCTTCAGGTAAAATGCGCTTCTTCAGCATTCCCTGCTTAGGGTGGTCACCTCTCCCACGGAACAAACCCGGGGGCTCAATTTTGAAGTTTCCAATCCTTTCCCTGTGGCGATCCATGATACAGAAGCCAAATTCCTCCACAAGCTTGGCGTTTTCTTCCTTCAGTTTCTGCCAAGTGATGAAAGAAATCAAATAAGAGGAAGATTTGTAACTTTAATATCTAAAGGGGGGGGGGGGGGGGAATCTGAGCAATGTGCGGCATACCTCCAGTGATACATCATGGCACTGCATGAATATCCGGTCCCTAATATATATTTATTAGCGTAATCTCAGGATACAAGACTCCGGCTCCCAATTACCACACGTTATATATAGTACTGGCCTCCTCATATACAGCAGAAGGGTCTTCTGGGTTCCTTCGGGCTTAGATGTGACTTTTACCTATAGTTTTGCACATATGTGAATTGATGGTTCTTTGGGCCCCTTCAGGCACCAGAACCCCCAATGAAAAACATCTTTTAAAAAGGTAATTTGAGGAAGGAGGAGCTGCATGTTCATCACTGTGGATGAAGCCTCATCTAAGTTGGAAGTTCCCGCTGGGCCAGGGCAAAACGGTGGCCAGGCAGGTTGGAGGAGAACAGCACCAAGGTAGTAGGGAGGGAGAAACAGCACGGCTGAGCCATAGTATGCCGAGGCCAGATACTACACTGCAGGGGTGTAACTACCATAGCGGCAGACCATGCGACTGTTATAGGGCCAAGGGCAAGAGGGGGCCCAGTCTTAGTTGGGATCATCTCCTCTTCTACTGGGGGTGACAACGTGGTCAGGACTCTTCCCTCTAAAGGAACAACTTTTAGCAAATGAAGCACTGGAAAAATGGCCCAAGGGTCATTGAAAGGGGTTTAGGCAGAAACCCCTCTGTCCTGTGTGGGGGGCCTGGTCTGACCCTTGCTATGGGGCCCCTACTTCTCTATGTATGCCACTGCTACACTGTATTGTGTTCGGTGCCAGCAGCTGCCCAAAACTTAGGTGCATAAAAGGTTTACTAAACTTTATAAAATTCTAGGCATCTTATCCAATCAATGTCATCAGAGGATCTGGGTTCCTTGTTACATGCATAGATGTTTTCCAGCTTTCTGGGCTATCCTGAAGGTCTTCAGCAGGGGTGCACCACCAATGAGGCCAGGTGAAGCAATTGCCTCAGGTAGTACCAGGTAGGGGTAAGAGGGGGCAGCAGAAGGGCCATGGGCAATGAGCACTTTCATTGTGGCAAAGGGATTAGGTTAAAGAGGACCTCTCCCCCCTCCTGACATGTCTGTTTTAATAGCTTCATGCATTCCCCATGTAATAACAATTCTGGAACCTCTATTCTTATGTCTCTATGTTGTGCCATTCCTTTATTATTTGCACTAGAAGTTATTAATGAATTGCTATTTGTCTTCAGTAAAGGAACAGAGGGGAGGTAACACATTGGGGGTGTGTCCATGCACAGTCTGAACATGGCAGCACTGATTGGATAGAGTCATTCTGTGCAGGGACACACCCCCAACTGGTTACCTCCCCTCTGTTCCTTTACTGAAGGCAAATAGCAATTCATTTATAACTTCTAGTGCAAATAATAAAGGAATGGCACAACATAGAGCCATAAGAATAGATACTCCAGAATTGTTAGTACGTGGGGAATGTATGGAGCTATTAAAACAGGCATGTCCGGAGCGGTGAAAGGTCATCTTTAAGAAATTGGCATTATGTTTCAGTTTTCGCCTCAGGCAGCAGAAAGGCTAGGTGCACCCCTGGCCTTCAGTGTGCAGTACGCATTTACAGTTAACTCTGCCCTTAGGAACGTGGCCTGGTACCAGGTAAATGTCCTGATAACTGCAGAATAACAGGGGCCTGTATATGAAGACTAATTACATTACAAGGATTATCACTACATTACTCCTGTCCCCACTCCTGACATGCCTGTTTTAATAGCTCCATGCATTCCCCATGTAATAACAATTCTGGAACATCTATTCTTATGTCTGTATGTTGTGCCATTCCTTTATTATTTATACTAGAAGTTATGAATGGATTACTAGCAGTCTGCAGTAAAGATACTGCTGAGTGTTACCAGTAGCGGGTGTGTCCAATCAGTGCTGCTAGTGTCAGACTGGCATGACACGCCCCCGACTGGTAACACCCCTCTGTACCTTTACTGCAAGCTGCTGATGCTTCATTCATAAACTTCTAGTAGAAATAACAGAGGAATTGGCCAGCAAAGAGTTATAAGAACAAATGCTCCAGAACTGGTACTAAAATGTCAGGAGAGGTGACGGAAAGGGAATAATTAAAAGACCGGAAACACTAAAAATAAGCCTTGACACACAGAATCGTTCATTAATACCAATATCAGTTGGTCTTTATTTGTTGTAATTCTAGGGAACCTGCAGCGATTATAGAGCAGGAAGAGCTGAGCAGATTGCGGTACCGTATACTCTTATGGGAAAAAAATCTGTAGCATTCTGGGCTTAGGAGTCCAGTGGGTGGTCCTGATCACTGATTGAGAGTCCAGTGGGTGGTCCCATCATTAATAGGACCGCCCAGTGGTCAGAACGAGCAGAAATATTCATATAGAAGTGACACCTTTTACAGAATCAGCTCTGCGTAGATCAGGCTGGATTTTCATGGAGAAGGGTTTGCTCTTAAATGCCATTTTCTTACTAGTTCGTATTTGTGTAAAGCAGTTTCCTTTCCCATCAGGCAATGCAGCGACGACTGGATTTTGGAATTAAATATATGATTTTACAGTAAACTTTGTCCAGAACCTTCAGCCGCGGGTGGAAGTTATTTATGATTCTCCACAAACAGCCAATCAGCCCCTGATAGTGCAGGAACATAATGGGGTTCTGATTATCCAGACCTCGTGGGTGTAAAATCTGCGACTGTCCCGATAATTAGCAAAAACGCTGGTGTGAAAGTAGCCTAAATATTTTATTGATTTACATAGTAACATAGTTTATAAGGCCGAAAAAAGACATCTGTCCATCCAGTTCGACCTGTTTTCCTACAAGTTGATCCAGAGGAAGGCAAAAAACCCCTGTGCGGTAGAAGCCAATTTTCCTCACTTTAGGGGGAAAAATTCCTTCCCGACTCCAATCAGGCATCAGAATAACTCCCTGGATCAACAACGACCCCTCTCTAGTAACTATAACCTGTAATATTATTACCTCCAGAAATACATCCAGGCCCCTCCTGATCTCTTATAGTGAACTTACCATCACCACCTCCTCAGGGAGAGAGCTCCATAGTCTCACTGCTCTTACCGTAAAGAATCCTCTTCTATGTTTGTGTACAAACCTTCTTTCCTCCAGACGCAGAGGATGTCCCCTCGTCACAGTCACAGTCCTGGGGATAAATAGATGATGGGAGAGATCTCTGTACTGACCCCTGATATATTTATACATAGTTATTACATCTCCCCTCAGTCGTCTTTTTTCTAAAGTGAATAACCCTAATTTTGATAATCTTTCTGGGTCCTGTAGTCCACCCATTCCAGCTATGACTTTAGTTGCCCTCCTCTGAACCCTCTCCAGCTCTGCTCTGTCTGCCTTGTTCACAGGAGCCCAGAACTGTACACAGTCCTCCATGTGTGGTCTGACTAGTGATTTGTAAAGTGGCAGGACTATGTTCTCATCACCGCCATCTATGCCCCTTTTGATGCAACCCATTATCTTATTGGCCTTGGCAGCAGCTGTCTGATACTGGTTTCTGCAGCTTAGTTTGCTGTTCACTAAAATTCCTAGGTCCTTTTCCATGTCAGAGTTACCCAGTGCTTTACCATTTAGTATGTACTGGTGACTTGCATTATTCCTTCCCATATGCATAACTTTACATTTGTCAGTGTTAAACCTCATCTGCCACTTCTCTGCCCAAGCCTTCAGTCTATCCAGATCCATCTGTAGCAGTATACTGTCCTCTGTAGTATATATACAGTATACTGTGCTCTGTAGTATATATGTATACAGTATACTGTCCTCTATAGTATATATGCAGTATTCTGTCCTCTTCTGTGTTAATTACTTTACACAGTTTAGTGTCATCTGCAAAAATTGATATTTTACTGTGCAAGCTTTCTACAAGATCATTAATAAATATATTGAAGAGAATAGGGCCCAATACTGACCCCTGTGGTACCCCACTAGTTACAGTGACCCAATCTGAGTATGTACCATTAATAGCCACCCTCTGTTTTCTATCACTGAGCCAGTTACTTACCCACATACAGACATTTTCTCCCAGGCCAAGCATTCTCATTTTGTATACTAACCTTTTATGTGGTACGGTGTCAAATGCTTTGGAGAAGTCCAGATATACGACATCCATTGATTCGCCGCGGTCCAGTCTAGAACTTACCTACTCATAGAAACTGATTAAATTGGTTTGACACGACCGATCCCTCATGAAGCCATGCTGATATGGAGTTATTTGCTTATTTTCATTGAGGTACTCCAAGATCGCATCTCTTAGAAAACCTTCAAACAGTTTACCCACAACAGAAGTTAAACTTACCGGCCTATAGTTCCCGGGCTCTGTTTTTGGACCCTTTTTGAATATTGGCACCACATTTGCTATGCGCCAATCCTGTGGAACACTCCCTGTCAGTATAGAGTCCTTAAATATCAAGTATAAGGGTCTGGCAATGACATTACTTAATTCTCTTAGGATACGTGGGTGTATGCCATCCGGTCCTGGCGATTTGTCTATTTTAATCTTTTTAAGACGCCCCAGTACTTCTTCCTGGGTCAGACAGGGCACTTTTAAAGGGGAATTCACTTTTATATTCTGCATTTCATCTGACAGTTTATTTTCCTCAATGAATACAGTGGAGAAAAAAAATATTTAAGAGTTTTGCTTTCTCTTCATCGCTCTCTGCTACTCTCCCCTCACTACTCTGTAAGGGGCCGACACCTTCAGATTTATACTTTTTAGTATTTATATAATTGAAGAACATTTTAGGGTTAGTTTTACTCTCTTTAGCAATTAGTCTTTCAGTCTCTAGTTTAGCTGCTTTTATTTGTCTTTTACAAATTCTATTTTTTTCCTTATAGTTTTTCAATGCTTCCTCACTCCCCTCCTGTTTTAGCGATTTTAAATGCTTTCTTTTTGCCATTTATTGCTTTTTTTACAGTTCTATTTATCCACATTGGTTTTTTCTTGTTTCTTATCATTTTATTCCTAAACGGTATGTACCTCTCACAATTAGATATTAGGATGCTTAGATTTGAGGTCGCTTCTCCACTCATGTTCAAAGCACACGCACAATTCTGCCGGTTCCTTCAATGTACGGCAGAAGCTGAAATGACAGTGACAAAATGAAGCAGTCACATGTCTGACGGCAACCTGGTTCCTAAAGTACTCTGAATCTTTAATGCAAGTGAAGGTAGCCTGATGGGAGTTGTAGTGTCTCAACAGCTGGAGCATTGGAGGTTGCTGACCCCTGCAGTAAGGTATAGAGCAGGGATGGCCAACCTGAGGCTCTCCAGCTGTTGCAAAACTACAACTCCCAGCATGCCCAGACTGCCTACAGCTATCAGCCTACAGCAGGGCATGGTGGGAGTTGTAGTTTTACAACAGCTGGAGAGCCGCAGGTTGGCCATGCCTGGTATAGAGAAATACTAAAAATCCAGCATCCAACAGATCAGCTTGATCACAGACTGAGATTTTCTGGATTTCTATAAGATTTTCTGGACCATCAACCATAAATTTAGGTTTAAAAGGGGGGATTTATCATGAGGAGAATATTTGAAGTCTGTGTTTGTTGTACTTTGTGCCACATTTGTGACATTTGATAAATGTGGCTTGTCCTCAAAACCTAACACTTCTATCTAGAGAAGCTCCTCCAGTTTTCCTCCTCCTGGAGTGAGATTGCAACTTATTTGCGACTTTTTTAACAAGTCGTAATGATAAATCTGGAGTGAAACTCATTAACATAGCCGGCCACACCCACTTTCCCACCCATATTACAAAACTGGAGTGAGTGGTGTAAAAATGCAAGAAGTCACATAATTTTGTGCCAGTGTAAAAAGTTGCACATTTTTGCACAATTTCTTAAAGTGTAACTGCCATTTTTATAATGTATAGGGGCAGTGATACTGACCATTTTTGTAATATACTTTAACTACTGAAATCATAAATTTCTATTAGAAAAATAACTCTAAAGTGGCCCATTTTGAGTCTTCTGTTTACATAACACAGTTAATGTGTAGCAAGTCTCCACTGTTTTGTAAACAGAAGACAGAGGAGCGTTGCTAAGGCTCAAAATGGGCCACTTTAGAGCTATTTTTCTAATAGAAATGTACAATTTCAGTAATTAAAGTATATTACAAAAATGGTCAGTATCGCTGCCCCTATACATTACATGAATAAAAAGAAAACAGCAGTTACGCTTTAAATTTTGCGCAAGCGAGTGCAAAAAAAGTCGCAAAAGCCCTATTTTGCGACTTTTTGACTCTAGAATTCTAGAATTCTGATAAATCAGGGCCAAAGTGCCCAGCTCCCAAGAGTCTAAACCCATAAGAGAAATTTTTAACGCACAAAGCTATATCAGCCTTTGAAATTTTTTTTGTAGCAAATTTAGACACTTAAGGGGTCATTTATTATACTGAAATACGCCTATATTAGGTGTATTTTAGGCGCAGATGGCAGCGCAATGTTTAGTTGTGCCGTCATCTGAGACTTCTCCCCGCTCACACCAGGTCTTGTGGGCGTGGTGTGTGGGGGGAGGGGCGGCAGATCAGTCTCCTTTACCATTTTCTACACCAGGAAAATGGTCTAAATGTAAGACAGCAAGGAAACTGTCTTCGATTAAGAACCGGCGGCGGTACGCCGAAGTTATGTTGAAGCCAGCGCCTCTTCATAGCTTTAGCGGATCCACCGCCAGCGCTAGGGCTTTTTTAAGACAGGCGTCTAAAACGCCAGTCTTAATAAATGATTAAAAAAAACATACAACAAAACATATTAAAAATCATGTTGCTCTGAGCATGCAGCTCCTACGCACACCTATGTGGCTCCATGGCTTCAGACCATTAAGACGTCACTTTTGGCCATTAAACATTCCAGAACGACACATACAGAGCAGCGTCACTGTAAAAACGGCTGGCCTTGCCCTTTAATACCCTTGCCTTTTTGGAAATGGTCGTCTGCAGGCATTTGTCACCATCTGAGACTCATGGCTGAGGAATTAGGTGACAGGTGTTACTGTTCATCAAGTTTTAGCAACGCTGGCAAGAACGTGCACAGAGGCTGCCGATATCTGCTCTGCCCGAGATCCAAGCAATTAATCATCCCAGCGGAAATTCACAAATTCCAGGAGCTTTGAAACAGACCCTCATTTATCTTCAGGAAGGGAATTGAAGAAATCACAACTTTTTGCTGGTACTTTTCTACCTGACTCTTAGAAAATCGGCATAAAAACATTCTTTTCTAATCTGAAGAGTCCATTACAGTCTGCAGTAAGTGATGAGTATTGTCCGGGCAATTGGGGGGTGAGGGTGGGGGGGGGGGGGCGCTGCATACAGGGCCTTATTTTTGTACATAGTGTCACAATGTTGCTTTTCCATCAGTACAATATAGACTATCACCCTTATTAGAGGGCAGGAAATCAAATGAGACAACTCTGAAAACTCAGCCCCAGTCTACAGGGCAAAGCTGAAAAGTGATCCTATTGTGCAAGCTTCCAGGGCCAGCGTGAAAACTGCAAGCACGAGATCAGCCTGTGCCGTCAGGTCACCCTGGGAGTTGTAGTTTCCAAACAGCTGCAGTCACAGTTTACAGACCACTCTGTATAGTTATTGACCCCTTACAAGAGGGTAAAGC
This sequence comes from Rhinella marina, assembly GCA_900303285.1. Classification (NCBI taxonomy): domain Eukaryota; kingdom Metazoa; phylum Chordata; class Amphibia; order Anura; family Bufonidae; genus Rhinella; species Rhinella marina. The sequence continues at coordinate 370,062 of ONZH01012708.1, forward strand.
CTAGAGCAGGCATCAGCAACCTCCAGCACTCCAGCTGTTCTAAAACTACAACTCCCAGAATCCCCATTTACTTCTATGGGACTAACAAGAATAGCCAAGCAAATGTGCATGCTGGGAGTTGTAGTTTCACAGCAGCTAGAGTGCCAAAGGTTGTCAACTCCTGGCCTAGAGGTTTAGGTCATGCAAAGTGCTGTGTTTCCGATAGCTGTGAAGTTTTGTGCGGGACAGAGTGAGGGTTGCTGGGGTGGTTGACATAGGTCCTGAGGCTCATTTGTGGGGGAAGGGGGGGGGATTTGGGGTTTCCCATACATTCTAGGCACAACTTTTACATGAGCTTATCATACACTGCTGACAATTGAGCTAGTTAAATAAGACTTGAAGTTTTAAGTAAATGATGTTTGTTGTTCTATAAGCCGTTTTCAAGATCTCCGTTTGCTGTAAGTGAAAATTTAAATAAATAAATGTTCTGACACTGATATGCAGCAAGGATATATTTTCAGCCTCAATGGGAATGAGTATTCATGGACAGCAAGCAGAGATCCTGAAAATGGCTAGAAATTGAGGCACAAGGTGTATTGGGAAGTCACAGAACTTTCCATAGTACAATGGTTGCAGATACACCTCGTCTTATGTTAATAAAGGCCGATGTCGTCGGTACCTAAATACAATCTACATGTATTTACCAGTTTTTCTTCCTTGGTGCGATTTTTTCTTTCATCAGTTATCCTTTTGTGATAATTAAATATTTCGGTAAAGTCGCACTTTGCCAGATCGGTTATCACCATTCGCTCCTCCAGGGTCATTTCCTATAAGACAAACACAATCATTTGGTTTGAATAATGTGCCATAGATATTAAAGTAAAATTTGATAAGACAGGGCCTTTGACCTTAAAGGGGTTCTCCGGGAATTAAGAAAATTAAAATACTTAAATATTACTTAAATATTATATTCCCAAATACCTTTCATTAGTTATAATGGCTTGTTTTATCTGGGGATCAATCATTAGTAGAAATAAAAATGGCCGCCGTCCTATTAGTACACACAAAACCTGTCCTAATCACACAGTAGGACAAGTTAAAGAGCTGCACCATCTTCCTCTCTTACTGGTCAGGGATACAGTTTAATATGATCTTCAGTTGAATGCTCTGTAGGAATGGAGTTCCTGAGGAGACATGAAGTACAGAGAGGAGGTGGTAGTGCAGATAAAGAGCAGCAGCTCTTGTCTACAGTCTCCATTACCACAGTCTGTCCTGTCCGTCCTCTCTGTACTTCACGTCTCCTAATGAGCTCCTTTCATACAGAGATACAGCTGAAGATCTTATCATCTGTATTTAGGATCATAATCCCTGACAAAGCAGAGCAGAGAGGAGGATGAAGCAGCTCTGTACCTCAGTGTTGTGAAGTAACTTGTCCTCCTGTGTGATTAGGACAGGTTCTGTGTGTACTAATAGGACGGTGGCCATTTTATTTCTCCTAATCATTGCTCCCCAGACAAAATGAGCCATTATAACTAATGAAAGGTATTTGGGAATATAAATATAATGAAGTAATATTTAAGTATTTTAAATTTTCTTAATTCCCAGAGAACCCCTTTAAGGTCAAAGGCCGCTTTAGATGCTGCTACCTCCTGAATGGTAGAAGCTAAAAACATGTAACTGGTCTTGTTTAAAAGTTGACATTTCAAGCTTTCAGACAACAGAATGACAGCAATATGTTCAGGACAGAGGAAGATATCACTGATAGAAATCGGGATACAGTTAGTGCAGCTGAAAGTCAAAGTAAAAAAAACAGGCTTTACCGGCGATTATTCCTGACTTGGATTTTTAACAGTGATTGCTCTTCTGTTGCTTGGATTTCAGCTTTCAAACAAGACCAGTTGCATGTTTCTAGCTGCTACCATTCAGGAGTTAGCAGCATCTAAAGAAGCCCTCCCCCCCTCCATTTAGCTACTTTTCCCACTGCCAGAGCTGGACTTGGGTAAAATAAAGACCCGGAAGTGATGCCATAGCTTCCACAAAGCCCTGATCTCTGCATCATCCAGTCTGTCTGGGATTACATGATGAGACAGAAGGATCTGAGCAAGCCTACATCTACAGAAGATCTGTGGTTTGTTCTCCCTGCGGAGTTCCTTCAAAAACGGTGTGCAAGTGACCCTCGAAGAATTGACTCCATTTTGAAGACAAAGGGCTGTCACATCAAATACTGATCGGATTTAGATTTCTCTTTTGTTTATTCACCTCGTGTTTTGTTAATTGATGAAAATAAACTATTAACACTTCTATTTTTGAAAGCACTCTTACTTTGCAGCATTTTTTCACACCTTTTGCACAGCAATATTCTATACACACACACATACATGAAGCCATAAAAACAATATACTTTGGCAATCCAAAAATGTCCACATTTCCCTAATTATGCATCAATTATAAGACAATTCAAAGTGCTGGATGTGATAAATTAGTGCTAATTGTTACCGAGAAAGTAAAATTAACCAGGAATTAGAACCCGCTAAAAAAATCCAAGCAAGCTTCGGAAAAACCAGAATAATTAAAAATCATAAAGCGAGATCAGACTCGCAGTCAAAGGTCCCGTCCTCTATAAAGGTTTTAAAGGATGTGCGATTCCATTTATTTCAAATTATTCCTCTTGGCCGGGAGTAAATGAGATTATAATTCTGAGCCGATGACTATTGTTAGGGCCAATTGATTAAGAAATGGAAAGGAGCACGAGGGGAATTAATGGAGCATTTTACACATGAATGCCACAAGGGGATTTTTCTCAAACAGCCGTACACATCGCTTCATTATAGTCAATGCTAAGGAGGGTGCACATAACTCTTCACTAGCTCGCTGCGACTTCTATGGAGGAATGAGATCTAATTTACAATGGCCGCCCCATGAATATCAGGCTGAATATTCCAACTCCAAAAAAAATAAATGATTTGTGCTATGGTTATCTAAAGTAAGAAAACTTCCAGATTGCAATCTTCATGCCTTTATTCAATTTCAGTTTACAACTTACCCCTAGCTTCAGACTTTTCTCTCCCAGTAATACATGTCTGATCTGTATGTCCAGGATGCTGCTGCTGCCTTTGTAGTGCACTAGAGCAGGGGGTACTTTGACGTTTGGACATTTGTCTATTTCCCCAATGCAAAGTTAAAACTTTTTAATTTATTTCACTTGAAAGGGTTAACTTACACTGTTTAATACCGTGTAACAGTGCCTTGCGAAAGTATTCACCCCCCTGGAACTTTTCAACCTTTTGCCACATTTCAGGCTTCAAACAAAAAGATATAACATTTGAAATTTTTGGTGAAGAATCAACAACAAGTGGGTCACAATTGTGAAGTGGAACGAAATTTATTGGATCATTTAAACTTTTTTTGTAATGATAAAACTGAAAAGTGGGGCGTGCAAAATTATTCGGCCCATTTCCTTTCACTCGAGAAGTTGATTGAGGATCTCTGAATGATCCAATGTTGTCCTAAATGACTGATGAAGAGAAATAGGATCCACCTGTGTGTAATCAAGTCTCCGTATAAATGCACCTGCTCTGTGATAGTCTCAGGGTTCTGCATCATGAAGACCAAGGAACACACCAGGCAGGTCCCTGATACTGTTGTGGAGAAGTTTAAAGCCGGATTTGGAGACCAAAAGATTTCCCAAGCTTTAAACATCCCAAGGAGCCCTGTGCAAGCGTCATATTGAAATGGAAGGAGTATCAGAGCACTGCAAATCTACCAAGACCCGGCCGTCCCTCTAAACAAGGAGAAGACTGATCAGAGATGGAGCCAAGAGGCCCATGATCACTCTGGATGAACTGCAGAGATCTACAGCTGAGGTGGGAGAGTCTGTCCACAGGACAACAATCAGTCCAACACTTCACAAATCTGCCCTTTATGGAAGAGTGGCAAGAAGAAAGACATTTCTCAAAGATATCCATAAAAAGTCTGGTTTACAGTTTGCCACAAGCCCCTGGGAGACACCAAACATGTGGAAGAAGGGGCTCTGCTCAGATGAAACCAAAATCCAACTTTTTGGAAACAATGCAAAACGATATGTTTGGTGTAAAAGCAACACAGCTCATCCCCCTGAACACACCATCCCCACTGTCAGACATGGTGGGGGCAGAATCATGGTTTGGGCTTTTCATCAGCAGGGACAGGGAAGATGATGGATGGAGCCAAATACAGGACCATTCTGGATGAAAAGACCTGAGACTAGGACGGAGATTCATCTTCCAACAAGACAATGATCCCAAACATAAAGCAAAATCTACAATGGAATGGTTCAAAAATAAAGGTCTCCAGGTCTTAGAATGGCCAAGTCACAGTCCAGACCTGAATCCAATGGAGAAGATGTGGAAAGAGCTGAAAACTGCTCTTCACAAACGTCTCCATCCAACCTCAAAGAGCTCGAGCCGTTTTGCAAGGAAGAATGGGCAAGAATTTCAGTCTCTAGATGTGCAAAACTGATAGGGACATCCCCCAAGAGACCGCAGCTGTAATCGCAGCAAAAGGTGGCGCAACAAAGTATTAATGTAAGGGGGACGAATAATTTTGCACGCCCAACTTTTCAGTTTTATTATTACAAAAAAGTTTAAATGATCCAATAAATTTCGTTCCACTTCACAATTGTGACCACTTGTTGTTGATTCTTCACCAAAAATGTAAAATGTTATATCTTTTAGTTTGAAGCCTGAAATGTGGCAAAAGGTTGAAAAGTTCCAGGGGGCCGAATACTTTCGCAAGGCACTGTATATAATGTTGAGAAAATGAAGTCAGAAAAGCCCCAAGGGGCAAAAACACATGCCGGAAAAATAGGCCTCGTGACGGGTGGACTTAATGTACGCTAAAAAGGCTTTACCGAGGGCAACAAGAAGTGCTAAGTGGTTTGCACCAAGGACAGTCGGCATTTTTACCACCGTGTCAATCTATTCTGATTTTGCTTCTTTTAATCTTAGAAAATGTTTCGTTCTTTAGAAATCCTGCTGTTTAAGCGATTGCTCTTCAGTTGTCTAACCAGGGTGACATATAAATATGAGAAGTGTTTGACCGGGGCCCATGCTGTGCTGTAAATAAGGTTTAGTTAAGGATTAAGCGATTGGAAGGAGCCCTGACAATAGCAGGAGACACCACTTAACTACATGGTGTAAATCCTGTAAAACGGTGAGTGCGCACAGGACCGGAAAAAATCCACAAAAGGACCTTGAGTCGTGATGAAACCATTACAGAAATCTTAAAGGGACGCAGTCACATGAAATAAGCCTCCGAGGGGGGCGCAGAGGACGGCAAGGGGCTCCGAGGGGGGTGCAGAGGCATAGAGGGCGGCAAGGGGCGCAGAGGGGGGGGGGCACAGAGGCCGGCAAGGGGCACAGAGGCACAGAGGCTGGCAAGGGGCGCAGAGGATGGCAAGGGGCGCAGAGGGGGGGGGGGGCACAGAGGCCGGCAAGGGGCACAGAGGCACAGAGGCCGGCAAGGGGCGGCGCAGAGGGGGGCACAGAGGCCGGCAAGGGGCTCCGAGGGGGGTGCAGGGGCACAGAGGCCGGCAAGGGGCACAGAGGCCGGCAAGGGGCACAGAGGCCGGCAAGGGGCACAGAGGCCGGCAAGGGGCACAGAGGCCGGCAAGGGGCACAGAGGCCGGCAAGGGGCACAGAGGCGCAAAGGGCGCAGAGCCAGGCAAGGGGCACAGAGGGGGGCACAGGCGCAAAGGGCGCAGAGCCCGGCGGGGGGCGCAGAGAGGGGCACAGAGGCCGGCAAGGGGCACAGAGGCCGGCAAGGGGCGGCAACGATCGGAGAAAGGGGAGGGCATGGAAGCACAAGATAAAGACAGTTGGGTGGTACGAGAGAGACCGTGTGGAGGCACATGAGACAGAGCAGGGAGACGAGACATTTTAGCTACTCATTTTTCTCACTGTCTAATTTTCCCATCCTCCATCCTGATGCACTGAAATACATTCAGACATATGTTTTCCCATAAAAGAGGCAATAATGCAACCTGCTCAGTTCATCCTTTATAATGATTGCTTGCAGCGTTAAGAAACTTCATAATTACTTAAAAGGCAAAGCAGCAAGATATATGTTTGCCGAGGCAGAAGCATGGAGACTCTGGTGGCCTGGCTGAGATGAGCAGCATAAATCGTCTCGCGCTCACCATTTTATGATTTCCCAAGGAAAGCCGTGCAGCTAAGTCTGCAATTACAAATCTTTCATTTTGTACTGAACGTTCCTGCGGCTGACAGAGAAAAATAAAAAAATAAGTTTGTGCATTTGTGTTGAACATCGGTTTTGTGCCAGAGGTGATCAGATGCCTCATCTGAAGGTCCACCTCCAAGGTCTCTGCAGACCCCAACGCAATCACATTCTTCCGAACGCAGCTGCCCACGTTACCCACAAGACTGATGGCTTTTGGACAGCCAGACCGGAGGTCATTAGCGTTTTGCCAATACCTGGACATAAATTTGAACTACGCCACAATGAGAATGACTATGGCAGAAAAACACCTGATGAGCGCTACAGGTCAAGGAGCTTTACATCTGAACAAAACCCAGTGTAATACCCAACAGAAATTTTTACTGGGCAAAGTGAGGGGCTGGTCGAACATTTGCAGCACAGAACTAACAACCAACGATAAAGGCCATTCCCCAAACTATAACCCCAGCAGAAAGTCATCTGCAGTAACGTGGTCTACAATGAACTTCATGGGGCCTGTTATGGTTGGACCTTGCCAAGTTTTAGGACCTGAGATACACAACGTAGGACAATAGGCCTATCAAAACTGTAAGGACGGGACAGCTACCCAAATCTACCATGTGCACCTGGTGGAGTTGCAGTTGTAGGACGCGGACAGTCTCTGCAGTTATCGTCATCTTTACTGCCAACATGGCAAAAATATATGGTCTCGCCGGCAGTCCAGCCAACAGTTGGGGTTCACACAGCCATGTTGTTCTCATGTAAGCAATCCCTTAAACGTTGCACAACTATGGTACAACTCACAGGGCAATACTCTTCCGTCTAGCCAAAATTACTCCTGCGTCCAATCCGCAAAAAATGCAGATCGGACGCGAACCAAAAATACAGTTGTGTTCATGGGGCCCAAGTTTACACAGCCTAGAAACTGGACAGGATTAGTAAGATCTGCCCCACGGACTTCTCAGCAAGTGCACAAGTGTGGCCCTTCTGCTAGAGCCCGGTACACCCCACCGCAACCGCCTCATTGACTATAAACGCCATATTCTGTCACTGTCCTCCTGTGGTCTGCAGTTTCTAAACAGCTGACAATGTTTTATCATTGCTGTTTGTAACGACCTCTACATTAATATACCAAAGCCATCTGCTGCATGCCGACAGGTCAACCGTCCTGCAGCCTCGGCATGTGGCGAACAGCCAGAAGTGGCACTGACCCCGACAACTCCATCTGCAGCCTTCAGTAAGTGATCTGTACCTGAACGCCTAAACAAAGAGCGACATATCCCGCAAATCACCCATTGTCCCATATCTGCACCGCTGCCATTGTTGTGTCTTTCAGATTTAAAGAGCAACTAAAGCACCTAAAATACAACCACTCATAGTAGAAATGCAAATGTGCTTCTTCTAAGACCTAGAAAGCTTCAGAAACTAAATTAACATATCACTGCAAGATCTACAGAAGGAGAAAAACATAGGAAATCTGCATGATCAAGCACTGGAGTGAGCAAGGAAATATGCTACTACAGCTATTCAGACTTTGCTGCTGTGTTGCTAAGACATCCTTCAGACTCACGTGTCCTAGCCAGACATGCCTTGAAAACCCTGTATCCTACAGGCAGCCAATAATGGAAGAGTACTATTGCCCACCATAGATTTTACTGAGAGAAACTTGCAACACCGTGTACAAAGAGGGCCTTAACTCCCATCCTTGCCTAAATCCATACAAAGTTACTGGGAGAGAGCTGCGCTCTGTATAGTTGGAACAGGGTTTTTGCTATAGTTTGATGTACTAAAACTACCATTTTGCACTATGGTAAAGAGACATTTACTCTTACAACATACACTGACCATTGTCCTCCACATGCCCTGCCTTGCATCTAGACACTTCTCATCAAGGTATTCCCAGCCACCATCAAGCAGGAGCCCCAGAACCAGGGTGTGCCCTTAGGTAAGAAAAGGTGCTCCCTCCTTTCAGTGTATGGCTCAAGGAAGCAACGGGGCGAGGACAGCTGGAGTAATTGACTGGGACAGCCAGAGCCACTACCACTCTCATCCTCCACTCTGGCTCCTCCCAGGCCACTGAACAAGCATGCATAGCACACATTACACAACAAAGAACTACGATGCCTAAAACAAACAATGGCACAAACAGTTCCAAACCAATTCCTCATTGATAGTGAACACTCAAATTATTCACTTTGGCACGCAGAAGGAGTTGTAGTATTCATGTGATTGTCCTCCTTTGACCCAACCAGCCCCTCACTCTAGGCGAAATATCGCTAATAGGCCTCAGGGCAGCCAGACACTCAATCCATGCCGATCAGGTCCATGGCTCTGGCCAGGTACTCAATCCATGCCGATCAGGTCCATGGCTCTGGCCAGGTACTCAATCCATGCCGATCAGGTCCATGGCTCTGGCCAGGTACTCAATCCATGCCGATCAGGTCCATGGCTCTGGCCAGGTACTCAATCCATGCCGATCAGGTCCATGGCTCTGGCCAGGTACTCAATCCATGCCGATCAGGTCCATGGCTCTGGCCAGGTACTCAACCCATGCCGATCAGGTCCATGGCTCTGGCCAGGTACTCAACCCATGCCGATCAGGTCCATGGCTCTGGCCAGGTACTCAACCCATGCCGATCAGTCCATGGCTTCCAATGTAATTCAGTCTCTGCCACCAGTAGCAGCACACACACACAGATGGCTCCAACTAGCACTACACAAATTCACTACCTCACTGTTGCTGGACACCAATTCTCTCAACCCAGCAGGCATTCCGGACACTATGTTTCCCGGTGACCAGCGACTGACTGGGTTTGGTGGTGCCACCACAGAGCAGCCTGTAGATTATTTCCATTCTGGATTCCAACCTTTGCAATGCATAGGGTGTAATCTACAGCAATCTGCAGCAGAAGTCTGAATTCTATGTGTTGCCGTACCCAAGGAAGCTGCTGGCATTTTATTACACATTACCTCAATAGATATCCTCTAGAGCACGAAATGTTCTTCGTAGTGACTCTCCGCTCTGACTGTACAGTAGTTTCCAACCTGTGTTCTCCATCTGTTGTAAAACCAACTCCCAGCATGGCTCGATGGCTAAAGACTGTCAAGGCATGCTGGGAGTTATAGTTTGCAACAGCTGGGCAGAACCACACAGACAACTCTAAAGCTTCTCTTGTTTGTTAGGACGACAATCTGAACAGGTTTCTATATCCTGATGCGCGGGAACACATGGCCGGGAGCCGCACATCTGCTGTGAATATATCGCACTGCCAGGGTATATAATTATTTTGTCCACTTTTGCCATAATAGTCCATTAATTAAAAGTAGCTGAATGGAACAAATGAAAAGCTGCTCAATATTATTCTTCAAACTGTTCAATTAGGCAAATATTCAATTAATATAGTGTGTCCTCTTCCATGGCCCCCTAACCCTTGCAGTGCTGGGGTCCTGGGTTCTGACCAGGACATGTGCATGGAGTTTGTATGTTCTCTCCGTGTTTGTGTCGGTTTCCTCCAGTTTCCTCACACTCTCCAAAGACCTACTGATAGGGAACTTAGATTGTGAGCTCCACTGAGTACAGCGAGTAATAGGTCAGTGCTAAAAAACCCAGAACTTACAAGTCACCACCAAAATGATGAGACAAGATGAAAATGATCACATGCCTCCTATGTACAAGAATATAACTAGTAAAATACTGCCTCCTGTGTACAAGAATATAACTAGTATAATACTGCCTCCTATGTACAAGAATATAACTACTATAATACTGCCCCTATGTACAAGAATATAACTACTATAATACTGCCTCCTATGTACAAGAATATAACTACTATAATACTGCCTCCTATGTACAAGAATATAACTACTATAATACTGCCTCCTATGTACAAGAATATAACTACTATAATACTGCCTCCTATGTACAAGAATATAACTACTATAATACTGCCTCCTATGTACAAGAATATAACTACTATAATACTGCTCCTATGTACAAGAATATAACTACTATAATACTGCCTCCTATGTACAATAATATAACTACTATAATACTTCCTCCTATGTACAAGAATATAACTAGTATAATACTGCCTCCTGTGTACAAGAATATAACTAGTATAATACTGCCTCCTATGTACAATAATATAACTACTATAATACTGCTCCTATGTACAGGAATATAACTACTATAATACTGCTCCTATGTACAAGAATATAACTACTATAATACTGCCTCCTATGTACAATATATAACTACTATAATACTGCTCCTATGTACAGGAATATAACTTACTATAATACTGCCTCCATGTACAAGAATATAACTACTATAATACTGCCTCCTATGTACAAGAATATAACTACTATAATACTGCCTCCTATGTACAAGAATATAACTGCTATAATACTGCTACTATGTACAAGAATATAACTACTATAATACTGCCTCCTATGTACAAGAATATAACTACTATAATACTGCTACTATGTACAAGAATATAACTACTATAATACTGCCTCCTATGTACAAGAATATAACTACTATAATACTGCCTCCTATGTACAAGAATATACTATAATACTGCTCTTATGTACAAGAATATAACTACTATAATACTGCCTCCTATGTACAAGAATATAACTACTATAATACTGCCTCCTATGTACAAGAATATAACTACTATAATACTGACCCCATGTACAAGAATATAACTATATATACTGCACCTATGTACAAGAATATAACTACTATAATACTGCTCCTATGTACAAGAATATAACTACTATAATACTGCTCCCTATATACAAGAATATAACTACTATAATACTTGCTCCTATGTACAGGAATATAACTACTATAATACTGCTCCTATTGTACAGGAATATAACTACTATAATACTGCTCCTATGTACAGATATAACTAACTATAATACTGGCTCCTATGTACAAGGAATATAACTACTATAATACTGCTCCTATGTACAGAATATAACTACTATAATACTGCTCCTATGTACAAGAATTATAACTACTATAATACTGCTCCTATGTACAAGAATATAACTACTATAATACTGCTCCTATGTACAAGAATATAACTACTATAATACTGCTCCTATGTACAAAGAATATAACTACTATAATACTGCTCCTTTGTACAGAATATAACTGCTATAATACTGCTCCTATGTACAAGAATATAACTACTATAATACTGCTCCTATGTACAAGAATATAACTACTATAATACTGCCTCCTATGTACAAGAATATAACTACTATAATACTGCCTCCTATGTACAAGAATATAACTACTATAATACTGCTCCTATGTACAGGAATATAACTACTATAATACTGCTCCTATGTACAAGAATATAACTGCTATAATACTGCTCCTATGTACAAGAATATAACTACTATAATACTGCCTCCTATGTACAGGAATATAACTACTATAATACTGCTCCTATGTACAAGAATATAACTGCTATAATACTGCTCCTATGTACAAGAATATAACTGCTATAATACTGCTCCTATGTAATATTTTTTATAGTCTAAACCAGATTGGAAGTACATTATCACCTCGTGGACATAACCTGAAAAGGTAGGGGGACATTCATACCTGGAACTACTTTTGGCTTCCTGAGAGAGACTGATTTACCTGACATTGACCAAGGAAAGCCATAAAAAGACTTATAAAATCAAAAGAATCCCTGATGAACGGCCTATGTTCATTACGTGGAAACGGCAGAATGCCCACGGTCTCCCACCAGCAGACACGGAGTTGTTGCTTCAGCAAGACTTTTTAGAAACGTCAGAAGCCGTGCATTATACATCTCCTTTCTGCTTGGCTGATGGCGGCGCTAATTGGCAAGTGTTACGTCCTTTAAGATGTAAGGAGAGATGTGAAAAATATATGAGTACAGAAGTGGAGAGGCAGCGAGGAAACTCTGCCCATGCATTTTTCATGAGCAAGATTTAACAAAGCAGATGTCTGGCCAGGGGCGTGCTGTGAAATTCAGCCCTGGCGCTGACAGAAGCATCAGCTCTAGTGTAAGAGCAAAGACAGGGACCCGCGAATAGGTCAGGATACCAAGGCTCAAGACGTCGAGCAGCGGCAAAAAGAAAATGGCATCTTGACATTCATCAGAGCTCAGCCGGGAGAGGGCTCGCCAATTCCAGCCGCCTCTCAAGCTCAGATCAAAGCCTCCTTCCACTTCAGAAGTAAGAAAATTATCCGATTCCGCAGTGGTCCTTCCGTCTCTGAGCGATCTTCACCAATGGACTGGAATAATAAGGGTTTTACTCTTCAACGGCCCTTTCGTCTCCCAATATAAATTACTCGGGCTGACTTTTTGCACGTAGCATCACGTATATAGCGGGTAGTCATTGAAGTGGATGAAATTGGAGCAATTAGGAAATATATTTTAAAACTTTTACTTGTATTTTTTTTGTAGAACGCATATACGGTAATTTGTTGAAATTCATTTTGGGCCCAATTCACCAAAGTTTTGAAAAAATTTGATTTAGGTATGAATCAATTTTACTTGAATCAAATGTGAGCGAGATATTGTCCACAGTAATATTGGTCTCTAGTTACAATCTAACTTTTTGGGAAATTCGGAACGAATTCCTAACCAGCAGAACTGTTTCATTCATCCTTAAAAAGGACCTCTCCCCACTCCTGACATGTCTGTTTTAATAGCTTCATGAATCCCCCGTGTAGTAACAAATCTTGAACATCTATTCTTATGTCTCTATGTCTCTTGTGCCATTCCTTTATTATTTCTAGTAGAAGTTATGAATGAATTGCTAGCAGTCTGCAGTAAGGGTACAGAGGGGAGGTAACCAGTTGGGGGTGTGTACCTGCCCAGACTCACTCTATCCAATCAGTGCTGCGATTGTCAGACTGCAGGGACACGCCCCCAACTGGTTACCTCCCCTCTGTACCCTTACTGCAGACTGCTAGCAATTCATTCATAACTTCTAGTAGTAATAATAAATGAATGACACAACATAGAGCCATAAGAATAGATGCTCCAGAATTGTTATTATATGGGGAATGCATGAAGATATTAAAACAGACATGTCAGGAGAAGTGAAACCCGGACATACCCTTATTTTTACCCAGGCAGCCCACATGACGTTAGCATCAGAACATTTCATGCTTTGATGCTCTCCTTTGTCATATGCCGAATTGCGCAGGGTAAAGGCATTTTTGGGAGATCCGGTTATGTACTCTCCTTGAGGCTGTCAGGTGGAGGCTTCCACCCGGCAAGCAGTGAGCCCGGTGAGGTCACCGGCACTGATGGACAGGCTTTAGCGCTGCCCTAGCCTGTAAAACAACTAGTGCTGCGGCAGAGCCGGTGACGTCACCGAACACTCTGTTGGGTGGAAGCCTCCACTTGGCAGTGTGGTATGGTTAATAAGAAAGCCCTTGTCCTGTGAAGGGCAAGGGAGAGCATTGGAGCATGAAATACTCCAATGCCAACATCAGGAGAGAACTGCCTGGGTGAAATTTTTGGTTATGTCCCGGTTCAGCTCTGAACCCGGAGAACCCCTTTAATATATGCCCTTTGATTCCTTAGAGAAGATTACAGAAGATGGAATATATTCAACAGACCCCATGTATCGCATGCAAATCTACTGCCACCCACATGAGGAGCTGGTCCATAGACCGATCCAGATCATTTCAATAAGATCTGCCAGAAATCTAAAAGGCGCCTTTCAGACGAGTGGGAGTCTCGCAGCTATCAAGTGTTGATGTCTCGGATACGACTCCTTTTATCATCAGCAGATTGACTTGGATCCCATCTTTGGCAAAACCAAGTGACTTCTGCCAGGGGAAAGCCTTGGCCATTCAGTCAACATGGTATTACATGGTGGCCGTTCCGATGAATGACTGTATAATGCAAGGACTGGTCATGTCCACCAGAAGGGGAGCGTCCCTGCATCCGAGCTCAGAGTGTGACCCACCTCCTTGATCTCTAAATGTCCTAATAGGGCCTATGAACCTGGGTGGTCGTCATAAGGCAATCATTTTAATGCAATAAAAAAATTTTTTAAAAAAAGTTGAAATCTACGTGGTGAACAGGCCCAATATCCTCCCTATAATCCATCGCTAACGCTGACTGTGATGTAGTCACCGGTCCTGGAAGGGTGTGGGCTGCTCTACAGCTTGCTCCTGCCATCCCGAGCTAATTAGCATTTCATTATTAATCACGCAGCTGCTCCACCAGCTTAGGTCTCTCCAACGTACGATAAAGCTTCACATATGGCGCGCAGAAGAGTTTTACAATGGCGTTTAGAAAAGATATTCAGAGTTTTAGACAACTATAACGGAGCAGAAGGCAGATTTTTTCCCCTACCTATAGTACAGAAAAAAAATACCAATAGGGATCGTCCAGGGGAGAGAAATGTGTTAAAAATGATATAAATACACAACATATGGGATCCCATTCAGAAGCTCATGGTGCCGATCACTGGCTGGGGCGGGTCACTGCTGATGCCAGGGAGTGGCTAATCAGGCATCTCCAGGCATTTCCTGGGTGTCGAGACTGAACTAGAAAGCACAGACCAGTGGGGTCGGGGATTGTTGAGTATTACTTATTTTATTTTTTTTATTATTTTTCCCCCCATGGACAGCCCCTTTAAAGGCCTCTTGAAAGGTTTAAAAACCTGCTTTAGGTGGCCATAAAACATCTGAGTACTAACCCCAACTCCTCTATTATCACGTACATCACTTACCTCTGAGGATACAAGGCACTGTCCCATAGCTACCAAGCTCAATGCCCAAATACTGCCAAGATAGTCTGTAAATGCCTCTCATGTAAATTTATATAAGCCGTGCTCCTCTGAGGTGGAGCTAAAAGCACTGCCTCTGAAGGACCTGTGCAATCCCAGTCTCCCCCACTAGGGACATAAAACCGCCCATAGCACCCGATAGGTGGGCTCTACCAACGACACGTTCAACTACAGCCAGCTTTATGGTGTATTCATACGGTATGACTGTTGCAGTGTTTGGCGCACGACAGAAGACGCAAACGATCAACACAATCCGCTGCGGTTCCGCTGTTAGCATGAGTGAGGCTCATGCAACCACTGCGCCATGTGAATACATCCTTAGTTAACCCAGACATTGACAGGTACATTTCTCTCTCCCTCTTTAATACCTTTCGCCAATCCATAAAGAAGTTATTCCGGAAGATTTCTACGGTGGTGTAGTCATGGTCCAACATGGCACCAAAGAACTTGGCCACTTCTTCCGCTTGAACGCTGAGCTGGAACGGCTTTCCTGTGGTAGATTTAGAAGATTAGGCCAGTTTAAAACATGAGTATTCCCAAAAAAACAAAAACAAACATGCTCTATGCAAATGAGAGCTTCAGTGCACTGAGGGGCGGAGCTCTGACACTTTAGCTTTGCAGCTTTCCATTGCTGGCCCCACCCCCTCAGTACACTTCCCTCATATGCATAAGGAATAAAAGTCTTTTCTCCCCAGGATCCCACAACGATTTTCACAAGACAAGGTATCATTTTAATCAGCAGGATCAATCCTAGCAGGCAGAAGCCTCACTTAATAGGGCTGATCCTGCTTACTGCTGCTGTTTAAAAGGGGTACACCCATGGTATGAAATGATAGCATGATGCTAGAATATGGCATCAGTTTGGTGAGGCTCCGGCCACTGAGAAGGGGCTGTGGTGGTCAGGGATGCATCTAACCTTTCTGCTGCCTGAGACGATAACTAAAATGATGCCCCCTATATGCCAAATTCTCAACCTAACCCCTTCCCTCCAGTCTGTCACCTAATCTCAGCCTCCTAGACCGCTCAGATCAGGTAAAAGACTCCTTTGCCCACATTGTTATGTTACCTTTATTTTTACTGTCCCTCGACGATTATGATAATGAAGTCCGGTAAGTGCCCAGGGGAGGAGTTACTGTTGCAAGTGTCCAGGCCCCTCGGCGACATTTCCAGAAAACCACGCCTCTTTCACCCATCTGTCCCGCCCTCGATTAGTATTCGCATCTCCTCCTCTCCCTCACAAATCTCATACCTGCACCGCTGGCTTGATTTCTAGGTACGGACTGGTGCATGCTCAGTGCAAAGCAAGGGCGGCCAAAGGGGTGAAAGAGGCGTGGTTTTCTGGGAATAGCGCCGAGGGGCCTGGGCACTTGCAACAGTAACACCACCCCTGGGCACTTGCCGGACCTCATTACCATAAGTTATGTCTGTTTTGTGGAAGATCTTGGCAAAGGACAGCAAAAATAAGAGGTAACAAAGATGTGGGCAAAGGAGTCTATTACCGCAGCTGTAGGGGAAGCAGCAGCCCTGGGGCCCTGGAGTCCAGAGGGGGCCCTAAGGCCTTTCTGGTACATAAGTGGTATAAATAATGGTCGGGGGCTGCTGCACATTTTGCTTCTAGCTATTCCTCCAGCTTTGGAGATTACAATTGCTCCAATCTCTCTGCTGAGCGCATAAATCAGCGCGGTAAATGACGGAGGTGCTGCCGTCCTCCCCTAAGACGTCAATTTATATTAATCTGTTTAATGAGGCTGTAAATTGCACCGATCACTGGATAGTAATTACGCAGAAAGGAAAACAACAAATCACGGGTTTTTGCAACTCCTTGACAAAGCAGGCCTCAGGCTCAATTTCCTCTGGGGTCTTTTCAAGGAGGCTTGAATTTTAGGCAGGTGAATGGAGACCTATTTCATCAACAGCTTTTTATCAACGGCCAAATTAAAGGGGTCCTCCAGCTTTTTTAGCAAATTTTGGCTCCCCTCTCTCCCTGTCAAACCTGTGGGGGCAACTTACCCCTACCTGGTGCTGCCTGAGGCAATAGCCTCGCCTCATTGGTGGTGCACCCCCTGGCCTCGCCTCATTGGTGGTGCACCCCCTGGCCTCGCCTCATTGGTGGTGCACCCCCTGGCCTCGCCTCATTGGTGGTGCACCCCCTGGCCTCGCCTCATTGGTGGTGCACCCCCTGGCCTCGCCTCATTGGTGGTGCACCCCCTGGCCTCGCCTCATTGGTGGTGCACCCCCTGGCCTCGCCTCAAATGGTGGTGCACCCCCTGGCCTCACCTCAAATGGTGGTGCACCCCTGGCCTCACCTCGCCTCCAATGGTGATGCACCCTTGGCCTCACCTCGCCTCATTGGTGGTGCACCCCCTGGCCTCACCTCATTGGTGGTGCACCCCCTGGCCTCATCTCGCCTCATTGGTGGTGCACCCCCTGGCCTCACCTCGCCTCATTGGTGGTGCACCCCCTGGCCTCACCTCAAATGGTGGTGGACCCCTAGCCTCACCTCAAATGGTGGTGCACTCCTGGCCTCACCTCAAATGGTGGTGCACTCCTGGCCTCACCTCAAATGGTGGTGCACCCCCTGGCCTCACCTCGCCTCATTGGTGGTGCACCCCCTGGGTTTACTTCAATAGCAATGGGAATGTCACATGACTGCAGGATCTGACTACGCACAGGGCTTGTTTGTAGTCTGTTACTATGGAAACACATGCCTGCACTGCAGTAGCAGACACAAAACAGGACCAAATTTTTTGTCAAACTATATGCAAGTTACTTTTTATCTTTTCAATAGAACAAGGATGCGTTGCTTTCAATCTGCCTTCACAAGGCAGCAGTGAAGAAAGTGCTGCACATACTGTCCAATGAGCTGTTCCGTCGTGACCTCATGCTGAAAAATTTGCTAACAACTCCACAGTGGTATGTGATCACATATTTCTAGTCCTCCAAACAAAAAAAAAAGTTACCTTTTATGTGATTTTCTAGCATGTTGTGAGATCTATGGCACGTATACAAGCGGCGCACAGTAGGATATTCACTGCTAGAGTCCGAAGATGGACAAAGATTTTACCAACCATAGGCGTCGGCGTGACACCCACCCATGTCTAACCTATGATACACAGACTGTATTACCTGTAAACACTAAGAGTGCACCCACAGGTGATGTGAAAATGAAGGGAGGAAAGTCCGCTGCAGATTTTGCTGCAAATCCGTGAGAAAATCTGCACACGTCACCTGCCGATTTTGCTGCAGCTTTGACCCTTTGCATCCCAAAGGCTGCAATTCATGAAGGAAACCCGCAGGATAAATTGACATACTGCAGAGTTAATATCTGTGGAATCCAGAAGCAGCAAAGTGGATGTGATTTTATTAAAGGGCATCTGTCAGCAGTTTTGTCCCTATGACACTGGCTGACCTGTTACATGTGCACTTGGCAGCTGAAGACATCTGTGTTGGTCCCATGTTCATATGTGCCCCCCATTGCTGAGAAAAATGAGGTTTTAATATATGCAAATGAGCCTCTAGGAGCAACGGGGGCGTTACCGTTACACCTAGAGGCTCTGCTCTCTCTGCAACTGCCATGCCCTCTGCATTTTGACAGGACCAGGCAGTGGAAATGTGATCATGCCTACCAGGTCCTGTCAAAGTGGAGCAGGCGTGGCCATTTCTAGGTGCAATGTGAACGCCCTTGTTGCTCCTAGAGGCTCATTTGCATATATTAAAACATAATTTTTCTCAGCAATGCGGACACATATGAACATGGGACCAACACAGATGCCTTCAGCTGCCAAGTGCACATGTAACAGGTCAGCCAGTGTCATAGGGACAAAACTGCTGACAGATGCCCTTTAAATCTCAGCTACACTCTGTGGAAAATCTCCGAGATGGAATCTGCACCTCGCCTGACCCGTGATGTGGATTTTAAATCCGCTGCATGTCAATTAGTTCTGTGGATGTTTTGTGGATTTTGCCCTGACTGCTCCCAAAATATAAATCCCTCACGAAATGTGGATTACGTAAGCGGTCTGACTTGTTACTTGAGTGCGGACCAAGAAATCTATATCCAGACAAAACGAAGACCCCGTGAAGCCTTTACTCTGAGCACAAAATCCCCAGAGGAGCGAGAAAAGGAAGAATTTTAAAAAACTTGTACCGTCATAGTAAAACTTCACATCTTTTGGCAGCGGCTCATAAGGTGGGGCGAACACGGGGCCCTTATGTTCCAGAAATTTCCATTTGATACCGTCTTCGTACTTCTCTTCCTCCCACCTGCAATGAATAACACGAGGAAAGCATTATTGCTTTTTGCAGACACCTGCTGGGACACATCGAGAAGACAAACAGCCTCTCACAGAGAGACTGGATAGATTTGGACGCTGCTAAAGCCTTCGTTCTGCAGACACATCCGCGGGATATTTTTGCAGCTCCCAAGCAGATCGTTGACAGGTTCTGGAGGGGCTCGTGGCGGCTTCTCCTTCCTGCAGACTGAATATACATATCGGTTCTTATTTTTTTGAAAAATTCTCAAACGGAAGGGGATTTCATATAGGAACCGGCCCATTAACCCTGGCGCCACACGAGGCTCTGGTGGCAGTCATTGCAGCACTGAACATTTATAGCCATGTCTTTTTTTAATTTAAAGTCATCATATGGGACACAACATGTCACATAGTTAAGTATTTTTATCTGCAAAAAATAAAAAAAAATACTAAAAATAAAACACTAATATACTAAAAACAAAAAAAATACTAAAAAAACCTAAAAATGTAAAAAAAGGTAAAAAAAAAAAATACTAAAAACACTATATATTTTATCTCTTTCTAATGTAATAGCCCCCACTCCCTCTCACCAGTATGGGCTCCCTAGTGACACTGGTTTCATTCAAAAGAACAGCTCTCCTGAAATGTCTGTTCCAGTAAATTCCAGAAAATACTTGAATCCCGCATTAACAAAAAAATAAAAATTATATATATATATATTTTTTTATTATTATTTTTATAATAAAAATATATATTTTTTTATTATTATAAAAAAATATACATATACACATATATACATCTCCAGAACGTCTCTTAAACTTTGAATTGCGTAGTTTCAGTTATTCTTCCTGGAAATGTATAAATAAATTCACAGCCGAGTATCAACATTTCCCCTAAATGCTTTGACACTGTCCAACCAGAGCCGACAGTGTCAATTCACTCATATTTCCAAGAGGAATAACAGAGGAACAGAATTACAGCCACATCATACTGTATAAGGAGCTATACTACCGCACAAATTTTTGGTGATGCCCGATTGGGACCTTCCCTTCTTCGGCTGATGCCCGCCAGTCTCCGTTTTACAGCAGCGATGACCTGTCCCCCCATGTGGCCCTCTAAAGTGGAGGCGCGGACAAGATATTTTAGAACAAACCCCAGTTGTTAAGTAAAATTTGAGGGTCTTAAAACCTCTTTGAATGCTTACTGCCCATGATCCTACTTGGTGTCACAAGCTCCCGTTTCTATCTGGCGAATCGCTCTTCCGTCCCCCATTAAAGAATCTATTTAACCGTAAAGCATCCCCTCCAATCTGGATGATGTCCGTCTGATTCTCTCCCGTCAGACCCGATATCAGATCTGGAGGATGAGATTCCTTTTATCTCTGCCTCTGTCACGGTATAAAACAGCAGAGATAATGCATTTGCTTTATAATCCAGAAACGATGGACAGAAATCACTGTCAAATTGTGCGGCCCCCGCCATGAGAGCAAACCATTGCTAGCGCTCCCTCAGATTAACTCTTTACTGATCAGACAGCGGCCTTAGACGCCAGCTTTCATCATTCCTATAGCAGACGTGCATTATATCTTTATATGGTCTTCAAAAAATGTTTTTCCCCTCCCAGTGGCACCAGCCCGCGCCCCCTTCTCCCCTCCCAGTGGCACCAGCCCGCGCCCCCTTCTCCCCTCCCAGTGGCACCAGCCCGCGCCCCCTTCTCCCCTCCCAGTGGCACCAGCCCGCGCCCCCTTCTCCCCTCCCAGTGGCACCAGCCCGCGCCCCCTTCTCCCGTCCCAGTGGCACCAGCCCGCGCCCCCTTCTCCCGTCCCAGTGGCACCAGCCCGCGCCCCCTTCTCCCGTCCCAGTGGCACCAGCCCGCGCCCCCTTCTCCCGTCCCAGTGGCACCAGCCCGCGCCCCCTTCTCCCGTCCCAGTGGCACCAGCCCGCGCCCCCTTCTCCCGTCCCAGTGGCACCAGCCCGCGCCCCCTTCTCCCGTCCCAGTGGCACCAGCCCGCGCCCCCTTCTCCCGTCCCAGTGGCACCAGCCCGCGACCCTTCTCCTGGGTGTATCGCTCATGTGCAGCCCCTGCTCCCATTCATTTCTATGGGGCCGATGGAAATCGGCTATTTTCACTGGCCCCATAGAAAATGAATGGAGGACAGCGGCTCCGTTCTCCAGTGGTGGGACCCGCACCTATAAAACAATGGGGGTGGGGGGGACTTCTGTCTAGCACCTTTGTAGCAGAGTCAATGTCAATGGGATCCATGGGGCGCTGCTGTGCAACAGATCTTGCACGATTGCGGCCAATGGCGCCACAAGGATGAGGTTGACGAGGGCTCACCATTTTACTAGATCAGGTAACCAGGAAGAACCCCCCCCCCCATCCAGTTAGATGGTATAAGGAGTAGGTAGGGATATTGCAAAGCTAGACGATAGCGTTTCCCAGCTGATCAATAAAACATTAAATCGGGGAACGAATCCACCATCAAGACCTCCTCGAGCTACCGTCACCACTTGGCTGAGATTTACTCAGCTGCTGAGCAAAAACACCGGGCGTGCCAAAAGAGTCTCTGGATGTGTATACGCCATTCACATGCCAGGCAATGCCAATTCAATTTTTAATGCTGGAAACCTGGCAGCGACTTGTGTATCACACACTGTGCCTCGGGGACCATCTGATTACAGCGGTTAAAGGGGAAGCATCATGGGAGGAAACGGAAGAATCGCTGTCATTTCCCTGCCTGATTTCGCTGGGTCTGTGTGCACATAAGAATATTTTACTGGAAACCGCGAACAGACGGCGACAAAAATTCCACAAAAACGTAAAGGAGGACCCATCATTGCTCTTCTCCTTGTATGCAATAAACAGAGGAGGGTTTGAGCTCTGGGGATCAGTCATTGCCCTGCAGGGGAGAGACTGGCATCCTGAACACAGACCATAACAAAAAAATAAATAAAAAATAAAAATCGGTTGCGGGTTGCAACCAAAAATGCTAGTAACACTTTCTGGATTCATGACTTTGCTTAGCAAAATCTTTAAAGTGTTCAGACATGAATAGTACAGGTGAATATAAGAAACTTTGTAATATATCTTATTAAATAATTATGCTTCTCAGCCTCTTATCTCTATTTGCCTCTGTCTCAGTCTCCAGCCTCACACAAAGGTCTATGGAGGGAGGAAGGTGCTGCTGCCAGCTAGTGATTTATTACCCCACCGTGAACAGCTATAGAACCTCATCTTATTAGATATGGCTGAGTATAAAGTGCTAGGTGTAGCAGAGCTAAGAAAGTGCCTCCTCCTCCTCCCCTCTTGATAGAGGTCAATGGTAAAAGCAGAAACAAGCAAACCAACCAAATAAAAAACAGAATAATTTTTCTTTAATAAGATATATTACAAAGTTTGTTCTATTCATCTGTACTGTTCATTTATGTAAAGCAGTTTTATAACTGGAAGTTACCTCAGGTGGAAACTGCTGAGCGTGGTGGTGCACCGCTGTTTACCTGCCTCCCATTCACTGCGATGGGTGTTACAGAAAGAGTGGAATACCGGCCCACTCGGCAGTTTTTACGTAAACTTGCCCATCTGAGGTCAGCACACCATGGAAACAGCAAGATGGGAAAACCTCTTTGATAGGGTCCTCATCTACAATTTATAATACTGGCGTCCAGCCACTGGGTCCTGGATGTGCAGTGCCCTAGTGTGCCACTGCGAGGGTTTATTTCAGGGAAGGATTAACGCACCTTCAGCTTATACTGAGAAACTTTGTGACTTTCTACCTATGAAAGGTTTTGGAGGAAAAAAAAAAAAAACACTGAGCTTCTGACTGTCTGGTTTAGCTCTGTTTATGTCTGAAGACTTGTTTTTTTTCTGGAAAAACTGCTTAGTTATTCCTATAGACTTGCTTTGAAACTCTATACAAGTCTATGACAGCCTAAATTGTAACAATGTTTCTGGTTAGGCTGTGCTTCTCCACTCCACTAGAAGCTTCTAGTTCTGCTAGCAGCTGTATATATGGAGACCTGACAGAGCCCCCAGTTGTCTGCAGATAGAGACCAGTGCTTAGTAGGAGAGACTCTGCCAGTCTGCAGATAGGGATAGGGAAATGGAGATGGACAGCCGGGTCAGGCTTTTCCTCAGCACAGAACCTTCTTCTGCCTAGGAAGCCAGCTCATTCCCTTGCCTGTATTGTTTTGCACTTGAGTTCCTCCAGTAAAGAAGCACACTGGTTTACCGCAGACCCTGACTCTCTGCACTTATTTCTCATTGGGGTACACTACACCTAACCAACCCTTCCGGAGAGCAGTGACACCTCGACAGAGTCCTGGGAACCCATCGTAGCGTTGGGACCACCCAATACCCAGTATACTGCAGGATATACTTGTATCCTCTATGAAATAGTTCAGGAGCTTTTGTAATAATTTGACACTGAGTCATTCCTCAATTATTCCTCCTAGAAATTTATGAATAAACTGACAACTGAATGCTAACAGTCGTTGGTTTGTCCTAGTACACTGCCCAATCCGTGATACCCAAGTAGAGACACACCTCTGACAATGGAAAAGGTAACAACCAGTTGTAATTTTTTTCTAGAAGTAATAACAGAGGAACCTAATGCAGAATTCTAAGAAAAGCTGCTCCAGAAATGTATTTTATGGAGAAAACTACTAGTTCATAACACAGACATGTCAGAGCTGATGACAGGGCGCCATCTTTACCATCTCCAGCGCGCCTGCTCCTCCTCTTCCTTCTTCTTCACCTTCAGAGCCATGGCGGCCTCCTTTTCTTCTTTGCTTTTCTTCACCTTCTTCTCATCTTCCCCCTTCACTTCTTTCTTTATCTTTTTCTGTTACAAAAATAAAAAATTCTGATAGCGGAAGGAGCGCAATAACTGGAGCAGTAGACTTTATGGGCTGATAAATCTCAGTGTCTCCGTTATCTGGACACCCCCCTCCCCCACCTATAAATTCTTTATGGCTGTAGGAAGAGTAAACCCAGTATACCCACAGGTCTCCTTATCTACAAAGAGTGGAAAATTGAAGGCGACTGGTTAAAACAAGGGATCTCAGTGACTGTACGTCCCCCGGAGACTACAGGCATCACTCTCTATTCACGAGGAAAAAAGATGCAACGTCAGGATCTGGAAGAGACTGACAACCTGGGAACATAGGAGACAAGGGAGTCATGAGCAATTACACTAGCAGAGCCGGAGGCTGGCTGCTGGGGGGGTTAATATTTACTTCTACCTATTGCCTGACACGTGACAAGAGGACAACAAGACGACTCGCATGACTGAAACTGTAAAGATATTATATATATCCTCTAATACTCTGTGCTGCTGTGAGCATACTGCATTCATGATAGTGTTAAAGGGGTTGTTTTACTTCAGCAAGTGGCATTTATCACGTAGAGAAAGTTAATACAAGGCACTTACTAATGTATTGCGATTCTCCATATTGCCTCCTTTGCCGGCTGGATTCATTTTTCCCCATCACATTTCTCGTTTCCAGGGTTTACGACCACCCTGCGATTTAGCAGTGGTGGTCGTGCTTTTTCAATGTAGTAAAAAAGCGCCATCCTATGCACACTCCCACAGTCAACAGACAGGCCAGCGTTTTTTTTTTCCCTACAGTGTGCAAGCACGGCCACCACTGATGGATTGCAGGGTGGTCTGTAACCATGGAAACGGGCAGTGTATAATGTGAGCAAAGGAGGCAATATGGAGAATCACAATACATTAGTAAGTGCCTTGTATTTACTTTCTCTACCCGATATAACTTGTAAAAGTGAGAGGACCCCTCTAAAGTTTTATTTTCAGCGTGCGTTTGAATCAGGGTTCCAGGAAAGATCATAATTGCTATAAGAAACTTTTGTCATTACTAAAGACAGCCGTTATTTATGCCAGTTCTATTACAGAACAATCCCACTTTTTACGGTAAAAAAAAAAAAACAAATTTGTTCCACTAAGTAAAAAAAAAAAAAAATTAATAAAATCATAAATGTGTCAAATCTCTTGGAGGAGTTTTGCAATGAGATCTGTTTACACCCCTGTCTACAATGAGATTAACTCTTTAAAGGCTATATACACCTTTGGAGTAATTTTTTTATGATTGCATTTAACTTATTTTTGGCTAAAAATCATATTTTCAATTGGTCTTTATTAAAAATATTGAGCTGTTCAGTCACAAAGGGTTAACTGTTTGTCTAGCTGGGCGACTGGTACTTTCACTTTGTGCCGGTCATCTAATTACCCTTATCTGTGAACTACTGAGAGGTCATAAACACATTCTTATCAGTAAGGTTAGGGTTAGTAAGTAAGGATTGAGCTTTAATCAGTAAGGATTGAGCTTTAATGAGTGTTCATAAGGTCAAAGAGAAGAGATAAGGAGTCCGTCTGCTCCTCAGATGACGGAATTGAGAAAAAATCCACAGGCAGCTAGTAGAGCATCTCTGTACACAAAAAAGGATTCCATATTGTTAATAAAGACCAAATGAAAAAGTGTTTTTTAGGTCAAAATAAGCATAATGCAATAATACTAAAAACAAAATGCCCCCAAAAGGTGTACATAGCCTTTCAAGTAATTTTCAATTGGACTTTATTAGAAATAGTGAGCCATTCTGTTACAAAGGGTTAACTGTTTTTCTAGCTGTGTGACTCCTACATGTGCCCCGGTCATCTATCAAAACTTCTCTCTAAATTACTAAGAGGTCATAAATAATTATTTAAAGAAGAACTCCCGCAACATCTTTTATTCCATGTCCTGCTAGAAAGGTACGTATGATGTAATCTGTAGTGAATGTAATTTTCTTACCAGTGTCTGTATTTGTGAGTTATATCTCCCTGATGTTTCTCATCTGTGTCATCATGTGACCAGCAATCAGACTCACCAGATAACACAGCATCTTATGTGTGGACAGGAAGTCTATTTCTCTATGTATTCCTATGGGAGCCTCACTTTCAGTCTCATAGGAATGAAGAGAGCAGTAACTGGCTCAGTTGGAGGTCAGGGAGTTGGTCACATGACACAGCTACAATTAAAAAAGAGAGGGGATAACTCACAAATACAGTCTCTGATGAGAAGATTGCATTCACTATAGATTACATCATGCAGCTTTCTAACAGGTCCGAGAATAAAAAATTTGTGCGGGAGTTCTTCTTTAAGCCACACCCTTACCAGTAAGAAGAATTAAGCTATAAGGTCAGAGATAAGGAGCAGTCAGCGGAGCTGCCTGACCGAACACAGTAAAAACACAGATCCTGCTACTAAAGAATCTCAAGGTTGCACAGAGAAAGGGGCTCAACATTTTTAATAAATGCTAATAGAAAAAAAAAATATTTTTAGCTCAAAAACACCAAAAATGCCATGTTTTACATTAGTTGCCCAACAGGTTCATGCAACACTTCCGAGTTTGTGCCCTTTCAAAAAGCATCCAGCCGCCATTTTTGCCTTTGGTAAAAATTCTAAAAAGAATCCAAAGTGGAGCACAAGCCCTTTAAACGACCCCGCTTTACTCAAAGTTAACTTTTTCGCCTTACGTGGTTATAAAACAGGAGCAGCTGGAGGGCTCCATAATGAAGCCCATTATAAAAGGGAGAAAAATGGCAAGACCGAGCCGGCAGCATTCAGAGCCCTTCCTTCCATTAAAGGTACGCAAACAGTTATTATGTGCCATGACGACTTTCCTACCTTGCCTCCCTACCACAGCCGCTCCGTGCTTGCTTTCTTTCATTATCTTTGATGTCTGCAAGCACATAACTATTAGTCAAAAGTGACCACTGGAGGGAAAGGGGAGGGGGTCTAAGCATAACAATTGCCTAAAAAGTGAAAAAAGTAAAAAAAACGTAGAAATCAAATCGCTTTCAATGAGGGGTATGCAAAATAAACAGCAAAGAATGGCACTTCTGATGGCAGGGGAGGGCAGACATTTACGTTAATGATAACATGTGGGTTGTGCGTTAATGCAGCCGCTGTTTACGCCAGTAATGGAATGGAAAGGTTTGCGACTATTGCAACCTGAAGTGGACACACAAAAAAAAGTCTTCCTCCACCAAGACAAACCTCTCTGGTGAAAGTTTTTTTTCCTTCCTTTGTTCCACATGATGGCACTCGACAATTGTATCTGTGCGGCAGTGGTTTACCCATTGTTGGGTTTCATTAACCCGCTGCGGTTTTACGAGTGGTTTCCCTTTACACAATAGCTTTTTTTATGCGCCATTTAACTGGGCATTCACCGGTACACAATTATAACGCCACTTTAAAGGAGTCTCGGACCGAAATCTAGGGTTAAAGTGGCCATCTCGTACATGGTGCTGGCAATTTCTACTCTACTAAAAAATGTGCTTACGTCACATGCAATATCAGGGAAGACCGAAATATAAAAGAGATGCCTCCAAATGTATTCTTCTAGGGTGCACTGAAATAACGGTGCTGCTTTGGTTAGACAATTGGTTTTTAAAGGGCATCTGTCAGCAGTTTTGTACCTATGACACTGTCTGACCTGTTCCATGTGCACTCGGCAGCTGAAGACATCTGTGTTGGTCCCATGTTCATATGCGTCCACATTGCTGAGAAAAATGAAGTTTTAAGATATGCAAATGAGCCTCTAGGAGCAACGGGGGCGTTACTATTACACCTAGAGGCTCTGCTCTCTGCAACTGCTGCACCTTCTCCACTTTGATAGAGCCAGGTGTTGTCTGGCTCTATCAAAGTGGAGAGGTTGCGGCACTTGTAGAGAGAGATGATCCTCCGGGGTAATGGCAACGCCCCAGTGTTTTGAGCAGGGACCGGAGGTGAAGGGCCGCAGGGACCGGACCAGTATCTCACTGGTGGTGGATTTGATTGTGCAAAGAAGCACAGCACCCCTGGATTCGTCCCAAGGGTCCGGCCCGGCCCCCCCTGGATTCGTCCCAAGGGTCCGGCCCGGCCCCCCCTGGATTCGTCCCAAGGGTCCGGCCCGGCCCCCCTGGATTCGTCCCAAGGGTCCGGCCCGGCCCCCCCTGGATTCGTCCCAAGGGTCCGGCCCGGCCCCCCCTGGATTCGTCCCAAGGGTCCGGCCCGGCCCCCCCTGGATTCGTCCCAAGGGTCCGGCCCGGCCCCCCCTGGATTCGTCCCAAGGGTCCGGCCCGGCCCCCCCTGGATTCGTCCCAAGGGTCCCAAATTAATTTCAAGGGTTGAGGATTTAAAGGAATACAACAAGATTCAGTGAACAGTTCTACACAATTTATGGAACATTAAAAAGAATTTGTTCAGCTCGCAGACCCAGGTAAGTGGCCCTTTACTAAAACTGGTTGAGTGCCCTGAAAGGTTACAGCTTCTCAATGACTACACTTATCGCTGAATGGGACAGATTTAGGAGGGGATAAAATGTAGGCCCCCTGCGACAGTGAACTTCTAGACAAAGGCTGCCCGACCTTCGCGCTGCTCAAGTCATCTTCCCCGATCTATAATAGAACTGAATACGCTCCGGCTATAAGCCGCCCCCCCCCTACCTTCCCGTCTTGTTTGCTCTTCTCCTTCGCCGGCTGCTCTTTATCTTTCTCAATCTTTATTTTTTTCTTCTTCGACCTGCAGAGAAAATTTAATATGTGTTATTTCTTTGTGCCAGTAATTTGTAATGTTTTCTGGTATTCAATACGGTTTTATCAGAGCGCATGCGATGGATTAGAACCTGCGCGGTAACGCTGTTAAATTAAAAAGACAAACGTATTGGATGATTTGCAATCAGAGTGCGACGTTCGATTGTATTCAACCATTTTCCGATGTTTGACGGCAGAATTTCTCTAAAAACAGAACTTCCAAGTGAAATTAGAATTGATTTGCTGTATATTGCACAGTGACACTTGTTTCCTTTCTTTCCCAATCTCACATTATTATATTTCGGCTATTAGACGTATAATCCAGTCTGTGTCTGTATCAGGTTATTGCAATCAATCGCAGAAATTGCTTTTTTTGTCAATAACACGGCAGATTTAGAACATAGACACAAACAGTCAACTACGTAGGCAAAATGCATTAACCCAACTTTCCCCTGGACCCATTCACACGACCGCATCACAAATTTACGTCTTATGAGTCTGTATATGTTATATGGTGCCATAGCCTGCAGAGGAACCTACTTAAAGGGATCATTCCATGACTTACGTGAAAACTGAACATCAGACATCATAGTAATGACAACCTATAAGTAGCCCTGTACCAGAGATAGATCCAGAGACCTCCCCATTCATTGCTGCAATTGTTCTGCTAGATGTATTTCAACCTGGCATTTCAGGGTACATGTCCTTTCTGCTGCAGCTCCACCTCAGAGTGTGGCCTTTCTGCTGCAGCTCTCCTCATATTACAGTTCAGGGGGTTTCAGGTGCAGCTCTCTCCCAGTCACGTCAGGGGGGTGCCCTTTCTGCTGTAGCTCTTCCCATATCACAGCTCAGAGGGTGTCTCCTTTCTGCTGCAGCTCTCTTCTCATCACAGCTTAAAGGCTGTGTCCTTTCTGCTGCTGCAGCTCCCTCCCTGTAACGGTCACATCTTCTGATAGATATGGCTGGTGGCAGTTGAAAGATGGAACTGAGCATGTGTGACCACCTCAGTAGGTGGACATGCACATTACAATACAAATTAGACACCAAGGGTGCCATTATAATGAACTAAAGAAAATCTAGAACAACTAAAGTAACTAGGTGTAAGTGAAAAATTACATTACCAAGTTATGGTTGCACATTGCTTTACTAACCATGAAATATGCACTGTACTCCAAAAAAGGCTATGTATAGGTAGGAAATAGTAAACCTGGCAGTTCTTGGTAAGTTGCTGGGAGACTGTTTTTTCCTGCCCCTAGTTAGTAGAGAGTCTAACAATGTGAGATGCTGCAAAGTAGGCCTAAAGAGAATTTTTCTGCAGGAAAATACCATGCTGAGGAGTGGACAGCTGCCAGAAAAAAAAAACATTATTAAGGATGAGAAAAGGAAACACTGAATATTTACAGAAAGTTGAGGACCATAAAGGTGCTGGACAGAGTTAGCAAAGGTAACGCACGCTTACAATTGTGAACTTTGCTGCATGCGGTTTGGCTTAATTGCTTCTGGCAGTCCGATCTAGGAACCGCACCCTGCAGAAGGTTTGAGACTTTTGACGCCTGACCTCTCCCCGCTCCTGACATGCCTATTTTAATAGCTTCATGCATTCTCCATGTAATAACCATTCTGGAGCATCTATTCTTGTGTCTCTCTATGTTGTGCCTTTCCTTTATTATTTCTACTAGAAGTTATGAATGAATTACTAGCAGTCTGCAGTAAGGGTACAGAGGGGAAGTAAACAGTTGGGGGGGGGGGGGTGTCCCTGCACAGACTAAAAATGGCAGCACAGATTGGATAGAGTGAGTCTCTGCAGGGACACACCCCCAACTGGTTACCTCCCCTCTGTACCCTTACTGCAGCAATTCATTCATAACTTTTAGTAGAAATAAAGGAAAGGCACAACATAGAGCCATAAGAATAGATGATCCAGAATTGTTATTATATGGGGAATATATGGAGCTATTAAAACAGACGTGTCAGGAGAGGGGAGAGGTCCTCTTTAAGTTACAAGCATAATACACACAGAGGTTGACAGGAAGGTGGCAGTGCCACATTTAATTTTTAGGATAGCCCTGATATCGCATGCTACACTCGGTAACATCCCAAACTCAGCAATTAGGTGCACCTGTAATAAGTTATCCATAGCACCTTATCTTCTGAAACAGGTCTCATTTCTGCAGTTTTCTTTTGGATATTTTCAGCTTTTAAGTTGCAATCGTCTGTTCTCTTCCAGATGAGCAATCCTCGCCGTGAATGTAACCAGGGTTTTATTTTTATGCACTTACTGGAATAATACATTGCAATAAAAGCGTTTCATTCATCGAGGTTAGGCACACGGTACAAGGTGAGAAGCTTCACACACATCCAGACGAGACAAGGTCTAATTTTGTTCAATTATAGGATTTATTGGATTTTTTGTTGTTGCGTTCAGCCGCTTTCAAAGCAAAAATAGACGTCAAATTTAGTGCAAAGGAAGAGAGGAGTAGTTGTTCATGATAACCAATCAGATTCCTCCTCATTTTATAGAAGCCCTTTGGAAAATGGCATCAGCAACCTGACTGGTTGCCATGGACAACTACTCCACTTTTGCTTTGCGTCAGTTTTGCCACGTCTCCCTCGATGATCATGTTTTGCAAGGTTAGCAAATAAAAATCCATAAAAACAGGAGCATTACTGAGACAAAGCAAAAATCACATCAGGCAGGCTGACGCATTTCGGGCAGTCATCAGCTGCTCTTTATGGCATGGCCATCCCCAGACAGAATGAAAACAGCCAAGATGCTTATATAGGCATAAAAAAAAAAAAAAAAAAAAAAAACAAACATGACGAGACATGAAAATACAATAAACTAATAATGGTATACGAGATCTTATCTAACGTTAAAAGGTTTATGTTGGGATTGATTTAAAAGAGGAAAAAAAAATCCAGAGACCTCCCCATTCATTGATCTGCTAGATTTCAAGCTGGCAGCTTTGGTCCTTTTTTTTGCAGCTCTCTCCCTCTCAGAGCTCAGGTGGTGTGTACTTTCTGTTACACATATCTCCCTATCACAGCTCTGGGGGTGTGTCCTTCCTGCTGCAGCCCACTCCCTGTAATTGTCAGAGCTTCTAACAGTAGATATGGCTGATGGGAGTTGAAGTATGCAACTGAGCATGTACGACCACCTCAGTAGATGGACATATTATGCGCAATCAACGTAATCAACGCAATCCAGACTGATTAGAGCATTGGCGCAAGTCTGTGTTCACACTTCTGTTATAATTTCAGTTTTTTGACTGCTTCACAGGAGCAGAAAAATTAAAATAGGGAGCATTTGGAGTGTGGGACCCATCTTATGACTGATACCAACGGCGCCGGTTGGGTTTCACGCATTTGCTACTTGTCCAGTCAAATATGAGAATTTCCAATAAAGGCTCTGCTAGATTCTTAGAGGTTTGGAATGTATTGGCCAACACTGACATAATGCCGTCAGTGTTATCCAATACATTCCACAACTGTAAGGGGTACATAGCATCATAAAAAATCAATATAACGCTACTCGACCCCGGCAGTGCTGGGAGGTCAGGACGGGAGCTGCCGCAGACAAGAATAGGGTCCCTTGGGTTTCACGCATTTGCTACTTGTCCAGTCAAATATGAGAATTTCCATTAGAGGCTCCGCTGGACCCTTACAGTTCTGGAATGTATTGGATAACACTGACATAATGCTGTGAGTGAAACCCAATACATTCCAGAACTGTAAGGGTTACATAGCATCATAAAATCAATATAATGCTATGCGACCCCGGCAGTGCTGGGAGGTCAGGAAAGGAGCTGCTGCAGACACATGCTGCGAGTCCGGAGTCTGCAACTTGCTCATGTGAAAGAGACCCAAGACTGCCTACGCCGGATACAACTGCTGCAAATTGTCAGCTGCAACTCACTGACAGCAATCAGGGATATTAAAAATAGTGAGGAAACACAAAGTCTTTTAGCAAGTAGCAGAGGTTCACGTACAGTAACGCTTCATTGACTGAAACCCTCTAAGTTCTAGATTTCATTAGAAGCCACAGATCCCTTACTTGATGGCGGGGTCTTCAGCGGCCTCTTCCTGCCGTGGCCTCTTTTTCCCTTGCTTATCCTTCTTCTTTACAGGCACAAAGTCTTCATCTTCAGGCTCTGTTTTCACAGTAATGGAACTAAGGAGAAGACGACAGATATTGAGTACATTGTGTAGAAGTGAGGCAGACGGCACAAGACAAGCTACCAAAAGCGCTGCCCCAGACGGGGGGGGGGGGGGGGTGGTCGTTGGTCTAGTAGACTTGCAATGGATTATGCCACTTAAAGGCTATGTACACCTTCGGGGACAATTTTTATTTTATTTTTTAGATTGCATTTTACTCATTTGAGCCATTCTGTCAAAGAGTTAACTGTTTTTCTAACTGTGTATATCCTACTTTCACTTTGTGTCCATCATCTAATAAGCCTCATCTCTAAATTACCAAGTAGTCAGACACTTTTTCAGCCACATTCTTATCAGTAAGAACTCCGCTTTGATGAGTGTTTATAAGAGATAAGGAGCTTTTCTGCTAGCTGTCTGACTGAGCAGAGAGAAAATTCAGATCTTGCTAGTAGAACATCTCAGCCCTGTACAAAGAAAAGGGCTCCATTTGAGCTCATTCCCTCCAAAAGGTGTACATAGCCTTTAAGTAGTATACATTATATGCACTCAGGAGCAGCAAGCTCTGGTGAAATACAAAGAGGGATCACAGTACCTGGAGAGGCCGACTTCTTTTTGGGATTCAGATTGATTCTTTGTCTAAAAAACAGAAATTGAGAGTTAAAAATTTCTAACGAAAGCTGAGACCACTGAGTCATAAGGAAGCAACATGTAATTTCAGTTATAATATGTAGAGGTATCTCCCAAGTAAAGATAACCAATGTTGCCAGTGCCACCTTGTGGAAGTGGCTCTCTACGAGCCTTGGGATATGACGAGGGAATATTGTCGAGCCAAATATCCATCTGTAGACAGGCGTTTCAGGGTGCTTGCCCCTCAGCAGTATGGAGTAGGAGTTTGGCTGGCCGGGCGTGATGCCTTGGATGCAGCTTAGGTGGAGTGCTGAAAGTGCTCCATGGTATGAAGACTTATTGGGAAATGTTCCATGAGGAGACCCAGCACTCCACCTAAGCTCCATCTCAAGCATTGCATCCAGCCAGAATCCAACTCCATACTGATGAGGGGCAAGCAGCCCAAAACAGCCGTTTATGGGTGAATATTTGGCTTGACAACATTCCCTTGTCATATTCCAAAGCTTTTTGGAAAGTTGGATTTTGACTCCTGAGGAGCCACTTCCACAAGGTGGCGCTGGCGAGTTGGTTCTCTCTTTTCTTTGCGAGATACCTCCTTTCATTTTCTTTTCTTATGGAGTATTGCCGATAAGTCTCCATACCATCTTACGTAAATTCTTGATGTGTCAGGCCGCAGTGACCCACCGCTTCCACTTTGTTAAAGGGGTTCTCCAAGTTAAATTTATCGATGACCTATCCTCAGGATAGGTCATCAATGTCAGATCAGAGGGGGTCCAACACTCTGCATCCCCGCTGATCAGCTGTTTGAAGAGGAGGCGCGCGCCGTACCAGTGCTGCCTCCTCTTCACTGTTTACATCCTAGCCGTAACAGGGGTAGTGGTGAGTAGGTGTAATCACACCTAACCGCCCCATTCTTTTCAATGGGAAGAATCGCTCCCATAGAATTGTATAGGAGCGATCCTTCCCATTGAAATGAATGGGGCAGTTAGGTGTAATTACACCTACTCACCACTTACCCCCGTGTCGGCCAGCATGTAAACAGTGAAGAGGAGGCAGCACTGGTACGGCGCGCGCCTCCTCTTCAAACAGCTAATCGGCGGGGGTGCCAAGTGTCGGACCCCCGCAGATCTGATATTGCTGACCTATCCTAATGCAAAATGGCACAGTGGGTATTGTACTCTTTGGCCAATTCCTCAAACCCTTGGTTGTGAAAAATACAGTCCCATACAGGTTCTTGCCAACCAGTAGCAAAGGGATTGGGATCAACAAGTGCCAAGCACTTTCTGAACAAGTGCCACCTAGTCTCCTTATGGTATGTGCACACTTGCATCTCCCAAAGGAATGGGGCTCATGGTTATGATTAAATACATAAATTGTGCCGCCCCCCCCCCCCCCATTGGTACACCAGGTGTCCGCCTTCTCTACCTTCTCCTATCTTGACCCGTTTTCCTGGAATTAGCTCTATATAAAAATGTTTCGATCTTCCAAGAATGATTTAAGACTCTCACTAACCTCGTTCTTCTTGTCCTTGCCTTTCTTCACGTCTTCTTTGCTCTCCTTGTCGCCCTTCGTTTCGCCGCTTCCATCCTTCGTCTTTTGCTTCTTTTCCTTTCTCTCTTTTTTGTTCTCCTTCTCTTTGGCCGCCTTCCCCTCTGACTCCCGAGCAGGTTTCTTTTTCTTCTTGTCTTTGCTTTTCTTAGAGTCTTCCTTAAAGGAATCCAGGTCCTCCATTGTTACATCTTGTGCCATTGTTCTGGGAACACAATAAGAAGATACAATGTAACACACTCTCATATAAAGGCAGCGTGTCCTAATAAAAGACTCTCAGCTGAAATTCATCTGTGCGAAAAAATGTCAATGTCCCAGTTTCTACTTTTGTGTAATCAACTCTCTCTCGAGTTACACTTCACCTGAGTAAACCAGAACTAGTTGCTATGGCCGAGTTGCCCAACAACCTCAAAAGTTTGTGGTTGTTAGGCATTTTATCCCTAGCAACCACTACTGATCCTTGAGGCTACATGTTTAGTGAACTATGAGGACCTAGGTGTTACATCTGGAATATGGGCATTTAAATACACACAAGTTCTCTTGACTGTCGCCCTGTTTCCTGATATTTAAAGGGGTATTCCCATCTGAGACAATGGGGGTATATCGCTAGGATACGTCCCCATTGTCTGATAGGTGTGGATTCCACCTCTGGGACCCGCACCTACAAGAAGAACGGAACGGGGAAGGTGGTGGCTGGAGGACCCTGGGTTTCCCTGGGTCTAGCCACCGCCAAGCGCTCTCCCTATAGTAGTGAATGGGAGGGCACTGCGCTTGCGCAGCCACCCCTCCCATTCATTTCTATGGGGCCGACAAATAGTTGAGCCGGTGCTTGGCTATTTTTGGCGGCCTCACAGAAATGAATAGAGGGCGGCTGTGCATGCGCAGTTCGCCCTCCACCACTTTCAGGGAGCCGTTCTTGATATAGGTCTCATAGGTGGGACCTGCACCCATCAGACAATGGGGGACATATACAAACGACATGCCCCCATTGTCTGAGATGGGTGGGAAAATCCCTTTAAAGGCTACTTGTACATGTTGCGGATTACCATGATTTTTCCTTGTGGATTTTGGTTCACGAAAGCCGCAGCATAATACAGCACCACCGCTGGGACCCGCACCTATATCAAGAACGGAGCCCTGAAAGTGTTGGAGGGCGCACTGCGCATGCGCAGCCGTCATTCATTCATTATCTATGGGGCCACCAAAAATAGCCGAGCGCTGGCGTCAGGCCCATAGAAGCGAATGGAGGGAGGTGGCCGGTCATGAGCGGTGTGCTCCCATTCAAGTCTATGGGGAGAGCGCTTGGTGGTGGCCGGACCACATCTTGCAGGGCTCCGTTCCCGATATAAGAGCGGGTCCCAGCTGTGGGACTCCTATCGATACAATGGAGGCATTGTCTGAGATGATACAACCTCTTTAAATTTAATTTACTCTATGAAACAATGTATATCCTGCCGATATGTCAATGTCCAGTTCACAGACTTTACAGTAGACTTGTGAGGTGTGAAAGCATCATGTAAAGTTTTCATTTATTTTTTTTTACCCCCTTTAGCGTAATGGTAATTTTGGCACTGTAGCAGGACGAGCATATTAACGAATCTCCCCGTCACACATCTTACTCCGAGAGGACTACAAAATGCAATTACATTACGTGGAATAAAATGAATCCTGTCTGAGGTTGATAGCACTTGATACCGTTAAGTAGCAGTCCAGGAGGATGCAAAGCAATGCCGCCATAGCCTCTCTGCATCTTGTAAGCTATTAACCCTTTCATTCCTGACCTATAACGGATCATTATGAAGTTATATGAAGTCAAAGAACAAACATCACTGAGGAGATTGGTTAAAGAAATACTCCCAGCCATCTAATGTGCATGGCAGATGTTGGGGTTGATAATGATAGGGCAGTTGGATTTCAACAGGTTCAATCCTTTTGTTCTCCAAGAAATAAGCCACAGGCAAGGGCACGGAGCTTGACCCTTCTCTGTGTTCAGGACACATGCATGCTCGGCCGATTAGAATGGGTAGGGGTTGGAAGAGTTAGCCATCGGCCACACACAAAAAGATACACTTTAGATACATTAAGGCTTCTCCAAAAGAAAACCTCTTTCTGTAGAACTGAGAAATCTGCAGCAGCAAAGTGTGTGAGATTGAAATCACATCCACTCGAAGCGTAAAAAAAAATAAAAATCTAGAATCTGCAGCTGGAATCATTCCATATGGGACCGATGTTGCACATGTGCCACTCACACGTGGCCTCTGATCTTGTGACCAGCGGGGCCCCAGCAGTTGGACCTCCCACTGATCAGACACTTACCCCATATCCTGCGGATAGAGGATAATTGTTGTAATGAGACAACCCCTTTAACACTCATCAGTTAAATGCTCATTTAGCTGACAGCTAATCTGCCAACTCCTCCATGTTCGGCCAAGTATGCGTGTGTTGTCAAGGGGAACAGAGGAATAAGCAGCTTCTCCAGCAGCGGTTTACCTCCAATGAGACTGATGGATCACACATGATGAAATCCAACAAGTCCGATCCTTTTTCCTCCCCCCATAGGTTTGTGACTTTTTAAATGCAACGTTTTGACAAAAGTCGCAATTGCCTCTTTTACGCCACCCTCGGCCCTTTTTCAAATGGGGGTGTGGCAAGGGCGGAAAAGGGGCCCTGAGAAATTCATCTTCACGTACACCAGTTTTCTAGTGCAAATGAAGGCAGAAATCTACAGCAGCTGAGAGCCGTTGTAAATTTCTGTTTAGGTGCACAGACTGCCAGAGGATGCACCTAATGTATGAGGAGGTCAACGCCTGGTCAGAAATGTGGTGCATCCTCCAGCAGTGCAGGAGATATCAAGACTGCCGCAGAAAGTGCCCGTCTTGATACATCCCCGTCATAATGTCTCAGTCGTGTGTACATACATACGGGCCGAGTAATTAATACATTTCAAAGTTTCGCTCCACTCTTAAAGGGGTTGTCTCACGAAAAATATTCTACAATTTTCACACCAGCACCTCGATCTGAATCCTTTTGTAATTGCATGTGATTAAAAGTTTAGCCTAGCCACTGAGTTATTCAATAAAATATATCTGTATAGCGCCACCTGCTGTTTTTTTTCTTATTTCTTTGACCTGCTCACTGAGAAGGCCGCACATGCTCAGTTTCATCCTTCACTTGCCTCCCGAGCTGCGATTGGGAGAACATGGGCACGCCTCCCGAGCTGCGATTGGGAGAACATGGGCACGCCTCCCGAGCTGCGATTGGGAGAACATGGGCACGCCTCCCGAGCTGCGATTGGGAGAACATGGGCACGCCTCCCGAGCTGCGATTGGGAGAACATGGGCACGGCCTCCTGAGAGCTGGCGATTGGGAGAACATGGAGCCCTCCCGAGCTGCGATTGGGAGAACATGGACACGCCTCCCGAGCTGCGATTGGGAGAACATGGACACGCCTCCCGAGCTGCGATGGGAGAACATGGACACGCCTCCCGAGCTGCGATTGGGAGAACATGACACGCCTCCCGAGCTGCGATTGGGAGAACATGGACACGCCTCCCGAGCTGCGATTGGGAGAACATGGACACGCTCCCGAGCTGCGATTGGAGAACATGGACACGCCTCCCGAGCTGCGATTGGGAGAACATGGACACGCCTCCCGAGCTGCGATTGGGAGAAACATGGACACGCCCCGAGCTGCGATTGGGAGAACATGGACACGCCTCCCGAGCTGCGATTTGGGAGAACATGGACACGCCTCCCGAGCTGCGATTGGGAGAACATGGACACGCCTCCCGAGCTGCGATTGTGGAGAACATGGACACGCCTCCCGAGCTGCGATTGGGAGAACATGGACACGCCTCCCGAGCTGCGATTGGGAGAACATGGACACGCCTCCCGAGCTGCGATTGGGAGAACATGGACACGCCTCCCGAGCTGCGATTGGGAGAACATGGACACGCCTCCCGAGCTGCGATTGGGAGAACATGGACACGCCTCCCGAGCTGCGATTGGGAGAACATGGACACGCCTCCCGAGCTGCGATTGGGAGAACATGGACACGCCTCCGAGCTGCGATTGGAGAACATGGACACGCCTCCGAGCTGCGATGGAGACATGGGACACGCTCCGAGCTGCATGGGAGAACATGGACACGCCTCCCGAGCTGCGATTGGGAGAACATGGACACGCCTCCCGAGCTGCGATTGGGAGAACATGGACACGCCTCCCGAGCTGCGATTGGGAGAACATGGACACGCCTCCCGAGCTGCAGCAGAAAAGACACTCCCCTGAGCTGTCAGCTTGATATAAATCTAGCAGAGCAATGAATGGGGAGATCTCTGGATCCACGTGAGGTACAGGGCTGGTTCTAGCTTTGTTAGGAAGAGACTGTCATGCACTATATGACGGCTGATTTTCATTTTTTACAATAATCATGGGATAACCCCTTTAAGACTCCAGCACTTTCCAGAGTGATTACGAAGCTTGTTTTGCAAACTGCAACCATAAAAATTAATTTACATAATTGTCCCATTCCTATAAGCACTTTAATTAAATTGTCAGGCTTTTCAAGGTCTCTTATCCGGACGCCGCTCCTCTGTCATATTCTCGTTAAACTCGATGGTTTATTATTTTCGTCTCCCGATTGTGGCTTTGTTCCCAGTTCGTGTCCCTATGGCATTTCTCCGATCAAAGCTCAGCAATTCTTGACTGTTTTTTTTGGGGGGAACTTGTGCCTCTAATAGCATATCACTGGTATCCGTCATAATGAACACAGCGTTCTGCAAGCGCGGCGACGGGATTTTATCACATTTTATTTGTACATAGCAGATCTTCATTTGGCCTCAATTATCAAATCATTAGGCATACTGTAGCGAGGTTTGATCTTAATCTGTCTGAATCTGATCACGTCCCGCAGACTTCACAGAGGAATCTTTTCAAAGGAGGGAAGATGAACACAAACAGCCACGCGGAATATTTCCAGTCGGTACTATGGAGCAGTGAAGAAGTTCTTCATTTCTAGCTAACATAAGGCTACTTTCACACTAACGTTAATATTTTCCGGTATTGAGTTCCGTCATAGGGGCTCAATACCGGAGAAAAACGCTTCCGTTTTGTCCCCATTCATTGTCAATGGGGACAAAACATAATTGAACAGAACGGAGCGCTCCAAAATGAATTCCGTTGCGTTCCCGTACCAGAGAGCAGCATGCTGCGGTTTTCTTTCCGTCATGGGATGCGGAGCAAGACGGATCCATCATGATCCACAATGCAAGTCAATGGGAAGGATCCGTTTTCTGACACAATCTGACACTATATAAAATGTATCCGTCACCCATTGACTTTCAGTGGAGTTCATGACAGATCAGTCATGGCTATGTCAAAGATAATACAACCGGATCCGTTCATAACAGATGCAGATGGTTGTATTATCAGGAATGGAAGCGTTTTTTGCTCAACGCTGCAAAAACTCTGAAGTCAAATCACACTCGGCAGTAGAAATTTCTGTGACCATC
Source organism: Rhinella marina (assembly GCA_900303285.1). Classification (NCBI taxonomy): domain Eukaryota; kingdom Metazoa; phylum Chordata; class Amphibia; order Anura; family Bufonidae; genus Rhinella; species Rhinella marina. Next base: position 410,729 of record ONZH01012708.1, read on the forward strand.
CCATTCATCCGAATGGGGCTAAGAGGTCCATCACCGCAATCCCACTACGATGATCAGTCTGCAACTCATGCGAGCATACCCTTTTACACTGGGCAGGGCGACACTACAGCCGCATACTGCTAGTAATGTACAACCGGTAACACTACAGCCGTATACTGCTAGTAATGTACAACCGGTAACACTACAGCCGTATACTGCTAGTAACGCACAACCGGTAACACTACAGCCGTATACTGATAGTAACGTACAACCGGTAACACTACAACCGTATACTGCTAGTAATGTGCAACTCATGTGAGCATACCCTTTTACACTGGGCAGGGCAACACTACAGCCGTATACTGCTAGTAATGTACAACCGGTAACACTACAACCGTATACTGCTAGGAATGTACAACCGGTAACACTGCAACCATATACTGCTGGTAATGCACAAACGGTAAAACTACAGCCGTATACTGCCGGTAATGCACAACCGGTAACACTATAATCGTATACTGCCGGTAATGCACAACCGGTAACACTACAGCCGTATACTGCCGGTAATGCACAACCGGTAACACTATAATCGTATACTGCCGGTAATGCACAACCGGTAACACTACAGCCGTATACTGCCGGTAATGCACAACCGGTAACACTACAGCCGCATACTGCTAGTAATGTACAACCGGTAAAACTACAGCCGTATACTGCTAGTAATGCAAAACTGGTAACACTACAGCCGTATACTGCTAGGAATGTACAACCGGTAAAACTACAGCCGTATACTGCTAGTAATGCAAAACTGGTAACACTACAGCCGTATACTGCTAGGAATGTACAACCGGTAACACTGCAACCATATACTGCTGGTAATGTACAACCGGTAAAACTACAGCCGTATACTGCTAGTAATGCACAACCGGTAAAACTACAGCCGTATACTGCCGGTAATGCACAACTGGTAACACTACAGCCGCATACTGCTAGTAATGTACAACCGGTAAAACTACAGCCGTATACTGCTAGTAATGCAAAACTGGTAACACTACAGCCGTATACTGCTAGTAATGCACAACCGGTAACACTATAATCGTATACTGCCGGTAATGCACAACCGGTAACACTACAGCCGTATACTGCTGGTAATGCACAACCGATAACACTACAGCCGTATACTGCTGGTAATGCACAACCGGTAACACTACAGCCGTATACTGCTGGTAATGCACAACCGGTAACACTATAATCGTATACTGCTGGTAATGCACAACCGGTAACACTACAGCCGTATACTGCCGGTAATGCACAACCGGTAACACTACAGCCGTATACTGCTGGTAATGCACAACCGGTAACACTATAATCGTATACTGCTGGTAATGCACAACCGGTAACTCTACAGCCGTATACTGCTGGTAATGCACAATCGGTAACACTACAGCCGTATACTGCTGGTAATGCACAACCGGTAACTCTACAGCCGTATACTGCTGGTAATGCACAACCGGTAACACTACAGCCATGTACTGCTGGTAACCCCTGCTCCTAGAGGCTCCGTTCGCCCACCTTTGGTAACGCCCAGTTGTTTTTGAGTGACAGGGCCATGCAGCGCCCTGTCCTCCGTCTAAATCCTGCACCTGCGCCGTCCCCTTCAGTATTCAGCGCAGACGCAGTGAGTGAAGGGCGCTCGCCAGCTCCCGGCTTCCTCACTTCACCTGCGGTGAATACATCACAGTCGAGCACAGCGCAGCCTGCGCCAAGGGGACAGTGCAGGCTCCCTCACTGCGGGCGTGGAATTTAGACAGAGGACAGGATCAGTCTGAGGAGACTAATGCTGCCCGGCCCTGTCACTCAAGAACAACTGGGCGTTACCAAAAGTGGGCAAACGGAGCCTCTAGGAGCAGGGGTAACGCCCCCCCTGCTCCTAGAGGCTAATTAGCATAAAATAAAAGTTATAATTACTGAAAAACGGGGGCACTAGGTAAAAAATAACCAGCACAGTTAGAATCAGGTGACATTGCCACATCTGTAATGTCAGCCTGATTCATATAAAAAAAAATCTGGTGACAGAAACCCTTTAAGAACGCTGATATATAACCATGTTAGAACGTTAAATAATAAAACTGGGCAGCCATCTGAAAGAAGCCAGGAGAGAAACGTACAGTTCCTGTACAGCGCCCCCACAGGGGAAAGGAAGTATTCTCAATCTCGGGTCCTCCAGAGTAAGAAACGATCGAGATAGCTATTCTCCGGTTGGCAAATAGTGTTGGGCAAGCATGCTCGCCCAAACACTATATTCGTGCGAGCATGGCTGTGCTTGGCACATCGCGGTGTTCGGCCGAACACCATGCTCGAGTCTCCTCCCCGCACGTTTCTTGGCTGCTATGCAGCCAATCAGCATGCGGGGAGGTACTGGCATTCACTGTAATGCCGTAGCCATGTTGGCTACTGGCATTACAGTGATTGGCTGGCCGTAACGCGTCATCGGGTAGTATATAGCACCCGGTGACATGTGACCCGGCTCAGTCTTAGGCTTCATTCACACGTCCTGTTTTTCTTTCCTGATTCGATCCTGATTTTTTCAGGACCCATTGAAATTAATGGATCCAGATCAGGATCGAATCAGGAAAGAAAAACAGGACGTGTGAATGGAGCCTTAGTCAGGGAGAGCTGCTGCAAAGAGGGACAGATAGTGTAGGGATAGGAATTTGTTAGGCAGGGTTAGTTTTTCATTTCAAAAGACCCAAAAGTCCTTTTAAGGACCATTGTTTTATCTGGCTGCAATATATTTTTTTTTGCAAAATTGCCTGACCTTAACACCACCTGCGCAGCGTCTGCTGTATAACGTTTGTGTATCCTAAATACCTGTGACATCCAGTGTATTTTTTTCTGCCGCTAATGCAGGGTGTACAAGGCCAGTGCCCGTGTATTGTGGACCCGCTGTACGTGGGCCGCAATACAGCCACGGCCGGGAAACAGCCGTGTGTTTGAGCCCCAATGAACATTTACAATGGGAAACAAGAGCTTTGTTTTAATCTTCTCTTCCTAATCCAACCCAGACCCAGCGTGCACGGCACCAAGTTCTAAGCGTTTTTTTTTTTTTCAAAGGAAATAAAGTCTCTTTTTATTACAAAAACTAGAAATGAAACCGCTGATAAATATAGGATTTTTTTTTTTTGCCACCAATCACGAGCCTTTCAATGCAATGACCCCGGATCTACCCGCAGTAGGACAAATAGCATTATAAAACCGGTATAACTTTACAGCAATCATCTGAGGAACATCGTCCCTGCAGCTTGATTACAGGTAATATCCTGAAAGCGCCCGGAAAATCTATTTTTCTCATTAAATCCATATTCGCTTAGAAAGGCTAGTGGATTTTCTTTTCCGCGCAGACACGGCTGAGATGACCAGGCTGTGGATGATGCACTCAACCATTTCAGTCTACAAAAAAAATATTCAAGAGATTCCTGGAGAGGTATTTAAAAAGAAAGTTACACCAAGGCATGGTGTATAGTTCTGTACAGCGCATGCCTTTAAGGGCTTATTCACATGACCGTGGAGCACGGTTCGGGACAGTCCGTGAAAACCGGGACTGTGCTCCTTCTGAGGGCAGGAGCGCACAGCGTCATTGGTTGCTATGACGCCGTGCGCTTCCTGAGGCGGCCGCTGTACAGCGATACACTGTACACGCTCGTATAGAATGCATCACTGTACACCGGCGGCCTCAGGAAGCGCACGGCGTCATAGCAACCAATGACGCCGTGCGCTCCTGCCGTCAGAAGGAGCACGGTCCGGGTTTTCATGGACTGTCCCGAACCGTGCTCCACGGTCATATGAATGGGCCCTTAATAAATGAAATATAGGTTACTCATTGTCAAGATCTCTGCTTGCAGTCAGAGAAGGGTAAAATTTCCTTTAGGCCCGTAGTTTTGGTCTGCGTCCGATTCATTTCTACGGGTTCTCAAAAAATGCGGACAGCACATGGGCGTCATCCGTGTGGCCGTTCCGTCAATAACAGAAAGCGTACCATTCTTGTTCATTTTGCGGACAAGACTATTTAGGTCAAATAGAAAAACGCCGCATGCTCACAGACGAAATCTGTATTTTAAAGATTCGCAGTCATGGATATGGTCGTGTACACGAGGCCTTATGCCAACATTTTTTACGAAATGACACCGCTGAGAGCTTGCTTCTAGGGATGAGCAAACTTGTGTTTTCAAGTTCGGCGTACAAGGTTCAGGTTCTAAGAATTTCGTTATGGATTCCGCCATAACTTATGGTCCGTGGTGGCGAATTCCATAACGGAATTCTTAGATAACCCAAATCCGAACCTTGTACGCCGAACTTGAAAACACAAGTTCGCTCATCCATATTTGCTACAATTGTATCCAGGGAAGACAACTGTCTGTGAGCAGGCTGTTCTATTCTACCTGCGCTGATACATTGTGACAAACTATTAGGACAGAAGAGAGAATTCGGCTGTTTACAGGGGAAGGTCTAGACTGGATACAACTGTAACAGACCCTCAGCTTTGAGAAGTCCAAGGTCGCTACAGGGTTTCAGACTCACACGAGTGTGACGGATTAGGTCTGGATGCGTTCAGGGAAACTCGCACCATTTTGCAAGCAAGTTCAGTCAGTTTTGTGCGTTCAGTTTTCTCCGCACGGGTGCAATGCGTTTTGATGCGTTTTTCACGCGCGTTATAAAAAAAAAAAAAAAACCTGAAGGTTTACAAACAACATCTCTCAGCAACCATCAGTGAAAAACGCATTCCATCCGCACTTGCTTCAGGACACAAAGCGTTTTTCACTGTAGCCCCATTCACTTCTATGGGGCCAGGGCTGCGTGAAAAACGCAGAATATACAACGTGCTGCGTTTTTCACGCAATGCAGAACTGATGCGTGAAAAAAAAACGCTGATGTACACAGACCCATTGAAATGAACGGGTCAGGATTCAGTGCGGGTGCTATGCGTACACGTCACACATTGCACCCACGCGGAAAACTCGCTCGTGTGAAAGGGGCCCCAAGTCCGATACACCTGACAAACTAGCGCCCCCGTGCTCAGACATATAGGCCAAGATGCCATACAACGGGAACAGGCCCACAAAAATGACAGTGGCGCCACATGCTTAGCGTTTGGACGACCCACAATCATAGGATTGTAGAAAGAGCTGGCACAATGGGGCTCATTTACTAAAAATGCCATATCACATGGTAAAAAACTAAATTTTGCACAAGTCTGGGTGCATGGCAATATATAGAGCCTGCACCGAAAATCACATCCCTCCCACATGTGCATACATCGAGTCACATACAATCTAGAATGACGCGTGCCTCATCTACATACGTATGATTTTTATATATTAATGATAAAAACTAACACAAGACTGATATAAATGTCATCCTCACTGACCTGCTGAGCGCACAGACCCCCCCAGGAACCACAGACCAGGAAGGTGATTAAGGGAGGATCACCCATTATAACCTCCTGCTGCCTAATTTACTTCCTGGTTAACCATTCATTGCCTGTTGTATACCATAGGGGTGATTTTGGCTGTGACAGGTGTCGCATGACCAAAGATCGAGTGCAGCGGGGCTGCCATAGGAATAAAAGGGGTCGCAGTGCAACTCTCAGGCTCCACGACACGCAAATTGCAAAATATCCAGTAGTATTGAATAATTTGCGATTCTTGTGTGGCGGTCACAGAAAACGTGTGAGTCGCTCTGCGACCCCATTCATTCCTATGGCTGCCCAGCTACACTGCGACACCGACGTCTGAATATGGCTTTAGTATGTCTGGAACCAAAATTCCACAAATAGAATATAATAAAATAAAAAGTGCAATAATATGAGTAGAAAAGAAAATGAGAGTTGTAGTTATTTTATGTTTAGATGTAATTTAATATAGATGTACTTTTGATGCTATAAGGGCTCATGCACAAACATATTTTATTTCCGTGTCCGTTCCGTTTTTTTTTAATGACTGTATACGGAACCATTCATTTCAATAGTTCCACAAAAAACCCAGAAGTTACTCCGTGTGCATTCTGTTTCCGTATTTCCGTTCCACAAAAAAAAAAAGAACATGTCCGTTACTGACAAGGATAGGACTGTTCTATTAGCGGCCAGCTGTTCCACAAAATACGGTATACTCACAGATGTCATCCATATTTTTGCCGATCCGTGTGAGGCCCGTGTGTCCGTTTCTTGCTCTCCGTGTGACATCCGTGTTTCATTTACACTGCACAGCTGAAAAATAATTGTTCTGTGTCCGATGATCACCAGACCACATCTCAGAATGGTTAACTCATAAGGTATGCATACTCCACACTGGACATCCTTAGGCCTCATGCACACGACCGTATGAAAAAATGGATCCGCAAAAACGGATCTGCAAAAAATACGGATGACGTCCATATGCATTTCGTATTTTGCAGAACGGAAAAGCTGGCTCCTAATAGAACAGTCCTATCCTTGTCCATGATGCGGACAATAATAGGACATGTTCTACTTTTTTGCGGAACGGAAATACGGACATACGGAAACGGAATGCACACGGAGTACCTTCCGTTTTTTTTGCGGACCGCATACGGAACGATTCATTTCAATGGGTCCGCAAAAAAAAAACAGAAAGGACACAGAAAGAAAATACGTTTGTGTGCATGAGCCCTTAGGCTCCATTCACACATCCTGTTTTTCTTTCCTGATTCGATCCTGATTTTTTCAGGACCCATTGAAATGAATGGATCCAGATCAGGATCAGGATCGAATCAGGAAAGAAAAACAGGACGTGTGAATGGAGCCTTAGGAGGAGATGTTGAGAAGTGCACAAAGACCTCAGCTCCACTGAGAACATCATCCAGGTAGGATATTGTAAGTCACTTTCTCTCTCTTTTATTACTCTGGGTGTCGGCCTTATGCTACATGAGTAGTGTGGTGACAGGAGCTCCCCCACTGTGTTGCAAGGCCTGGTGATTGATTATTATTATTTATCTATTCTGTATGTGATTTGTCTGTTTTATATATTTATTCACACTTAGTAAATATTTTTATCACTTAGCCTGTGTAAGCCTATTCATTCTCAAATCTTCAAATTCACATTAAAACGCATCTTCTGCTTCATTGGTGCCATGCACATGCACCTCATGCCACTGGAGAGGAGTTCTGGACTCCTCTCCTGGTTAGATCTTCACTTACTATAATTTGAAGGGATGGACAGGTCTGATATGGGGAGCCGTGGGATAATACAGCAGCATGTTGTATTACACTACTATTCTCAAAGGATTGCTTTAAGGAGAAAATATCTGCATCACAGCACCTAGAATGTGGCAGAATTTTTGGGACTTTTCCCCCCATAGGGAAACGATGAGGTCCCACGTTGGTCGTCTTGTATATGATGCCGCATACAGTGATAGACATGAAGGCCTCGTACACACGGAGATAAGAGATGTGATATCATCCGATGTCTGTTTCAGTGTCTGTAATAATCTGCCGCCCTCTGCAATCAGGACGGGGTGAAATATAACGGCATTTCATCGTCATTAGGAATGATTGGAACACAAATTATAATTTAAATTGAAAGTCTAATCTTCTGCAAATTAGACAGATTAATACAATGAAGACGTTCGCTCGGCTAATGGATCGCTGGCTCAAACCTTTTCTGATAACAGTTACAATTTGTGATTAAGCGACTTCTCTCCCAAACTGACTTTGTGTTCGTTTCCTCGAGTGGAAGAATATTGTGAGACTCATCGTGTTATCCACTAAACTAGAAGATACTAAATACAGAACCCGTTTAAAGGGGACGTGTCCTTTCGGCTGCAGCGCTCCCTATCACAGCTTAGGTGTGTCTATTCGGCTGTAGCTTTTTGCTTATCACAGCTCAGGAGGCATGTCCTTTCTGTGTCAGCTCTCTTCCTATCACAGCTCAGGAGGCATGTCCTTTCTGTGGCAGCTCTCTCCCTATCACAGCTCATGAGGCATGTCCTTTCAGTGGCAGCTCTCTCCCTATCACAGCTCAGGAGGCATGTCCTTTCTGTGTCAGCTCTCTCCCTATCACAGCTCAGGAGGCATGTCCTTTCTGTGGCAGCTCTCTCCCTATCACAGCTCAGGAGACATGTCCTTTCTGTGGCAGCTCTCTCCCTCTCACAGCTCAGGAGGCATGTTCTTTCTGTGACAGCTCTCTCCCTATCACACCTGAGGGGACATGTCTTTTCTGTGGCAGCTCTCTCCCTATAACAACTGAGGGACATCTCCTTTCTGTGGCAGCTCTCTCCCTATCACAGCTCAGGAGGCATGTCCTTTCTGTGGCAGCTCTCTCCCTATCACAGCTGAGGGGACATGTCCTTTCTGTGTCAGCTCTCTCCCTATCACAGCTCAGGAGGCATGTCCTTTCAGTGGCAGCTCTCTCCCTATCACAGCTGAGGGGACATGTCCTTTCTGTGTCAGCTCTCTCTCTATCACAGCTCAGGAGGCATGTCCTTTCTGTGGCAGCTCTCTCCCTATCACAACTCAGGAGGCATGTCCTTTCAGTGGCAGCTTTCTCTCTAACACAGCTCAGGAGGCATGTCCTTTCTGTGGCAGCTCTCTCCCTATCACAGCTCAGGAGGCATGTCCTTTCTGTGGCAGCTCTCTCCCTATCACAGCTCAGGAGGCATGTCCTTTCTGTGGCAGCTCTCTCCCTATCACAGCTGAGGGGACATGTCCTTTTTGTGGCAGCTCTCTCCCTATCACAGCTCAGGAGGCATGTCCTTTCTGTGGCAGCTCTCTCCCTATCACAGCTGAGGGGACATGTCCTTTCTGTGACAGCTCTCTCCCTATCATAGCTCAGGAGGCATGTCCTTTCAGTGGCAGCTCTCTCCCTATCACAGCTCAGGAGGCATGTCCTTTCTGTGGCAGCTCTCTCCCTATCACAGCTGAGGGGACATGTCCTTTCTGTGGCAGCTCTCTCCCTATCACAGCTCTCCCTATCACAGCTGAGGGGACATGTCCTTTCTGTGTCAGCTCTCTCCCTATCACAGCTCAGGAGGCATGTCCTTTCTGTGGCAGCTCTCTCCCTATCACACCTGAGGGGACATGTCTTTTCCGTGGCAGCTCTCTCCTTATCACAGCTCAGGAGGCATGTCCTTTCAGTGGCAGCTCTCTTCCATCACAGCTCAGGAGGCATGTCCTTTCTGCTTTAGTGCTTTCCTTTATCACACCTGAGGGGACAAGTCCTTTCTGTGTCAGCTGTCTCCCTATCACAGCTGAGGGGACATGTCCTTCTGTGGCAGCTCTCTCCCTATCACAGCTGAGGGACATGTCCTTTCTGTTGGCAACTCTCTCCCTATCACAGCTGAGGGACATGTCCTTTCTGTGACAGCTCTCTCTCTATCACAGCTCAGGAGGCATGTCCTTTCAGTGGCAGCTGTCTCCCTATCACAGCTCAGGGGACATGTCCTTTCTGTGGCAGCTCTCTCCCTATCACAGCTCAGGAGGCATGTCCTTTCTGTGGCAGCTCTCTCCCTATCACAGCTCAGGAGGCATGTCCTTTCAGTGGCAACTTTCTCCCTATCACAGCTGAGGGGACATGTCCTTTCTGTGTCAGCTCTCTCCCTATCACACCTGAGGGGACATGTCTTTTCTGTGGCAGCTCTCTCCCTATCACAGCTGAGGGGACATGTCCTTTCTGTGTCAGCTCTCTCTCTATCACAGCTCAGGAGGCATGTCCTTTCTGTGGCAGCTCTCTCCTATCACAGCTCAGGAGGCATGTCCTTTCAGTGGCAGCACTCTCCCTATCACAGCTCAGGAGGCATGTCCTTTCTGTGGCAGCTCTCTCCCTATCACAGCTCAGGAGGCATGTCCTTTCTGTGGCAGCTCTCTCCCTATCACAGCTCAGGAGGCATGTCCTTTCTGTGGCAGCTCTCTCCCCATCACAGCTCAGGAGGCATGTCCTTTCAGTGGCAACTCTCTTCCTATCACAGCTGAGGGGACATGTCCTTTTTGTGGCAGCTCTCTCCCTATCACAGCTGAGGGGACATGTCCTTTATGTGACAGCTCTCTCTCTATCACAGCTCAGGAGGCATGTCCTTTCAGTGGCAGCTCTCTCCTTATCACAGCTGAGGGGACATGTCCTTTCTGTGGCAGCTCTCTCTGGTTTGAAAAATGTGCAATTTTGTAGTTCACGTGGTGGCATTTTTTTTTACACTAAGCCACGCCTCTAACTCCCACCCAGTCCCCCCACACAGTAGAATGCCCCCTTAGTGCCCCCCACACCGTCGAATATCCCCTTAGTGCTTGCCTCACAGTAAGAATACCCTGTTAGTGATCACACAGTAGTTAAGCCCCCTTACTGACCCCATATAGTAGTTATGCCCCCGTAGTGCCCCCAGTAGCTATGCCACTTTAGTACCTCACAAGGTATAATGTTCCCTTAGTGCTCCCACATAGTAGAATGCCTCTTTAGTGCCTGCACAAAGTAGTTATGTCACCATATTTCCCCACACACAGTACAATGCCTCCATAGTGTCACCACACAGAAGCTATACTCCCTCAGTGCCCCCATACAGTAATACTCACCTAGCTCTGTCCTCTGATGAAAGAAGACCATCCTGTTTTCCTCGGCAGCAGGCACGATGCAGTAATGTGATTGCACTTGCTGAGCAGAGCAGGAGAGCACACAGACCAGGGGATGGTTTTCTGCCTGGGCACTCTCTTGCTTAGCTATTGCAATGACATCACTGTATTGTGTCCGCCACAGGGGAGAGTACCAGCTGGAGAATGGTGGAACAGCTCCCTGCATTACCATTGCATTCAACTGTATCTGTGTCCTGAGGATGCAGATAGGGTTGAAACTGGGACATACCCCAGCCCTCCCAGGTCTGCAGGACTGCTGCCAAAATCCGGGACTGTCCCGCTGGATCCGGGACTGTTGGGAGATACGTCTTTGGACTGTGACATCACTGTGTGCTTTATTCCAGTATTGTACCATGACTGTATACATTATTACTGTAGTCTGACATCACATGTAGTGTGACATCACTATGTTTATCATGCCTGTACTGTGACATCGCTGCACATTGTGTGACATCATCATGTGCAGTATACCTGCGTTCATGAGACATCACTGTGTGCATTAGGGAGTCCAACACAATCATCCATCTTTCCATATTTTAAAATTGCTGCTGAAGGTGGTCATGGTAGAGTGGGGCCCTACATTTTGATATACAGTCCCATAATTACTTTTTATGCCCCTGATCAGGGGTGCATTGGCCATAGACCTTACAGAGAAATTTCTCGGTGGGCCGATGCCCCCAGGGGCCACCTGAGCCCTCTTCAAGGCTGGGCAGTGGAAGTTTTTGTGGATGTATTTTGTGCTGCTGACAGTATTTTGTGATGGACTGTGGTATTTGGCTCTGTCGGGGCGGTATAATGTGCCACAATATGGTACTGCTGGTCCTGCCTTACATCAATTTGGACCCAACTACAAAACGGGGCCACTTTTAGTATTTTTTCCAGGGCCACTTCAGCAAGTGTCCTTTATCATGTAGAGAAAGTTAATACAGGCACTTACTAATGTATTGTGATTCTCCATATTGCTTCCTTTACTGGCTGGATTCATTTTTCCATCACATTATACACTGCAGGTTTCCATGGTTACAGATGACCCTGCAATCCATCAGTGGTGGTCGTGCTCTCACAATATTGGAAAAAAGCACCAGCCTATGTGCCACCAGAGAGGCAGTGGCTTTCTCCTACAGTTTGCAAGCACGACCACCACTGATGGATTGCAGGGTGGTCTGTAACCATGGAAACCAGCAATGTATAATGTGATGAAAAAATGAATCCAGCCAGCAAAGGAAGCAATATGGAGAATCACAATACATTAGGAAGTGCCTTGTATTAACTTTCTCTTTATGATAAATGCCACTTGCTGAAGTGAGAGGACCCCTTTAAGTTCCCAGTCCGTCTAAAGCAGACAACCCTTTAGAGAATGCTGAAAAACAGCAGCTAAGCGTGAACAGGGCCGAAGCCTCCATTCTAGTAGGTTCCCCCAAGTTTATACTTATAATTTCATTTTAAAAAATGACATTTCCGGACTGCAGATGGCGGCAGGTGCTTTTACTGTACATTTGCCATCATACTGGCTGAATGTTCTTCCAGGAGATCTTCAACATAACATCAGAAATCAGACAGAGCATCGTTCTCCTGGATGTACGAAGCCAGGCAGTTTATGGGAAGGCGTCGTATAATAAGACTATTTCAGAAAATGACAGCTGTCTGAGGAGCACGCAGGGAACAACGCTCTACGAAATTGCCCTGAATTCTGGAACCTCTTGACAATTTTCCTCCTAGCAAATGTCGGGACGATCAAAACAAAGGAGCCGAGGCTGGATTATTGGAAATTAAAGAAAAATTATAGTCAACAAAGTTGTTTCAAGCAGGAAAAGAACAGACGGGGAAAGTGGAGGAAAGATACCGACAAACTTCAGAAAAAAATATCTGATTGTTGACAGGTTTTTCCAAAGTCATGGCGGAAATGACTTTCCTTCTCTATAGGTTTGGATAAAGGACTGTTATCAGCTATACAGTGGGGAAAAACAGTATTTAGTCAGCCACCAATTGTGCAAGTTCTCCCACTTAAAAAGATGAGGTCGGCCTGTAATTGACATCATAGGTAGACCTGAACTATGAGAGACAAAATGAGAAAACAAATCCAGAAAATCACATTGTCTGATTGTTAAAGAATTTATTTGCAAATTATGGTGGAAAATAAGTATTTGGTCACCAACAAACAAGAAGATTTCTGTCTCTCACAGACCTGTAACTTCTTCTTTAAGAGGCTCCTCTGTCCTCCACTCATCACCTGTAGTAATGGCTCCTGTTTGTTATCAGCATAAAAGACACCTGTCCACAACCTCAAACAGTCACACTCCAAACTCCACTATGGTGAAGACCAAAGAGCTGTCGAAGGACACCAGAAACAACATTGTAGACCTGCACCAGGCTGGGAAGACTGAATCTGCAATAGGCAAGTAGCTTGGTGTGAAGAAATCAACTGTCGGAGCAATAATACAAGACCACTGATAATCTCCCTCTATTAGGGGCTCCACGCAAGATCTCACCCCGTGGGGTCAAAATGATCACAAGAACTGTAAGCAAAAATCCCAGAACCACACGGGGGGACCTAGTGAATGACCTGCAGAAAGCTGGGACCAACGTAACAAAGGCTACTGTCAGTAACACACTACGCCTCCAGGGACTCAGATCCTGCAGTGCCAGACGTGTCCCCCTGCTTAAGCCAGTACATATCCGAGCCCGTCTGAAGTTTGCTAGAGAGCATTTGGATGTTCCAGAAGAGTATTGGGAGAATGTCAGATGGTCAGATGAAAGCAAAGTAGAACTGTTTGGTAGAAACACAACTCGTTGTGTTTGGAGGAGAGTGAATGCAGAGTTGCATCCAAAGAACACCATACCTACTGTGAAGCATGGGGGTGGCAACATCATGCTTTGGGGCTGTTTCTCTGCAAAGAGACCAGGACGACTGATCCGTGTACATGAAAGAATGAATGGGGCCAGGTATTGTGAGATTTTGAGTGCAAACCTCCTTCCATCAGCAAGGGCATTGAAGATGAAACGTGACTGGGCCTTTCAGCATGACAATGATCCCAAGCACACCGCCAGGGCAACAAAGGAGTGGCTTCATAAGAAGCATTTCAAGGTCCTGGAGTGGCCTAGCCAGTCTCCAGATCTCAATGCCATAGAAAACCTTTGGAGGGAGTTGAAAGTCCGTGTTGCCCAGCGACAGCCCCAGAACATCACTGCTCTAGAGGAGATCTGCATGGAGGAATGGGCCAACATACCAGCAACAGTGTGTGCCAACCTTGTGAAGACAGAAAACGTCTGACCTCTGTCACTGCCAACAAAGAAAATATAACAAAGTATTGAGAGGAACTTTTGTTATTGACCAAATACTTATTTTTCACCATAATTTGCAAATAAATACTTTAACAATCAGACAATGTGATTTTCTGGATTTGTTTTCTCATTTTGTCTCTGATAGTTGAGGTCTACCTATGATGTCAATTACAGGCCGACCTCATCTTTATAAGTGGGAGAACTTGCACAATTGGTGGCTGACTAAATACTTTTTTTCCCCACTGTATTGCCCGTTGTATAAACATTAGATGAACGTGCAGTGAGTTCCTGGCTAAGAGGATGGGAGTGGTAGTGGCCCTGATGAGATGTTGTGTCACAGTGTACTCCCTCATGCTTTTGCTCCCTGGGGATCGGTGAAATGGAACAGTGGTTCAAAGACGCAGGCCAGAAGTAGAAGAATGAAAGTCTCTCTTTACAGAAGATAACTTGTGGCACATCCAGCAGAAATTTGGACAAAGAGCAGTTTCTATCCCCAGATGATGGTGGCTGGCAAAGGGACTCTTTCTTTGAATTTTGGGCTAACAGCTGTATGCAGGTATTTGTGGATATAGGTGTTCACTGTGAAATGCAGGCTTTGAGTTGGTGTGGCTTGGATGTAATCTAGGCGATGGGTGCCTGAGCCGTAGTCCCTCACCTGCAGCAGGGTCTGGATAGCTGTGGTTTGTGCTGACTATAAATGCTGGAGCTTTAAAGATATCTGTAGTCTCTCTGCAGTATTGATCCTACAGAGGAGGTGGAACAAGACCCATGCTGGGCTTCCTCACTCCATACTAGTCTCACTAGAATTCCCCCTCCTGGCAGGAAGCAGCCACTCCTAGGAGAGGAATGAGATGATTAGTCCCATTCCTAATGCCAACCAGTGCCAGCCATACCCCATCTGCTGGTGGACAGTATATACATGAACATGGCAAAACATAACATAACAAACCAAACAATTGCAGATACCCCCAGGGTCTGAGGTACTGCAAACGTTGACCGAACCTGCTTATTCTGGCAGGACCATCTAATGTGTAAGCGGGTGTCTTGACTCTCCCCTGACGGCAAAAGGGTCGGGCATACTGAATCTCAACGTGAATGATCCTATTGTTCCTAAAGTAGCACTTCCGTAAAAATCTTTATTCTTTGACCTGTTAGAAAGGTACATGATGTAAACTGTAGTGAAGGTAATCTTCTTACCAGCGACTGTATTTGAGAGTTATAACCTCCCTTCTGATCCTCAGCTGTATCATGTGACCAACACTCTGCTCTCCAACTGACACAGGACAGGAAATCAGTTACTTCTCTATTCATTCCTATGAGGCTGACGTTAAGGCTCCCATAGGAATACATAGAGAATTAGACTTCCTGTCCACACATAAGATGCTGTTATTTGGAAAGTCAAAGGGCTGGTCACATGACACAGCTGAGCATCAGAAGGGAGGTTATAACTAATAAATACAGTCATTGGTAAGAAGATTACATTCACTACAGATGACATCATTTACCTTTCTAACTGGGTTCTTTAAGGGAGATACATTTTACATAGAAGTTGAGAGTATAGTCCCGTCATCCTGTTGAAACTCCTGTTTATGTGTCTGTAGAAATGACTCTTAGAGTTGTTGGCATTGTAGCTGCAATGGGGCCCGGCTATCCTCTGGGGTAAGGTTCAGTTTGTGAGACTTTTGAGATCAAGGAGACAAGGACGGCATGTGCAGGACCCCAGACCCTGGAGGTACCTGCAAATAGTTTAGTTTGTTATGCAATGTTTTACCGTGGATCTTTTTACCCTATACACCAGCAGATGGGGTATGGCTGGCACTGGTTGGCATTAGGAATGGGACTAACCATCCTATTCTTCCCCTCTTTGTAGAAGTGGGATGGCCCTGCTTGCTGCCAGGAGGGGGCCTTAGTCTAAAGAGGAAGCACACCCATTTGCTCTTGCTCCAATGGCCTTAGGGGCCATCATTAGTGACCAGCAAACCACAGCTTCACAGACCCTGCTGCAGGTGAGGGATGACAGTTCAGACACCCATCACCTACATAACATCCAGGCCAAACCAACTCCAAACCTGCATTATACAGTGGACACCCATCTCCACAAGTGCCAGCACACAGCTGTTAGAAGTTCAAGAGTCATCAGCATATCTGAGGTGCCCTAACTTACCACTTTCCCCGCCACCATACCTCATCATCTGAGAAGAGACATTACACTATTTAATCTACTACAAGTTCTCTTTTTGAGTAAAGAGAGACTGTTATACTTTTACTTCTCACCTGATTCCTCAAACCACCTTTCCACTGTACCGATCTCCAGGGAGCAACGGCCTGAGGGAGTACACAGTGACACAATATTTCATCAGGGCCACTACCACTCCCATCCTCTGCACCGCCTCCTCAGGGCTCAGGTTATATATGCTGATAGATATTATATAAGGGGATTCTCTATGCTGATAGATATTATATAAGTGTGTTCTATATGATGATGTGTATTGTAGTGTCTTGCCCCACTGTCCAGGGTATGATGTCCTCCTTTTGGAGGTTATGAGTGGCCACCCTAGTTACGCCCCTTGTAATTGATTGAAGTGATAACGGCACATATAGGTTGTACAGTAAAAATATTCAGGCTGTTACCAGAATATTTTATATCATTCTCCCTGTTATAATATCCGGCGCTACCACTTTAATGACATTCTCGCATTGCCTCCGATCAGGAGATGACCACACGTCAGCTGCCTAAAATATCTGCTGTCACATTGACGTCCCCTTTACCCTAGTGGTATCCGTGTGCCAAGTGGGCGAAAGGTGGTGACCAGCAGTGATCTGTAAGAGAAGGAAACGAACATGAAATACAAAAACGTATGACAGAAATCGCCATAAATCCTCACCACGGCATTATTAAAGGGATGATGTGTATGACTCGGGTTCAGAGTCTTCAAAGGGCAACGCCTCTCTTAAAGGGGTTGTTCAGGATTAGAAAAACATGGACGCTTTTTTCCAAACGTGCCTGGCATTGCAGCTCTGCTAATTTGGAGTCATTGGGGAAGAGCTGCAATACGGCGCAAAACCTGTGGACATGGGTGGTGCTGTTTTTAGAAGAAATCAGCCATGTTTTTGTAATACTGGACAACCCTCTAGGCCTCTTGTCATGGGTATGGGGTCTCCACGGACAGCACACATACCCACGTGTGAATCATCAGTGGAGATATCAGTGACACCACAGAAGCACGTCCTATTTACGGATTGGTCGCACACATTATAGTCTATGGGCCTGTAAATACCAAGGACACAACACGGTTGGCATCAACCTAGAGGTGTCTGTGGAATATGACACACGGAGGACAGAAACGGACACACAGACTTTCACGGATAAACCACTGACCATCTTGTTACAGATGTCATCACGGACATGTCTCTAAAAGAGGCGCCAAAGAGGACGCACTTGCTCTCCTGACATATCTGTACATGAGCCTTTGTACATGAGAGCAACCAATCAGAACGCTGCTTTTATTTTTTCAACTTCCATGATCCAATGCAAGTTTGAATCTAATTGGCTGCTATGAGAAAACGATTCAATGCCCATAACTTTATGGCCAGGTTTTGGGCCTACACAATAACAAGCAATCAGAACGCTGCTTTTATTTTTAACCGGTCCTGATCCAATGCAAGCTTGAATCTGATTGGTTGCTAAGGGCAACCGAGTAAATGTTCATAACTTTATAGACAACAGTTGATTTTTCAAGTCTCTCATGTAACAGGTGGCCTACACGAGAGCAACCAATCAGAACACTGCTTTTATTTTCTAATCGGCCCTTATAAAATGCAAGCTAGAATCTGATTGGCTGCTATGAGCAACCGCATTACTTTTAACAACTTTATGGACAAGACTTGTTTTTTAAATGACGTGACAGGGGGCCTAACTTCACGCTGTAGGACGCGACTTGCGATGTTCATTCCAGTTATTATACAGACACATAAACATACACGTATGCGATGCCACCTTCAACATGGCCGTTTCTATCTGCCTCCGACACCAACGCCCCTCCTCCCATTGGCTGCCTGAGGCGTGACGTCAGTAGTGGAAGCCGGAAGGGTCTTTGCGCAAGTTTACAGCTGCTGGGATCATCCCCGGCGCTCACCCTTGTATCATGCGATTGGCGCACTTCCTGAAGCCTCAGAGGCTGCAGCGGGTGGCAGTTCTTGCCAGCTGTCTGATCCCAGGAGGGCGAGGAAGACTGCCGTGCCAGCACATACCCTCAGATGCCATATTTCTCCCCTGCAAGCAGCTCAGCTCAATGCCAGGAGCCATGGAAGACGTCCTGAGCAAGTCTGTGCCCCCTCTGCCACCTTATGAGACCAAAGAGAAAAGCCCCCCGCCCCCTGAGCTGCAGAGCTTGCACTTCATGCATTACTACAGGTCCCTGGAGAAGGGGCAGAGGGTGGCACTGCTGGGGCAGCTGGCTGCAGACTATGGGGTGGATCATGGGCAGGTGGCAGAGCTCAGCAGTAAGTTGGTGCAGGCCCAGCAGAAGAGGGACCTGGGCACTGTCATGCAGGTGGAGGACAGGCTCAGGTACTACCTCACCCCCCAGTACAAGGTGCTCTTCAGCCATCTCAGCAGGATGGAAGGAGGCATGAAGTTTCTGGTGGACCTCAGGTCTGACATTGTGGAGGGAGTGACATCCAAGGTGGCAGACGCTCCGCATCTTAGGGTAAGAGCTCTTTTTTTCTGTCATATGGTGTGATGGCTTCAGCTATGCGTTTACGGACGGTGGTGTTGGCCTCTGATGACGTCACATCTTGCCGCAGCTGCGTCGTCTGGTGCCCGTGAGATGTGGCGACGATATGGCTGCAATCCAGAGATCAGTGGATCGCTCGGTGACAACACAAGGTGACACGGGATGATGGAGATCGATGTTGTCACCGGGCGCAGGCACATGACAGAAGAAGCCGAAGCATTTATCTAAACCTGGTGCAAAGGAAAAGTGGACTTGTTGCCCATAGCAACCGATGAAGTTGCAGGAAGTTGCATGTTGCATGAAGATTTTCAGAAAATCTGAATTTAAAGGGATTGTCTTGCTTCAGCAAATAGCATTTCTTAATGTTGTCAACAGCTACCAATCAAATTCAAGTTCTTAAAGGGGTCCTCTCACTTCAGTAAGTTGCATTTATCATGTAGAGAAAATTACTACAAGGCACTTACTAATGTATTGTGATTCTCCATATTGCCTCCCTCGCTGGTTGGTTTCATTTTTCCATCACATTATACACTACATCACTGTGTGCGCCGCCCCCGTCCCGCGACCTCCCTGTGCGCGCCACCCCCGTCCCGCGACCTCCCGGTGCGCGCCACCCCCGTCCCGCGACCTCCCGGTGCGCGCCACCCCCGTCCCGCGACCTCCCGGTGCGCGCCGCCCCCGTCCCGCGACCTCCCGGTGCGCGCCTGCCCCCGTCCCGCGACCTCCCGGTGCGCGCCTGCCCCGTCCCGCGGCCTCCCTGTGCGCGCCTGCCCCCGTCCCGCGGCCTCCCTGTGCGCGCCTGCCCCCGTCCCGCGGCCTCCCTGTGCGCGCCTGCCCCCGTCCCGCGGCCTCCCTGTGGCGCGCCTGCCCCCGTCCCGCGGCCTCCCTGTGCGCGCCCTGCCCCGTCCCGCGGCCTCCCTGTGCGCGGCCTGCCCCGTCCCGCGGCCTCCCTGTGCGCGCCTGCCCCCGTCCCGCGGCCTCCCTGTGCGCGCCTGCCCCCTCCCGCGGCCTCCCTGTGCGCGCCTGCCCCCCTCCGCGGCCTCCCTGTGCGCGCCTGCCCCCCTCCCGCGGCCTCCCTGTGCGCGCCTGCCCCCTCCCGCGGCCGCCCTGTGCGCGCCTGCCCCCCTCCCGCGGCCGCCCTGTGCGCGCCTGCCCCCTCCCGCGGCCGCCCTGTGCCCCCCTCCCGCGGCCGCCCTGTGCCCCCCTCCCGCGGCCGCCCTGTGCGCGCCTGCCCGCGGCCGCCCTGTGCGCCCCGTCCCGCGGCCGCCCTGTGCGCGCCTGCCCCCGTCCCGCGACTTCCCTGTGGTTGTCAGGAGGTTGTCAGCCTCGTGCGCATCTGTCGTGATTTCTAATCCGCCGCACGTTCCTCTCGTTCCATATTTCATGAGCGTTTTAAACAGTTTTGCAGCAGTAAATGGACCATTAAAGGGCATTTTAACCTGTTGGTCACAGTATGGCGCTCCTCTAATGCCAACCTTAGCGTGAGCTGCACTTTATATCACAGTGGGCCGCTTCTAAATAGGCATTTCAGCTTAATAATTGCAGAGACCCCTCACAAACATTCCCCTGAAATTAACATGCTGCCTTCACGAGCACGGAAAGTTCTGTAAGGAGGCGAGAAAGAAAAGAGTCGTAAAAATTAGGATTGTTCCGCGTTTCCAGGGGTTAATATGCATCGAAATGTATTGACACTTCCCAGAACTTTGTGTTTCTCTTCGTCCCTGCTTGCTGTCAGTGAATGAAATCGGATTTGCCAGCGGATCTGCACGGATATGAGGAAGATTTAGGCAGTCTGTCCGAATTCCTCTGAGGCTTTGTTACATTTGTATCCAGTCTAGACAATCCTCTGAGCTGCACAGGACTTCAGACTGATACATTGTAACGACTTTATCAGGACAGAAGAAAGGTCTGTGCTGCAGAGGATTGGACTCTGGAGCGCTTGGCGGTTTCCGTCAGTCCTGTAGACTTTGCACAGAGCGTGCATGCTTGACCTAGGGTTAGGTGATATCAAATATATCCCCATGATAACGATATTTCGCAATAATGATATATATCGTGATAAATGCCCATTTAGAATACAAAAATACTCAAAACATGTACTCGTGTTTCCTTGTTGCCCCCCATACATTAGTATCTTAGTTGCCCCCATACATTAGTATCTCTTAGTTGCCCCGATATAGTAATGTCTCTTAGTTGCCTCCCATAGAGTAATATCTTAGTTGCCCCCTATACAGTAGTATCTCTTAGTTGCCCCCTATACAGTAGTATCTCTTAGTTGCCCCCTATACAGTAGTATCTTAGTTGCCCCCTATACAGTAGTATCTTAGTTGCCCCCTATACAGTAGTATCTTAGTTGCCCCCTATACAGTAGTATCTCTTAGTTGCCCCCTATACAGTAGTATCTCTTAGTTGCCCCCCAGTCATATCTCTTAGTTGCCCCATACAGTCATATCTCTTAGTTGCCCCCCCATACAGTCATATCTCTTAGTTGCCCCCCCATACAGTCATATCTCTTAGTTGCCCCCCATACAGTCATATCTCTTAGTTGCCCCCCCATACAGTCATATCTCTTAGTTGCCCCCCATACAGTCAGTATCTTAGTTGCCCCCCATACAGTAGTATCTTGGTTGCCCCCCATACAGTAGTATCTTGGGTTGCCCCCCTACAGTAGTATCTCTTGGTTGCCCCCCTACAGTAGTATCTCTTAGTTGCCCCCCTACAGTAGTATCTCTTAGTTGCCCCCCTACAGTAGTATCTCTTAGTTGCCCCCCTACAGTAGTATCTCTTAGTTGCCCCCCTACAGTAGTATCTCTTAGTTGCCCCCCTACAGTAGTATCTCTTAGTTGCCCGCCATACAGTAGTATCTCTTAGTTGCCCGCCATACAGTAGTATCTCTTAGTTGCCCGCCATACAGTAGTATCTCTTAGTTGCCGCCCTACAGTAGTATCTCTTAGTTGCCCCCCTACAGTAGTATCTCTAGTTGCCCCCCTACAGAGTATCTCTTAGTTGCCCCCTAACAGTTTTAGTTCCCTACAGTAGTATCTCTTAGTTGCCCCCATACAGTAGTATCTCTTAGTTGCCCCCCATACAGTAGTATCTCTTAGTTGCCCCCCTACAGTAGTATCTCTTAGTTGCCCCCCTACAGTAGTATCTCTTAGTTGCCCCCATACAGTAGTATCTCTTAGTTGCCCCCCATACAGTAGTATCTCTTAGTTGCCCCCCATACAGTAGTATCTCTTAGTTGCCCCCCCTACAGTAGTATCTCTTAGTTGCCCCCCATACAGTAGTATCTCTTAGTTGCCCCCCATACAGTAGTATCTCTTAGTTGCCCCCCTACAGTAGTATCTCTTAGTTGCCCCCCTACAGTAGTATCTCTTAGTTGCCCCCCATACAGTAGTATCTCTTAGTTGCCCCCCATACAGTAGTATCTCTTAGTTGCCCCCCATACAGTAGTATCTCTTAGTTGCCCCCCATACAGTAGTATCTCTTAGTTGCCCCCCCTACAGTAGTATCTCTTAGTTGCCCCCCTACAGTAGTATCTCTTAGTTGCCTCACCAACAACAGGGTCACCGTTCCCCTCTTAATTTTAAACGACTTGATTTTTTTTTTTTAAATAATCTTTCAGTTAGTTTGCAGACAGAATGAAGAACATTGCAAAACTTTTTTTCTCGTCCTCTAATTTTTAAAATAATGTTTCTTCAAAGTCCATCTTCCAGAAAACGTGGGGCACAGTGAAGACGAGGAAGACCGGACGGTCGCAGTTACATTGTTACCGGCAATTAATTTGATGGCAATTAGCAGAATTCCCTGATATGTTTCCGAGAGAGCGGGGGGGGGTGAAGCTGTGCCCCCAGCTATTTCCTTCTCCGTGTCTGCACTTCCATGACTTATCTTGAATGTTCTTTAAGGTTTTTTTTTTTTAATTTTTTTTTTAGTCTTTTTCTTTTGCTCATTCTCCAGGTTTTCTTTCTTGCTGTTGGTTAAAATGGTTATTTGCTTTATAAAATAAATAAAAAAGGGATTCAAATGCTGCTCCCCTTTATAGTCATCCAGCGTAGATGCGCCGGTGGTGGGTGACCTTGTGACCCACACGTGACCACTATGCAGCCAATTGGTGTGCGATCCGGTCACTTGCCGTACTACAGGCATCACCGGCGCTCAACACTGGGAGCCACCGCTGTGCCCAGCATGCATGTGTCCAAGGTGGGATTCGGCTGAAAAATATGGCCGGCTTAATGCTGCCGATTACTGCCGACCTCCTCATGTGTTTGGGGACCTCCCCCAGGCGGAAGATGCCTTGAGAGACAAGGATGGGGCAGTAGAATTTTAACATGCCTTATCCTTTTGTTCTTAGGCAAACAAACAGTCACCAGAAGGGTCCAGCAGCAGCAGCTCACTTCTCTCTTCCTGTTCAGAACACATGCATGCTTGGCTGTCATTTGAGCATGTGTATGGAGTTGGAGGGGGGTCGACCACCAGCTAGCTAAGATATTGGCAGCGTTCTGCTCCTCAGGACCTGTCCCATGTGCACTTGGCAGCTGAAGGCGTCTGTGTTGGTCCCATGTTCATACGTGCCCGCATTGCTGAGAAAAAAAGGATGTATTAATATATGCAAATGAGCCTCTAGGAGCAACGGGGGCGTTACCATTACACCTAGAGGCTCTGGTCTCTCTTAGGCACTTTGACCAGGCCATGTATGATGATGTTTACACTGCCTAGCCCTGTCAGTCAGCGCAGAGGTCACGGCAGTTGCAGAGAGAGCTGAGCCTCTAGGTGTAATGGTAACGCCCCCGTTGCTCCTAGAGGCTCATTTGCATATATTAAAACATAATTTTTCTCAGCAATGCAGGCACATATGAACATGGGACCAACACAGATGCCTTCAGCTGCCAAGTGCACATGGAACAGGTCAGCCAGTGTCATAGGGACAAAACTGCTGACAGATGCCCTTTAAAGAAGAACTCCCGCAAAAATTTTTTATTCTTTGACCCGTTAAAAAGGTGCATGATATAATCTGTAGTGAATGCAATCTTCTCATCAGAGACTGTATCTATGAGTTATCCCCTCTCTTCTAATTGTAGCTGTGTCATGTGACCAACTCCCTGACCTCCAACTGACCCAGGACAGGAAGCCAGTTACTGCTCTATTCATTCCTATGAGACTGAGAGTGAGGCTCCCATAGGAATACATAGAGAATTAGACTTCCTGTCCACACATAAGATGCTGTGTTATCTGGTGAGTCTGATTGCTGGTCACATGACACAGATGAGAAAGATCAGGGAGATATAACTCACAAATACAGACACTGGTAAGAAAATGACATTCACTACAGATTACATCATGTACATTTCTAGCAGGACATGGAATAATTTTTTTTTTTGCGGGAGTTCTTCTTTAAATTCCCCCCCCCCTCCGCAGCCTTTATTACAAATACTATAAATACGGTAAAAGCTGAGTGCGGCCTTTTGACCTTCCCTTCAACTAGTTTCTTCAGCCTGCAAATGCCGTGCACCAAAAATAGCAGTAAAGTGCGGTAAAGTGGGAGCAGGTTCTACCCCCCTCCCCTCAAAAAAGCTTCGTCCAGAACAACATATTCTCGACAACCTGCGGAATCTTTTTTCTCTCGCCCCCCGGGTTGTTTAATGGAGAACGTTCCGGCGTCTCATGTTTACTGCCGGCTAAATATGCCGTGTCTGAGGTCAACGTGGTGCACGTAATGCTAATGGGAAACACGAATGCATTTAACGCCGCCGTGCTGTATCTGTGGGCGACTGCAGTCGGCATACGGGTAGTGTTTTTTTTTTTGTATTTTTTTCTATTTACGCCGCTAATCTCCCTCCCGTATTGTTCCCTGTCCATTTGCTTTCGGAAAATGGCTTTTTTCCGTTCCCTTATCTCCTTTCAGGACGCAGCCTCTTGATTTGAAAGCACCCCGAGGTACAGACAATTAAATCTTTTCAGATTTAATTGAGGCTGGGCGTATATGAAATGGAAAGTTTTTTGTTTTTTTTTTAATTTTTTTTCTCGATGGCGAGATCTAAACTTCCTAAGGGGCTGATAAACGGGCGGGGGGAGGGGGAAAGTGCATCATTTTAGGGTATGCGAATGAAAAATCAATTTTGTGGACGGTTCTTTCAATGAAACGTATTGGCGGAAGTTACACTCGTTGCCTCATTAATATTCATGAGGTCTAATTAGCATGCATTGGATTTATAACAGGGGTGATCCTTCTGTACTTCGGAGGTGAACAGGACCCGTCCCCTCTCCTGTCTTGTCCATTTTAGTAACTACTTGCATTCCCCATGCAGCATCTATTCTTATGACATTCCTCTATTATTCCTGCTAGAAGTTATAAATGAATCGCTAACAGTTTGCAATGAAGGTCCAGATGGGTGTTACCAGTTGGGGGTGTGTCCCTAAACAGCATGACATTACCCAATCAGTGCTGTCAGTGTGAGACCGGGCAGTGCACACCCCTAACTGGTAACCCCCATCTGGACCTTTGTTGCAAACTGTTAGCGATTCATTCATAACTTCTAGCAGGAATAATAGAGGAATGGCGCAGCACAGAGTAATAAGAATAGAAACTCCAATGTCAATCGTACAAAGGAACTCAGGACCCCCCTTCTCATTATCCCAGGGATCCTACATTTATCAGCTGGCTCGTGGATAGGGGTTTTGTAGGATTATTCCACAGGATAGGGGATAACTATGGGATCAGGGAGGAGGACCTGCTCCGATCATGAGAACGGGGGACCTGTACCCCCTGAAGCCCCCCCTTAAATGAACGGACCCGCTGGTTGAGCATGTGTGTGGCGGCTCCATTCATTTCTATGGGAATTGTGGTCATAGGTGAGCGCTGTACTCGCCGATCTCTAGAATTCCCATAGAAATGAATGGAGCGGCTGCTCCGTTTATTTCAGGGGGGCTGTAGGGGGTACGGGCCCCCTGCTCTCATGGTTGGTGGGGGTCCCAGAGGTAGAACAATGATGGCTAACCTCTGGCACTCTGGTGAAACTATGACTTCCAGCATGCTCCATTGATTTCTATGGAGTTCTGAGAACAGCCAATCAAGTGTACATCTTGGGAGTCGTAGTTTTACCACAGCTGGAGTTCCGGAGGTTAACCCTCACAGGCCTATCCTGTGTATAGGAGATAATTTCCAAAAACGGAATACCCCTTTAAATATTAATGGCCTATCCCTCAGGATGGGTAATCCACATCTGATCGGCGGGCCATGTGACCGACGGACGTGACATCACTGGCTGTGGCATCTTAAAAAAAGCTGATCGCTTGGAGTCATCCGTTTAAATTCCAGGAAAACCCTTTTGGCAGGATCAACCCTATTAGACCAGTCATACTGTCTGGTAGGATCGATCCTGCTGATTAAAATAGGACGTGTATGGTGAAAATAAAAATAAAAAGTTTTATTCTATATGCAAATTAGGGCTTGCATCAAGGGGAGGGCCCTCGCCCCTCAGTGCACCTCAGATGTCTTCCCAGGAGCTTAGGTGCACCAAAGGTGTTTTCAAGTGTTACCTTCTGGGACTTTAAATGCACTTAAGTTGCGCTTATTGCACTTTATGGACTTCTCCTTAGAGATGTTACGGAAGGCGTTGCTATTTGTCATATGTCTTGCAAGAAGGTGAAATGAGCGGAATTTCTGCGGTTTTCTTGCGTCTTTACATGGCCATGTGTATAACGATGACTTTTTTTATTTTTTAGTTTATGTTTTTACTTTTCCTTGCAGACAGGTAAAGAGCTGAAATTTATGTCTTCAGGCTGCGAAAATTTCCAGCTGATTTTGATAATTGAAGAAAAGTGTTGAGATTTGCAGTGGAAACGGCGAAGGGCGGGCGCTGACCGTAGATTGTCAGAAGTCAAAAATGGAAGTTTGTCATTTTTGACAGTAAATGTAACAAAGCGCACTTCTGTATTTCATAGTCCTTCCTTAGGGCTCTGGCCAATGACTGTCGTTGTTTTGCGGATTCGCAAAACACGGATACTGGCTGTGGGCATTTTGCGGAACGGAGTGGCCGATCCATAATATGGACACTGAGTGCACACAGTCATTTCAGTTTTTTTTTTTTTTTGGTGGCCCCATTGAAGGTATATGGGCCGCATATGTACGTCTGCATGAGCCCTTAGCTGTATCTGACTCTTGCCGAGGTGATTTATTTTTTCTTTCCGGATTGAGCACCTGCAAAACTATGAGAACTTGTAATAAATTGGAAAATTCTTTTTGCTTGTTTTCCTCCAGGAGATGAATGGCATCCTGAAGAGCATGCTGTCTGAGTGGTTCTCCATAGGCTTCCTTAACCTGGAGAGAATAACCTGGCAGTCGCCCTGTGAGGTCCTGCAGAAGATTAGCGAGTAAGTGCACTTACTTAAAGGGGTTATTCTATGAATAATGTAAAAAAAAAAAACAGCTATCATATAGAACATGACAATATCTTTCTAACAAAGCTAGAACCAGCCCTGTACATTCATTGCTCTGCTAGATTTATATCAAGCTGACAGCTCAAGGGGAGTGTCTTTTCTGTTGCAGCTAAGGGGGCGTGCCTCATCCCTCCCTATCACAGCTCAGCAGGTGTGTCTCAGCTCTCCCTATCACAGCTCAGGAGGCGTGTCTCATCCCTCCCTATCACAGCTCAGCAGGTGTGTCTCAGCTTTCCCTATCACAGCTCAGGGGGCGTGTCTCAGCGCTCCCTATCACAGCTCAGGGGGCGTGTCTCAGCGCTCCCTATCACAGCTCAGGGGGCGTGTCTCAGCGCTCCCTATCACAGCTCAGGGGGCGTGTCTCAGCGCTCCCTATCACAGCTCAGGGGGCGTGTCTCAGCGCTCCCTATCACAGCTCAGGGGGCGTGTCTCAGCGCTCCCTATCACAGCTCAGGTGGCGTGTCTCAGCGCTCCCTATCACAGCTCAGGGGGCGTGTCTCAGCGCTCCCTATCACAGCTCAGGGGGCGTGTCCATGCTCTTCCTATCACAGCTCAGGAGGCGTGTCCATGCTCTCCCTATCACAGCTCAGGAGGCGTGTCCATGCTCTCCCTATCACAGCTCAGGAGGCGTGTCCATGCTCTCCCTATCACAGCTCAGGAGGCGTGTCCATGCTCTCCCTATCACAGCTCAGGAGGCGTGCCCATGCTCTCCCTATCACAGCTCAGGAGGCGTGTCCCTGCTCTCCCTATCACAGCTCAGGAGGCGTGTCCCTGCTCTCCCTATCACAGCTCAGGAGGCGTGTCCCTGCTCTCCCTATCACAGCTCAGGAGGCGTGTCCCTGCTCTCCCTATCACAGCTCAGGAGGCGTGTCCCTGCTCTCCCTATCACAGCTCAGGAGGCGTGTCCCTGCTCTCCCTATCACAGCTCAGGAGGCGTGTCCCTGCTCTCCCTATCACAGCTCAGGAGGCGTGTCCCTGCTCTCCCTATCACAGCTCAGGAGGCGTGTCCCTGCTCTCCCTATCACAGCTCAGGAGGCGTGTCCCTGCTCTCCCTATCACAGCTCAGGAGGCGTGTCCCTGCTCTCCCTATCACAGCTCAGGAGGCGTGTCCCTGCTCTCCCTATCACAGCTCAGGAGGCGTGTCCCTGCTCTCCCTATCACAGCTCAGGAGGCGTGTCCCTGCTCTCCCTATCACAGCTCAGGAGGCGTGTCCCTGCTCTCCCTTCACAGCTCAGGAGGCGTGTCCCTGCCTCTCCCTATCACAGCTCAGGAGGCGTGTCCCTGCTCTCCCTTCCCCGGGGCCCCCCCTATCACAGCTCAGGAGGCGTGTCCTGCTCTCCCTATCACAGCTCAGGAGGCGTGTCCCTGCTCTCCCTATCACAGCTCAGGAGGCGTGTTCCCTGCTCTCCTATCACAGCTCAGGAGGCGTGTCCCTGCTCTCCCTATCACAGCTCAGGAGGCGTGTCCCTGCTCTCCCTATCACAGCTCAGGAGGCGTGTCCCCTGCTCTCCCTATCACAGCTCAGGAGGCGTGTCCCTGCTCTCCCTATCACAGCTCAGGAGGCGTGTCCCTGCTCTCCCTATCACAGCTCAGGAGGCGTGTCCCTGCTCTCCCTATCACAGCTCAGGAGGCGGTGTCCCTGCTCTCCCTATCACAGCTCAGGAGGCGTGTCCCTGCTCTCCCTATCACAGCTCGAGGCGTGTCTGCTCTCCCTATCACAGCTCAGGAGGCGTGTCCCTGCTCTCCCTATCACAGCTCAGGAGGCGTGTCCCTGCTCTCCCTATCACAGCTCAGGAGGCGTGTCCCTGCTCTCCCTATCACAGCTCAGGAGGCGTGTCCTGCTCTCCCTATCACAGCTCAGGAGGCGTGTCCTGCTCTCCCTATCACAGCTCAGGAGGCGTGTCCCTGCTCTCCCTATCACAGCTCAGGAGGCGTGTCCCTGCTCTCCCTATCACAGCTCAGGAGGCGTGTCCCTGCTCTCCCTATCACAGCTCAGGAGGCGTGTCCCTGCTCTCCCTATCACAGCTCAGGGGCGTGTCCCTGCTCTCCCTATCACAGCTCAGGGAGGCGTGTCCCTGCTCTCCCTATCACAGCTCAGGAGGCGTTGTCCCCTGCTCTCCCTATCACAGCTCAGGAGGCGTGTCCCTGCTCTCCCTATCCACAGCTCAGGAGGCGTGTCCCTGCTCTCCCTATCACAGCTCAGGAGGCGTGTCCCTGCTCTCCCTATCACAGCTCAGGAGGCGTGTCCCTGCTCTCCCTATCACAGCTCAGGAGGCGTGTCCCTGCGCCCTCTATCACAGCTCAGGAGGCGTGTCCCTGCGCCCTCTATCACAGCTCAGGAGGCGTGTCCATGCTCCCTCTATCACAGCTCAGGAGGCGTGTCTCAGCTCTCCCTATCACAGCTGAGGAGGCAGATGAAGGATGAAACTGAGCATGTGCAGCCATCTCAGTGAGCAGGTCAAAGAAATAAGAAATTAAATGGCACTATGCAGATACGTTTAATACAATAACTCAGCGGCTATACAAAATTTTTAATGATATGCAATTACAAAAGTATTCAGATCCAGGTGCTGGTTTGAAAACTGTAGAATATTTTTCGTGGGACAACCCCTTTAAGTTTTTCTTCAGGGAACCCTTTTCAGCATAACCTCTCAGCCGCTCCAGGTGAAACGTAGAAGTATACGATGGCCATTTGGATGAAAGACCGTCCTTGGCATTCAATGACGGCCAGACGGGGCTTTCTGTTCTGGCTCATGACGGGGGGTGGAGGGTTCCAAGCAGGGACCACCATCTATGATGTCCACATGTCCTACTAGGTCATATGGATGGGGGGTTAATAACAGAACAAGGAGTCATCTCTTCAGGCAAGCACCAAACAGTCTATAATCGGAGAGTCCCCGTTGACATAGGCCTTCTCCTGTCAAGATGTCCTCTGTTTTGGGAAACTTGGGTGGCAACCAGTATATCCAAGATCCATAGCAAATCTAAATGGTGTAGTAGATGCCAGTCAGGATTCTCCGAAAGCTCATGTGGTAGATGTGATGGAGGACATATTGGTTGCCACCAAACTTTTCCTGAGCCAGATAGATCTATGAAAATTGATTAGAACTTCCTAATGGGGTAAAGTCCTGTGTAGGAGTCTTCCACCAGTAGTGAGGGAAGTTCTGACTGGTTGGATGAGGCCCTTTATCTGGTGGCCATGGTGTCCCCTGCCTGTGGTATTGCAGCTCAGACCCATTTACTTCAGTGAGGTGCAGTACCGGACACGACCTATGGACAGGGGTGGCGCTGGTTTTCGGAAGAACGCTGCCATGTTTTAAGCGATGATCTTGCTGTGAAGATGGTTGGCCTCTTAAGACCCTGCCTTGGTTTAGAATTTGTCGAGAGGTTTGTGGGATTAATTTATTAAAGGGGAAGGCATGTGTGTTGGTTAGTGGTGGATTAATGGCTGTCTGTGCAGGTACGAGGCCGTGCATCCTGTCAGGAACTGGACAGACATGAAGCGCAGAGTCGGCCCGTACAGGAGATGCTTCACCTTCACCCATAACGCCATGCCCGGGGAGCCCCTTATCGTCTTACATGTGGCACTGATGCAGAGCATTTTGGGTAATATTCAGGTGAGCTTTTGTCCTGCCCTTGTTCTGTATGACCAGGTGGGCGCCTCTGTGATGGGCATCTACAAGATGCTGTGCTCGCGCTTTGCTATATAGAAAGCACAGCGCCACGCATTGTATAGTGGCAGTGCTTGGTATTGCACTTGAATGGAACTGAACTGCCAAAAAGCCATGTGACCGATGGACGTGATGTCACAGGCAGAAGCGCCTAGAGTATGACCCCCACCGATAAGATACTCATGACCTATCATGATGACAGGTCATCAGCGTTTTACTCACGGAAAACCCTGGGTTACTCGAGACTAAAAAATGTCCCCCATATGCCTGGCCACTCACACTAATGGCTCCCTGTGCTGCTCCTGGTCCCCGCACGGCCGCCGCTGCCGCTTCTTCTCCCCGTGCGTGGATGAAAACGTCTAGTGTCGGGGGGAGCAGCCGATGGCAGGCGGGGATGGGGATGAGCCTCCTTAGCGTCTCCGGCAATGTTAGGGAGGCTCGTCCCCGTCTGCCATTGGCAGAGGATAGGTCATCAGTATTAAAGTCTCTGGAAACCCTTTTAAATGTTTTGTTTCCCCTTTGCAACGTTTGCACAAGTCCTTCATATAGCTGGCTGTCCTGCTGCCTGAGGACACACTGCTTCTGTTTATGATATCTCTGCTCTCCCCCCTCCCTTCTCTCAGTGTAAAAGATAGTGGCAGGGAGGGGGAGGAGTTTATACATGACAGATCAGAGTGTTGAGAGAGGGGAGGGGATAGAAGGAGGGCAGATCACCCAGGTTGTAGATGGGGAGGAAAGCACAGGGGAGGGTAGGTGACTCATATAGGCTACAGAGAGGAGGGAACTCGGGGCAGACTCAAGGGGTAATAGAGAGAGAAATCACTGACTCCTTAGCACAAGGGAGAAAAGCTCTCACATGAGTTGTAGAAAGAGACCAGGAACGAAGCTGTGCTGATATACCGGAGCTAGTGAAGACAGCAGCATCCAGGGCACACACATATAGCATGCAGTACTGGGAGGGACGCACCCAGGTCCAAGCCTGAGTCTAGGAGCAGGTTGTAAACGGAATATCAGGAGTCTGATAATGAATGTAGGAAACAAATTCTCCTTGTGCTCATAGCCCATAAGCTTTGTATGACATAACCCCCTAACTGTTTTGCCCGAGTCCAGCTCAGGCAGTGTGAAAAGTAGCTAACTGGAGGGGGGAGGGCTTCTTTAGATGGTGATATCTCCTCAATCGTCTACAATTGGTCTTGTCTGAAAGCTGACAGTCCAGGCTTTAATACAAGACCAAAATGACAGCAACAGTCCAAGCAACAGAGGAGAAATCACTGTTAGAAATCAAGTCGGGAATAATCGCGAGTGAAACCTGTTTTTACTTTCACTTTCAGCTGCATTTACAGCATCCCGATTTCAATCAGTGATATCTTTCTCTGTCCTAAACATTTGGGTATTGTCTGAAAGCTTGGAATGTCTGCTTTCAAACAAGACCAGTTGCATTGCTTTCTAGCTGCTACCATTCAGGAGGTAGCCGCATCTAATGCAGCCCTCCCCCCTCCAGTTAGCTACTTTTCCCACTGTCGGAGCTCCACTCTGGCAAAACAGTTAGGGGGTTAAACAACATGGCTGACTTTTTCCAGGGAGATATAAGTGGACAGTAAAGCTTCTTAGCAATGCGGGACCAAATACTCCCCTTTATTGTGTTGAGTCGGCCTTAGCGGTCAAACAAGCGCCTATGGGAAGTTGTGAGAACATATGAGTGTGCCTGCTGGGAGTTGTAGTTTTGGAGTTGCTGTAGCTTGCCGCCCCCTGCTGCTCATTATAAATAGATGCGTTCACTAGATTTATTTCTGGCAAGGATTTTCTGTCAGAAATTGATGCGGTAACAAAGGGGTTTAATTGCCTAAAATAAAGCGGCGGCGCCTTCAGCAATTACGCCAGCAGGGAGTCCCCGCGCCGAGCAAACGCCACTCAAGTCCCTGATTTAATAAGAAGCCTTTGAAAATAACGAAAGGGAAGTGCGGCTAATTCGCCAAGTCGTTGACTTCACCCCTGGAAGCTGGAGCGAGTCAGGTGTGAGCCGACTGCCCGGTGCCCGCTGCGATGACACCGCCCAGGGAAATTACCGCCGAGCGAAAGTGTTTTATTATAATCGAGGTCACGACCCTCCGCGGAGAGATCAGAAGGGAGAAAACTTCACCGTGGTCCTGCCACGTCTGTAATTGCCGGAAAAAAATAGTAATCGCAGCAGTAAACGCCATTGCCCCCGGGGCGAGGAGGAAACCATTAAATGTGCATATGCCTGGGCAATTAGTGAGTGGGGAGAAATTGCCCAAATAATGAAGCGTTTTGGGGTTGTCAGGGTACAGGAGTTGTCGTGACTAATGGATAACGAGCTCATTTGCATCACACAGGGATATCTGACATACAGGACTTGATTAAAGGGCCGTTCTAGTGGCTGCCGTAAGGAGCTTGAACGATACAGTAAACCTCCCTGCGTTACATAAAAAAGAGAAATTCTGAAAATAGCATTGCGGGCTAGCTTTTTATCAAAACTAATAATCACTCCCAGCATCCTCAGCAGAGAGCACACATTTTATCTTCTCTCTTCTGGGCGGAGCTTTGTCCCGTGCTCTTTATCGCCACCTACTGACTGATGATGCTCATTCTTTTATTCTAGGTAGATTGTAATGTAAATTGTCTGTATTTTTTTTTTTTTCCCCTCTGCTGCATAGGCGATCGTGAAAGAGATCCCTCCGTCCGAGGTCGAAGATGGAAACAAGATCAAGTCGGCCATCTTCTACTCCATTAGCTCCACGCAGCAAGGTCTTCAGGGCGTGGAGCTGGGCAATTACCTCATCAAGAGAGTAGTGAAGGAATTGCAGGTTGGTAAAGTCTATAGGGCGCGTTAACCACCTTAACTGTTTTGCCCGAGTCCAGCTCGGGCAGTGTGAAAAGTAGCTAACTGGAGGGAGGAGGGCTGCTTCAGATGGTGAGATCTCCTCAGTGGTAACATGCAACTGGTCTTGTATGAAAGCTGACAGTCCAGGCTTTCATACAAGACCAAAATGACAGCTAAAGTCCAAGCAGCAGTGGAGAAATCACTGTTAGAAATTAAGTCGGGAATAATCGCAAGTAAAACCTGTTTTTAGTTTCGCTTTCAGCTGCATTCACAGCATCCCGATTTCTATCAGAGATTTCTTTCTCTGTCCTAAACGTATTGCTGTCATTCTGGTATTGTCTGAAAGCTTGGAATGTCTGCTTTCAAACAAGATCAGTTGCATCTTTCTAGCTGCTACCATTCAGGAGGTAGCAGCATCTAAAGCAGCCCTCCCCCCTCCAGGTAGCTACTTTTCCCACTGCTGGAGCTCCCCTCTGGCAAAACAGTTAGGGGGTTTAAAGGGGTTTTACCATCACGTACAATGGGGGCATATCATATCTGCGGGTCCCCAGAGGTGGGACCCGCACCTACAACGAGAACTGAGTGGGGAAATGAATGGAGGGTGCACTGCGCGTGCGCGACCGCCCTCCATTCATTTCAATGGGGCCGATGAAAATAGCCGAGCGCTGGTTTGGCTATTTCCGTCTGCCCCATAGAAATGAATGGGAGCAGGGGCCACGTGTGCGCGGTGCGTTCCTATTGACTTGTATGGGAGCAGCACTTGGTGGTGGACGGATCCCGGGAAATCCGAGGCCCGCCAGGCATAGCGCTACCCGTTCCATTCTCGATATAGGTGCGGGTTCCTGAGGTGAGACCCGTACCTATCAGACAATGGGGGCATAACCAAGCGATATGCCCCCATTGTATGTGATGGGAATACCCCTTTAATGATAGAAGGGGCACAGAAGGGCATCCCTGGGGGTCCACTGGTACCCTTGTATATTTGGTGCTAGTGATCGCCATAAATTGCTTATCTGACATAAATAAATCTAAATCCACGTATCTTGAAAAGTTCCACAACTTCCTAATGTACTTTGTGTTTGAATTTTTCACAGTTTTTAATATCTCTGCTTGCTGTCAGTGACTGGTCCTATTGAAAGTGTTATTCCTGTTGCTAGGATACGCCATCACTTTATGATCATCTGACCTCTGGGACCCCCCACCTATCCTGAGAATGAAGGGGCTTCAGCGGATTTATAAGGGGTTGGCCCAGGAACCTCGGGCCAAGTGATGAATGGTTGATCGCTGGAGCTTCAGACTCCGCCCATCACACGAATCGGGACCTTTGAGTCCGCAGTGTGAATGGAAGAGGTGGGGCGCACGGGATACCCCTGCCCCTTAGAAGTGAATGTAGCGGCGGATCTATTAGAACCGGGGGCGGTTTTGTGACTGTGGGTCCCAGTGGTATACATCCAAGGGTCATACATTTATCACCTATGCGGTGAATGATGTTCGTGGGTCAACCCCTTTAATGCTGAGCCCCTTTGCTGTTTTTGGGGGGGAGGGTTGCAGAGGTCAGACCACCACTGACGAAGGCATGGCATATCCTAGAAATACAACCCCTTTTGAGGTTGGTGGAATTTTCGCCGTGGATTTGCATGTGCAAAATCTGCAGCGTTTCCAGAATCAGGGAATCACGGATAATTTCCTTAACAAAATCCGCCGCAGGTTGATTTATGATGTGGATTTCTGTCGCGGATTTTGCTCTTTGTAACGTAGAGGGTGAAATCTCAGCAAATCTCCGGCTTTTTTTTCCCAATGGATTCTGCAACTAATGGTTCAGATGTCGCTGCTGCAGAAAAGCCACAAGTGGTCCCACCGCATCCGGCTGCATCCTTGTGGCGGCCACGGAGTCACGGATTTTGGTGCGGCAGATGCAGATTCATGAAAAAAAAAACAGTATTTTAGAACGCCAGCGTTTTTAACTTGGTGTCATTTTAGGCCACTTTTCACTTGCGGTAGGTAGACTTTTCCCCCCGCCGGAACAGCCTACTGGATCCGTTCTACCGCAAGTCCACCGCGCCGCCGGAAGTCCGCTCCGGCCCCATTCACTATAACGGGGGCGAGCAGGAGGTCCGGCCGCAGCACAGCAAACATGCCGAGAAGCTGTCGGACAAAAACTACAACATGCTGAGGTTTTTTACGGCCTCCTCTCGACTTGTTTGCCGTCCTGTGGCCGGACCTCCCGCCCGCCTCCGTTATAGTGAACGGGGCCGGAGCGGACATCCGGCAGCATGGTGGATTTGCGGTAGAACGGATCCACAGGCTGTTCCGGTGGGCGAGCGGTAGCATGGATCCAGCAGGCTATTCCCCCGCCGGAAAAGGCTACCGCCAGTGTGAATGCAGCCTTAGGGTCCATGCACACGTCCGCAAATTGCGGATCAGCAAAACATGGACACCAGCCATGTGCGTTCCGCATTTTGCCGGAGATAGTTGAGTGCTTATACTCTATCTCCAACAGTATCCTAGCGCTGAGAGAGTGGGGTGGGGGGGCCCCGGCTCTACACGCTACCCCCATTCTTGTGATCCGTGGAGGTCCCGCAGTCAGACCTCTCCTATGGATGGTTATGGCGCGGCTCCTTTTCAATAACTTGCATTGCAGATTTTGCCTCTGGCCCGGCGGCTCATATCTATATTTTACTGCTTATAATAGAGATTCCACCGTAAAATAGAGTCTATTTACTGTAATGACACCCCTCCCCCCCCCCACCAGCTTTTTAGCCTCCTAAGATTTTGGACAAATATTTATCAGCTTTAGATAATGACGCCTGATTGTTGACCGGCGGGTGAATAGCGCGGTACGTTCCCAATTACCCTACATCCATTTGCTGAAATTTTCTCCAGGCTTTTCGCTTGCCTTGGTTCCCTTTCAGCATCGCTCGCGGTCCTGTTCCATAATTACGGAGACCCCGGCGCGTTAACCTTCAGCGTAGATCCGGAGCACGTGTCTCCAACTTATCTCCGCTCCGGCATACACAATGGCGTACGCTCATCCGCACAGGGCTGTGAACCCGGCCGCAGGAACTTGCAGAGACTAATCGTAATTCTTTCCATAGCCATTTTGCCCAATTACAGAGCTTTCGTAAATGCAGGCGTAATCTCCTCGCCATTGTTCAGCAAACAAAGTGCCTTTATTTGTTTCTCTCCGGCACATTTGTGCTTCGCTGTTTACGGGAGGCTTGTGTTTGCCTAATGTTACCCTGATGGACTAGTGCGCATTAGCAGCTCGTAGGATCTTCCAGTAATAGGCGGCCGGGGCTTCGCCATCTGCGGCTGAAACCTTCAAGCTGAGGACGGTTTTCGTATGCCAGGCTTAATGTACATTAAGGCTCCTGCAAATATGTTGCACATTTTCTGGGATTTTTAACTGGGATCGGTCACCCCAGTTCTACCAGTCCGTGGCTGGGCAGGTACATGAAGATCGTAAATGGCTGTTAATAGTGTTGATGATGTCACTGCGCGCAAGATTTTGCACGTTTTCCTCAATCAAGATGGGCACAAAGGCCTCACTGCGAGCAAGTGGATGAGGAGAGCATGCGTGTTTTTTTTTTTTTTTTTTTTTTTTTACCCCCGATTAAACCCAGAAAGTCCTCAATGTGACTGTCGGATGCCTCGATCAGTGCTGAACGCGGCATCTGAGGGATTCAATGATGGGGCGATGCGATTGCTCTTCCCTGTATGCGATTTGTGACAAAGTAATTTGTAACGAGTCAAATTTCTTTGTGAACTACGGCGAAGCGGCCGGATCAAATTTATGATCATCTCTAGCAGTTAATATGAAAATCAGACATCATGTAGGACATGACAATCTCTTTCTAACAAAGCCAGAACCAGCCCTGCACCTCACGTGGATCCAGAGATCTCCACATTCATTGCTCTATTAGATTTCCATCAAGCAGACACCTCAGGGGAGTGTCTTTTCTGCTGCAGCTCAGGGGGCGTGTCTCAGCTCTCCCTATCACAGCTCAGGGGCGTGTCTCAGCTCTCCCTATCACAGCTCAGGGGGCATGTCTCAGCTCTCCCTATCACAGCTCAGGGGGCGTGTCTCAGCTCTCCCTTTCACAGCTTAGGGGGCGTGTCTCAGCTCTCCCTATCACAGCTCAGGGGGTGTATCTCAGCTCTCCCTATCACAGCTCAGGGGGTGTATCTCAGCTCTCCCTATCACAGCTCATGGAGCGTATCTCAGCTCTCCCTATCACAGCTCAGGGGGCGTATCTCAGCTCTCCCTATCACAGCTCATGGGGCGTATCTCAGCTCTCCCTATCACAGCTCATGGGGCGTATCTCAGCTCTCCCTATCACAGCTCAGGGGGCGTATCTCAGCTCTCCCTATCACAGCTCAGGAGGGGTGTCTCAGCTCTCCCTATCACAGCTCAGGGGGCGTGTCTCAGTGCTTCCTATCACAGCTCAGGAGGGGTGTCTCAGCTCTCCCTATCACAGCTCAGGAGGGGTGTCTCAGCTCTCCCTATCACAGCTCAGGGGGCGTGTCTCAGTGCTTCCTATCACAGCTCAGGAGGGGTGTCTCAGCTCTCCCTATCACAGCTCAGGAGGCGTGTCTCAGCTCTCCCTATCTCAGCTCAGGGGGCGTGTCTCAGCTCTCCCTATCTCAGCTCAGGAGGCGTGTCTCAGCTCTCCCTATCACAGCTCAGGAGGCGTGTCTCAGCTCTCCCTTTCACAGCTCAGGAGGCGTGTCTCAGCTCTCCCTTTCACAGCTCAGGGGGCGTGTCTCAGCTCTCCCTATCACAGCTCAGGGGGCGTGTCTCAGCTCTCCCTGTCACAGCTCAGGAGTCAGTTGCAGGATGGAATTGAGCATGTGTGTCCACCTCAGCAAAGTGGACAGAGTAATAAAACAAACAGCAGGTGGCGCTGTACAGATAGATTTCATAGAATAACTTGGGGGGCTATAATACATTTTTAATCACATGCAATTACAGAAGTCTTCAGATCCAGGTTCTGCTTTGAAAACTGTAGAATATTTTTTGTGGGACAACCCCTTTAAAGGGGTTTTCTGGAATCTTACTACTGTTGACCTATACTCAGGATAGGTCATCAGTATCTGATCGGTGGGCGTCCGACACCCGGGACCGCCGTCGATCGGCTGTTTGAGAAGGCACCGGTGCTCCAGTGAGTGCTGCTGCCTTCTCTTAGCATTTCCTAGGCCAGTGACGTCACGTTCATCGGTCACGTGGCCCAGGAGCGGCTCAGCCCCATTCAAGTGAATGGGGCTGAGCGCGATACCAAGCACAACCACTATACAATGTACGACGCTGTGCTTGGTGAGCTGTGAGAAGGTAGCGGCACTCACAGGAGCGCCGGTCCCTTCTCAAACAGCTGATCGGCGGGGGTCCCGGGTGTCGGACCTCCACCGATCAGATAATAATGACCTGAGGATGGGTCATCAGTAGTAAAATCCTGGAAAATCCCTTTAAGCCCAGCTTCAGCAGCAAGGCCACACTCTGTGTGAGCACTTCTTTCTCTTCATTCTGGTAATCTGTGGGGGTCTCATCACTCGGCCCCCCATTATCTAGGGCTCTGTTCCTGTCCTGACCTGTGCCAAACGTACCCGTACATCTGCTCACCTGACGCCAAAAACCTGTCAGTTTTCACATCCGGCTGGTCTAACATGGGAGCCTGTAGATGACGTATGACACTACGTGCCTACGGGTCTTCCAGATATTTGCCTCCAACAGAAGGTGTGAACAGAGCCTTAGGTGGTCCCCGCATTGGCTTTATAGGTAGTGTTGAGATTGTGAGGCATGATTTTTTTTTTTTAACCCTTTATGCTTGCTGTCTACCTTTGAGATGAAATTTCGCTTTTTCCTTCCATTATATGGAACATCTCGTGGACTTGACAGGCGCTGGTCGTCTTCTTCTTTTATTCTTCACAGCCGGTTAAATTAAAGCAGAGGGGAAAAACATGAAAAAGCGAGGTCAGGGACCCGTCAGGAGACCATCTGAGGCAGGAAAGATCATTTTCAGAAACTTTCTTGACCTTTCGTGTAAGAGGATTCTGCTCTTCGCTCATACACACTGCGAGGCGCTGCGTCCTCGGGTCAGTGTTATCGGATGAGTGATCCTGTCCCCCACCACCCCTCCAAATATGAATGTAATTGTTGATAAGAGATTTTCACCCAGCCGCGGACAATCTGCTTCATTCTTCCCGAAGCTTATCTTCTCGGCGCAGGATATAAGGGTCTCCAAGTCACGATGCTTCGTAAATGGCGTTTATAGCGTTACAATAACAAGTTCTCTCTTTTTAAACCCAATTGTCACAAAAACGCATTTTTTTTTGTAAAATTTTATATAGAGTCCACCCTATTTTCGATCATTACCCCCCCCCCAACCAAACACATAACATGCTCTGTATGAATTTTAGGCCTCTTCAGATGCTGTCTGTGGGGTGTAGACACTCCCTTGGATTCACA
The DNA here is from genome assembly GCA_900303285.1 of Rhinella marina. Classification (NCBI taxonomy): domain Eukaryota; kingdom Metazoa; phylum Chordata; class Amphibia; order Anura; family Bufonidae; genus Rhinella; species Rhinella marina. Next base: position 450,768 of record ONZH01012708.1, read on the forward strand.
TTGAGCCATGTAGTGTAAACGTGGACTGGAGAGTCCAAAAAAAAAGTGCCAAATCTTGCCTTATGGACGATCGTTTTTAGAGATGAGCGGCTTCGCTAAAAAATTTGTTATAATACTGTAAGAAGATTCGTCTCTGTACAGTATTAGAATGTATGGGCTCCGATGAGCCGAAGTAAGTTATTCTGGAAGTCACGCGCTAATTGATTATTACGGTGAAATACCTTGGAACTCAACTTGGCTTCTGGTCCAAGGTACCACTCGGAACCGAAGCAGAGTTCGGTTCCAAGTTTTGAAGAGGTTTCTCAGTGTAATAATCAATTACCGAAGGTATTCAACGAAGTCTCACGTGACTTCAGGAATAACATCGGCTGAAGTAATCCAGCACCCACCTATGATGAGGTCTATAGACTCCTCAGAAGTCACCAGCATCCACCGAAGACGACGTGTGTAGACACCACCAAGGTCACCAGCATCCACTGAAGACGACGTGTGTAGACTCCTCTGAAGTCACCAGCATCCACCGAAGACTAGGTGTGTAGACACCACCAAAGGCGACGTGTGTAGACATTTCCGAAGTCACCAGCATCCACCTACATTTTTCACTGTAATAATAAATTACTGAAGTTATTCAACAAAGTCTCACGTGACTTTGTGAATTACATCTGCTGAAGTCATCCGAGGTCACCAGCATCCACCAAAGACGAGGTCTGTAGACTCCTCCGTAGTCACCAGCATCCACCGATGATGAAGTCTGTAGACACCTCCAAAGTCACCAGCATCCACCGAAGATGAGGTGTGTAGACACCTCTGAAGTTACCAGCATCCCCACACGACGAGGTCTGTAGACACCTCCGAAGTCACCAGCGTCCACCCACGACGAGGTCTATAGACACCTTCAAAGTCACCAGCATCCACCTACGACAAGGTCTATAGACTCCTCTGATGATGAAGTCTGTAGACAACTCCAAAGTCACCAGCATCCACCGAAGACGAGGTGTGTAGACACCTCCAAATTCACCAGCATCTACCTACGACGAGGTCTATAGACTCCTCCGAAGTCGCTAGCATCCTCTGATGACAAGTTGTGTAGACACCTACGAAATCACCAGCATCAACCTGCGACGGGGTCTGTAGACACCTCCAAAGAATCTTGCTTTACTGAACCCTCCAAGATAATATAACCCTGGGGTCACAGTATGGGGCTTAATATGGTGATTCCTGCCATAGGGGGGCGAATAGAGATTTTCTACCCACCCCTGTGGTAGGGGTCAATAAACCCAATAGTCCTTCAGCATAGACTTGCATTGATGCAATGGGCACTTTGCTGTGTGAGAGTATCTTATTTGTCGGTGAAGGGGTTAATGCATTTTCCCCGGTACTCTTCAGTGGTAAAAACTAATCTAGCGCTGACATTTGCAGTTGTCAGTACCACTAGAACATCAAAGGCCGGCGTCTGCTGTCATTTCTTTGTGGGCTCGATAAGTTATTTAGCGCCTGTGATGTGCCTTTCTGTCTCTCTTAGTAACTGCCTCGCGTCTGCAAAGGGCTTTTGTGCCCGGCGCTGTCTCGCTGAAAGCCTTTTTTAGCAGGGAGGACGGAGGGGTGTCACGAGGACGCTCGCACCGCAGCATGCTTAGCCGTATTTAAAGGGACGGCCTTCTATCTCTGGCGAACAGCAGTGCACCATTAGCAGATGTGACAGGCACCCGCGACCTTTTGAAGTTGACGAGTTTCCAGGTGAGATAAATGCGTCGGATGTTTTTTATTTATTTTTTTTATTTTTTTTTTATTTATATTTAACTGTCGAGAAAAAAGCAAAAAGAGCCACACGAAAAAAAAAGAGATTTGTTTTTATACGCTATTGTCAGGGCCGGCGATTATGCAGATTGGATGTGAAAGGAATCCTAATGGGCTAAGGATGAAGACGCGCGATCACCATTCATTCGCCTCAACTCTAAGTCCGTGGGATATTGCCATCATTTTTGGGTGGAAATAAAACAATTATGGCCTTAGATGTTAGATTAGCGGCTGATCTTTGGCTTATATACACTGACGAGCAAAAGGGGAACAATGTTTGGAACCCTTGACTTTCAGGCTCCGTATCTCGCCATCCACTACAGCTTGGAACGTGAGACCACCGCTACTTATAGACATCATCTTGGCTATCTCATACATAAATTTAGCATATGATTAGTTATGCAAATTCCTGTCATGTACCGTATTTTCGCTTTGTAAGACGCTATGTAGGTTTTAAGGGAGGAAAATAAGAAAAAACATTTTTCATCAGACCTCATATATCAAATCCTCAGATCAGACCCCCATAAATATCAGGATATCGGATCAGCCCTCCATGTCAGACCTTATATCAGCCCTTTATTTCAGACCCCCATCAGACCTCAAATGAGCCCTCAGTCAGACCCCCATCAGGTCTCAATGTCGGACCCCCATCAGACCTCAATGTCAAACCCTCCTCGGACTTCAGATCAGCCATCATTGTCAGACCCCCCATCAGACCTCAGATCAGCCCTCATTGTCAGACCTCCCCATCAGACCTCAGATCAGCCCTCATTGTCAGACCCCCCCATCAGACCTCAGATCAGCCCTCATTGTCAGACCCCCCCATCAGACCTCAGATCAGCCCTTATTGTCAGACCCCCCCATCAGACCTCAGATCAGCCCTCATTGTCAGACCCCCCCATCAGACCTCAGATCAGCCCTCATTGTCAGACCCACTAATCAGACCTCAGATCACCCCCCCTTGTCAGACCCCCCCCATCAGACCTCAGATCACCCCCCTTGTCAGACCCCCCCATCAGACCTCAGATCACCCCCCCATCAGACCTCAGATCAGCCCTAATTGTCAGACCCCCCCCCATCAGACCTCTCCATCAGACTTCAGATCACACCTCAGATCAGCCCTAATTGTCAGACCCCCCATCAGACCTCAGATCAGCCCTCATTGTCAGACCCCCCCCCATCAGACCTCAGATCAGCCTTCATTGTCAGACCCCCCCATCAGACCTCAGATCAGCCCTCATTGTCAGACCCCCCCCCCATGAGACCTCAGATCAGCCCTAATTGTCACACACCCCCAATCAGACCTCAGATCACCCCCCTTGTCAGACCCCCCCATCAGACCTCAGATCAGCCCTCATTGTCAGACCCCCCCATTAGACCTCAGATCAGCCCTCATTGTCAGACCCCCCCCATCAGACCTCAGATCAGCCCTCATTGTCAGACCCCCCCCCCCCCCCCATCAGACCTCAGACCCCCCCATCAGACCTCAGATCAGCCCTCCTTGTCAGACCCTCAGATCAGCCCTCATTTTCAGACCTCCCCATCAGACCTTCATCAGACCATCGGGGGGAGGGGGGGGACAGTGACGTCTAGTGTACAGACTCTTATCTGATCTCTCAGGCTTGTGCACGAAACATCAGCAGAACCTGGGAGAGAAGCTGATCACAGGTCATGTGACCCTCAGTGAAATCTGAGAAAGCAGCAGCTGTAGAAGCAGAAAGTGCATGGAAAAGCTGTTCTATTTGATTAGTTAGAAACATATAAGGAACAAAAAAAATTACTTGGACAACCCCTTTAACAGAAGGGAAGAGGAAAGCAGAAAGAACTGTTAGAAAGAGGAGCTCAGATGGGGTCATGTCAGATACGTAAGCATCAGCAGCTAGGTGAAGGACTTGCGCAAACTCTACAGAAGCAAAAAAGTTACAATATTTTTATAGACAGTCACTTCCTTTTAGGAAGCAAATGAAAAGATTTCAGTGCCAGAGTTTGTCGCCTATAATAATCAGCCAGGTGTTTTATGGACACAGTCTATACTTGTGTATTACAGAGACATCATTATTATTTCTTTTTTATTTGATCTTTTTCCTTGTGTGTTTTATATCTAGTTTGCTGGGTTTGGTATAGGGTTCACAGCACATCATTTATTATACCTTCCTTTGGACACTTTTTTTTTTTATCATTTGTGACAATCTCCGGCCTTGTGCTTCGGTTTTGCTTGTTCAGCTGATACAAGACGTGACACAGTCTGGGGGCTCGGAAGTCGCCTGCCACCGGGCCTCATTGGGAGACGGTTTTGAATGGTGCTTGGTTTTTCGACAAGCTGCCATATATTTTTGTATCCACCCGAAGCCTCGTCCGCAGTTGTGTTTTGTTGGCCGCAGTCGCTCGTTCACCGCAGCGTGTCTTTCCCTCCGCCTGCCAAGGATGAACTGTAAAACGGAGACATATATCAACCATGTGACACAGGAGTTGGTTTTAAGGCCCGCTGAGCGCGTCCTCTTCATTATCCCCGGCTCCAGTGTTTTTCAGGGCGTGCAAATGTTTACCTAGTCACCTTGCGGAAAAATGAGAGGCGCCGCGGCTTCCGAAAATCTAGAGAAAAATCTACAATGGAAGGTATTGTGAAGCTCAGCTGTGTGTTACTGTACAAATATAGAGTAATGTTCTGATCTTCTACTCCAATGACATCCAGAGCTGCATGTAGAAGTCTTACCTTTCAGAACACAGGACCGTCCTTCTCTCCTACTCCATTCACATCCAGAGCTGCATGTAGAAGTCTTACCATTCAGAACACAGGACCTCCCCTTTTCTTCTACTCCAATCACATCCAGAGCTGCATGTAGAATTATTACCTTTCAGAACACAGGACCGCCCCTTTCTTCTACTCCAATCACATCCTGAGCTGCATGTAGAAGTCTTACCATTCAGAACACAGGACCTCCCCTTTTCTTCTACTCCAATCACATCCAGAGCTGCATGTAGAATTATTACCTTTCAGAACACAGGACTGCCCTTTTCTCCTACTCCAATCACATCCAGAGCTGCGTGTAGAAGTCTTACCTTTCGGAACACAGGACCGCCCTTTTCTTCTACTCCAATCACATCCAGAGCTGCATGTAGAAGTCTTACCTTTCAGAACACAGGACCGCCCCTTTCTCCTACTCCAATCACATCCAGAGCTGAATGTAGAATTCTTACCTTTCAGAACACAGGACCGCCCCTTTCTTCTACTCTATTCACATCCAGAGCTGCATGTAGAATTCTTACCTTTCAGAACACAGGACCACCCTTTTCTTCTACTCTATTCACATCCAGAGCTGCATGTAGAATTCTTACCTTTCAGAACACAGGACCTCCCCCTTTCTTCTACTCCAATCACATCCAGAGCTGCATCTAGAATTCTTACCTTTCAGAACACAGGACCTCCCCTTTTCTCCTACTCCAATCACATCCAGAGCTGCATGTAGAAGTCTTACCATTCAGAACACAGGACCGCCCCTTTCTTCTACTCCAATCACATCCAGAGCTGCATGTAGAAGTCTTACCTATAAGAACACAGGACCTCCCCTTTTCTTCTACTCCAATCACATCCAGAGCTGCATGTAGAAGTCTTACCATTCAGAACACAGGACCGCCCTTTTCTCCTACTCCAATCACATCCAGAGCTGCATGTAGAATTCTTACCTTTCCGCCTCTGTTGGGTCGGTGCCAGTATACACCATATTAGGAATGTGGGTGTGGTTGCAGCCAAATTTGGCTATCACTGCCCTTCAGTCTTCTGGTACTTTGTGTCTTCTACTCTACTCCCAGCCAGAGCTGCATTTTTAATTTTTTTTCGTGGGCACAGGACCGCACAAGGGTGAAGCTGAGTTAACAGCAGAGCTGAGGTTGTAATGTACAACGTACACGGCGGTATTTGCTATTTTCGAGCTCCGCCACATACGCTTCTGCTAATGGGTATTGCTGCTGTTAATGCCATGGCCCTGCTTTGTGTGTTCATTACTGCGCGGTGAGTCAAAATGTTCTCTGAGACTGGGATCTGTATTGGACAGTTACCGGTGAAGGGAAGGTGTAGCTGCAGATATGGAGCTGAAGTGCGCAGGAGGAGGGGGCGGTAAACATCAGACGAGGGCGGCGCGGAAATGATTACGTCATCTACTTCTCCATTACTGAAAATAAAAAGAACTTGTCAGGTCACAGGTTATTAGAAAAAGTTCCAGGGTAGTAAAAGCTGAAAAAGTAAGAATCCACCAAAAAGTATTTAAAAAAAAAAACAGAAAACATGGGAGCAGTATTATAGTAGGTATATTCTTGTACATAGGAGGCAGTATTATAGCAGTTATATTCTTGTACATAGGAGCAGTATTATAGTAGTTATATTCTTGTACATAGGAGCAGTATTATAGTAGTTATATTCTTGTACATAGGAGGCAGTATTATAGTAGTTATATTCTTGTACATAGGAGCAGTATTATAGTAGTTATATTCTTGTACATAGGAGCAGTATTATAGTAGTTATATTCTTGTACATACATAGGAGCAGTATTATAGTAGTTATATTCTTGTACATAGGAGCAGTATTATAGTAGTTATATTTCTTGTACATAGGAGCAGTATTATAGTAGTTATATTCCTTGTACATAGGAGCACAGTATTATAGTAGTTATATTCTTGTACATAGGAGGCAGTATTATAGTAGTTATATTCTTGTACATAGGAGCAGTATTATAGTAGTTATATTCTTGTACATAGGAGCAGTATTATAGTAGTTATATTCTTGTACATAGGAGGCAGTATTATAGTAGTTATATTCTTGTACATAGGAGCAGTATTATAGTAGTTATATTCTTGTACATAGGAGCAGTATTATAGTAGTTATATTCTTGTACATAGGAGCAGTATTATAGTAGTTATATTCTTGTACATAGTATATATATAGGAGCAGTAGTATTATAGTAGTTATATTCTTGTACATAGGAGCAGTATTATAGTAGTTATATATTCTTGTACATAGGAGCAGTATTATAGTAGTTATATTCTTGTACATAGGAGCAGTATTATATAGTAGTTATATTTGTACATAGGAGGCAGTATTATAGTAGTTATATTCTTGTACATAGGAGCAGTATTATAGTAGTTATATTCTTGTACATAGGAGCAGTATTATAGTAGTTATATTCTTGTACATAGGAGCAGTATTATAGTAGTTATATTCTTGTACATAGGAGCAGTATTATAGTAGTTATATTCTTGTACATAGGAGGCAGTATTATAGTAGTTATATTCTTGTACATAGGAGCAGTATTATAGTAGTTATATTCTTGTACATAGGAGGCAGTATTATAGTAGTTATATTCTTGTACATAGGAGCAGTATTATAGTAGTTATATTCTTGTACATAGGAGCAGTATTATAGTAGTTATATTCTTGTACATAGGAGCAGTATTATAGTAGTTATATTCTTGTACATAGGAGGCAGTATATATAGTAGTTATATTCTTGTACATAGGAGCAGTATTATAGTAGTTATATTCTTGTACATAGGAGCAGTATTATAGTAGTTATATTCTTGTACATAGGAGCAGTATTATAGTAGTTATATTCTTGTACATAGGAGCAGTATTATAGTATAGTTATATTCTTGTACATAGGAGCAGTATTATAGTAGTTATATTCTTGTACATAGGAGCAGTATTATAGTAGTTATATTCTTGTACATAGGAGCAGTATTTATAGTAGTTATATTCTTGTACATAGTAGGCAGTATTATAGTAGTTATATTCTTGTACATAGGAGGCAGTATTTATAGTTAGTTATATTCTTGTACATAGGAGGCAGTATTATAGTAGTTATATTCTTGTACATAGAGGCAGTATTATAGTAGTTATATTCTTTACCATAGGAGCAGTATTATAGTGTTATATTCTTGTACATAGGAGAGTTGCGGAATATTATAGTTAGGTTATATTCTTGTACATAGGAGCAGTATTATAGTAGTTATATTCTTGTACATGGAGCAGTATTATAGTAGTTATATTCTTGTACATAGGAGCAGTATTATAGTAGTTATATTCTTGTACATAGGAGCAGTATTATTAGTAGTTATATTCTTGTACATAGGAGCAGTATTATAGTAGTTATATTCTTGTACATAGGAGCAGTATTATAGTAGTTATATTCTTGTACATAGGAGCAGTATTATAGTAGTTTATATTCTTGTACATAGGAGCAGTATTTATATTTGTAAGGGTTTATAGTAGTTATTCTTGTACATAGGAGGCAGTATTATAGTAGTTATATTCTTGTACATAGGAGCAGTATTATAGTAGTTATATTCTTGTACATAGGAGCAGTATTATAGTAGTTATATTCTTGTACATAGGAGCAGGAGTAGCAGTATTATAGTAGTTATATTCTTTGTACATAGGAGGCAGTATTATAGTAGTTATATTCTTGTACATAGGAGCAGTATTATAGTAGTATATATTCTTGTACATAGGAGCAGTATTATAGTAGTTATATTCTTGTACATAGGAGGCAGTATTATAGTAGTTATATTCTTGTACATAGGAGCAGTATTATAGTAGTTATATTCTTGTACATAGGAGCCAGTATTTATAGTAGTTATATTCTTGTACATATAGGAGCAGTATTATAGTAGTTATATTCTTGTACATAGGAGCAGTATTATAGTAGTTATATTTGTACATAGGAGGCAGTATTATAGTAGTTATATTCTTGTACATAGGAGCAGTATTATAGTAGTTATATTCTTGTACATAGGAGCAGTATTATAGTAGTTATATTCTTGTACATAGGAGCAGATTATAGTAGTTATATTCTTGTACATAGGTGCAGTATTATAGTAGTTATATTCTTGTACATAGGAGGCAGTATTATAGTAGTTATATTCTGTACATAGGAGCAGTATTATAGTAGTTATATTCTTGTACACAGGAGCAGTATTATAGTAGTTATATTCTTGTACATAGAGACAGTATTATAGTAGTTATATTTCTTGTACATAGGAGCAGTATTATAGTAGTTATATTCTTGTACAAGGAGGCAGTATTATTAGTAGTTATATTCTGTGTACATCAGGAGCAGTATTATAGTAGTTATATTCTTGTACATAGGAGCAGTATTATAGTAGTTATATTCTTGTTACATAGGAGCAGTATTAGTAGTTTATATTCTTGGTACATAGGAGCAGATTATAGTAGTTATATTCTTGTACATAGGAGGCAGTATTATAGTAGTATATTTCTTGATATAGGAGCAGTATTATAGTAGTTATATTCTGTACATAGGAGCAGTATTATAGTAGTTATATTCTTGTACATAGGAGCCAGTATTATAGTAGTTATATTCTTGTACATAGGAGCAGTATTATAGTAGTTATATTCTTGTACATAGAGGCAGTATTATAGTAGTTATATTCTGTACATAGGAGGCAGTATTATAGTAGTTATTCTTGTACATAGGAGCAGTATTATAGTAGTTATATTCTTGTACATAGGAGCAGTATTATAGTAGTTATATATCTTGTACATAGGAGCAGTAATATATAGTAGTTATATTCTTGTACATAGGAGGCAGTATTATAGTAGTTATATTCTTGTACATAGGAGCAGTATTATAGTAGTTATATTCTGTACATAGGAGCAGTATTATAGTAGTTATATTCTTGTACATAGGAGGCAGTATTATAGTAGTTTATATTCTTGTACATAGGAGGCAGTATTATAGTAGTTATATTCTTGTACATAGGAGCAGTATTATAGTAGTTATATTCTTTGTACATAGGAGCAGTATTATAGTAGTTATATTCTTGTACATAGGAGGCAGTATTATAGTAGTTATATTCTTGTACATAGGAGCAGTATTTATAGTAGTTATATTCTTGTACATAGGAGCAGTATTATAGTAGTTATAGTTATATTCTTGTACATAGGAGCAGTATTATAGTTATATTCTTGTTATATTCTTGTAACATAGGAGGCAGTATTATAGTAGTTATATTCTTGTACATAGGAGCAGTATTATTAGTTGTAGGAGGCAGTATTATAGTGTTATATTCTTGTAGTAGCAGTATTATAGGTATATCTTGTACATAGGAGCAGTATTATAGTAGTTATATTCTTGTACATAGGAGCAGTATTATAGTAGTTATATTCTTGTACATAGGAGCAGTATTATAGTAGTTATATTCTTGTACATAGGAGCAGTATTATAGTAGTTATATTCTTGTACATAGGAGCAGTATTATAGTAGTTATATTCTTGTACATAGGAGGCAGTATTATAGTAGTTATATTCTTGTACATAGGAGCAGTATTATAGTAGTTATATTCTTGTACATAGGAGCAGTATTATAGTAGTTATATTCTTGTACATAGGAGCAGTATTATAGTAGTTATATTCTTGTACATAGGAGTATTATAGTAGTTATATCTTGTACATAGGAGCAGTATTATAGTAGTTATATTCTTGTACATAGGAGGCAGTATTATAGTAGTTATATTCTTGTACATAGGAGCAGTATTATAGTAGTTATATTCTTGTACATAGGAGCAGTATTATAGTAGTTATATTCTTGTACATAGGAGCAGTATTATAGTAGTTATATTCTTGTACATAGGAGCAGAATTATAGTAGTTATATTCTTGTACATAGGAGCAGTATTATAGTAGTTATATTCTTGTACATAGGAGCAGTATTATAGTAGTTATATTCTTGTACATAGGAGCAGTATTATAGTAGTTATATTGTACACATATAATAGTAATGGCCATCTGCTTAGTTTGTGAGCAGTGAGAACTGCTTTTCAGATGCAGGTCTGTTCTTCTCCTGAGTTATGATGGGAGTGACATTTAGAATACAGTAAACATATTTGGCAGAACCCATTCTTACCAATACCATGTAACAGTGGATATTCATCTCAAATTTAGCTGGAATTGTTCTTTTCGGGGTGGCGTTAACCTGTGCAGGTCAGGATTATCTCTTCAGTAGCAGAAAGATATTTCATCATGAACTGTGGGACAAATTGGGAAACCAGCGCTACTCTTTGTGATTCCAGATAGATAAGTCTAAGCACTTTCACTTTATTTTCACTCTATGATTTCTCGAACCGCCGACTTGGCTGAGCTTTTATAAAACGAGCCTTATGAGCGCTAATGTTTTCATGGGTTAAAAAAAAAAATCCGGTTTTCACATTGCAAATGTCAGCAGCCGTTTGGCAAAAGTTTATTTAATTGAAAACTCTGCGTTGATCTGGGTGGAAATGTTTAAAAGGTAAAGTGGTAACCATGGCGACCGTTAGATAAAAAATAAAAAAATAAAAAAAAGTTAAGTGTATTGCGCGGTTCCTGTTATTTCCTGCCTCGGGTCTGATGAATGACTGCTCTAATGAAAGCATGCTTGCTCCTTACTGGCGGTTATTAGGGATTTGATGAAAACAAGTCAGATAGCTGATTGAAGGCCGGAGCGCGTGCAAAGAACGACGACTCTTAAGTGGAACAGGACCTTGAATTATCAAAGCAAGAAACATGCAAAAACATTCTTGCGCAGTTTGCAAAAATATGCAGAATAGAAATAAGTACAGTTCCTGACTCGAGCGAGGTGGAGAAGTGACAGGCTCTATGGAGATGAGAATAGCTGCAGTTTTTTTTTTTTTTTTTTTTTTTTTTTTTTAAATTCCACTGTGACTTATTACACACACGGATTTTAGGCACACTTCACATTAATGTTAGAGGGTTAGTCAACCTTGGGACAATCTCTTTTGGTAAAAGACCCCCCCCAATACGAAACCGCTATATTTCCCCACAGATCACAGCCGATCACTTGGATCCTAGCAGTGGAGCAAGTGTTCAGTTCCTCTGCAGCGCCTCCGCAGGAGAAATGAAGTATTACCACAATAAAATCTCATTACACAGTGTTTCCAGATTTCCGCTTTTTTAGCATCCTGTTTTTTTTTTTTTTGGGGGGGGGGGGGCCTGTTTTTGTAAACCATAGGATATAAATGAGTAACCTCTTGATTAAACTTTTGGAGAACAGGCCATATTTAGCCTTCAGGGCGATACAAGATTTGGGGATTTTTCATCTGCCCTTTTGAAACAAATAATAAAAAAAAAAGCTTTTTGTGTATCATCACAGCCATATGGGGTCTTGTGGGGGTGTAGTTACTGCCTGTACTTTTTTTTGGGGGGGTTAATGTGTTTGCCTTTAATTTGGGGGGACAAGCAAACCCCCCCCCCCCCCTCCGTTCACCACATTCCACCTTGTTTTTTTTTCACATGTTGTAAGTGTTATGAGGATGCCAAATATCAGGGGGTTAAAGGGGTTGTCCGAGTTTTGAAAAATATATATATAGCACTGTAATGTCTGATGGGCAGCAATATATAACTAAGGTAAGCAAGTTTTAGGCAAAAAAATCTATATTTCCTCATTTTCCTGGTTCTCTTCTGGCTCTTTGTTTACCTGCAATAACAACGATCTCTGCCCCTCCCCCTGCTCTGCAAAGGGAGTGAAAACAAGTGTTGCCCTGAGTGACATGTCTGTCTGCTGGGATGCTCAGCAGCATGTTGTATGTGTAGGACTACAAGTCCCAGCTGTACAATGACACTGCTGACAGGAACTTCCCCCTACTTGTTCTTCTGCAGAACTCCTCTAGTTTGTCAGCTCCTGTGCCCACCATTTATCTCCTCGCTGCCTGCAGCTACTCAGTAAAGCCTTCAGCCCTGAGTCTGTGCAGGCTGAAGGGGTTAAAATTTTATCTGAAAGAGTCCAGGGAGGGAGCAGCAGTAGTCAGCAATGCAGGGGGTGTACAGACTCTTGTCTGATCTCTCAGACTTGTGCACGAAACATCATCAGAGCAGGGAGAGAAGCTGACATCAAAGGTCATGTGACTGTCAGTGAAATCTGAGAAAGGGGACACTGATGTTACAGTAAGTACATTGAAAAAAAGTTACATTTGCCTAGTTAGAAACATACAAAGGACAAAAAAATACCTTGAACAACCCCTATAATGGTGTTTTTGGAAATGTATTTTATTTAAAGTTAATAAAAGGGAGGTTCCTTATACCGGCCTTTCATCAATTAGACAGAACAAAGTGTGACCACAGAGAAGAGTTTTTGTATTGGAAGACCCAACACCCCTGTATCTTACACGCACATCCACTTGATTTCAAGAGGAGGTGTAATTCTTCATTTCCCCTGCGGAGGCACTGCTGTCCAATTAAACATTTATTACAGCTAGTCAAGAGGGACCTGGCAGCAAGTTCTGCCTTCAGACGTCAAGTAATTATATACTGTGCTTTATATTTTGCAGGGCGAGTTTTGCCAAATGTCCGAGTTCTCCAGTTTGTCACCAATCCCTGGATTTACAAAGTGGCTCCTTGGTGCCTTCAACTCGCAAATAAAAGATATGGGGAGGACCGAGCTCTTTTTGGAATCGGAGTGCAAGGAGATATCGGACATCACGGAGGCCCCGGCCGTCGAGACCCTGAAGCGTCTCTTCACCAGCAACGAGTGGATGAAGTGTGAAAGACTGGTCAAGGCTCTGGAGGCCCCGTTGATGAGGCTTTGCGCTTGGTACTTGTACGGAGAGAAGCTTCGGGGTTTCGCCTTAAACCCGGTGGCCAACTTCCACTTGCAGAACGGAGCTGTCATGTGGAGACTGAACTGGATGGCCGATACAAGCCCGCGGGGAGCTGCGGCCTCCTGCGGGATGATGGTCAACTACCGCTACTTCCTGGAGAACACGTCCGTCAACAGCGTCAGATACCTCCGGGTGAAGCATATCGAGGCCTCCGAACAAATTCTCAACTTGGTTTCCCAATTCAGACAAAATGGCAAATTGTAAATCGTGATGAGTCCGCAGGTCCTGGCTCCTCGCCTCTGGTGTCTGTACTGTAGGACGTTCACAATGTCTACCCACCAGACAGTAGGTCACCATTGACTGGTCCTGGCTTCTCGCCTCCGCTGCCTGGACCGTAGGGCCTGCACGATGCCTATCCACCAGACAGTAGGTGACCGTGGACTGGCTCTCTTGCCAAATGATGATCATAGCTATGGCGCTGGGCCTTGGCCAATGAACCAGAGACTCGCCAGATTTTGATTTCACTTGCACATTGTTTCTGATTCAATCTAGTAACTTTTTTTTTTTTTTTCCAATGTATTTTACGTAATTTACTGGACAGTCCTTAAAGGGACTGTCCAGTATTAGGAAAAAAGATGGCTGCATTTCGTATTCCAAAAACAGCACCACCTGTGACCTCAAGTTGTGTACGGTGTAGATCAGGGATGCTCAACCTGCGGCTTTTCAGCTGTTGTAAAGCCACAACTCCCACCATGCCCTGCTGTAGGCTGTCTGGGAATGTTGGGAATTGTAGTTTTGCAACAGCTGGAGGGCCGCAGGTTGAGTGTGCCTGGTGTAGATCATCTCTGGTGAAGTGAATGGGAAAGAACTGCAATACCAGATGCAACCTGTGGACGGGCGTGCCGCTGTTTTGGAAGAAAGCAGCCATGTTTTTTTTAACCCTGTACAGTTTTCGTCTTCAACGACGCTAAAATGGTCAAAGTGAATGAATTTGTGTCTTGTAAGCTTGGTAATGTAACTTTCATTAAAGGGGTTGTACAGGATTAGACAAAATAACGACCCCACACCAGTCCACGAGTTATGTCTGGTATAGCGGTTCAGTACCATTGACATTAATGGGGCTGAGCTGCAGTACCTGACACAACCTGCGAACAGATGTGGTGCTGTTGTATTTTTTTTTTTTTATCCTGGAGAACCCCAGTAATGTATGTCTTCTTGTAACCGTTTTTTTTTTTTTTGCAATTGTTCAGGTTTTCTAGTACACAACGCTGCTCATTTTTTCATGAACATCTAAATATTCAGATATCAGTTCCTAATACTTACATTAACCCCCTAACTGTTTTGCCAAAGTCCAGCTAACCGGAGGGGGAGGGCTGCTTTAGATGCTGCTACTTCCTGAATGGTAGCAGCTAGAAACATGCAACTAGTCTTGTTTGAAAGCAGACATTCTAAAAGCAGCTTTCAGACAATACCAGAATGACAGCAATATGTTCAGGACAGAGGAAGATATCACTGATAGAAAATGGCATGCTGTGAATGCAGCTGAAAGTAAAAACAGGTTTTACTCGCGATTATTCCTGACTTGATTTCTAACAGTGATTTCTCCTCTGTTGCTTGGAATTTAGCTGTCATTTTGTATGAAATGTTTCATGTATGAAAGCCTGGAATGTCAGCTTTCAGTAAAGACCAGTTGCATGTTTCTAGCTGCTACCATTGAGGAGATATCACCAGCTAAAGCAAAACAGTTAGGTGGTTAAAGGGGTTTTCCGGGATTGTCCTACTGATGACCTGTCCTCAGGATAGGTCATCAGTATCTGATTAGTGGGGGTCTGACACCCGGGACCCCTGCCGATCAGCTGTTTGAGAAGGCACCGGTGCTTCCGTGAGTGCCAAGTCCTTCTCTCAGCTTTTCCTAGTCCAGTGACATCACGTTCATCGGTCACGTGGCCTAGGAGCGGCTCAGCTCCATTCAAGTGAATGGGTCTGACGTCGATACCAAGCACGGCCACTATACAATGTACGGCGCTCTGCTTGGTGAGCGGGGAGAAGGTAGCGGTGCTCACAGGAGTGCTGGTACCTTCTCAAACAGCTGATCGGCAGGGTCCCGGGTGTAGGACCCCCACCGATCAGACACTGGGGATCCTGGAAAACCTCTTTAAAGGGGTTCTCTGCCAAGGACAATCCCTTATTCTTAGGCCCCATTCAGATGACCATACGGATCTGCAAAAACACGGCTGCTGGACAGTGTGTGAGCTGCAATTTGCGGAACACACATGGCTGGCACCCCATACAAAATGCCTATTCTTGTCCACAAGTGCGGACAAGAATAGGACATGTTCTATCTTTATTCGCGGAGCCGCGGCTCTCCACGGTCTAATGCCGTCCATTGAAATGAATGGGGCTGCATCTTTTCCGCAAAATTCAGTCGTGTGAACGGGCCCTTAAAAAAAGCTCATCACAAAGTGCGCTCCTTTTGGAAATCCAGTCGATCAGCTGTAAGCTTAGCAGTCAGTGTTCAGTTTCCCTGCAGCGCCACCACAGGATAAAGGAGGTATTGCACCACGTCCTTTCAAGTCAAAGGGTTGTCTGTATGATGCAGGACCGGACTGGTCCTCCAAAGCAAGAGAGGCGCATTGTATCCGCTCCCTCCTTTGGCAAGAGATGAAACTCCTGAACAGAGGACCACCCTCTACTATTCCCATATGCCTTGAAAGGGCGTACGACTGTGGGTTTTCAAAACTAGACAACCCCACAGGGAACAGTGATGCGCCCAGGTGTGTACAGGTGGACGTCACGTCTCATTTTTTTTTTTTTTTTCCTGCATTTGGGGGGAATATCTGAGATTTAAAGGGATGGTTCACATTAAATTGTGTCCGGTCTAGCAGATCCTTACCCCCCCACGATCAGGGCAATCTACTTCTAGGCCTCTGATTATCACTTGTTGAGACGTTAAAGTGACATATTGCTAGAAAATGCTACAAAGTGGGTCCCCAGAGGTGGAACCCGCACCACAAAGTGAAGGAGAACACACTGCGCATGCGCAGCATCCTCTCTATTCACTGCTATGAGACTTCTGAAAATCCCTCAGCGCGCACTCTGCTGGTTTTGGTAGTCCCATACCAGTGAATAGAGAGCAAACCGTGCAAGCACATAGCGGTCAGTGGAGGGTGGCTGCGCAGTGTGCTCCCCTTTGCTTTGGATTGCTCTGCTATGGAAATAGGTGCAGGTCCCACCTCTGGTTCCTATCAGACCTTTTTGGCATATCCTAGCGATTATATATCACAAATGTTGAAATGGGAATACCCCTTTAAAATATTGAATACCTACCCTCAGGATGGGCCATACATATGTGATCGGTGGAGGCCTGACGCCCAGTCCCTTGACGGTTAGTTGTTTGAAGACACCGTAGCCTCTTCCTTGGCCTCTACATGACCTTTGTCCAGAGCAGTCCTATTCAAGTGAATGGCATGGAGCTGCAGTACCAAGCACAGCCACTATACAGTGTACAGCGCTGTAGAGCTCACCTGAGTGCTCCACCCCCTTCCAATGTCTAACCAGCAGGGGGTTGGACCCTCCACTGATCAAATACTGATGAGGATAGGTCATCGATATTTAAATCCTGCAGGTGAAATGAAGCAGTACAGACCACCATGTAACGTACCTGGTCTAGTAGAACAAGAGGGGGACCCTTTCTACTGATACATCCATTTGCCCCTATAAGTCATATTTGAGGTTATCTCCAGGAAGGGCTGAGTGTGTAGTCATTGGTTGCTCAGGGAGAGGTGTAAAAATGCTAAAAAACAGGAAATGCATTTTAAAGAGCAACAGGCTGACCTGTTACATGCGCGCTCGGCAGCTGAAGGAATCTGTGTTGGTCCCATGTTCATATGTGCCCACATTACTGAGAAAAATGATGTTTTAATATATGCAAATGAGCCTCTAGGAGCAACAGGGGCGTTACCATTACACCTAGAGGCTCTGTGACGCCCGGCTATTTGATTAACAGGGCCAGATGATGCTTTTACTGCCTGGTCCTGTCAATCAAACTGCAGAGCGAGCAGAGCCTCTAGGTGTAATGGTAACGCCCCCGTTGCTCCTAGAGGCTCATTTGCATATATTAAAACAGAATTTTTCTCAGTAATGCAGCCACATATGAACATGGGACCAACACAGATGTCTTCAGCTGCCAAGAAGGGATACAAAAGAGCCTCTGATCCTATAAGTCAGGGATGCCCAACCTGCTGCCCTCCAAGCAGTTGCAAAACTACAACTCCCATCGTGCCCACACCGCTAACAGTCTACAGCAGGGCATGGTGGGAGTTGTACTTTTACAACAACTGGATGGCCGTAGGTTGAGCATCCCTGCTATAAGTCGACGTTTGACCCTTTAATTAGGTCTTGAGCCATGTGTTGGATATTAAATAAGCCAGCATCTCATCTGCAGACAGCTGTTTCGGGGTGATTGCCCCCTCATCAGTGCAGAGCAGAGAGTCCTGGCTTAACTGAGTGAGAGGCCTAAATCAGAATCTGGTGACATCAGAGGCAGAGCTTTTTGTGCATCCTTTCTTTCCTGAGGAGCATGTAAGGAGACATAGTATCCTCCAGATCCTGACCTAGGCCGCTCTGCTCTGCACTGACGAGGGGCAATCACACTGAAACAGCTGTCTGCAGACGAGATGCTGGCTTATTTAATATAAGGCATGTCTCAACTCTTGATTAAAGGGTTGGAGATTGACTTACAGGAAAGCTGCCTTACATCTGGTGGCATTAGGGGCAGAGCTTGTTAAGAATCCGTGTTGGTCCCATGTTCATATCTGCCCGTGTTAATATACTGTATGCAAACATTCAGCGGCCGAGTGCACATGTAACAGGTCTGCCAGCTTCAGGTACAAATCTGCTGACAGAGGCCCTTTAAAGTCTTTTTTGGTATTTATTTACCTCCCCCCTTCCCTCCCGGTATTGATAACTGGTCCGGTTTTAAATGCTTCCTGCCTACGCTGAGCATATTTGACTCTCTAATACCAAGGACTGCCAGGAGCGGAGTATAAGAGCTGACGGGGGCGGTGGTACGTGAAAAGCAGGGCCTGTCTAGAAATCAATACGGCCCTCTGTGAGCAGCTGATCAAAAGGACGCTCGATGCCTGTGATACATCCGCAAACAGCGGCGAGCAGAGGAAGTTCTCAAAGGATGAAAGACGGGCGCTAATCTGTTGGCGCCGCCTGACGAGTTACAGCCTAAAAGTCTTTTGTGTTGCACAAACTTTTTATTTGACTTCATTGCTAAAAAAATATTCATGTGAATCCACTGCCAGCATCGAATGTACTCCCTGGTGATGGATAGATAATTAGAGGGTGTTTTTTTTTGTTTTTTTTTGGAAATGGCGCCATCCTTGTCCATAGGCTGTGTCTGGTATTGCAGCTTAAAGGGGTTTTCTGGGATTTTACTACTGACCTACTCAGGATAGGTCATCAGGATCTGATCGGTGGGGCCCCCCGCCGATCAGCTGTTTGAGAAGGCACCAGCGCTCCCGTGAGCGCTGCAGCCTTCTCTCAGCTCAGCTTAGCCTAGGCCAGTGACGTCACGTTGCCTAGCAGCGGCTCAGCCCCATTCAAGTGAATAGAGCTGAACGCAATACCAAGCACAGCCACTATACAATGTACGGCGCTGTGCTTGGAAAGTTGCGAGAAGGTAGCGGCGTTCACGGGAGCGCTGGTACCTTCTTTAACAGCTAATCGGCGGGGATCCCGGGTGTCGGACCCCCACCGATTAGATACTGATGACCTATCCTGAGAATAGGTCATCAGTAGTAAAATCCCGGAAAACCCCTTTAACATTTGCTTCACTTGAATGGGTCTAGGCTGCAATACCAGACACAACCTGAATGGACAAGGGTGGCGCTGTTTCTAAAAAAATAAAAAACCCTAATATCCTACAACTCCTGCATGTATTAAAGTGATGACGCCTTGCCAAGATATGTGATCGCTTTCTGATCGGAGGGGGTCCGACTTATCCTGAGACTATAGAGGTTTGAAGGGATGTTCTCCCTGGTGGCTGGGAGCGCCGCTGTGGCCTCTTCAGTCCCAGAGGATCCCAACTGATCAGAAAGTGAAAGCTTACACTACCAATAAAATATGGGAAGTACCCCTTTAACGGAGGAGTTGGGGGACACTTGTGGGCGGGGCGTAACATGGCACATTTCATGCAGAATGCACAGGGGATGACTGTCCATCGTCAGAGTCGGCATATTTTGGGCAAAGAAATCCTCAAAAACATGCACTTTTTTTCATAAATAATAAAAACCAGGCGCCCAGGAGACGCTTTATTCCTGTTGTCTTTTTTGTATGTAATGAGGGCAGTGAAATTAATTTATTTTACGCTTTTTAGTATTTCCCCTAGAAAACTATAAGAAGAAAACTTTCAATTGCTTTTCTCATAGACACCAATGCATGCCGCACACTACATCCGACCCCCCGATCCCCGCTGGGGGGGGGGAGGGGGCGGAGCCAGAACACAGCTGGGAGCGTGCGCTCCCGTTCTTTAACTTCTCAGATGCCATAGTCCAAGCATGCCCAACCTGCGGCCCTCCAGCTGTTGCAAAACTACAAATCACAGCATGCCATAATGCCTATAGGCTGCCCGGGCATGCTGGGATTTGTAGTTTTGCAACAGCTGGAGGGCCGCAAGTTAGACATCCCTGCCGTAGTCACATTTGACAGTGGCATCTGAAGGGTTAAATGCACGCGATCAACGTTATCGTCAATCGCATACATCAGTCCCAGGTGCCTGCACAGCACCCACTCCGCTCACATGTAGGTGCCATTTTTAAATTTACATGGTGTGGTCAGGAAAGGGTTAAAGAGGAGCTGCCCCCCCCCCCGCCCGACACGTCTGTTTTAGTAACTACATTACCATTGTATTTCTGACATTATGTTGTTCCATTCCTCTGTTATTCCTCCTAGAAGTTTAGGAATTAATTGCCAGCAGGTTCAGTTGGGTGTTACCAGTGTGTGTGCTGCTCAATCTGACACCGGCAGCACTGACTGGAGAGGGACACGCCCCCCAACTAGTAACACCCAGCTGGACCTTGATTGCAGACTGCCGACAATTTCCATCTAAAAAAGCATAAACTAAGGGCTCATGCACACGGCCGTATTTTTGTATCCGGATCAGATCTGCACGTTTTGCAGATTGCACACGGACCCATTCATTTCTGTGGGTCCGCAAAAAGAAACGGACAGCACACGGAAGTCATCCACGTACTGTCCGCATCCACGTGTCCGTATTGCGGATGAGAATAGTCATTTCTAGTAATGGGAGTGAGAAAAATACGGATTGCACGTGGAAGGTGTCCGTATTTTACAGATCCATGGTTTGCGGCCTGCAATATGGAAGCGGTCACGTGCACGAGGCCTAAGTGTCAGAAAGCGGACACGAGCACGTACCAATACTATTCATATCAGGGTGTGACATAGTAAGAAAAAACCGCCACACACGCGGCACCATTTCATACTGTACCACTGGTTTTGGAAATTCATTATAATCTTCACTCGTTCCGTGGACTCACATTTCTTGGATTTTGGAGTCGTTACCCCTTCCACGTGCGCCCACAAATTATTGTGCGGAGCGACTTATCTACTAGTAAATGAGCTGTAGGCGTTTCGGCGCTGGACTGCGGTGGAGATGCTGATACCAGTGTTTATTCTCTAGGAGGAAGGCGCTGGGAGAGTCTCCGGGGAACTTAATGAGGCGTCAGATGCCTCCTATTTCCAGAAGAAGGACTTGTCACCGGATCCCTCCTATAACAATGATTAATGAGTTCTAAATACGGAGCATACTGTGCGTTGTCACGTCGCCCTGGCCTCCGGGGGATTCTCGTACGGTGGGTTTGGACATCGCTGCACCAGTCGCCTTCCGTCTCATTGTTGCCTTTGTGTAAGTAAAGAATAATCAGCAATTTCCCTCCGGCAGTGTGGTACACTGCATGTTCCCTGCCATTCCTGGTACAGCGATGTGTAATTTAACCCCTTAACACTACTGCGCAGGCGGAAAAACTCAGAGCACTATGATGGTGTGGGCAGTGCCAATATAACCATGGGATCAAGAGCAGGTTTCCTGCTGAAATACACTGCCGTATATTGGGTGGTGGCCGCGACTGGTACTGCAAAGCTGCTCCAACTTAAAGGTCATCTGTCAGCAGTTTTGTCCCTAGGACACTGGCTGACCTGTTACATGTGCACTTGGCAGCTGAAGACATCTGTGTTGGTCCCATGTTCATATGTGTCCACATTAATGAGAAAAATTATGTTTTAATATATGCAAATGAGCCTCTAGGAGCAACGGGGGCGTTACCATTACACCTAGAGGTTCATTATTCTGTGCAACTGCTGCGCCCTCTCCACTTTGATTGACAGGGCCAGGTGTCATGATATTTACACGGCCTGGTCCTGTCAATCAAAGTGGAGAGTGCGCAGCAGTTGCAGGTAGAGCAGAGCCTCTAGGTGTAACGGTAACGCCCCCGTTGCTCCTAGAAGCTCATTTGCATATAGTTAAACAATTTTTCTCAGCAATGCGGACACATATGATCATGGGACCAACACAGATGTCTTCAGCTGCCAAGTGCACATGTAACAGGTCAGCCGGTGTCATAGGGACAAAACTGCTGACAGATGCCCTTTAAGTGTATGAGTCTGGTATTGAATGGGTAAGGTTAAATGTATGTATTTTATTTCACTTCCCACAAGGTAATAATAAGCCATGCCTTTGAATCAAGATGGAGCGCTGACGTTTTACACTGTCATATATGTACTGTACTCTGGGATATGAGGGACGGGAGGTGACATCTTTCTTTAGACAGCATGGACACTTAATGGCCATTTGTTAAGCATAGGGACCTAAGTTTCAAGCTTTGAGGATGGGGAAAATTTTTCAGGCGGTACAAAGGCAGGCTGACCATTTGCAAGAACATACTTTAAAAGGGGATTTCTGGGACCCCAAAAATTGTAGTAATGGCCAATAATGCCAATGACTGCTGCAGGCAATTAGTGGTCATGGGTGGTGGTGGTGGTGGGGGGGTTGGGCACTTCATTGCTGAAGAATGACTACAGCAGTCATGCTGAGTATTGGGGCAGTTCGTTGTTCAACCATCACAATAGTAGACCACCAGAAGCTCCAAGAGTGGCAGTACCAAGTGTAGACCACCAGAAGCTCTGAGAGCAGAAGTGTCAAGTGTAGACCACCAGAAGCACCGCAACTGCAGTGCCAAGCATAGACCACTAGAAGCAATGGAGCCTCAGTGCCAAGCATGGACCACCAGAGACATTGCAGTGGCAGTGCCAAGGATTGACCACCCGAAGCAGCAGTGCTAAGCATAGACCATCAATGGCAATGGAGCTGCAGTTCCAAGCGTAGACCACCAGAAGCAATGAAGCTGCAGTGCAAAGCATAGACCTCTAGTAGAGCTTCATAATGCGCACCTCCGCAGCAGCATAGTATAATAATGTGCACCTCCACAGCAGCAGAGCATAATAATGTGCACCTCCACAGCAGCAGAGCATAATAATGTGCACCTCCACAGCAGCAGAGCATCATAACGCGCACCTCTGCTCTTCCACATCCTAATACCACAGATGCTGCAAAATTAGGAATCTTTATCTTTACATTATATAACTGTAAGAAAGATGGATAAAGCCTGTGAAGGCTGTAATAGTGAACAGATAAGAAGGTTGGGATAGGAATGGGGCGTCTCTTCATGAACTTCGGTTTTAGTGAATTTTACGGTCAGTATTTTTTTTTCTTATAGACAAGGAGAATGTGATTTTTTACAGTGACATTACATTTTGCTGCTAGTTATTAGGGTGACTTCTAATTAAAATCATCCTCCATCAAAGAGCACTTTATATGCATTTCATGAACCTCAACAAATTAGGAGAGCTGTAAACCAAAAGGTTATTGTAATATGCTGTCATTAGTGCAATCATTCCGTATTAACGACTATGGGTTAATTATGAATGATTCTTGTGGCTTTCTATGGAGAGGTACTGAACCACAGGCTGCTGACTGATTACTGCAAAAATACTATACGATACATACAATACTGATTAATTACTGCCTCCTGTGTACAAGAATATAACTACTATAATACTGCTCCTATGTACAAGAATATAACTACTATAATACTGCTCCTATGTACAAGAATATAACTACTATAATACTGCTCCTATGTACAAGAATATAACTACTATAATACTGCTCCTGTGTACAAGAATATAACTACTATAATACTGCTCCTATGTACAAGAATATAACTACTATAATACTGCTCCTATGTACAAGAATATAACTATTATAATACTGCCTCCTATGTACAGGAATATAACTACTATAATACTGCTCCTGTGTACAAGAATATAACTACTATAATACTGCTCCTATGTACAAGAATATAACTACTATAATACTGCTCCTATGTACACGAATATAACTACTATAATACTGCCTCCTATGTACACGAATATAACTACTATAAATACTGCTCCTATGTACAAGAATATAACTACTATAATACTACTCCTATGTACAAGGATATAACTACTATAATACTGCTCCTATGTATAAGAATATAACTACTATAATACTGCTCCTATGTACAAGACTATAACTACTATAATACTGCTCCTGTGTACAAGAATATATCTAACTATAATACTGCCTCCTATGTACAAGAATATAACTACTATAATACTGCCTCCTATATACAAGAATATAACTACTATAATACTGCTCCTATGTATACAAGAATATAACTATAATACTGCTCCTATGTACAAGAATATAACTATAATACTGCCTCCTATGTACAAGAATATATCTACTATAATACTGCTCCTATGTACAAGAATATAACTACTATAATACCGCTCCTATATACAAGAATATAACTACTATAATACTGCCTCCTATGTACAAGAATATAACTACTATAATACTGCCTCTATGTACAAGAATATAACTATATAATACTGCTCCTATGTACAGAATATAACTACTATAATACTGCTCCTATGTACAAGAATATAACTACTATAATACTGCTCCTATGTACAAGAATATAACTACTATAAATACTGCTCCTATGTACAAGAATATAACTACTATATATACTGCCTCTATGTACAAGAATATAACTACTATAATACTATGCCTATAACAAATATAACTACTATAATACTGCTCCTATGTACAAGAATATAACTACTATAATACTGCTCCTATGTACAAGAATATAACTAACTATAATACTGCTCCTATGTACAAGAATATATATCTACTATAATACTGCTCCTATGTACAAGAATATAACTACTATAATACTGCTCCTATAACAAGAATATAACTACTATAATACTGCCTCCTATGTAAAGAATATAACTACTATAATACTGCTCCTATGTACAAGAATAAACTAACTGCTCTATGTACAAAATATCTACTATAATACTGCTCCTATGTACAAGAATATAACTACTATAATACTGCCTCCTATGTACAAGAATATAACTACTATAATACTGCCTCCTATGTACAAGAATATAACTACTATAATACTGCTCCTATGTACAAGAATATAACTGCTATAATACTGCCTCCTATGTACAAGAATATATCTACTATAATACTGCCTCCTATGTACAAGAATATAACTACTATAATACCGCCTCCTATATACAAGAATATAACTACTATAATACTGCCTCCTATGTACAAGAATATAACTACTATAATACTGCTCCTATGTACAAGAATATAACTACTATAATACTGCCTTCTGTATGTTAGAATGTACTTTATATGATTTATATGATGAGACCTTTACTTAATCTTCTATATTCCTGTAGCTTCTGGAGGCACTTGGTATGCGGCTCCTGCCTTCGTGTCTCTGTGTATTACGTTATTTTTCCCTTTTTTTTGCGTCCCTTCCTGCCACTCTTATAAATAAAGTTACACACGACTTGTTATGATCGGTACCTAATTTATTGGCCCCTCTAAAAAAAACTTCATCCTTGCAAGTTTAAATAGTCTTGATCTGCTGCATTTGTAGGTATTATCTTGAGCAGGATAAAAAAAAAAAAAAAAAAAGCAACGAGGAAAAAAAAACAGTTGAAAAATGTGCTTTTTTTAAATGTATTTTTGCTTGCTGTAATGATGCCCTGAAATTGCAATCTAACGAGCCTGGCGCAGTATGACAGAAGCGTAACCTCATCATTTTAATGTAACCTATTATCGCTGTCCCAGTTTTGTTCCAACGTTTCTTTGATCAGTTTTTCTTTGTGCCGGCGCATCAACGGTGGAACCTGGTGCAAGGGTGTTACTGCTGAGCCAGGGGGTAACTCTGTGGTCCCATCCCCCGATAAATATACAGAGCTATATTTAAATTATATATGCAAAAGTCTTCAGAAAGCTTTGATACAATGTAGCCAAGACCGGCACATTGGTATGATTAATGGCGATTCTTCAGCGCAGACACAACGGAATCTGCAGAACCTGCGCTCAGCGGGTAAGGGGTTGTTTGAGGATTCTTTCTCTGCTGTTAAAGGGGTAGTCCCACTTGAGACATGGGTGGCATATCATTAGAATATGCCCCCAATGTCAGATAGGTGAGGGTCCTACCTCTTAGAATACAGTAACTGAGAGCGCAACGCTGGCCGCCCTCCATTCATTTTTATAGGTTCGGCTATTTTCATAAGCCCCATAAAATTGAATGGAGCGGTGGCCATCCTTGTAATCGCTAGGATACGCCCCTATTGTCTGATAAGTGCGGGTCCCAGAGGTGAGACGAGAACAGAGCAGGAAAGGTGGTGGCCGGAGGACCCTTGGTCTCCCCAGGTCCGCCCACCAGCAAGCACTCTCTCCCCATAGTAGTGTATGGGAGCACACTGCGCTTGCGCGGCCACCGTTCCCATTCATTTCTATGGGGCTGATGGAAATGGCTGAGCCAGTGCTTGGCCATTTTCGGCCGACCCTTAGAAATGTATGGAGGCTGGCTGCGCATGCGCAGTGCGCCCTCTACAACTTTTGTGGCCCCTGTTCTCGGTGTACCTGCACCTAGCGTAGCGATATGCCCCCATTTTCTGAGACGGATAAACCCCTTTTAGGGTGATAGTCGGGGGCGTACTGTGACCTACCAAGTCAGAGTGGGAACTGGTTTATCTTCAATGTGGAAACTAACGCATTGCAAATTCGCGGCCGCTTACTGTTGTGTTTTAAGCTCCTGGCAGTAGTTCTGCCAGGCGGTTTCGGTGAGAGGGATCCAGGATTGCCGGAGGTTACCGGAATGCCCACCGGACCCACTGACTATAATTGGGTCCGGCAGAGATCCAGCTACCTGGCAAAAAGGCCGGGACTCAGTAAGACAAAAACCGCTGCAGGCATTCACTTGAATGGGACTGAAGTGCACCTAGGTTACATGACCGATGTATGGTGACGTCACTGGCCAAGGAAGAGGCCTAAGCGCTCACAGAACGCTGTGGCTTCTTCGAACAGCTGATCACTGGAGGTCCTGGGAGATGGATCTCCGGATGACCTGATGTTGACCTGTCCTGAGGATAGGCCATCGATATCAAATTCCTGGATAACCCCTTTAAGGTCCCTTTATAGAGCCATTTTCCGGTTATGTCGCAGACGGACCTTTTCAGGACCTGGGTGATCCTGCAACCATCCCTTACATTGAAGCTCAAAAGATTACCATGTAATGGGGCACGGCAATACTGTATATTGAGGCGGTTGGAGTGGACGCGTCAAACAAGCATGCCCTCCAGCTTTAGGACCAGGGAAAGGGGCTTTGAGGGCATCCTCTTCTCTTTGTATAACCTAACTAATTGGCCATTGTATAAGACAACTGGTTATGTATTTCTCTGTCCAATAAAATATTGGGATGCCTAGCCCAATGCTTTCTGTGATTATTCCCCAGAATTGGCATCTTCATCCTGGTAATGAATGTCCTTCTCGAGAGCCATCATTACCTAAATGAAGCAGGATCTTGGCCTCCGGTGGTGCCTCCACTTGACCCGTAGAATCAATCCACTGGACATTAATGGGTCGAGGAGACGAGATCTGTCGGGAATGTTGAAACGTAGGAAGGGAAAGGGCAAGAATCTGTTTGAAATCCTGAGGAGCGTCCCAGCAGTGCCAGGTCTCGTCTTCACCCAAAGCCTCCAGCAATTTCAACTGGAAATAATGTGCTGATACCAGACATTTTCTGTAGATGAAAGGCGAGGCAGACTTTCATGCTAATAACGTCTCTTAAAATAACAGATGATTCCCGGAATAATTAAATAATGAGAAAATGCTGCGCCGAGGTTAAATATGAAAGGGGATTTGGTTTTTTTGAAGTTACATTAAGGGGGGGCACCGCACTTTTCCAATGGCTGATGTCTTTATAGAAAAGATGAAAGGAGTCTTCGATTTTGTTTGGCGTTGTCTTATGGCCGAAGCCTTATTTCCCTCAGAACCTGTCGCGTCTTAATTCTTGGCGGAAATAAGGTGATAATTGGGATGACTGCGCAAATTTTACGCCGTGAGGGTGAAAAAAAGAAGCAGAATATACACCTGGTATGGGACTCTTGTGAACCTATTAGACGTACATTGGCCGGACCAGATGATTTTGATGGAAATGGCAAACCATCTAATGTATATGGTGGCTTGCTGACTCTCCCTCCCGATGGCGATTGAGGTCAACATGCCCAATCCTTCCTGGTGAGATAAGCCACCAGAGGAGTCTGGCAGCAACTTACTACTTCCCTCTCTGTTTAGAACTTGCCTAAGCCAAGCATGCATAGGGGGGGGGGGGGGGCCCAATAGGTATCGGCCAAATGATTTTTCAGGTATCTAGTGTATGACCAGCCTTAGTCTCATCCTCTCTGCTTTGGTGGCAAGAACTTGGGCATTATTGGCAAACAAGGAGTTTAGGACTTTCAAGGGGAGGGCCCAATGGTGGCTTAGCATCCAAGTCTTGTTTTGCGAAGCCTGAGCCTTGCTATATAGCACTGCCAGTTCAGTGCATATGAGGGTACCGCATAGTATAAAATTTTTGCATAGCATAGGTTTGACACAGGCACTGTAGGACATTATATGGGGGGGGGGCTGAAAGCATTACGCAGCAGATCATTCAGTGGTGGCCATACTCTTGAGAAGAGCATTAAAAAAAAATTAAAAAACAGCCAATCTTCTTTGTATGACCCATTAAGACAACCATTTCTTAAAGGGGTTCCGCCATGATTAATGTAACAAAATGAGTACACTACATGGCTTCTAACAACGCTAGAACCATCCCTGAACCTCCCATGGATCAAGAGATCTTGCCATTCATTGCTCTAATCGCCTCTCTTCAGGTTGAAAGCTCAGGAGACGTGTCCTTTCTGTTGCAGTTCAGGGGACATGGCCTTTATCAGCAGCAGACATGTCCTTTCCGCTGCATCTCTCTCTGTCACAGCTTCTAACAGTTACATATAACTGGTGGGGGTTGAAGATGGAACTGAGCATGTGCGACCTCAGTAGGTGGATGTGCACATTACTATACAAACTATACCCCATGGGCACTATTATAGTGAAATAAAGAGTATATCTCACAACTGGAGAATTTTTGTAAATTAACAAATTAGATTCCCACTGAATTATATTAAAATTATATTTAAAGGGGGCATGGCCCCTTTAAGTGGAGGATAACAGAAAGACTAAACAACTCATAGCACTAGCCAAAGTTGGAAAATATTAAAGGGGTTGTCTGGGTTCACAGCTGGACCCGGACATTCCTCAAATTTCACCCAGGCAGCCCGCCTGACTAGGGCATCTGAGCATCTCATGGCTGGATTGCGCAGGGCAAGGGTTTTTTGTTTACATTATACACACTGCCGGACAGAGGCTTCCCCCTAGCAGTGTGTTCGGTGACGTCACCGGCTGTAATGGGCCGGCTTTAGCGCTGCCCTAGCCATTTTACTGGCTAGGGCCGTGCTAAAGCCCGCCCATCAGCGCCGGTGACATCACCAAGCTCACTGCGGGGCGGAAGCCTCCACTCGGCAGAGCCCAGTTCGTCACCGGAACCGGGCTAAATGCGATAATTAGCGCAGGGCAAAGGAGGGCATTGGAGCATGAGATGCTCCGATGCCCTAGTCAGGTGGGCTGCCTGGGTGAAAGTAAGGGTAGGTCCGGGTTCAGCTCTGAACCCGGACAACCCCTTTAAGGAAAAGATTTTCTATATTTATCTTTACCCCCTTCTCTCCAGTGCTAGTGCATGTGAAACAAAAAGCTGGAGCTCAAAGGGTTATTCCCATCTTAGACAATGGGGGCATTTCGCTAGGATATGCCTCTATTGTCTCCTTGTCTCATGCACTCCCATTCATTTCTATGGAAGCAATGGGGAGCTGCGAATGGTAGTGCCCGGACCCCGGGAAACCGGGGGTCCTCCAGGCACCACACTCCCTGCTCAGTTCTCAATATAGGTGCGGGTCCCAGTGGGACCACACCTGTCAGACAATGGGGGCATATCCTAGCGATATGCCCCCTTTGTCTAAGATGGGAATAATGCCACTTTTACGGAATGACAAGAATACCCCCCAAAACCAAATGTTGACTTGATTAACGGCAGAAAAAATGACATCGGATGTCAGCTATATAGGATACAGTAACATTATAATGCACAAGCCGCGCAGGTAATGTCGACTTGATTAACGGCAGAAAAAAATGACACCGTAGCCAAGATGGCTACGGCATTACAGTGAATGCTAGTACCTTTCTGCACGCTAATTGGCTAATTAGCGTGCGGGGAGGGGACTCGAGCATGGCCGAACACTGCGTGGTCACGAGCACCGCAATGCTCAGCCGAATATCATATTCGGCCAAGCATGCTCTCTCAACACTATTAGTAACATGAGATTATATATATATATATATATATATATATATATATATATAGGTATCGTAACGTAAGCTGTGCTCCCTCCGCTTGGACTTGAACTGTCTTCTTCAATTAAACCAATTAGGCCTCCAGTTTTGCTCCTGCTGGTGTTGACCTTTACATCCATGCTGGTCGCACAACACATTAGAAGTTGTGATTAGATCATAGCAGTCATCGAAGGATCTTCCAACTGAGGGACAAGTGTTACTGATTACATCTAGTGCGGATTTACAAAAACCTTTGTCTTGTATTCATTTTGAGATCATGTGTTATGCTCCTTGCACATTTTGAGCTGCATAGAAAATTCTGCCGAATGCTGCCTGGGATCTGTTGGGGCAATGCTGACATGTTCATTATGAAAACTCATTCTTAAAGGGGTTGTCCCACAAAAAAATATTCTACAGTTTTCAAACCAGCACCTGTATCTGAATACTTTTGTAAATGCATGTAATTAAAAATTTCCCATAGCCACTGAGTAATTCAATGAAATGTATCTGTATAGCGCCACCTGCTGTTTGTTTTTTTCTTATTTCTTTGACCTGCTCACTGAGAAGGCTGCACATGCTCAGTTTCATCCTTCAACTGCCTCCTGGGCTGTGATAGGGAGAGCATGGACACGCCTCCTGAACTGTGATTGGGAGAGCGTGTACACACCCCCTAAGCTGTGATAGGAGAGCTGAGACACGCCTCCTGAGCTGCAGCGGAAAAGACACTCCCCCTGAGTTGCCAGCTTGATATAAATCTAGCAGAGCAATGAATGTGGAGATCTCTGGATCCATGTGAGGTACAGGGCTGGTTCTAGCTTTGTTAGAAAGAGGTTGTCATGTATTATATGATGCCTGATTTTCATTTTTTACATTAGTCATGGGATAACCCCTTTAAGGTGCCAATTCACTTTCAATTGTTGTTGGCCAAGTTCTTGTTTGTTATTTTTTCTACTCCTCAATTCAGAGCACATGTAATGATCACTGGATGTGGAACCACTGTGTCTACCAACTGGTTTGAATTTGGGCTAAGCCTAAGGCCCCTGGCATTCACCTTTTAACCTCTATACAGGGATCTGGACTTCGTTGCACCAGTCCCTACCTCTTGGAGTAATCCTGGTGTGGTTGGTAGCTGACTAACGTGGGTCAGAGACACCCATGAGAAGCACCAAGGGCAGACAGAGTTTGTGTAAATCAGAGAAACAAGTATGAGGTCAGGCAGGGCAGGCAGCAAATGGTCTATATGGTAATCAGGCACAAGTCAGGTCAGAAACGGTAAACAGGGAGAGGTCAGTAAATGGACAGCAAACGGAACAGCACGCCTTCCCAGGAACTAGTAAGCGAGATTAACCTGTTGCTCAGGCAAAGAGTGAGAGAAACCGCACAACAAATATAGCAGAAGCCAATTAGCATGCAGCCGAGCAGCTGCGCACAGAGCCAAAGGAGGTGTTTATCCCTAAGACACAAAGAGACTGACACCTGGGCTTGCTGCCGGGGTGCAGGAACTGCGACAGACACAGGGTGAGTGGAGCGGCACCAGTGCCCGGCGGGGAGAGCAGGGCAGTCGGTGGCACCGGCCTGTGTTTTCAATGAGGAAAATGGATAAGCTGCTGCCAGACATAATTCTCCAGACATCTGACATCAAGGGACATTTGGAACATCCCCAATAGCTATCTCCTCTGTCTTTTCCTCCTGCTTTCTAAAAGTCTTCATGGAGAAGTTTGCAGTCATCATCTTTACTCCATGTTACTCAGCCTACAGACCTATCTATCACCGTTAATTGCTACTTACTTTCCCGAGGATCGCAAACCGACTGTCTTGGGATAACTATTGATTCTGGTCAGTATTTCAAACTGCACATTTAAGCCCTTTACTGCTGCCAACTCAAAAACATTTTTCAAATCCACTCATTGGCCAGCGTTGAGTCTTCAAAAATGCTAGTTCCTGCCCTCATCACCTTCCACCTAGGCTAGTGCATCATCCTCCTCTGTCCACCCTCAACTCTGCTGCCCAGTTACTCCACCTCTTTCCTCTCTGTCACTGACTAATCATTACCCGGTAAATTCAGTTCAAAATATTAACATTGACATACCAAGGAAAGCCACCCATAACATGTCCCATACATCTAGGAAATAATCCACTGCTGCCTCCTCACACATGTCCTCACAAGACCTCCTATTTTGCACTTTTCTCGTCTTCTCCTTACTCAATCATTTCCAAGATTCCTCCAACTCTTTACTTTGGAACCTCCAAAGGATCAGACTCTCTCCAACCTTTGACCTAAAAACCCACCACTTTAGAATATCCTACAATATCCGATATGGACAGCTTCCCAGAATTAAAGAGGTTCTCTGAGATGTTCATATTGATCGCCTACCCTCTGTATAGGTTGTCAATGCATCCTTGCCAATCAGCTGTTTGAGGAAGCCACAGTGCTCACCAAATCTCTGGTGAGCGTTATGACCACCTCCCAACTTACCAAACACAGTGCCGTCCATTGGATAGCAGTTGTGCTTGGTATTGTAGTTCAGCTCCTTTCACTTGAAAGGGACTGAGCGGCGCCTAGATCATGTAACCAATGAACATGACGTCACATGGCCTAGGAAGAGGCCAAACCACTCACGGAGCACCGCGGCCTCTTCATTTAGCTGATTGGCGGGGATGTCGGGTGTCGGACTCCTACCAATCTCATATTGATGACCTATGAAAATCCTGGAGAACCCCTTTAGTGGTGCAATAATATAAGTAAAAACAATTCGTTGACCAAACCCACCAAAATCGGTGACCTTTTTGGGCACCTAAAATTTTGGTAAAATTGACAGACTGAACCTGTATGAGGAAAACCAAGAACATTAGCTATGAATCTCTCATTGCCAGATCTTCTATTGGATTCTCAGATTTTCGCATTGTATTCTGGTTGCTACACAAACAATATAAACTATACACTATACCTCCGACCCTAGGACTGTGTCTGCATAAAGTGAGAGATGGGATGTAACGCATCGTTCAATATGTCTGGTGGAGAATCAATCTCTGTGCTCAATGAGCAGATGTTTCCCGTGCTTTCGATCATGAAGATGAGTGTACACAACCTAAAACAGTTCATCCAAAAGTAAAAATTACACCTTTAATTACAGGTCCTGCCCGTTCTGAGGAAATGGATGAGCCTAAAACCGCAGTATGTCAGCACTTCTGTCTGGCATTGACGGGAGTCATCAGTCGTGAGATTTGGCAGCTGGAAATAGATGGTTTATGGAAATTGGCAGAAGATGAAGACGAGGGCCTTTGGATGACTGTCTAACAATGATCTAAGTAGACTTATGAAGATGACGATCAGTCAGAACTATTGATTGATTGTAGGAGATGACAGCTTGCCTACGGTAAATGCTAAAATGGCTGCCAACCCGGCTTCTAACGTGGCACCAAGTTCAGTAATATCCATAGAGTAATATAAAAACAGAAGATAGATGGGACGCCTTAAAGGAGTTGTCCGGGAATACATCATTTCTAACAGGCCTCCCCTACTGAAATGATCATCCTTGCCTGATATGTTCTTCTCCAGTCCTCGGCACTGGCTCCAGTGTCTTCATCTTCCAGTCCGGGGTTTTCATCCTCCCCATGATCACCTAATCCTCTTCAGCCAACCATTGGTTTCATCGGTGGTGTGTCCACAATAGGACGGCATTTTAAAATCCAACAACTTCTGCAGTCATGGGTGGGTTGGCACCTCCATATGTACAGATGATTGGATGGTACGGGGAACAGTAACCACCTTTACCACCTTTTTTAGCACCATCATAAGAGAAACTTGCTATGCCCATAAATTTGGACCTTCTGCTGACCACTCCATGTAGAGCAGGGTTCCTCAACTCCGGTCCTCAGGGCCCATCTGCTGGTCATGTTTTCAGGATCTCCTTAGTATTGAGTAGGTGAAGTAATTAGTGTCAGTCCATCAGGACTTACCACAGGTATTCATTCTGTGGGGATATTCTCAAATCATGACCGGTAGGTGGGCCCTGAGGACTGGAGTTGAGGAACACTGATGAAGGGGCACCATGTATTCTCTGATCACCGTGGCTCTGTTCATAAGTTGTAATTTAGGGGTATTTTTTTCTGGTTTAGCTTTGCAGTGAGGTGAAGGGCATTTTTGAGTGACTTTTTTAATGAGATTTTTTGAGATTATTTTTGCTCCCCCAATTCATTTCAAAGATGGGGCAAAAATAACCAAAAACACTTCAGCTGCAGAATCTAGTAATTCCATATATATATATATATATTTCATTACATTTTGCTGCATTTTATTTTCTTGTAGTATTGTAAGTTTAACCAGTTCAAGACTGGGTCATTTACATCCCCTTCTCGATCAGACACATTTTTGTTTTTTATACAGTAAGTAGCTGCATCTTTGAGAGCCATAACTTTTTCCGCTATATGCATATTTAAATAATTATTCTTTTACCGGTGATACTGTGTATTTTATTTTTAGACCATTTTTTGTAAAAATTATTTTAACACAAAGCACAACTAAAATACTTTTGAAAATTTTGCACAGTGAATCACAAGTTTAGGAAGCAACCTCTGGTTCACTGCACAAGCGCTGAGGTCCGATGACTTGGTGCTGCGAGAACACAGAGCTGGACGAGATGTCCAACCATGTCACTGAAAGGGGAGGGAGGAGTACAGAGAGCACAGGGAGCATTGCGCTAGCGGTGCTCCTAGTCCTATGGCCAGCCCCCTGGTGCTCCGTTTACCTAGATTACAAAAATAAATATACGTCTGCACTTATTAACCCTAGAGAGGAAATAAATATATTGTTGTACTCTGCGTGATCAACCCTACTGGGCAATATGCCTGGTTTAAAAGAGTTGATCATGCTGACAGAGGCTCTTTAAGGTTAGGGTTATAGCCTGCGGAGCCTCACTGTAGTGCTGGGTGTGCTAAGACCCAGCAGCTCCTGCAGTTACCGGGCAATCACAAGATCGGAGCAGGAAGCAGCATTACAGCTTGCTGATCAGCACATACATTGCTCATTGAGCTTTGTGTATACAGAGATTAAGATGGCAGGGACAGTAAGAAAAACTGTCAATGGCTTGGCTAAATTCCCACAATTCCCACTATGCCCTGCTCTAAGCCGATAGCTGCAAGCAGTCTGAGCATGCTGGGAGTTGTAGTTTGGCAACAGCTGGAGAGCCGCAGGGTGGCCATCCCTGCGATAGGGGGTGCGGATGCAGCAATCACATCCAGGGCCCCTCTGTAAGACTCCAGTATTATAACAGACCTATGATAGATCTGTGGCGTTTTGCAATAACTTTTCTTATAACTAGAGTTGAGTGAACGTGCTCATAACGAGCACTGTACTGCTCGGATCCCCCGCGCTTGAATGGCCGCAGCCATCTGGATCCGTCCTCCTCACCCGACGATCCGGATGGCTGCGGCCATTCAAGCGCAGGGGATCCGAGCAGTACAGTGCTCGTTACGAGCACGTTCGCTCAACTCTACTGGCTTTAGTATCTCCTTAAAAAAATTCCAAGATAATTTAAGTGGAACGTAGCGAAACCCTAATCGGAGCCCCACAGCTGCTGGTGCCCATTACCACTGCCCATTAGGAGATCTGCCTCAATGAAACAATAGCATCTTCTAGATCATCTCTTAATTGTAATGAGCAGAAAACCAGCAGAACACGCGCCTCTCTCTGTTCTCGCTCTCTCGGGGGGAAATGATTTTGATGGAAGGGTCGTTATGTTGATTGCAAAGTGAAAAAAACAAAACTGCTGAATATTAAATGAAACTGATTAAAATTCCTGAGGAGTAAGTTG
Organism: Rhinella marina; assembly: GCA_900303285.1. Taxonomy (NCBI): domain Eukaryota; kingdom Metazoa; phylum Chordata; class Amphibia; order Anura; family Bufonidae; genus Rhinella; species Rhinella marina. The sequence goes on from ONZH01012708.1 coordinate 486,912, forward strand.
TCACAACTCCCCTCCCCCGATGAAATAGCTCATCCGCATCATCATCATCTTCGGGTTCACGAGCCGAGGGCTGTCAACAACGGGGACTGTGTTGTGCAGTTTTCATGATGGGGGCGTTCAGTGAGATCTATCGAAAAGCAAATATTCCAAGTCATTAATATCCGCACCATTCCTCCTGTGTGGATATTCAGTACGGAGAGCAAATACCTGCAAAATATCCGCTTCTTATTATAGTCTAATAATTAATACAAACAAATAAGTCGTCGACAGGTCTGCCAATTATAGGGATTGTGTCATCAGAAAATGACCTATTAGAAATTCATTTTTTTAATAATTTTTGGGTGATTTTCTTCTATATATATTTTTTAAACTTGGTTTAATTTATGTGCACATCTAAGGTTATCTGAAGGGGCAGGGCCTCAGATGATAACCTATTGTTTAGATCAAGCTTTTATATTAAACATATTTATCAAGAAACATATTCTACAGTTTTCAAAACAGCGCCTGGATCCGAATCCTTTTGTAATTGCATGTCATGAAAAACTTTGTATAGCCACTGAGTTATTCAATATAATGTATCTGTATAGCGCCACCTGCTGTTTGTTCTTTTCCTTATTTTTTTGTTTGTCTCACCGAGTTGGTTTAAATCTTCATATTTTCTGTTAGAAGCTGTGGCAGTTACAGGAAGAGAGCTGCAGCAGAAAGGACACGCCCTCTGAGTTGCCCGGCTGAGGAAAATCTAGCAGAGCAATAGGAGCAGTGAAGGTGGAGATCTTTGGATCCATGTGCAGTACAGGACTGGTTCTAGCTTTGTTAGAAAGGTATTGTCATGTATTACATGATATCTGATTATTTTTTGAATCAATCATGGCATAACCCCTTAAAGTAGAACTCCTACAAAAAATTTTATTCCATGTCCTGCTAGAAATGTACATGATGTAATCTGTAGTGAATGTTTCTCATCTGTGTCATGTGACTAGGAATCAGACTCACCAACTCACACAGAGACTTGCGTGTGGACAGGAAGTCTAATTCTCTATGTATTCCTATGGGAGCCTCACTTTCAGTCTCATAGTAATGAATAGAGCAGTGACTGGCTTCCTGTCCTAGGTCAGTTGGAGGTCAGGGTGTTGGTCACATGACCCAGCTACAATAAGAAGAGAGGTTATTGCTCACAATTACATTCTCTGATAAGATTATATCATGCACCTTTCTAACAGGTCAGAGAATAAAATTTTTTGCAGGAGTTCTTCTTTAAAACGTATTTGTGTGTATATATGCATATATGTGTGTGTGTATATATATATATATATATATATATATATATATATATATAGATATATAGTGAGAGAGAGAGATATAGATATATACAGTATATCCTAAAATCTTGCAGTTTGCAGTAGGCTAACACTTTCTGTTCTGTGGAGATCACTTCTCAGCAGTCATCTGATTATCATCACAGGCAGGATTATAACAACAGATAACACACACACATATATATATATAAAACATAATTCAGAATAGGTAATGTCTCAGCTTATCTACCCCATCCTTACACGTTGACCTCAGCACAGAGCATGCCCACAACACTCTCCTGTATAGGCCAATGAGTCATCTCCAGACTACAGATTCCTATGGTCCATGTGTACCAAATCAGAATTTTTTCCACTGTAATCTCAAGGTGGATTCTTAGGACGTGTACTGTAAGTGCAGCAACCTGCACCTCAAAAGAAGGTGCAGAAGAGTTTGCCTACCATGAGGGGACTCCCCTTAGGTTACAATGTATTGTCTAAAACAGGCATGCTCAACCTGCAGCCCTCCAGCTGTCGCAAAATTACAACTCCCATCATTCGTGGACAGCCTACAACTATAAGCCTTCAGAAGGGCATGGTGGGAGTTGTAGTCTTACAACAGCTGGAGAGCCGCAGGTTGAGCATCCCTGGTCTAAAACATATATCCCATGTCAGGATGTCAGAGTCAGCTAGTAAAGTTCAGAGTAAAGGCCCATTCACACGACCGTGGAGCACAGTTTGGGATGGTCCGTGTAAACCCGGACTGTGCTCCTTCTGAGGGCAGGAGCGCACGGCGTCATTGGTTGCTATGATGCCGTGCGCTTTCTGAGGCCGCCGCTGTACAGTGATACACTGTACACGCCCGTATAGAGTGTATCACTGTACAGCGGCGGCCTTAGGAAACGCATGGCGTCATAGCAACCAATGACGCCGTACGCTCCTGCCCTCAGAAGGAGCACGGTCCGGGTTTTCACGAACCGTCCCGGACCGTGCTCCACGGTCGTGTGAAAGGGCCCTAAGGAAGAATACTTTAAAGAACCTCTTCTGCCCGTTACCTCTCTGTGCAGCTATTACATCTTTGGAAAAGGGCATTTTGAGAACTGCCAGTCCACTGCATGATCAGAACTGTCCTGATCTGTTCGCATTTGAATTTGTTCTGCTGCACAACTGCCTCCTCATTGCTTCCTGCACTATTACGCTGCAAAGTGATGGCGTCATGAACCGGGACCCCTCCTTGTACCTCAAAACTACCAAGACCAAGGGAGCCTCAACTGTCTTCAGGCAGGAGAACCCCAGAACCGGAGTGTGCCCTGAAGGGAAGTAAAGGTGCACCCTTCCCATCACTGGAACCATGAGAACTACAACTCCTATTTGGCCAGTCATTTGCACAAACGCCCCTGCAGCTTGGTCAGTGTTTTTGGGGGGGTGCGGAATCGGAAAGGTTATCTTTTTGCCGAACGAACACATGCATAGCCACCTCTAGTGTTGTAGGAGTCTGGATGTGGTTGGAATGACATTTTAAATGAGAAACAATGTTGAACTTTTTGTATCAATCCCCTCGCCCGTCTGAGTTTTGTGGAAGTTAAATTCATGGTCAGTGACACATCGTAGCGGAACGTTAAGGCTGTTCACTTCAGAGGAAAATCCATTTCATTTGTAAATGAAGCAGTTTAGCCTTTTAAATGTCCGGGAAATTTGATGTCTCCGTCTGCTACTTTGTCTTCTCAGAAGATATCTCAGACGTTAAATGCGGCCATGTTTTGGTCACTTGGCATTTTTCGCCTGGATGTAATTTTTTATTTTTTATTTTTTTTTTTGCTAAAATCTGTGATTTGACATTTTAAAGAATGTCAGAGTACTTAGCCGATTTGTAATTAACTTGTTGAGTAAAAAATAGAAAAAAAAAAACACTGAAAGGCAGAAATCTTAGCGGGGGACAGGTAATTATAGGCTTAGGCAAAAATAAAAAAAAGGAACAGTGAAAAGGAGTGTGCGGTATGGCGGAGACTGTGCGGTACAATGTATCCCACCAGTCTGTGTTAATTGTGAAAGGTTTAGAAGAGATAATCAGTGTGAGCGTAGCAACGGAGGCTGGTGAAGGGGACAATGGTGTAAATGTATTATTATGGCATTAGAAGGGGATAGGGGACCAAAGTGTGACTGGTAACATAAGATCATTTAGTCCGATAGGGTCACATACCGCAGATGTGGATTCTGGGGTGCATAGTCTTACGGCAGGGATGCAAAACTACAACTCCCAGCATGCCCGGACCGCCTATAGCTATAAGGGCATGTTGGGAGTTGTAGTTTTGCAGCAGCTAAGGGGGCCGCAGGTTGGGCATTCCTGGTCTATGGGATCTCCTGGTTTTCAGCAAGGAGGTGTGGACTTTGTTGAGGTAGAAAGAGGCCGCCGTGGCCATCTTGCTTGAAGATCCCGTATAAAATCTTGTGCGCGGCGACGTATGATGACATCATCACACGCCACATGAGATTTTGCGCTGGGTCTTCAAGCAAGATGGCTGTGGTGATTTCATTTTTTTTTTTATCAAGCATCTCAGATGCCGCGATCAGCAATGAAACGTGGCATCTGAGGGGTTCAATGAAGGGGGGGGGGCAGTGGCACCATTTCCTGTCATTGCACCCGCTATTTACAAAGAAATGCTCTTCGTGAGAACTTCGCTCATCTCTATTCTTTACCATTACTGACCCCTTACACATAATTTGCTCTTTCTCATTCGCCGCATGATCCGGTATATAAATTGCTGCCTCCCTGACTTGATTGAGGAATCAAAGTCTGAATACGGCCATGGACAAGGCCAAAGTCAATTAGGAGACGGCAGCACATGTACTCAATAAAAATATGGATTTCTGACTGGTCTAAGCCAGAAGTGATGATTATATTAACCAGTAATGTACGGTTCCTATTCACAGATGGCTTTCCTATAGATTTACATAATGATTACCACTCCAGCAGATGCATCATGTCAAGGCATCGTTCTGCTTCCAAATGAATGCTCATCCTTGAACACAATCTTGTTTTTTTTTATCTAAATAACTAAAATTCTGTAGTAAATTTATTTATTTATTTATTAATGTAGTCTTATTGCTGATGCAAAGCTCCAAATCCCCTACAGAAACACCATTAAGTGATGCAATTCTGTCGGCCACCACTAGAGGGAGTGTAGGAGCTCACTGCATTGACATGAATAATACATAGTATGCAGTCAGCTTCTCATCTCCCCCTAGTGGCAGCAGTGACAAAGGTTTTTTGGGGAATTGAATACTGATGAGCTATCCTCAGAATCAGTGAGGGCCTGACTCCTATCACCCTGGCCAATCAGCTGTTGGAAGGGGCTATAGCACTCAGGTGAATGCTGCGGCCTCTTCATCAGCCTGGGATGTCACATGGCCTTTGTTTAGCCAAGTAAATGGGACTAATCTGCAATACCACGTACCGCCACTAGGTACGGCTCTGTGCTTGGTATACTATCAAGAGAGTGCCGTGCTCGTCCACGCAGGGGTTCATCTATCCTTTCTGATGCCTGAGGCGAAAACTGATGCCATGCCAATTTCTTAACCTAACCCCTTTGCCACAATAAAAGTGCTCATTCCCCATGGCTCTTCCGCTGCCCCTCTTTTGCCTCTACCTGGTGCTGCCTGAGGCGATTGCCTCACCTGGCCTCATTGGTGGTGTACCCCTGTATCCATGCACCGCAGCCAGCTCATTGGTTGGGATGGGAGAACTTCTTCTTTGATGGTCACTCATCCCTGCTTGCAAGAACAATGTCTGAAGTGCCAACTCTAATATATTTTACACATACCTATCCACGGAGGTTGCAGGCCACATGCTGGGGCTTGTTGTCCTCTTGAGCTTCTGTATACATGACCTGTTTTGTAAGGGGAATAAAAGGATTTTAGGAGAAACTCTATTTTATTAATATTGTTCGAACAGTTCTCAGAGTGGAAATACCGTTTTAATATCCTGCTTTATGAAAATCTTAAACTATAAAATGGAGCAGGCAGCAGAAAAATGACAGCGGCTTACATCTTTTATTTAGCAGGTTTCTGCAACTTTTTTAGAAATGAGAATTTCTGGGAGGCTTTGAGCCGGGAAGGAGCGAGATTTCAGCACTGTCTGAGAAGTCTTCCTTTTAACAGCAAAAAGCAGTCACACTACGTCTTAAAATGCCCTTATTGGCAGGATTAACCCTATTAGATCAGGCACACTGCCTGCTAGGGCTGATTCTGCTGATTAAAATGACACCTGTCTTGTGAAAATCGGGCGTGGCGTTCCTGAGAAAAAAATACTTTTATTGTTTAAGCAAATGAGGGCTTCAGTGCACTAAGGGGCGTGGCCAGCATTGGACAGCTGAGGGTCTAGACTCCACCCTTTGCTGCACTGAAGCTGTCATTTGATTAAAGAATAAAACTCTTATTTCTCGGGAATGCCTCATTTGATTTTCACAAAACAGGTATCGTTTTATTCCACAGGATCAACCCTGTCAGGCAGTATGCCTGGTCTAATAGGGTGATTCCTGGGTTAAAGGGATTGTCCAGTTGGTAACTTTTTTTTTTAAAATGTTTGAATGGCATAAATGTATAAAGAAAGGTGATACCTCATCAATCTTGCTGCTCCTATACTGACTCTTCCTGATCCCTCTTGTGATTGAGTGGTCATTTCCTGTGTACCAAGAAAGACCAGGAAGTAGACATTTTTCCTTGAATCTCTGGAAATGCTCTGAAAAATTATAATTTATCCCTCCATGATTTACTAGTCACTTTTGTTTGCTGTGATATGTAAAGGAGGTGTCCTGGATTAGAAAAACATGGCTGCTCCACACCTGTCCACTCCACAGAAACAGCTCCACACCTGTCCATAGTTGTATTGTGGCTAAGCTTCTTTGAATTGAATGCTGCTGAGCTGCAATACCAGACACAGCCTGTAGACAAGTGTGGCACTGTGGCTTTTTTTTGGAAAAAAGCAACCATGTTTTTTTTTTGTTGAAATGAGGACAACCCCTTTAACCCCTTCCCGACCAGCGCTGTACTAGTACGTCTCTGGCCGGTTATTTAAAGATGGTGTCTGCTCCTGAGCGGAGCAGGTACCATAGCCGCAGGGTGCCTGCTATTTCAGCAGCAGACACCCATGGCTCATGTCCACGATAGGCAATAATGCCGGTTGTGGACATTTAACGCTTCAAATGCCGTGGTCAAACCAGCTAATGCATTGGAGTCTATAAGAATAGCAATCTAACAATTGCTTGTTATAGTTCCCTATGGGAACTATAAAAAAGTGTAGAAAAAAAGTTTTTAAAAATTAAAAAAATTTAAGAATATAAAATTAAAATCACCCCCCTTTCCCCAAAATAAAAAAACAAAAAGATAAAAAAAACACACCATGGATATGGCCACGTGTGAAGACACCCATACTATAAAAACATTTTCCCCCATAGGCAAATGGCGAAATGGAAAAAAAGTCAAAAAATGCTGTTTTTGGTTGCTTCCTTCCCCACAAAAAATTAAAAAGTGATCAAAAGGTTGTAGACACCCGAGAATGGTGTTAATGAAAAGTAAAGATCGCCCTGCAAACAATTATCACTCACACAACTGTGTACACATAACTGCAAAAAAGATATAGGGATCAGAATATGACAGAATTTTTCCAAGGTTTTCCAAGGTTTCCAGTATCAAAATGCAAGAAAAACTATACATATAAGGTATCATCGGATTTGTACTGACCCGTAGAATGAAAGTGACTGGTCAGTTTAATTGCACATCGAACGTTGTAAATAAAAAAAACACATAAAACTGTGTCAAAATTGTTTTTTTCTCAATTCCACCCCATTTGGATTTTTTTTCCTGCTTCCCATATGCAATTTTAAATGGTAACGTTGGAAAGTACAACTTGCCCTGCAAAAAAAACAAGCCCCCGTACGGCTATGTGAACGGAAAAATAAAAAAGTTATGCCTCTGGGAAGGCAGGGAGCGCAAAACGATAAAAACGCAAAAACCTCCGGGGTAGAAAGAGTTAAGGTAAGTACCCTGGGAAAGCGTGCCATAAATTGTCATACAGTAATACATATCATATACCGTATGCAGCAGCCGTGTTATCCGTGCACAGGTGACTCCTGCGGCCCTTCGCGCTCTTCTTTGTCTGCCCTGTGGTCTGGATGTATAGATTTGCTGAAAAGCCTTCTTCAGATGAAGAATCTCATTTTTCTCGAGGTCCTCAGGGGGCACAAAGATGATATATTAATTCTTGAAATAGTTAAAAATAGAGGGAGGACTGGAGATAAGGAGATGTGTAATAGCCTGCCTTATCTCCCGAGGACAGCTTGGAGGATTAACCCCTCCCCGCTCAAAGGACTCTCCGCTCTCGCCTTCATTGCTTGATAAAATGCACTATACCAATTAAAGGGCCCCCATCACGTTAAACATGGGGCCAAATCTGCAAGCAGACAGTTATAGAGCAGGAGGAGTTGAGCAGATTGACATATATATATATAGTTTTTATGGGAAAAGATTCAGTAGAACTTGTATTTTATGGTTTTAAATCTCTGCTCGTTGTATGCTTAGGAGTCCAGTGGGTGGTCCTGCTCAGTGATCCACCCTCCACAAAGAGCTGAAGGGACTCTCTGGTCTTGCATTCATTGCTTGATACCATGCACTATATTAAGGGCACCCATCACATTGAGCATGGTGTCCGATTTACAGGCAGCAAGTTATTGTATCTTTGTATCAAGCATTCCGTGACAAATCTGCAGGCAGCATCTTATAGAGCGGGAGGAGCAGAGCAGATTCATAAATGCATAAAATACAAGTTCTACTGAATCTTCTCCCATAAAACTATATATCAGTCTGCTCAGCTCCTCCTGCTCTATAACATGCTGACAGGTGTCCTATAACTGGTATATTGCACTGTATCACGTAATGAAAGTAAGATTGGAGAGTCCCATGAGCTCTTTACATGCTTAGAATTCGAGTGGGCAGTCCTGCTCAGTGATCGACACCCTTTCATAAATGGGACCGCCCACTGGACTCCTAAGCATAGAAAGAGTTCAAGGGACTCTCTGGTCTTGCATTCCTTGTTTGATACAATGCAGGGATTTCATGGTGACGAATATGCAGGCAGCATGTTATAGAGCGGGAGGAGCTGAGCAGATTGATAAATGCATAAAATACAAGTTTTACGGAGTCTTTTCCCATAAAACTATATATCAGTCTGCTCAGCTCCTCCTGCGCTATAACCTGCTGCCTGCAGATTTGTCACCATTGCATTGTATCAAGCAAGGAAGGCACGACTAGAGAGTCCCTTGATCTCTTTCTATGCTTAGGAGTCCAGTTGGCGGTCCTATTTATGGAAGGGTGTTGATAACTGAGCAGGACCGACTCGAATTCTAAGCTTATAAAGAGATCATGGGACTCTCCGATCTTACATTCAGGTCTTAATATGCTTGATACAGTGCAATATACCAGTTAAAGGACATCTGTCAGCATGTTATAGAGCAGGAGGAGCTGAGCAGATATTATATATATATATATATATATATATATATATATATATATATATATATATATATTTATTTATATTGTGGTGAAGTACACGGTAGAGGTTGGTGGGGGTGTACATCTCAGTCCACTACAGGTTCCCCTGGCCCCAAGTGAGACCAAGCCTGAGTTTTGGGGGGCCCAGTGACACCTGAGGAAGAGAGGTATCACACGGTCAGAGTTGGGAGGACTGTTGGACCATAATCCCCCCCAAGGTATTGGTGTGGTCACAGCCAGGAGGATTGGTGGACCGATACCCCAATGGGTTGCATTGGTCACCGGTAGGAAGCTATCTGACCGCATGGCTGAGCGAAGCCGAATACTGCAGTGTGAACATTGAGCTAGAGGTGAGTTAGGGAAAACCTCTGTATAGTGAGCGCCTGGCCGGGCAAAGGTTTATATTTTTGCGTTGAAGTAATACATTGTGATGTGAAGCGATCCCTTACAATATATATATAGTTTTATGGAAACATATTCAGTAGAATGTGTATTCTATTCATTTAAATCTCTTCTCTTTCTGTGCTTAGGAGTCCAGTGGGTGGTCCTACTCAGTGATTGACACCTTTCCATTAGGCTTCATTCACACAACCGTATTTTGCTTCAGTGCGTTTTTTTGCGGATCTGCAATTTGATGACCGCAAAACACATACGGTCATGTGAATGAAGCCTTATCAATATCATTTATTTCAGTAATTGTGTCTTGCTGGAGGCACTGACTGTGGGTGGATATACCCCAATGGGTTGCATTGGTCACCGGTAGGAAGCTATCTGACCGCATGGCTGAGCGAAGCCGAATACTGCAGTGTGAACATTGAGCTAGAGGTGAGTTAGGGAAAACCTCTGTATAGTGAGCGCCTGGCCGGGCAAAGGTTTATATTTTTGCGTTGAAGTAATACATTGTGATGTGAAGCGATCCCTTACAATATATATATAGTTTTATGGAAAAATATTCAGTAGAATGTGTATTCTATTCATTTAAATCTCTTCTCTTTCTGTGCTTAGGAGTCCAGTGGGTGGTCCTACTCAGTGATTGACACCTTTCCATTAGGCTTATCAATATCATTTATTTCAGTAATTGTGTCTTGCTGGAGGCACTGACTGTGGGTGGATATGTTCTGGAGGCACTGCCTGCGGATGGCAGTATGGTAGGAGGCAGTTAGTGTGGCTGGCATTGTTATGGGGAATTTCCGTGGCTGGTAATGTTATGACAGCACTGACAATGTTTTAGTTGGTACTAACTCACTGCCAGTGTTATTGGGGGATTTCTGTGGTTGGCAGTATTGTGGAGGCACTGACGGTTGCTGGCAGTGTTACAGAGGCAGTGACTGTTGCTGGCAATGTGGTGGAGGCACTGACTGTAGCTGGCAATGTGTTAGAAGCACTGACTGTGCTGACAATGTGGCGGAGGAACTGACTGTAGCTGGCAATGTGTTAGAAGCACTGACTGTAGCTGGCAATGTGGCGGAGGAACTGACTGTAGCTGGCAATGTGTTAGAAGCACTGACTGTAGCTGGCAATGTGGTGAAGGCACTGACTGTAGCTGGCAATGTGGTGGAGGCACTGACTGTAGCTGGCAATGTGGTAGAAGCACTGACTGTAGCTGGCAATGTGGTAGAAGCACTGACTGTAGCTGGCAATGTGGTGGAGGCACTGACTGTAGCTGGCAATGTGGCGGAGGAACTGACTGTAGCTGGCAATGTGTTAGAAGCACTGACTGTAGCTGGCAATGTGGTAGAAGCACTGACTGTAGCTGGCAATGTGGTGGAGGCACTGACTGTAGCTGGCAATGTGGCGAAGGCACTGACTGTAGCTGGCAATGTGGCAGAGGCACTGACTGTAGCTGGCAATGTGGCGGAGGCACTGACTGTAGCTGGCAATGTGGCGGAGGCACTGACTGTAGCTGGCAATGTGGCGGAGGCACTGACTGTAGCTGGCAATGTGGTGGAGGCACTGATTGTAGCTGGCAATGTGGCGGAGGCACTGAATGTAGCTGGCAATGTGGTGGAGGCACTGACTGTAGCGGGCAATGTGGTGGAGGCACTGACTGGAGCTGGCAATGTGGTGGAGGCACTGACTGGGAGCTGGCAATGTGGTGGAGGCACTGACTGGAGCTGGCAATGTGGTGGAGGCACTGACTGGAGCTGGCAATGTGGCGGAGGCACTGACTGGAGCTGGCAATGTGGCGGAGGCTCTGACTGTACCTGGCAATGTGGCGGAGGCACTGACTGTAGCTGGCAATGATGCAGAGGCACTGACTGTAGCTGGCAATGTGGTGGAGGCACTGACTGGAGCTGGCAATGTGGCGGAGGCACTGATTGTAGCTGGCAATGTGGCGGAGGCACTGACTGTAGCTGACAATGTGGCGGAGGCACTGACTGTAGCTGACAATGTGGCGGAGGCACTGACTGTAGCTGACAATGTGGTGGAGGCACTGACTGTAGCTGGCAATGTGGCGGAGGCACTGACTGTAGCTGGCAATGTAGTGGAGGCACTGACTGTAGCTGGCAATGTGGCGGAGGCACTGACTGTAGCTGGCAATGTGGCGGAGGCACTGACTGTAGCTGGCAATGTGGTGGAGGCACTGACTGTAGCTGGCAATGTAGTGGAGGCACTGACTGTAGCTGGCAATGTAATGGAGGCACTGACTGTAGCTGGCAATGTGGTAGAAGCACTGACTGTAGCTGGCAATGTGGCGGAGGCACTGACTGCATCTGGCAATATTTTGGTGGCACTCACAGATAATGTTATGGAGGCAGATTCTCTGTCTGGGCGGAGGTCTTTGTCTTCAGGTTTGGATTGTAGGACACAGAAATGTCTTCAGCGAAACCAGTGCATCCATCGGATGAGATGTCTATGGATGCACCTTCCTCTCTGGCACGGGAACATCGGTAGTCTGCCAGTGTTACGGTGCTGCTGCTCAGTGCGGAGCTCCTCCACCTTCCTTATCAATGGGTGAGACAACTTCAGAGAGGATTCTGCTGGAAGGAGATCGTATATTCTATTGTCCGGGTCAGACCCACGTTATATCTGAATTTCATTTTATGAGATATTGTGCAAAACTCTTCAATATGAGAAGGGGGAGCTGAAGCGGCACAATCCTCACCGTCACCGAAACAGATCAGTCCATGGATATTCTGGAAATTAATGGGATAGAAAATGGAAAGCTTCTCCGCGAAGCTGCAAGTGACTGCTCCCATCTTAAAATGAAAATCTTCTATTGTCAGTGGGACTGGTGGTGTCCTCAAAAGCCACCAGATATCTAACACTGTTAGGGACACGCAGACGACCGTCGTCTGGTTTGCAACAGATACCGGCTGTGTACATTCTGCGGAACAAAAACGCCCCGCCCCCAATAGAACAGTCCTATCCTTGTCTATAGTGCGGACAATAACAGGACACGTTCTATGATTTTGCGGATGGCAGGGAACAAACGTGCGGAGTGCTGTCTGCCACTGAATGGGTCCACATCCAACCTGCAAAAAACGCAGATCAGATGCGGACCAAGAATATGTTCATATGCACGAGCCCTTAAAGGGAACCTGTCACCATGAAAATCTGCAGGCAGCATGCCATAGAGCAGGAGGAGTGAAAGGATAAACGGATTGAGGAAAGCTGTACAATTGAAAGGAGGCTCTAGGACTGTTTTGGGTCGACTTCAGCCTGAATATAAGATACTTTTGGACATGGAGGCATACAGGTTCCGTACGGTATTGCACATTTGCCCACAGCTGGGCCTGTCGATCCTGCACACTTGTAGGTTCCTGAAGCCGGCGTTCCAACTGGTCCCATAAATTCAGGATTGGCGAGAAATCTTGTCATGTGTGAGGAACACACGTGGCGGTAGGATGTCCTGCACATACCGCTGAGCTGTTAATGTTCTTGTATCACTACTAGGGGTGACCGACTGTTGTAGGTGATGGCTACCAGATCATCAGACCAGCAGTGGTCGGCCCTACCGTGAGAGGAACACGTGGCGGCAGGATGTCCTGATCATCACACCAGCAGTTGGAGCAGTGTGTTGCCCCACAGCAGTGGTAGGACTGAGGCCCTCACTACAGGACCTTCATAATCGAACCTGACCATCGTTGGATCCCAAACCTGGATTCAAGACAATGCTATTCCAGTCCGGAGCAGTCCAGGTTTCACATTCACGACACCACTGCAAACTGTCAATGGCAGTACACATAATGGGTGCCAAGCTAAGTGCCAGGAAATGGCCGGGGCAGAGAGGGATGTGTTATGAAGGGGCTACCTATGTCTGGATGGTGGACACCAAAACTATCCTCTCGGTGATCTGTCTGGGCCGTCTGGAGTCTGTTCACTGTGTGTCTGTGCCCTCACGTAACCTCTGCTCCCAACACCTCCTAACAGTGAGGTCAGAACGGCCTAGATGGTGGACAATTTGTCAAAAGGACCACCCTGCTTCTCTCAGTCCAACGATGCGCCCCCTCTCAAAGTCTGTCAACTGGGTGTCATCAAGGCATGTCTAGCAGGCAGCCCTCTCTCACCGACAGGTACACTACCCAAAACTATCCTCCGAGAGCATTTTGATAGGGCAGTAGGAGAAGCACTCTTACTCACTCTTGTGGCAAGACCCGGAATCTAATCAGACCACACCTGTAATCATTCTTGGTCGGTGGTGCACTTGTATGGGGTGTGCAGAGGTAGCAGTCGCAACCGGGCCCTTGCACCTAAGGGGGCCTGAAGGATCATAGGCCACATTAGAAGATATCATTGTTATAAATGGCACTTGGACTTCATTGCAGATTCTGCATTAGGATCCAGAAGCTTCAATTATACCTCTCACATCTGCAGGTCTTCAGGGCATGCTGAGAATAGTAGTTTTGCTCGCACGTAGGTGTTATGACACCTCACGGGTGGGGACTACATCAGTATGCCGCATGGTAGCTGCCTAGGTATAAACTAGGAGTAAAATTCACATCCAAGTTTTGCATCAACTAGGCAAATAAAAAAAAAATTAAGATGCAAAAAATGCAGTGTTTTGTCCACTAGGGGGCAGCTTCTGGTTACCGTAGGCTCGGTTCTGCATGAAATATGCTTTACTGCCTCCTTTTTGTTCCCTGGACTGTACGTTACATTTGTGTGATGCTCACTTTCCAGATTTTATGTCTCTTTTTCATCTATTTCCAGTCACCAATGTGGATTTGTAAGTTCAGGCTTCGTTCTGCGAGAATGTGCTGTAAAACGCACAATTATGTAATGAGCCTGATGCTATTTGTATTCGATTGGACCCCGGGGACTCGCCAAGAAGAAAGGCGAAGGAAGCGATAATCAGGCAAAATACTGAAAGGATTTCAGCAGCTCTGCACTAGACGGCAAGGGTTAACTCCGAGGCTACATGCACTAGATGGCAAGGGTTAAATCCGATGCTACATGCAGTATGTCTAAACTGTCCCCGCCTCTAAATATAAGCTGGACTGTAGGCCCTTTTCCAAAATCCTATTGGGCAATATAGGGTTAAAGGGGCTCTCCCATTACAACAGTAAGTTGATCAGTGGGGGCCCAACTGCTGGGGTCCCTGCAATCATGAGAATGGAGGCCACCACTCCATTCCACTCTCAGCTGTCTCCAACAGTCCCATATTGCCGGACATTCATGCACACAGCAATCAGATGCTCCGTCCCCATTCTTTATACTGCAGGACCGAGGGGGCAGTGCATAACTTCAGCTTTTTGTATCCTGCCCCGCCCCCGCGGAGTCTGTACTAAACATAAAACATGGTATCTTTTGGACTGTTCCTTTAATCAACACCTGACTAATTATTCATTTCCTAGATTTAAAACCTTAAGTGCCAGCTTTAGAAAGTGGACCTGAGGAAGATTCTAGAGACTTGTTATGCCCCGCCCCTTTTATATGGGACATTCCCCGACTTACAGTATTTGAATCCCAAAAAGTGCAGACCTCAAACTACCTCTTTACAGAAATCAGACTATGTTATGTGCCGCTCAGTGTCATGATGCTGTCTGAAGCAGTGCCTAGAAGCGGAGGGGAGAGCAGGAACGGGGATGTGGGGAACCCATGGCTCTATCTAGAGTCTGAGAAGTTTTCCCCTTTTTCTGGGAGTCTCATGGACATTCTGGGAGACATGTAATAAAAGTTAAACTATACTGTGGGTGGTTTATCTATCTATCTATCTATGTATCTATCTATACATCCATCCATCCATCCATCTATCCATCTCATATCCCATATCATTGTAATCCTGCCAGTGATGATAATGAGATGACTGCTGAGAAATGAAATCTACAGAACAGAAAGTGTCAGCCTGCTATGAGGCTCAGTGGCCAGTGTGAAAACTATGTTCAAGATAAAAATTATCTAAAGAATAGGTCATTTTCTGATGTACTGCCCCTTCCTATAACCTTACATGCGCACATGAGGGCAGCCAGTGTGAGATTCTGGCACGTAACACATGAGCTGCTGGAATAAAGTGGAGAATAACTGTGGAACGTGTTTGCCTGTTGCTTTGTGAATCTCTCTTTAGGCTTCAGGTGCAGTATTAATATTTCATAATCCACAGGTTCTTGCTAAAAACAAGATGATTGAGAGGCAAATCACATATCACTGTTAATGGAATATTCCAGGATTACACTCGCTGCTGGGGCCACTGGGGAATTCTAGAAATGTGATGTGCCACGAATACTATCGTTTTAGTAATGCAATGTGTTTATCACATATCTGCTCACCGAAAAACTCCCGAAATACAGAGGCCCAGCTACAAAGCCTGGTACAGGACAGACCTGTATGCTCATGGTGGACAGCAGATAAACAAGTACCAGAAAACTTTGAAGGTTCTGTGAATGTTATTTATTTATGTTTTTTTTCCGTAAAATATTACTAGACTACACGGTAACAAATAAAATTGCTTATAACGTGGAAAATCTGCAGTCTTAAAAGTGCAGGGGCACAGTATATATACAGCATCTCCTCCGCTCACAGTATATACACAGCCTCTCCTCCGCTCACAGTATATACACAGCCTCTCCTCCGCTCACAGTATATACATGGCCTCTCCTCCGCTCACAGTATATACACAGCCTCTCCTCTGCTCACAGTATATACACAGCCTCTCCTCCGCTCACAGTATATACATGGCCTCTCCTCCGCTCACAGTATATACACAGCCTCTCCTCCGCTCACAGTATATACACAGCAGCACCTCCGCTCACAGTATATACACAGCCTCTCCTCCGCTCACAGTATATACACAGCATCTCCTCCGCTCATAGTATATACACAGCATCTCCTCCACTCACAGTATATACACAGCCTCTCCTCCACTCACAGTATATACACAGCCTCTCCTCCACTCACAGTATATACACAGCCTCTCCTCCACTCACAGTATATACACAGCATCTCCTCCGCTCACAGTATATACACAGCCTCTCCTCTGCTCACAGTATATACACAGCATCTCCTCCACTCACAGTATATACACAGCATCTCCTCCGTTCACAGTATATACACAGCATCTCCTCCGTTCACAGTATATATACAGCCTCTCCTCCACTCACAGTATATACACAGCATCTCCTCCATTCATAGTATATACACAGCCTCTCCTCCGTTCACAGTATATATACAGCCTCTCCTCCACTCACAGTATATACACAGCATCTCCTCTGTTCACAGTATATACACAGCATCTCCTCTGTTCACAGTATATACACAGCATCTCTTCTGTTCACAGTATATACATCTCCTCCACTCACAGTATATACACAGCAGCACCTCTGCTCACAGTATATACACAGCATCTCCTCCGCTCACAGTATATACACAGCATCTCCTCCACTCACTGTATATACAAAGCTCCTCCGCCCACAGTGTATACACATTTCTTCTGCTCACAGTATATACACATCTCCTCTGCTCACAGTATATTCACAGCAATCCCTCCTTCTTGCAGTATATACACAGCTCCTCCGCTCACAGTATAAATACAGCATCTCCTCCGCTCATAGCTTGGTTCCGGATTCTTCACTCTGAAGAAATTGGTCTTTATTTAAAATGTTCAGCCATTTTTGATATACACGAGTTAAAAAAACAACCATAACGGTTGTTTGCGCAGTATCACTTCTCATTCCCATCATCTGATGGCTCATGTAGAGCTCTGATCTCCTGACCTCATTAACACTCATTATAGCTAAACTCTTATGAAACTGATAAGAATATGGCTTAAAATTAAAGTTTATGAGGTCAGGAGATCAGAGATAAGAGTTCTACATGAGCTGTCGGCTGATAGGAATGAGAAGTGATACTCTGCAAACAGACTGATTTTTTTAACCCTTGTATCTCAAAAACGGCTGAACGATTGAACAGACCAATTGGAATAAAAACCTAGGTGTCCATAGCCTAGGGTAAGGAGCTAAACCTTGGTAAGAAAAGTCTTTCTAGGACATGTTCTTGTGATTTCCATGAATGCTCCTGTACAGAGGACTTTGCATGGGATTCATAGGCTATTAATATGCCCATCAAGATCCAAGGGCCCCCATAGCACTAATAGAAAACCCCAGGCTATAAGCAGAAGTAGATTTGCACTCGACAGAGGTTACCGCGAGCAGCCCTCAGTAAGTGAAATGATTGCCGAGCTCAAACACACAAGCCTAATAGACTTGTTTTGATATTCTTCCCTTAAATGCTGACTTCCCTGGCTTCTCCAGCTCCTGCCAATTGAAGCAATTCAGTTCTACGCCACAGACCCCGATCTGTTTCGCTTGAGTTAGAAATCGCATTAATTCAAAGATTATTCCTCTGCACAGCGCGCGGCATATTCACAGGTACGTTACACAACTGACAATTTGTCAGGCCTCTCTCCAAGACTTTTTACATGGGGAATAGGATCCAATTTGGATCGGTTACAAGCGAATAAACATAATAAACTTCCAAACCATGCTTCTGTAGCACAGAAACAGCAGACAACAACAAAATAGGCGGCAGACGATGAAGAAGAGAGGAGCTGAATCTCATCAGCTGCTGGGAAAGTCTAGGAGGGGCGTCACCGGGGGATGAGGAGGACACAGGTTGGGATGAAGACAACAAAGTCCCACCGAATGCCGAATGTGTATGTCTAAATGCTTCTACCTGAAATCATGGATGAGCACTGCTCAAGGTTTGGTTCTTGCATCATGGATGGTGCATTAATTAAAGAGGAAGAATGTTAGAAAAGTTATAGCTATAGGGGGTGCAAATGTCATAGATACACCCAGGACCTGGTTCCTAATCCTAAGGAACCTAAATGTCCCTCTTCCACCTAAGAATTGGACAGTATAAAACAATACCTGAATATCTCACACTCACTTTTACAATGGTGTCTCATGGCCGCCACTACACTGCTTACCTGTTCCAGTGCTCCGGTCCCAGAAGAATAGACCAGTTTCCCTCCCTTCCCTTCTTTTCTGGTTGAATCGGCCACCAGGATAGCTCTGTCCCTCCATGGAGACTGTGACCTGCTGATTGCTGGCTAGGCCATTCCCCCATTGCTCATAGGACACAAAGTGATCCCTCCACCTCTTAAAGGGCCAGTGTGTGCACCTTAATAATCGCCAGCCTAAGGCTGGGCACCCAGGGGTACTTAAGGGACCTTTCCCTGTGGAAGAGTGCTTGAGCAATAGGTTCTAGTCTGCTATGGTGCCTGTGCAATAGGTTCTAGTCTGCTATGGTGCCTGTGCAATAGGTTCTAGTCTGCTATGGTGCCTGTGCAATAGGTTCTAGTCTGCTATGGTGCCTGTGCAATAGGTTCTAGTCTGCTATGGTGCCTGTGCAATAGGTTCTAGTCTGCTATGGTGCCTGTGCAATAGGTTTTAGTCTTCTATGATGCCTGTGCAATAGGTTCTAGTCCGCTATGGTGCCTGTGCAATAGGTTCTAGTCCGCTATGGTGCCTGTGCAATAGGTTCTAGTCCGCTATGGTGCCTGTGCAATAGGTTCTAGTCCGCTATGGTGCCTGTGCAATAGGTTCTAGTCTGCTATGGTGCCTGTGCAATAGGTTCTAGTCTGCTATGGTGCCTGTGCAATGAGTTTTAGGTTCTGCTATTGCCCTGCAAAGATGTGCTGTCCTACAATCACCAGCCTGTGTACTGACTTCGGCCTGTCTTCCAGATTTGACCTTTCCCTGCCAGACATGACCTCCACCTGAGCTCTGTTCTGACCCTGAACTACTTGACCTAAACTCTTACTGTTGATCAGATTGGTCATACAGTGCCCGTCCTGACCTGGACCTATCTCAGACCCCATCAGTGCTCTTTACTGCGGTCTCTTGACCCCAGTGACCCAACAGTCCACTGAATAGAGATTGCTGTAAGAGGTAGCAACCTGGTGGCTCCCCTGCAGGAAAGTCCAGGTCTCTGTATAGTGGGTAAAGGATGAATACCGAAGGGGGGCATCTAGATAACATCCTTAGGAGTAGTGCTAAGCCATATCTGTTCAAGTGACTCAGTGGGTCCACATCTGCTACATACATAACACCTACCAGTTAATGCTGACAATCTACATATTTCTAACAGTAGTGACAACTGGAGTGTCAAACTCAGAGACTCCTCAACAGTGCCATACAACTATGTCATCAGCATAACAAAAATGTCCAATCATGGCCATGGAGCCATTTTTCCATCCCTACGTAACCTGAAACTTCTCGAAGTCATTGGGCACCGGTAGTTAGATGACATCATTGTGGATGGGAGGTCATTGCACCATTGAACTCCACATAGTGGCGGAGCACCAGAGTAGCATGTTAAAGGTAACTACATTACAAAGTTCCTTTTTTTGTAGTAGTAGTTTTAACCATTATCAGAAAAAGCTGACCACACATGGTACAATAGGAGAGAAAGATTTCCCAAGCACGTGTTAATCATACAATTTCATGCGTGAAAGCAGCAGATGTCTGCCGACAACACGTTGGAAAATCATTTTGACAGGCAATTGTTTCCTGACAGATGTTAACAAAGCACTTCATTTTTCCATTGTGGGCAGCAGAAAGGGTTAGAAATACAAATGTTTTTTTCCAAAAAAAGAAAAAAAAAATGTTGCATGAAGGGGCTGCTTAAACATTGTTACTTTGTCGCTCATTATAATGCGGCTTTCAAAATCTGAGTGAAGTTTTTTTTTTATGGTAGGTGGGGGCCTTGTTAGAAATTTTCCATTAGGGCCCATTGTGCTTCCAGGTTCATCTCTATGTGTGTCCCATATTGAAGGGTGGACTTTGGACTTTTCTGAGGCCCCAAGCAAAATTATGTTTGGTTGCGCCTATCATGCTCAATCCATAACACATCTAAGATCCTCTCCATTGTGCCAATAAGCTCTGCCCCTTGGGCACCTGCTACTGCTCTACAGCGGGGAACGGCCCCCTTCCTCACTTGGGCTTGGTGTAGCCAAATCACCAAAACAGGTAGTTTGTCCTTTTGTCATCCAACAACTTATGACCACTCAGGGGCTCCCCTGATGTCTGGGCATTCCAAGCATTTGCTTGGTTTGTGTGGTGGTAAATAGTGCCCCTGTCCTTATTTAGCTCACAAAAACCTGTAGATCAGGCCTGGCCAGCCTGCGGCCCTCCAGCTGTTGCAAAACTACAACTCCCAGCATGCCCTACTAGCTGTAGTCTGTCCAGGCATGCTGGAAATTGTAGTTTTGAAACAGCTGAAGGGCTGCAGGTTGGGCATCCCTGCTCTAGAGTAAAAATTAAAAGGTGGGGTATAAAAGCATCATTAAACCCCAATAATTTTTGTTTGTTTTAGGCCCCTTTCACACGACCTTATGCCCTCCGAGACATACGGTCCGTGAACGGGCCATCTGTCTCGGAGCGGCATCGATGGTGGGCACGGGAGCGCACAGCATCATTGATTACAATGATGCTGTGCACGTCGGGCCACCCGCGGGGCTATTGTCAATAATCCTGCGGGCGGCCCGACGCGCACAGCATCATGTTAATCAATGATGCTGTGCGCTCCCATGCCCACGATCGATGCCGCTCCGGGACATATGGCCCGCTCACGGACCGGACCGTATGTCTCGGAGGGCATACGGTCGTGTGAAAAGGGTCTTAGGCTAACACCTACAAAAATCCACCGAATCCCCCTAAAGACCATATCCCTCACTAGAATGTAATTGCACCTTGAAGAACATCTCTCCATGACCCCTAAGACTTTAAAACCTGATAAGCTTCTAAATCCTGAGCAAACAGCTCATGTGTGATCTCCGTTGTGAGGGAAGCAATATTCTTCAGGATGTCATCTCAGACCTTTTTGAGGGACGATGAGAAAAGTGAAAAGTTTTGTTTTCTTAATTCCACTTGAGTTCTGCCATACAGAAGCGCAGAAGTTTGACAAAAACCACTTAGTCCGTGTAGTCTGACCCTAAATTATATTCTCACGATTCACTTTCAAGACTTTGACTTTTTTCTTTTCCTTTCCTGTGGCAAAAGTTACCTAAATAGATCTTTAAGTGGCGACCTCGCTCTTTTATCAGCTTCCTCTGTTGTTAGTGGATTCCTTTGAATTACTGCTGGCTCTGAGACTGGTTATATGTCCATCATTGTGGCGTTCAAAAGGCTATCCTCTTGAGCTGCTCAGTCTCTCTGTTGTGCAAAAAAAGGAGATAGGTACGTATGCTTGGCCCCATTGTTGAAACAGTTTCCTTTGGTGATTGATGTCATACTTCAGAGCTGGACTTTTTTTTTCTTATAATAACCAACGGCTGGTGTAACCTAGAGATGAGCAAATCGAATCCTACGAAGTGGAATTCGATCCAAATTTCAGGATAAATTTGATTTGCCGCAAAGCCGAATTTTCTCGTACTTTGTGGAAGCGAATCGATTTAACCTGATATAGTGTAAAAAAAAAACCCCAAAAATACTTACCTGCTGCATTTGCTTGCAACAGGACGACTGCTGCCATCTTGATTGAAGATCTCGTCAAAATCCCATGCGTGGTGACTTATGAAATCACCACACCGGCCAGCATGACAACGTCAATGCAGGCTGTGCCAGATTTTGTGCAAGATTTTCAAGCAAGATAGCGGCGGCTAGCCCGTCGTAAGCAAATGGAGGCAGTAAGCATAATTTTATTTTTTTTTGCTGTTAATTTTACACTGAGTTATTACTCTCAGATGCCGCGATCACGTATGAATATGCTGTCAATGGGGAGGGAAGATGAAGCTGCTGACAGCTCTGGCGTTGGCTTTTCTCCTTGAGAACATAATTAACTGAACATGTTGAAATCCAACTTTCCTGACCCTTCTCTCCCCGATATCAAGGATTATTAGGAGGCCATACACATGAGATGGTTGGCCATTCCAGTCAAAGTCAATTGCTTTGGCAAACAAACATCTAAAATGGGCCGCTCTACAGGGAGGTATTACAAAAGGTATTGCCTTAGGAAATTTTTCCCCTCTACCTTGTGTTGAGATCCAGTCCTTTTTGGACTGCACAGAACAGCAGCTCTTCGAAAGCCCCAACACAAGTTATTGGTATCTTCATGGCTGATAACTTGTCTTGTACAAAATCCCAAAACTTGTGAGTAGAGATGAACGAAGTTTTCAAAAATTTGATTTTGACGCTTCGCCGAATTTTCTCAAAAAATTTGTTTCGATACGAATTAATTTGTGACGAAGCGCATTACAAATCAGCTATTTCCCGACTGCAGGAAACCTGTATATCGATGTACAACACTGCATTACAAAAACATGCATAAGGAGTCCGCGGTGGTGGTGAAACAGTACTGTGAGTCAGTATTACAGGCAGATGACAGGGGTCACTTTTAGAATCAGTTCACACTTCACTTATTTGGCCAGTTTTGGCCCCGTAACTGACCATTTAAGTGAAGTGTGAACTTCTCCTTACAGGCCAATGTAAGCGTCAGGTATAAAGAACCGTGCAGTGTCCCAAGATCCTACTATAAAGTGAAAGAACGCACTCCTTTTACACCCTCTTCAGCTGATTCCATATAGATTTCTACAGAACCTGTTCACCCCAAAATCAGACCACTATTTCACCCCAATTACAGAATTAAGGATTAACAGAATTAGTTATGTATAAAAGAATGTAAACAACCTAAATCTGTAGTAATAGATCACTTTTTATAACCTCAATTAGTGCAGCAAGGTGTAATAGAATAGCTCCTATTAGCCAGGCTTTACACTGCACTCTCCCTATAGTGTGGATAATGCCTCCCTATAATATCCCTACATCATCTCTAAGCTGTCCCTGAACTGCTTAATAGTAATATTTGGTTTATAACATCTATCCTAAACACTGTCCCTAGTACCTGTAATGTCTCTCCCTGCACTAAGTTCACTGTAAAATGACCAAGACCGGGCAGGAGGAGACTTTTTAAAGGGCTGTGACATCACAGGGGCTGGCTGGCTGCTGATTGGCTGTCTTCATGACATTATGGGTGTTCCCTCATTCCCGGGTTTCTTATTTTCACTTTGTAACATGTGCAGCAGCCATTTTAGAAATAATCTGGATCGTTACCACGAATCACCAGGAAATTCAAATTTGTGACTAATCAAATTTTTCCTGAAATACAGATCGAATTCCACTTTGTCAACTTTGATTCGCTCAACACTACTTGTGAGCTTGATGTAAGATTCTGCAGAAAAGCTGAATCTGGTAGGTTTGGCACCAAAATGAAGTCTTCTAAGGATCACATAATTGGAAACGTTCTGGCCCAAACCCAAAATTTGACATTAATTCTAGTCATAACTAGTTTCTTGTTGTATTTTAATGAAAACTTCTCCGTATTTGAGAATCTGTTAAGATGGCACATTATCTTCTGATGGAAATATTTTGCTAGGAATCGTCTCTTGGTAACTGGAGAATTTGACCTTAGTTCACGCACAAGTGTCGTCCATATTTGTTCTCTGATTGACATAATCACAATTTACTTTGACACCAAATCGCTTGATTTTCTCCCACCGTTGATGAATATGTTGTTACATTTGAATATAAATCGAATGTGCAAATTAATTCTTTGCCGCCTTTGTTCTTCATAGCATTGTCTCAATGTTAATTTGCCCAGTGTATTTTTATAGAGCCCTTTCCTAGTTGTTGAGTACCTGAATAATAACATTGGTTAGCATTACTCAGCCCATTCAGTCTCCAGAATAATGGGAACCCTTCAAGGTGTAGATACATGCGTTACGAAGAGCAATTCATTCCAGGTGGAGTCAGTGTTAAGAGGTCCTTTAGAAGGCCTTTGTTTTCTTCATAAGGGAGAAACACTATACAGTTGATCTAAATATAAATGTAAGAGCCCAAAAATCCTCTTTCTGGATCATTAATTGCATATCTGCGAATGCATATTTATAACGACTCCTCTCCCTACGCTGAAAGCCCATGGTGTGTATCAAGAATAGGAATTTTTTTTCTAACCTATGGATCTCCAGCTGTTGGGCAACTACAACACCCAGTGTGCGATAATTACTGCTAGAATGAAAGGAGTTGAGAAATATGATTTTCTTACTAATAATATTTAATTATTATTATTGCTAATAGAAAAATTACATTTCTTAGTCCTTTTATTGTATTCCATTTCCAAAGTAGAGATATCTCCCCGTTCCTAAACGTGGCTCACCACAGGACCCTATGGTAATCTAAGTAGGAGGGTCTGGGTCTTGTACCCATAACTGACCTAAAATACGACGGACATGTTGAATTTCAAGAGAAATAAGGGACATTCCTAGGGAAACCAGAAAAGGGATATTCCCATCTGGGACATCTATAGCATATTGATAGTGTTATCGGGTTCCACTGATTATCATGTGGAATACAAATTGGTAGAAAGTTACCGGGCTCGGGGGTGAGACACAAACAGTATATGAACAGATAGACAGCACTCCAGATATTTGCAGTGGAAGTAGTGATTTTTTTATTATTAGTCAGCCGGACATATTGAGATCAATAAGGAGGCAACATTTCGGACTTAGGGCAAGCCCTTCATCAGGCCAGGATGGCACTTGCAAATGTTCATGCCGGCTGTGAACATTTGCAACTGCCATCCCGGCCTGATGAAGGGCTTTCCCTAAGCCCGAAACGTTGCCTCCTTATTGATCTCAATATGTCCGGCTGACTAATAATAAAAAACTTCACTACTTCCACTGCAAATATATGGAGTGCTGTCTATCTGTTCATATACTAGAAGATATTGGTCCAGGGGTGGAGTCAGGACCTAAATTAGACGTACACCCATCCAGCCAGTAAATAGAGTGCTGTAACCACCCTGCATTCGAGACACAAACAGTATGTGTCCAACAAGATCATTCCACTTTAATGAAGCCGTGTATAAGATTATATAATACTTACATATAAGGTGGCGGATACATATCAACCTTCATAAACCATAAACATAACATTTGACATTTACATTGATTGGTACAGAAGAAGGATGGTCCCTTGTACTCCCCTTGCATGTACTCCCCTTATCTATGTTTTTGTCTCCTCACTGAACTGGCGTGCTTTCCCAGAATCATGACTAGATAGTCTACAGAGCATCTGCAGACTACCTCAAGATCAAAGGAAATTAATATGGACACAACATATACAGTAATATTATGCACTTTTAACACTGTTGTACTCACAATAGGATATAAGAAATGTATGGCAGCACACCATTACACATGCAAACAGACAATAGAACTAGGGATTATTCTGGATTAAAGTGGTACTGTACCTACTATACATGAAAAATTGAAGTTTTTTTTTATTTTTATTAAAATGTGTGTTGGACCCATCTACCCGGCATCAAGGTGGCTTCTGCAGACGGGTGCCTAACATGAACAGAGCTGTCTCTCCTGGGCTTAACCTAAGCTTACAATGTTCAGGGTGGTGGAGGTAACCAGCTATATTTATACTCTGCTCAGAAGATGCTCGCTTTATGGATGTGCACCTGTGATTTTGGATGTGCTAATCTAAATTTTCTTGTAATATTGATAGGATATGTCATTAATGTCCGATAGGTGCAGGTACCACCTTTGGGACCTGCTCCTATCTGCAGAACGAGGCCCATGAAGGAATGGAAAGGAAGCCGCACATGTGCAGCTGCCCTTCGTTCACTGCTAAGAGACTTTCAAAAATGGCACTAGCGTTAATATTTTTAGAAGTCCCTTAACAGTGAATGGAGGGGTTGTCATGGTTGCGCAGCTATGCTCTTCATTCAATGCTATGGGAAATAGTTGAGTATGCTTGCTTGCCTATTTTTCGGAAGTCTCATAGCTGTACATGCGTGGTGTACTCTCTGTTCACCTTGAGGCCCTGTTTTTAAAATCGGAGTGAATCCCAGAGGTAGGACCTTTACCTATCTAACATTTATGGCATAACCTAGCGATATGCCATAAATGTCCTGGATAGGACCAATTCTTTCACAGGGTGAGGTAGGTTTAGTGGCATAATTCCTATTATTCCAACAGGGTTGTCCCAAAGTGCACTACTGTAAGTCTTTTTGAAAAATCAAAATCAATATTTTTGGGTTATAATGATGGAAAGACCTAGCATACGCTTTTTGTCTAGATTGACTGGCTGAGCATCTCTACTCTATCTTACATTTTTCAGTTAGAAACTTGTCAAGATGACAAAAGCAGCTGGAATCCCCGCCATCTGTCATCCTTGATGTGCACAGTATTTGGAAATGTCCTAGTCTATTTAACACCGAAAAGCAAATCACACTTGTCACAATTATTGAAAGCCCAAATAATTAAAGTGAATGTCAGAAAACATCTTTTCGGAGAGACCGACTGTTTTCCGAGATGGGGATTCAGAGGCGAATAATTAGATTTCTTTTAGCATTGACCGTTTTTTTCCCTCTTCTTTGCAGACATCACGCTGTCCTGTTTTCACCACGCAGTGAATTCAGTTAATATGTGACGGTATCTTTTCTTCGCTCAGCTGTTAGGATCTCCTGTCGAGAGGTCAGAGTCCAGACAGGCACGAAAGCACCACCAGAACGAGACTCTTCTTAATACCTTGTGTTGTAAGGTCACCCGACAAAGTTTTTCCTTCTAGTTCGAGGTATTATCTTATTAAGGAAAAGTTTCAGAGAGAAAATGAAAGTGTTTACCAATTAGCAGCTTCACTTAGGAGTTTATTTTTGCAAATTAACAACTAATGAAAGGAAAAAAAGTTGCTAACTACTATGGAAAGTATGAGTCATTGGTACGGCAAGGCACAGTGGTATGAGACCTCTGCGTGGGTCGAATTGTTGGAGGAATAAAAGCTCCTCTTATCCTACACTTAGTCCGTCCTTTTTGTATGTTCTGTACTGGATGTTGTGACTTCAATCTTTCCATCTTTCCCCCAATTAAATGGGTTTTTGAAGACAGACCCAAAAATTGAAAACATAAAAAAACAATTACAAAAGAACTCATACTCACCTTCATGATCCTCCATCATTTCAGTACCACCACTCCTGGTGACCCAACACAGGGCTATGTTTCCAACACTGCATGGATTATGTGCCTGACTACTCCGTGTGATCATTGCAGCAAACCAGTGGCCTCAGTGATCACGTGGAGTAGTCGGGTACATCATCACTGCAGAGAAATCGATGCTACGGTGAAGATATCTCCGACTACCGGAAGCCAGTAATTGGTTCCTCAGGTATGAAAGCGCAATCTCTGCAGGACAGAGATTGCGCTTTCATACCTAAGGAGCCAATTACTAGCTTGAACTGTTGAACTGAAAATATGGAGGATCAGACAGGCGGGCAAGACTTCTGTTGTCCTGTCTTCACCTATATTTTTGGGTGTCCCAGACATGTAGTGGACGAAGTTGGTGACTAAAGCACTGTGTAGTTCTGGTACCAGAGCTTCTGCAGATTGGACTCCCATTGAACAGATAGTGATAGCCTATCCTGAGAATAGGCCCATCTCTTGTATAAGAGTGAACAACCCATTGAAGTTGGTCTTTACATTAGGTCAAAGTTGGATAAACCAGGGACTTCTGACAGCAAATGGCAGGAGAAAGAATGATCCGTATACAGTATCTTTTGTCATGGAAGATAATCCACTGACAAAAGTTTCAGGCAGCATCCATCAGGAATCAAACCTTGGACCAACAGTTATATCTTGTACATATAGGACCAATGTTGGAGTCTAGAGAGATGGCATTAGGCAAAATAATTCAATAGAAATTCTTGTTCATAAGGGAAGTGAACTATATTGAGATTGGACTATGCGTTTTAGGACCAAACAGGTCTCTTTGTGAGGTCCTGAAATGTGTGGGAAAAAGCTCAATAAAGTTCAGGTCCAAAAAAGGATCTGGAAACTGATTCAGGATTACTTTGCCTGGCGCTGGTCCCATAAACTTTCTTCTCTCTATGGGAGTTTGTCTTCCAGCAGGGCAGCAGTGGAAGACATTAGGCAGGGCTTAACATCCATAGAATGAAAAGTAGTGTTGAGTCTATAGCAGCACAACTCTGGTAGATGAGTGGTTCTACTGCTATTTTGTTTTGTTTATCGGCACTTATTGGTCCATGACCATATTACCTTCTGCTTCCTCCTTTTTTCACTCTTTCCCTCTTATTCTTATATTGTGAACCTGACTGGCTGTAGCCAACCCAAGCCTATATGATAAAATGAGAAAACCATCAATCAATGTAGTTATAGGCTGTGCAGATCCAGAAAAACAACCCAGACCCATGAGGATT
The DNA here is from genome assembly GCA_900303285.1 of Rhinella marina. Classification (NCBI taxonomy): domain Eukaryota; kingdom Metazoa; phylum Chordata; class Amphibia; order Anura; family Bufonidae; genus Rhinella; species Rhinella marina. The sequence continues at coordinate 515,408 of ONZH01012708.1, forward strand.
GCAGCCCTGTGTAGGTTAAAAATGGGGTTACAACCAGCCAGTAATTGCCCTACTGTTATCAGGGATCCTATAGCAGTGACATGGGTGGCCTCTGGGTTACATACACCCTTGACCCTCTTATACCCAATGCAAGGTGCTTTGGTCAACTCTCACACCTCTCAAAGAGGCTAGAATGTACATGTTGGGCCCCACTACATTAAACATTACAGTACCCCACAAACTTATTTCCCAAACGTTACAGGTGCAACCCTTATCAAGGTTTTCTGTGGAAAAAAAATGACTGTGGACCCCAAAGAGAACTCCATAAGGCACGTCAACCAAGTAAGACAAGTTTCTCTTCAGACATTCTGATTCCCTTGTCCTTCTAGTCAGACCACACATGGAGGACTGTGCGCAGTTCTGGGCTCCTGTGAACAAGGCAGACATAGCAGAGCTGGAGAGGGTTCAGAGGAGGGCAACTAAAGTAATAACTGGAATGGGTGGACTACAGGAGCCAGAAAGATTATAAGAATTAGGGTTATTTACTTTAGAAAAAAACTATGTATAAATATATCAGGGTCAGTACAGAGATCTCTCCCATCATCTATTTATCCCCAGGACTGTGACTATGATGAGGGGACATCCTCTGCATCTGGAGGAAAGAAGGTTTGTACACAAACATAGAAGAGGATTCTTTATGGTAAGAGCAGTGAGACTATGGACTCTTTACGGTAAGAGCAGTGAGACTATGGATTCTTTACGGTAAGAGCAGTGAGACTATGGAACTCTCTGCCTGAGGAGGTGGTGATGGTAAGTTCACTATAAGAGATCAGGAGGGGCCTGGATGTATTTCTGGAGGTAATAATATTACAGGTTATAGTTACTAGAAAGGGGTCGTTGATCCAGGGAGTTATTCTAATGCCTGATTGGAGTTGGGAAGGAATTTTTTTCCCCTAAAGTGAGGAAAATTGTTTTTTTTCTGCCTTCCTCTGGATCAACTTATAGGATAACAGGCCGAACTGGATGGACAGAGGGCTTTTTTCAGCCTTATAAACTATGTTACTATGTTCTAGTCTTGCATATTTCATTGAGAGAGATGTAAGCTTTGTGATAGCGATGTTGTAATTCTCTTGCCTCACGTTCAGTTGAAGGAGGAGTCTCCAAAATAGTGAAATAAAGTTGCTGATGGTGTTGTCTGTCTTTGCTAAACTGATGATGTATTCTCAGGTCAATAGAAAGGAGCTGTCCCATTTAAATGAGACAGCAGGAGCTATAATTATACCTACTTGCTGCTACAAAGAAAGTAGGTAAAGAGCAAGTAGAACACAACAGCAATATGAGTGCTGCATTATTTTAACACAGCGGATTGGCAGAGATTAGAGATGAGCAAGCATGCTCGAGTGCCATTTTTGCGTATTTGCGTACGCATTTTAAAATTCAAATTGAATTTGTACGCTATTCGTACGCATTTGCGTATAGATTAAAATATGTGTATGAATAGCGTACAAATTTTAAAATGCGTACGCAAAAATGGCACTCGAGCATGCTCGCTCATCTCTAGCAGAGATGCTTTTCTGCATTTTAAGTATGCTTCTGTAATAAAGCTAGAAAGACGGCTAAGCTAGCCTCACATCTGCAACTAGCTCTTTCAGGTCAAAATCCCTTAATCAGAGAAAAGCAGATAAGAACAACATTTCTAGTTGCAAGGCCTTAGGGGAACCTCTGGATGGGTACTATTTCTTTTATGGAGACCAGTTGATATACATGACACAAAGTATATGCCCAATACTGCTCACACATACTCGGCATACCATGGGCTCTCCATAATGAGAATGAATACCCCTTAGATAACACACATTTGTCTCTCTCTCTCTCACCCTAGGTTTGTCTGAATCCAAACTTTTTTAGAAGTTCGGACCGAATCCCTAGCCAGTTTGCTCATACTGATCCATCTTGAACGTCCAATGGTTTTGAGGATTCCAATCACCTGTGGTCATGGTCTTCAACCTTCAGATCTCCACCTGTTGCAAAGCTACCACTCCAAACAGCTGGAGAGGAACAAGTTGAACTCTACTGATCTACGGCAAAGCCGGTTGAGTACAAATATTACTTTGAAGCCAGAGTTTACCTGCTGATACCTTCTAGCAAGAAAACAATTATATTCACTTCTTAAGCAGCTGCCTTCTCTGTTGACCCCCGGCCAGCCCTAGAATACAAATTAATTCAGAGATTACATAGCCAACCTTGGAGAATGTCAATTCTTAAAACTTTTATTTCAAAAGCCAATGAACCTCAGGTCACCGGCTCGAAAATTTCACAATTGGTCTTTTACTTTCTGTTCCATGAAGGATCTTGGGTAGACAAAAAGTATACTTAATAGGCAGCAATTAGCCTACCTTGTACTGTGCGGATAATTTGATCTGAAATGTCACCCTTGACTGGAAGGCAATTGGCCCTGTACAAGAAAAGGTCAACCCTATTGGGATACAGAGGGTCGCTATGGAAGACGGATATTATGGAGATTAGGGGGACCTTAGGCTATGACACCAGGGTACCACCGCTGAGCTTGGACAATGTGTTTCATCCACCACCCTCAAATTACGTTCTCCCTCTGATGTGCAAAGCAGCTAACGTTGCATTTGGCATCAAAGGAGTTGAGTCGATCACGTTCCGTGGCGTCGCTCCTGCTGGATGTCTCTATAATGTGTTTTGATCCATCCTGTGTTTTGAACATGAAAGGACTGATAATGTTGGAAAGCATCTGATAGCGGCAGTAACAGCTGTCTGGGATCAGAGGCGCTTGCTGATGTTTGTGTACTACATAATCAATCGATACACCTTAGAGTTAGCACGCTTCTGGTGTTCCAATACATCTGTGTCATCATACCTAAATCTCGCTGCACATTGTGCAGTAATTAGTGCAGGGGGACAGATGAGTGTCGGTTTTCCATCTCGGGGGATGCCTGGCTTGGATGTAACCAGGAAGAAAACAATGCCGAAGGATCTTACCAGGGAAATTATGGAAGGAAAAATAAGATTATTGAGAAACAAAAGGAGCCACCACTCTCATCCTGGAGACTGCCTCGCACATCGCTCGTTAGCGTTAATTGCTAATTGTCATCATTTAATTTTTGTCTTTGTGTTGTATGTGTTGGATAATTATATTCCAGTCATCTATCTCGTCTTGGATGGTAAAATTTTAAAAAGTTTGGGTGCAAAAATACCTTAAACACAACCCCAATGCTGTCCACTACATATAAAGCTAAGGAAATGTTGTAGAGGAAGGCATGGTCTCTCCCAGGCTGGTGCCACATCATTAGAAGGACTATGTGGGTGGCATGTGTACATCTGTTTGCACCCTGCACAGTGCCCTCTAGTTTGCGGCTGAGAGAGGTATCAGGAAGAGGGGTCCTAAATCCATCTATGCAGCCCACCCACCACAGTGGAGGCCAATGAGGAGTACGTGAACCTGTTGGTTGCAAATACAATTGTAATACACCCCTACCCCCCTCTGTCTAACTCACCATCTTCCTCTTCATTTGGTCCACATCTACAGTGTCTGCAATACTGCTCCTGAAAATGCTGGGCACAACCCCCTTCCTGACAGTGCCTCTTAGAGTGCCAGGAACGGTGCCACTGATGCCACACTGCCCCCTTACAGCACCAGCCATGGTACTCCCAATCATTGGTATTTACAACAGTTTTAACAGTGCTGGCCATAGTTACCCCTCCCCAACAATGAGCATCTCAACCATTCTGTAGATAACATCTTTGGCACACCAGGTGCCCCTTCTGGATGATTTGTGGTCTCTGTAGGCATGTCTTGCTGATGGCCTTAATGCTTTCTGTCCTATCTCCTTGATCTTTGGGGCACAAGGTGGAGAAAGTTCACCCACAGGCTATATGGTTTCCATGCAGAATCCACTACTCTGTTGTGCACGGCAAACAGATCAGGAGGCTGCCACCATCTTCCCGCTGACCATCCATCACTACTTGGTCGTCTCTAGGTCTGATGGTCCCTTGACTGTGCCACAAGGTAGCTCTGCTCAATGTGGTGCAAACTCCACCCTACACACATACTTCCCTAAGTTGTCTTCTTCCAGATACCAACTCTCCACCTTGGGTGCCTCATCCAGTTGGCTACATAGCCACAGTGTCCCCCAAGTGAAATGGGTCTCATGTTTAGCTTGAGGATCATAGTCCTAGATATCCCTCCCTGGAGCTACAGAATTTTTACTCCAAAAACAAATTAGATTTTTGGAGAGCTACTAACTTTTCTTTGCAGGAAAGTACGACTCAGGCATCGGGCTGAACTATGCCCCCAGGAGGAAGCATGGTACAGTATATCTGTTTATTATACAGGAATCATCGCTGACTAGCTATAATAATACCAGGCTCCGTCTTTCCAGTTTGTCTAATATCTTGAGTAGACAGGAGGACAGGACCTCTGCCGTAGAAGGTGACTCACAAGCGGTTCTCCAAATTTAAATATCCAAAATGAAAGGTGGCAGCAAATAGAGAATATGCAGGTTACCATGGAGATGCCGAACAAAAAAAAAAAGTGTGCATAATTATATCAGATAATGAGCGGTGTCAGCCACCTCCAGTTCACTCATTGGTCTCATCTGAAGCCGCGGTATCACAGGACATTGTGCGTCAGGGTTCACAGGAGTCACAGTCCTCAAGAAGTTTAGCTTATATTACTCATATTCATAGGAAGATAATTCTATGTACAGCCACAGACCCCTGCAGATGATGTTCATCATGTCCTCAGGTACATCGCCAGCTAGGAGAATTTTAGCTTAAATGTATGAGGAGATTCAAACTGGTGTGAAGTAGAACTGGCTTAGTTGCTCATAGCAACCAAACAGATTCCACCTTTCAGCTCCTTTGGAAAATGAAAGGTGGCATCTGATTGGTTGCTATGGGCAACTAAGCCAGTTCTACTTCACACCAGTTTGATAAATGACCACATTAGAGTCTACAGCTGGAAGTGAAATCACAATGTTGAAAGAGATTTCTCTCTCATGCAAAAGCACCTCCAAACTATGTATAAAGGGCGCTCAGGTGCACACTACTGTGGCTGCAATGCGAAAGCAAACATTGCTTTATGCACAAAGACACATGCAAACACTGAAAACATGAAGGAAATGTAAACGGCATCACTGCTATACTTACTATATGGAGATTAGAAGCTCTTTGTGCATATATCAAAAATGTGTCGGGCCCATCTACCAACGACAAGGTGGCTTCCATCAGACAGGACCTACACTGACTTGCCTCTCCTGGGCTATCTATAGAAATCTATCTAATATCTACCCATCTATCCACAGGGTCTACCTACCTATCTACTCATCCATTTATCCAGAGTATCTACTTATAGTACCTACTAAGAATGAATGAAGTGTTTGTACCAGTTCTGGATTTGGTCCAAACTTCTGAAAAAGTTCGGATTCAGTCAAACCTGAATTTATTTTGGGTGTATGAGAGAGAAAGGAGAGAGAAGAACACAGCAGCAAAATAAGTGCTGCATTATTTTCACACAGCAAATTGAAAGAGACGCCTATGTAGCAAAGCAAGAAAAATAGCTCACATATCCAAGTAGTTCTTTTTTTTGGGGGGGGGAACTTAATCAGAGTGGGTACTATTTCTATTATGGAGACCAGTCGATACATGACATACAACGCTCCTCTGGATTACTGGGTAAAATATAGACAAATTACCATGCCGGTGTCAGATAGGTTTAGAAAAGCTTATTTGAATGTCTTTTCCAGCAACCCAGTGGGGCATCACTTGACCTACAATACTGCGCACTCGTACTCAGCTACTTGGCATAGTTGGGGCATCGCCTGGCGTACAATACTGAGCATACTGTGTGTACCCTGTGTACTATCGGCTCTCCATAATGAAAAAGAGTACCACTTAGACTACACATATACATTTGTGTACTAGTCGCATTGTCTCTTGCCGTCTCTCTCTCTCTCTCGTTGGTTTGGGATGAATTGATTTATATCCAAACTAAATTTTTTTAAAAATTTGGCGAACTTCAAACAAATCTTGTTTGGTTGGCTCATCTCTAGTACCTACTTATTCGCAGTGCCTACCCATCTATACACAGTATCTCCCTAACCACAGTATCTATCTGAGGAGTGTGACACAGGGATTGTCTCTTTTGGTGTTCTTTGTAGTTTGTGTCAAGCACTACTCACTATAAGGTGTGGATGAGACAGAGAAAACTGCAGGCCACGGGTGACTCAGGTCCACGTGGCCCACGTTTATGCTGCACCTCCATTCAGCACTGGCCTTTTATTCAGTGTTTAGAAAGCAATTTGCTAGAAAAAGACGAAATGCTTGGTAACATTTTAGGATGCGTCTCTTAAGCCCCATTTACCATATGCTGCACTTATACCATAATGTTCTTCTATCCCCTCTGCGGTGAAGGGATTGCTGTTCCAAATTACAGTGCCCGTGGTACTGAAAGGGTTAATGCATGGGAGTATTTATCATTTTGCAATTCTTCATCCGAACGTCCATAAAATGACTCGCTAAAGACGAGAAGAACAATCAATTTTACAAGTTTTTTCAGTTTCTTGTATGTATGGGGCTGAGTTGCAATACCAAGCACAGCCACTATGGAACGCACGGCGCTATGCTTGGTATACACAGCTCCTTCAAACAGCTGATGGACAGGGGTGCTGGAACTTGGACCCTGCCGATCTTATATTGAGGACCTGTCCTGAGGGTAGGTCAACAGTATGTAACTCCCGTAAAAACCCTTTTAAAGCTATGTATAGAAATTGGAATTTTTACATACAGTAATGCTAAAAAATCTCATTAAAAGTAGCTTATAGGGGACATCCCCTGTCCGTATGAACACTGTAAATGTGGGTTCCTTACCCAGGGAATTCTGCTAGTAGTAGGTCTACCAGAGTTCAGACTGTCCATGTTCTGTATACTCCCCACCAATCTGAATGGACTCTATGTAATACTACATCTCCCCAGCAGTGGCCGCCACTTCCCCTAGCTATAGCAATTGATCAATGGGGGAGGGGCTAGAGTAATTACCCGCCCACACCCCACTTGAAAGTTATAATGTATCATGTTGGGTTTGTTGAGATCATTCAAGATGAAGATATTTCAAAGGAAGTTTAAAGGGGTTGTCTCATCTCAGACAATGGGGAATATCGCTAGCATGGGCCCCCATTGTCTTATAGGTGCAGGTCCCACCGCTGGGACCCTCACTTATATTGGGAACAGAGCCCAGCAAGGTGGTGGCTGGAGGACTCCGGTCCAGCCACCACCAAGAGCTCTTCCCATAGAAGTGAACAGGAGAGCACCCACCGTGCATGACCGGCCACCACTCCCATTCACTTCTATGGGCCTGATGGAAATAACCGAGCCAATGCTTGGCTATTTTTGGTGGCTCCATAGAAAATGGATGGAGAGCGGCTGCACATGTGCAGTGCGCTCACCACCACTTTTAGGGCTCCAGTCTCCTCTGGGACCCGCACCTATAAGACAACCTAGAGATATGCCCCCATTGGCTCTGATGAGACAACCACTTTAACCCCCTAACTGTTTTGCCATAGTCCAGCTCCAGCAGTGGGAAAAGTAGCTAACTGAAGGGGGGAGGGCTTTAGCTTTAGATGCTGCTACCTCCTGAATGATAGCCCCAAAAACATGCAACTGGTCTTGTTTGAAAGCAGACATTCCAAGCTTTAAGACAATATGTTCAGGACAGAGGAAGATATCACTGATAGAATTCGCGATTCTGTGAATGCAGCTGAAAGTGAAAGAAAAAAAAAAAAACAGTTTTTACTCGTCAGCTTTCAAACAAGACCAGTTGCATGTTTCTAACTGCTACCCTTGAGGAGATATCACCATCTAAAGCAGCCCTCCCCCTCCAGTTAGCTACTTCTCACACTGCCCAAGGTGGACTCGGGCAAAACAGGCGGTTAAGGAGGTCAGTAGAACACCAAGGTCCCTTCACTCTGGATTGGGTGGATCCTCAATGTTTATGTGCCATGCCAAAAGATGTTTTTGTGGAACTTCTCTTTAATTTGGCGACTGAAAGAGTTAATAGTCAAGTTTATCCGTTATTTCTAAAGAGACTTCACTGATCAAACTAGCAAAAACTACACCCTCATCCTTCATTTTTTCTGCTCTTTTTTGACAATCATTTAAAAGTGCCCGCATCCTCCACCAGTAATTGTCACCGAATAGTCTGAAAGACCGAAAAAAAGGAAACAAAAAAAAAAAAAAAAATCCATATAAACTACCGGTCCCTGGGATCATTAAGTTGATAACCAGTCAGGAGGAATCTTCTAATCGATATGCTTATTCGAGGTGTGGAGTGTTTTTTTTAAAGGATTTTGATGTTCTCATTACAGACTCTGTATCTAAGAGGAGCACAACGCACGCTCTGACCCAGAGGCTTTTGTCGTATTTCACCCCTTTTTTTTATTCTTGCAGATAAAGGACTTGGAGTTTGCTGCCTGCTTCTTGGAGACTGAATTAGTAATGCACTGTTTTGTCTCCTGTGCTGTGAACAGTCCTTGGCGCTGATGTTTATGGAGAACTGACGTTGATTAAAAAAAGAAAAAAACTCTCCAATGTATTATTTAATTGTAGTCTTCATGGTAGTTGGTCCCTCAGCCGTCTTCCTTACTTCTCCTTTATTATTTGCAGCATAATATAATGGATGATCTGCTTAGCAAAATTGTATCATTTTTATACAAAAAAATATGTCTTTTTTTTGCATTGAGGAGCCTCAGAATCATTGCTTTGTTATTTTTTTGCGTTGAGGAGCACCTTGTCACCTCAGGAGTACTGTTTGTATTGAGGGCCACCTGCTCATCTAAGCACTGCATTGTAATTTTCTATGTTGAGGAACACACAAGGAGCATCAGGAGCACTGTGTTGTCCTTTTTTTTGGTGTTGAGAAGCAGCTCGTCATCTCAGGAGCACTGTGTTGTCATTTTTTTGTGCTGAAGTCCAACAGAGTATCAGAGGATTTTCAGTGTGTCTATGCATGAGGTAGGCATGACCAAAGCTAATCTTGGCCCGGCCTTCTTAGGAGCTCATGGTGAGGGCTGGTCCCACCCATGGGGCTTGAGAGTTCTAGGAGATTCTAGTGAGTTGGAGGTAGACAGCAGACTGTATGTGCTGTTCACCTTGGGGTTTCCGGGTCTAATCCCTGGAGACACTTCTATCTCTACCAGCTTCTTGGAAGAAAGGGAGAAAGACAAGATAGAGAATCTGCATCATCAAGTGATGAGTCAGGCAACAAGGTTATCTGCATAAAGCTTTCCAGACCCTGCTGCCATAGAGGGGAAACACATTAAGACACCCTACACACTTCAGAAATAACTTGACCAGTTGTATCATTTGGATCTACACACAGCTATGCAGTGCACCCCTGAACCACCATCAGACAAAAAGCCCCAGCTACAGGGAGTTCCCCAAAGGAACATTGGGTGCCCTGCTTTCACTGCTCTGACTCTAGGAAGCGATGGCCTGAGGAAGTACACAGTGACACATCATCCTCAGTGATTCTACCACTCCCATCCTCTGCTCTGGCTCACTGCCTATACTCTAGTACCAAGCATAAAATAGGGCACCATATGCTCTACTACCAGACAAAGGGCATTATATGCTCTACTACCTTGCATGACATAGGGTACTATATGCACCACCAGCAAGTATGACATATGGCCCCAAACACTGTACTACAAAGTATGAAATATGGCCCCAAATACTGTGCTAATAAGCATGAGATAGGGCACCATAAGCTCTAGCACCAAACATGACATAGGGCACCATAAGCTCTAGCACCAAACATGACATAGGGCACCATAAGCTCTAGTACCAAGCATGACATAGGGTACCATATGCTCTAGCACCAAACAAGACATAGGGCACCATAAGCTCTAGCACCAAACAAGACATAGGGCACCATAAGCTCTAGCACCAAACAAGACATAGGGCACCATAAGCTCTAGCACCAAACATGACATAGGGCACCATAAGCTCTAGCACCAAGCATGACATAGGGCACCATATGCTCTAGCACCAAGCATGACATAGGGCACCATAAGCTCTACTGCCACCATGAATGTGAAGGCCATACAGCTAGGGGTCTCCTGCCTCTTTAAGAGCCCGATTGATACTCTGGTAGATGTTAGACTGTAGGAAAGTTTCATAAAAGTTTTCTTCTGTAGCTCACAATATATTTCTCAAGGCTTTTCTTTCTATTTCCCCACATTTAATATAATGCGATCTCTTCATTATACAGAAGCCGAGGGGCAGAGATTGACATTGAGTCTTCCCAATCCATCTGTCATTTGCCCCCTACGAGGCGTCATATGAGAAGGGCCATTGATAAGTTCTTTTATTGAGCGCTCACAATGAGGTCTTGGAGATTTTAAGCGCGTGTAATACAAGTGGATGCAGAACGGTCACATATTAGCAACTTCTTGCTGTGAGAAAGCAGACGGTGCTACAGCCCCAGAATAGTAATCCTGCAAAATGAGACAAATTCAAAGAAGAGAAACATTCGCCACAGACTAAAACGCAACTTACTGGAGAGATCAAGCTTCTTCTCAAGTGGAAAGTCACCTACTGGAGCTCATTTGCCTAATAGAACCCCAGGACAAATTTTTGATCAGCCTTCCCCAACCCCATCTTGAGCCAAGTTCACACTTCAGTTATTTGGTCAGTTGTATCCACCAGCCAAGACCATTAGTGAAGCCTACTCAGATATAAGGTACTATGGACATATTTGCACCTTTGTTTTACCCACTCCTGGTTTTGGCTCCCAGTAACTGATAGAAATAACTGACCAAATACCGGGAGTGTGAACTTGGCCTTATTGCTTGGTATCATGTGGGCCCCAGTGATGTTGCTAGGGTTTCTTCTATCTAGTGTCCCAGGCGGTAATAATGTCACCCACCCTAGTGCCCCCACATAGTAGTAGAACCTCTTTTAGTGACCCCTACACAGCAATTCTCCCCCGTTTTACCCCATATTGTACTTACATTCTCCATTGAACCTCAATACAGTAGTAATGTTGCCTCTTTGTGCCTCCGTATACTCAGCCCCCATAGAGTAGAAACTGTATAGTAATGTATTTTGTCTACCAGGCCCCTATTAGCAGTGCCCTACGAAGCAATGCCTTTCATTACATCCCCACCCAATAGTAACGTTCTCCATAGAGTCCTCATCCAGTAGTAATGTTCCATCTTTGTGCCCCTGTATAGTAATGTATTTTGCCCACCAGATCATTGTTAATAGTGCCCCACTTTCTTCATCCTCTTCCCGGTGCCTACCGTCCACAGCCTGGTGATAGTGCTGTGAACTTTGCCGTCTGCCCCAGGACACTGACTTCCTCCCTAGTGCTCCCTACCTCACCTAAAGAAGCCTGTGGTTTACATGAGTAACTAGCGATGAGAGGAGCCTACTTCTATATGATATGTACCGTATAGAGCAGCAAGCTGTTCACTATATTCACATATCACATCACTGAAGAGTAGGCCTCGCCATTCATGTCTGTAGCCTACAAGCATGGTGGACAGGGAGCCCTCTCTGAAACCACCATAGTTTTTAACTTGATGTGCATCCTGAGGAGTTGGACCCAGTTGAAAGCAGCAATCAACCAGGAACCCAGGTTGGACCTCCCCTCCAGGCTCAGTTGCAACTCCAGAGACCCCAATAGTTATGCCACTTGCCTTACAATAGAGTAGAGGTAAAATACAGTCTACTTGTACTGAGGTAAGGGGACCTGAAACTGGAGAATGGAGGTGCAGTACCCCTGGGTGTATCTGCAAATGTTTTGTATTGTTATGTTTTTTGCCATTCATTCCATCAGAGGAGTAATGGTTGTCAGAAACAGGACTAACCACCCTGTTCCTCCCCTCTGAGTAGGAGTGGACTAGTCCTACTTCCTGCAGGGAGTGGGAGTCCAGACAGCAAGTAGGTAGGAAGGAAGCGCATGCTAGAGCTCCTACTCCACGGGACTATATCCAGTTCTCCTGTAAGACCATTACTCCAGGAGATTGCTAGAATCATGAACACAGCTTCCAGGAAACTTCAGAAGTCTAGACAGTAGAGTGATCAGCGAAACCACAGCTTTACAGACCCTGCTGCTGGTGAGGGTAAACAAGTTAGACACCCATCACCTAGAATAACCACCGGGTCTTACTAACTTCAAGTCTGAATTTCACAGTGGACACCTATATCTACAAGTGCCTGCTAATGCCATTTAGTTGCCACACAACCAGCCACCAAACCGCAAGATCACATTAGGGCCACTGCTACTCCCATCCTCTGTTGCTGACCAGTGTAGCAACACTGTCTGAACATGGCGGCACTACTGTATTGCAGTATGTAGGCCATTCAATGAATATCAACCAAACTAATGAATTTCATAGAGACCTGTCAACCATCTAATCTGTATGGCAGTGTCATGACTCTCTGCTGATGTAGCTGTTTGTAGAAAAGAAGGTTGGGCCATGTTGGGGTTAAAGGCTATGGGCACTTTTGTGGGAGTTTTTAAAATTATTACATAGTACTCATTGTGATCCAAGAATATTTTTTTCAGTTGGTCTTCTTTAAATCTTTTGAGCCCCTTTCTCTGTACAGCCTTGTGATTCTCTAATAGCAGGATCTGAATTTATATTGTTTCCCTGAAAGCTCCTGGTCTCTGACCTCCTGACCTCATAAACACTCATTATATGTAATTTCTTATCTTACTGATAAGAATATGGCTTCAATAAGTGTTTATCAGCTGTTAGTAGTTCAGAGATAAGGGACGTACTGTACATAGGGGGCAGATAATGGCACAGCGCCCTCCATAGTATAGTGGCTGTGCTTGGTATCGCAGCTCAGACCCTTTCACTTTGATGAGGCTGAGATGCGCTTCGACCATGTGTCCGATGAATGTGACGTCGCTGGCCTAGGTGAAGGCCTAGGTGAACAGCTGATCGATGGGGGTCATGGATGTCGGACCCCCACCAATCAGATACTGATGACCCATCCTTAGGATAGATCATCAGTAGAAAAGTATCTGCTACATTCTAGGCTCCTTCTATAATTATTAGAAATAAAGCGATTTGTTACGATTGCGATTTAATTAGGTGGCAGTAAGCCGGGATGCAATATTCTCTTTCCTGGGTAATTAAATTGTTAATAAATTGTAATACTAGAGTAATCCACTTCTTCGTCACTGAGGCTCAGAAAAATCCTGCACAAATATATCCAAAACATATCCTATAGGAACTCACGTACGGGGACTGGCAAAGTGCACCGACACCTGCGAGCTCATCGATCTGTGATTAATTTAATCAGGGAAAGGTCGCACTGTGGGAATTGTGGTGACGTTCAGACGTTCCCGATCCGCTGAAGGCTGTGATCATTCTCCTCTCCGGTGACTCCATGCCATATGCGAATTCCTGCCTAGAACAAATGACTGGAAACCTGGAGCAATGCATCCTGGGATATGGACCGGTGTCCTGGGTAATCACGTAACACCGCCAGCCATCAATAACTACATGGTGTTTTTCAACTCACATTTTATGTAACCATTCCACTTAAAGGGACAGACATCTTTAAGAAAAAAAAAAAAAAGCTGTGCATTATATGTTGTCATACATTAAAGGTGTCATCCTGTGATTCATGTACAAAAATTAAAATCAGACATCATATACAACAAACTTAGAACAGGTAAAAACCTCTCATGGATCCAGAGATCTCCTCATTGATTGCTGCAATTGCTCTGCTAGATTTATGTCAAGCTGGCAGGTTGGGGGGCGTGCACTCTAAGAGGGCGTGTCCTTTCTACTGCAGCTGGTGGCAATTGAAGGATGGAACTGTGGTTCCATCTCAGTGAGCGGGACAGAGAAATTAGCAAAAGGGCAAACAGCAGGTGGCGCTGTACAGATGGATCGGATTGAATAACTCAGGGGCTATAATACATTTTTAATTACATGCAATTACAAAAGTCTTGAGATTCAGGTGCTGGATTGCAAAATGTGGAATATTGTTTTTCACAGAATACAATATTTGGATAAGGTTGCACCCCTTGAGACAATGCAATATCTAGAATTGCACAGTTTTTTTCGCCCCCAGAACTGCCAAAAACAGTACAAAAATTGGCTTCTTTTATACTAGAAAAAGTGCCACACCCGTCCATAGATTGCATTTAGCATTGCAACTCAACTCCACTAAAGAGCAACTATCAGCAGGATCAACTTTATTAAACCAGGTCCACTGTTTGGTAGGGTTGACACTGCTGATTAAAAGGATACTTGTTTTGAGAAAATGTGTTGCACATTCCCAAAAAACAAAAAAAGTTCATTCTTTATACAAATTAGAGCACTGGGAGGTGGAGCCCAGACCCTCAGCTTTGCAGTGCTGACCACCCCGCTGAGTACACGGAAGACCACATTTGCATAAAAAACAAATCATTTTGATCAGCAGGGCCAATCCTTCCAAGCAGTTTGCCTGGTTTTCATACAGTTGATCCTGCTGACAGGTGCTCCTTAAAGTGAATATTTGTATATCTGGTACTCACTTCAAGGACCACTGATACACCATTTTGTTCCTAAGAAAAGCTAAAGGGCTGGAGCCTGACACATGCATGCATGTCTGACCTGATCTCTGGCCCATATTCAGGTTGGTAATGTTTACTTTTTATGATTCTGTATGTGATTTGTTTGTGTTATCGTGTATTTAATCACACTTAGTAAATATACTTATTCACTTAGCCTGCATAAGCCTATTCATTCTCAAATCTTAAGAATTCTCATAACGTTACAGGGATACAGCGCTTGCCATCTCATCATACAGCTGATTGCTGGGGGGCCGGGTGTCGGACCACCACCGATCTGATATTGATAACCTATCCTGAGGATAAGTTGTCAATATAGGAGAGCCCGGAGAACCCCTTTATAAGGGCAGGTCCAGGCGTGTGCGGTACTGAAGCTCGGCCAAATGAATTTTAAAGGAGCTGAGCTGCAATCCCAGATGCAGCCTGAGGGCAGGCATGGCACTGTTCCTAGAAGAAAGCAGCTACGTTTTTGCTAATCCTTAAATTCCGCATGATCTATCTATCCAGCCTACACATTCCATGTTCTTGACATGTTAATGGGCTACCATATGTAGATTCAGCATCATTTATTAACCTCCTATCTGCCCAGTCTCCTGCAGGAGGTTAGTGGCGCATTTCCTCTGGCGCTAGAATTAACAGTATTTCTTCCTGACACGCTCAGTTAATTCCTCTGTGTTTTACTTTAAATAACAAGTCATTTACCGCTGTGCCCTGCGTGCCCACAGCCGGGCCCCTCTCTGTTATTTACATTCTAATAGGCATGGTGGGCGTCTGGTGCTGGAAATCTTTTTGACGTCTCTGATTCATTATCCGCAAACAAACCTGTGACCGGCTGAAGTCTGTGGGTCCCCGTGGGGCTCGGCGGAGGAAACAAACTGACAAAATAATGCAGAAAACAATATACAAAAGAGTCTGGATTCATCTATGGAATAAACATTCGCTGATATTTATGGCCGGGCGCCTGTCATGCCATTCTGAAGCAGAGACATAAAATTCAGGGAAGCGGAATATGGGCGGCAATAATTATCTTTCAGAAAAAAAAAATAAAAAATCAATCTGATCGACACATGGAGGTTTCTGTATTCCTTCACATCTCTCATCTGCACTGCTGTGATAAGCTAAGTGCCAGTAATGACGCTCTGCTTGGGAGGCAGAAGGACCCCAATCAAAGTAACCTGCTCTCTGGTGGATGTGGCCGCGACGAGCGGGTTCTTCATAGGGGAGATTGAGACGATAACCTTTGGATACTTGGCGTTCGCTCCCGGAGCTGCTATTGTCAAAGGATAAACTGGAAATCATTATATTGTCATGTTTAATGCTATGAAAATCACAGCTAATTACAACGGCGGTAATTACTATCCAGGGTCTAAAGGTCTGGGTCTCCAAAATTTACGGTAAAAAGAGCAGGTTTGGTGGCAACCAATAGGGACATCTCAACTTCCATATGGGTTTTCATACAGCTTTTTTTTTAACTTTCAAGAGTTCCCATGTGAACTCTTCCATAAATGTACCATGGCAACATCTTGTGGCAGAAAGTTCCATAGTCTCACTGCTCTCACAGTAAAGAATCTCATCTACGACTATGGTAAAACCTTACCTCTAGATGTAGAGGATGTCACAATTACAGGTCTAGGTGTAAAAAGATCATTAGAAAGATCTCTGTACTGTCCATTCATACAGGTCACCCCCAAACCCAGTCTCGGTAGTGATATCCACTGCAAATTACCTTGGCCCCCCTCTGGGTGCCACTCTAGTTCAAGGGGTTATACCATGAATGAAGTAAGAAATATAAAAAAATCAGACATCATATAGAACATGACAATTTCTTTCTAACAAACCTAGAACCAGCCCTGTACCTCACATGGATCCAGAGATCTTCCCATTCATTGCTCTGCTACATTTACATCAAGCTGAATGCTCAAGGGGAGTGTCTTTTCTGCTGCAGCTAAGGGGGCGTGTCCATGCTCTCCCTTTCACAGCTCAGGAGACGTGTCTCAGCTCTCCCTATAACAGCTCAGGAGGCGTGTGTCAGCTCTCCCTATCACAGCTTAGGGGGCGTGTCTCAGCTCTCCCTATCACAGCTCAGGAGGTGTGTCTCAGCTCTCCCTATCACAGCTCAGGAGGCGTGTCTCAGCTCTCTCTATCACAGCTCAGGAGGCATGTCTCAGCTTTCCCTATCACAGCTCAAGAGGCGTGTCTCAGCTCTCCTTATCACAGCTCAGGAGGCAGCTGAAGGATGAAACTGAGCATGTGCGACCTCAGTGAGCAGGACAAAGAAATAAAAAAAACAAACAAACAGCAGGTGGCGCTATACAGATACATTTTATTGAATAACTCAGTGGCTATGCTAAATTTTTAGGACAAATTTGTAGGACAACCCCTGTAAATACAGGTGCTCAGTACTCTACACAGTACTCCATGTGTGGTTTGACCAGTGGTAATGTTGGAGAGTATCTATACCTCTTTTGGCACTCCCCATTATTTTACTTGTCCTGGCAGCGGCTGCCTGGCTTTGGTCACTAAAGTTAAAGGGCATGGATACCTTCAGGGGAGTTCATTTTTAATGATTGCATTTTACTCATTTTGGGCTAAAAATCATTTTTTCAGCTAGTGTTTATTAACATTTTTTGGCTATTTCCGAGATACAGGAGTTAAAATCATTCTATTTGCAAGCTGTCACTATAAGTTTTTTTTTTTTTTTGCCTCCCATCATCTGACAGCTCATGTGGAGCTCTGGTCTCTGATCTTCGGCCCTTGAACACTCAAGCTGATAAGAATATGGCTTAGTGCTTGTGCACAGGAACGTATTTTCATTCCGTGTCCGTTCTGTTTAGTTTTTTTTTTTGAGGAACCATTCATTTCAATGGGTCCACAAAAAAAAAAATGGAGGTTACTCCGTGTGCATTCAGTTTCCATATGTCCGTTTCGCAAAAAATAGAACATGTCCTATTATTGGCCGCATTACGGACAAGGATAGGACTGTTCTGTTAGGGGGCCAGCAGTTCCGTTCTGCAAAATATGGAATGCACATGGGAGTCATCCGAAAATCCATACGGTCGTGTGCATGAGCCCTTCAGTATTTATAAGGTCAGGAGATCAGAGATAAGACCTCCACATGAGTCGTCAGATGATAGGATTCAAAGAAAATAGAACGTGGCAGCTTGCAAACAGATAGCTTGCACACTTTATATGCCCACCAAGCTGGCACACAACATGTGACTTCCTGAGGACATTGAACGTAGGAAGTGGTCATAATAATGTGACTCGATGGTGCGGATTAACAATACCGAACATGTTCCAACCCTCGGAAATGTGCGCCTGCTGCAGCCGACCCCCATAGATTTTTTCGAGCCAGTCTCAGCGCCGCACAGCCCCGTCAAGTTGGGTAACTAGATTATGTCGCATTGTGCTTACAGGGAACTAGAAATAAATAAAAACCTGAAAAATGATTCTGTTCCGCAGGTGATGAAATACACTCCGCAGGAAGACTTACAGCCGGTGACGGGCTTCATTCTGCCGGCTGTATTTATTAGGAGGCACAGAGAAGGCAGCGCTGACAGCAGAAGCCTAATATTTCTTCTATGACAGCGCAGACCCCCTTGGGTTAATACATCCCGCATTGCATTGTTGTTTACTCTTCATTAAGCTAAATGCTTTATGCAAATGTGCTGACATGAAGCCAGACGACCGATCTAGAAAGGCTGTGATTTTATCTGATGAGTTCATTGAACTGAAATCCCGACTTAATTTCCATAATTACACTGCCCGCTTCTCATAACGCAAACTGATTGCTGCAAAACACCAAATAACCCGAGAAACGCTGCAATTTAGACAAAAAATAATTAATAAAATGCAATAATTTGGGCCTCGGGACATTGTGCTTGTGTTTTACAAATACTCCATAATCCTTTTCTACAGATGTCACCTTATTTTTTTATTTCCTTTTTTTCTTCTTCATTATTTAACTTTGCTCGTGCTGTGCTCGGCATGGAAGAAATTAAAATTCAAGGAAAATGAAGGAAATGTATTAGTTTACATGTTTTATAGCGACTGTGGTTAAAGGGACACTAGACCATTTTTAGGGTCTGTTATATGAAGCCATCTTACAGACGAGTGGGCCTCCCAATGTGCCATTCTTAGCCATTCAGCAAGGCGATGAGGTCACATGACTTTCTGGATGCTCTGACACAGGAAGTATATTGTTTCTAAGGAAGTAATAGGGCGGGGCTTCTTCAGGTTCCATGATTGGCACATTAGGAGGACATTTTGGGGGACTACTTCCTCTAGTTTAGTTTTACATACTTACCAACATCACAGTTGGTCAATTATGGACAGGAGCTCCCCCAAACCATTTATAGAAAGGGCTTACACAGCCCAACCCATTTTCAGCTATGGACAGCCCAAACTTGTAGGGACTGTCTTTGAAAATCAGAAAGAGTCCCTGATAATTCAGGACTGTTTGGCAGGGGCGGATTGGCTATAGACCTTACAGGAAAATTTCCTGGTGAGCCAATGCCCAGGGGGCCTCCTTGGCCCTCTTCTCAGCTGGCCAATAGAAGTTTTTGGGTATGTATTTTGTGCTGCTGGCAGTATTTTGTCATGGACTGTGGTATTTGGCTCTGTTGGGGTGGTATAATGTGCCACAATATGGTATTGCTGGCCCTGCCTTTCATCAATTTGGACCCGACTACAAAACGAGACCACTTTTAACCAACTATGGTCTTGATATCCTACTGTAAAGCTACCCATACACTTTAGATTGCTCTTTGCCAACTCCTGAACACCCCCTCCCCCCATTTACATACAGTGCATGTCCAGCTAGGAAAAAGAGCTGCTGCCAGACCTTTCAGGAATCCCAAGTCCAGTCGTCACCATTCTGACATTGGTGGAGAGTCAAGAGGCCCCTACCATAGGCCAGTCCAATTGCCAGCTTTGACCAAATAATGTTTATGGAAACCTCAAGGGAACCCCTTTTTTTTTGGTTATCTGCTTATTTAGAGACATCTCAACCCTAAATACTCTACTGAGATTTGGAAGATTACCTCTGCATCTATAACCCCACTGTAGAGTAAAGATGGCCATGAACATAAGTTGGCATGCTCAGCCATACATGTGTATCATGGAGGGTTGAGAGGAATAGCCATCAGCCAAGTGCTTGTCCAACGGTTTTTAAAAGGTTATCTGAAACTTGTCATCCTGGCTTCACTAAGATACATAAAGGCTAAACTAGATAGACATGTTTTTTTTTTAGCCTATGTTACTATGTTATAATGTTAATATAGAGCAAAAACTACTAGGAAACCCCATAAAATGCTACTGCCCCATACCTTCAGAAAAGGCTTAGCCCACAGGTGAATTTCTCACCTTGTCTTATAGATGGGGCACATATTACGTGACTCTTTGTAGTCCTATAGTGGTAACCAGAAGTATAACTGGAGAGGGTGGCTCCTACCAGAAATACTGCCCTCATGGCCAACCTAAAATCCATAAAAAACCTACCGTATTTCTCCCCAATGAGAACCCAACCAAAAGCATCATCCTGGCAAGGCAATGTCATTTCCATACAGAGAGTGCCCCCAATGTAATGGAAGCCGGACACTTTTATATCATGTACAAACTGATTGGTTACAAGATACATTTTGTTTCCTCTTTTATTATCGCCTGTGTAGCCGTGATGCATTCCCCTCTGCGGTGTAATTATGTATCTTCATCATTATGGTTGTATTTAAATGTTGTACATATTTACACAGGCAATTATCTCCAAATGAACTGGAACATTAGTAAGCTCCGACATCGAGCTTTAAATCAGATTTTATTTTCAAGGAGAGCTATGAAGCTTCGAGAACGAAAGACGTCGGCGGCGAGATCGGAATTGAGAAAAAGAAAAGAAATAAAAGGAACACAAAAGTGAAAAAAAAACAAAACAGAAATAATTAAAAATAAAACAGAAAAATAATAGGTCATAGATGTTCAATGTCTAATAGGTTTTGCCTATGCCATACACACCTACAGCTGGAAATAGTCCTTTAGACATTCCTATGCACCAGGATAAGAAGAAAGTCATAATGGCTTTATGCCAATAAGGCCCATAAAGTGAAAATCCACATTTTATCACCATTTTTTTAGGACCTGTGTCTTACAATGTCTTTGTAGCAGTTAGCATCATGTTTTCTAACACAAAGCTCCAAATCCTGTGGATAGATCTACAGTTAAATGCATATTCTAGGACAGGGATGCTCAACCTGAGGCTCTACATGTCCCACCATGTACTGCTGTAAGCTTCCTGAGCATGCTGGGAGTTGTAGTTTTGCAACAGCCGGAGGACCCCAGGTTCGGCATCCCTGTACTAGGATTTTGAAATGGATGTCATCAATAACTGATCAGTAGGGATCCAACACCCTATACCCCCCACTGATCAGCTGGTTCAGAGTAGATCCACTGCTAACCACACAGCTCCGCCTATTGTGTACTGGTGAATGTGAGCAGCGCTGCAGTTAACACCTTTGTCCACTACCCAATGAACGGAGCTGTGTACTTCCAGCTCCAGAGCTGCTGCAGAACAGCTGATTTTTTGGGGTATGGACTGTTGGACCTTCCCCCAAGTATAGGCTATCAATATTAAAGGGGTTTTCCAGGATTTTACTACTGATGACCTATCCTCAGGATAGGTCATCAGTATCTGATCAGTGGGGGTCCGACACCCGGGACCCCTGCCGATCAGCTGTTTGAGAAGGCACTGGCGTTCCTGAGGATAGGTAATCAGTAGTGATGAGCGAGCATGCTCGGCCGAATATGGCCATGCTCGAGCCCCCTCCCCACACGCTACTTAGCCAATTAGCGTGCAGGGAGGTACTGGCATTCACTGTAATGCCGTAGCCATCTTGGCTACTGGCATTACAGTGTTTGGCTGGTCGAGAGCGCGCCATCGGGTGCTATATAGCACCCGGTGACATGTGACCAGCTCAGACCGAGTCAGGGACAGCTGCTGCAAGGAGGGACAGAAGGTCTATTGTGTTATCTGGCTACAATATATTTATTATTTTTTTGGGGGTAAAAATTGCGCAAGGTGGCCTGACCTTAACGCCACCTGTGCAGCTTCTGCATTCTAATCCTTTCTGTATCCTATATACCGGACATCCATTGTCATTTTTTCTGCCGCTAATCAAGCCGACAGTACCTCATCTACGTCTGCTGTATAACATTTGCGCAAGGAGGCACAGATAGTGTAGGGATAGGATTTTGCTAGGTAGGGATAGTTGTTCTGTTAAGAAGACACAAAAGTCTATTGTTATATCTGGCTACAATTAATTTTTTTCTTTTGGGGCAAAAATAACGCAAGTTTGCCTGACCTTAACACCACCTGTGCAGCTTGTGCACTAGAACGTTGCTGTATCCTATATAGCTGACATCTGGTGTCATTTTTTCTGCCGTTAATCAAGTCGACATTATCTGCGCCGGCTTGTGCATTATAACGTTACTGTATCCTGTATAGGTATATTTGGTTTTGGGGGGTATTCTTGTCATTCCGTAAAAATGGCGTAATACTCGGACAACATCGTTCCCAGCAGCGACTTCGGTGTCCAAGATGCATCCAGACATCCTCCCCATGCTGTTCCCAAACCATTTCATTGGTGTTTCCACCATTTTCTGACCTTTTCCTCTGAACCAGACACCCTCCCCTCTTCAGAGCAGGGGGTGCCTGGTTTAGTGCTCGGGTTCTCCCATAGACTTCCATTATACTCGGGTGCTCGGCCGAGCACCACCTAGTGTTCGGCCAGAGCACCCGAGCATCGTGGTGTTCGATCAATACTAGTAATCAGTAGTAAAATCCTGGAAAACGCTTTAAAATCCTGGAATACGCTACCTTTTAAAAAATAAGATTCTAGCTGCCGGAAGTCACCACTAGGGGGAGCTCTCTGCATACTGTGTATTATTGACATCAATAGATGCCTGAGATTAGCCTTTCTGGTGGATGGATTGTCAAAAAATGAACTAAATTTAGCATAAACATGCATACACTTTTTGGGAAATCAGGGGCATCGCACTCCAGATCACATCTGGTTTAGGCTGGCATAATACAGTATAACACCGTCAAAAGATGAATATTAAGGCGGTTTTCCACTTTTTAGATGCTGATGACCTGTCCTCAGGATAGGTCAACCGTATCTGATTGGTGGGTACTGACCCTGACCAGCTGCCAGTGCCAGAAACAGAATTGTAGATGAAACTAGAAGTAGGCGGCCGTGCGGAGGTACTGCATCTTAGTTTCAGCTCAGATGCCTGGTCTCCAATGTGCATCTCCTAAAGCTATGTCTATGCCACTTATATCGTTTCTGAACCGGTCTATGAGCCGCCACATCTTGTTATGAAAGCAAGATCGTCTATTATGTAAAACAAGGAACAATAAGGAGGGCAGAACCCTCAGAAACGACTACTTAAGAGGCGCCAGCCCAGTCATATGAATCATGTGTCTCATGGATAAATTGTCTTAAGAAAAGCACAATCAGGTCTTTAGCGGTAAAGTATCTGAAATAAATTCAGCTCTAGTCAAGCAAATTAATTGAGACGCGTTCTCCATTTACCCATGGATAAACATCCAGGGCATTTCTCCTTAGAACGAGAAATGATTTGACTTGAGAAATCGGCAAGTGTCACAGCCTCGGGCTAACGAATCTTCAACAAATGGAAAGCGATCCGTCAAAATCAGGAACCGTTACCTAATGCTCTTCTGTCTGGTCGCAGCCTTCGATCTGTCCATAGAGACTGTGGGTAAAAACTTAAGACAGGTCTAACAAGTCATCCTTCTCGATGTCATCGCCTCAAGTGACGCCATTGTGTCTGTGAGATGTTCCTGAAGCATATATAAGGCAGAGCAGTGGGGGAGAGCTACTGCTGCAGCCAGTTGCCTTACAGCCAGGTTTGGATGACAGGATGGGATCAACAAGAGGAGAATATTTAGGGATATATACCCTTTTTAAGTTATTTTTCAGTTATATTTACATATTTGGTGACCGCAAATATGGTTTTTAAGGTCTCCATCACCTAGATTTCCCAGACTTCCTAATTACAAATGTTCCTATTAATACAGTGATACACCCCAGGTTCTTGAATAACCGTGTCATGTCTCACCCCCTCAGGTCTTGTACATAACACAGTATATCAGTTTTGCCCATATTTCTTTAAGAAAAATGTCTGTCCAGGATTAGAAAAACAGCTCCACACCTGCCCATGGGTGGTGCCTGGTATTACAGCTCACCTCTGTTGAAGAGAATGGGACTAAATTGCAATACCACATACAACCCGCGGACAAGTGTGGTGCTCTTTTTGGAAGAAAACAGACATGTTTTTCTAAATACACATTGCGGCTAGGGTTGAGCTAAGTAGACTTTGATCCGAATTTCTGGGAAAATATGCAAAGTCAACTTTCCTTGTGCTTTGTGGTAACGAATTAATTTTCCCTTAAATTACGGTAAAAAAATGTAATATAAAATAAAATGTGATATAAAAATAAAAAAAATCATACTCACCTCATCCATTCGAGCATGAAAAGGCTGCTGTGGCCACCACGATTGAAGATCCCAAGCGGAATCTCTTGCTCAGTGACATATGACGTCACCACATTGGCCAGCCTGATGACATCATCATGCACCATGCAAGAATTTGAGCGGGATCTTCAATAAAGATAGCCATGGCGGCCTGTTCATGCTCAAATTGATCAGAGGAGTATGAAAACACTCATGAACGGGGAGGGGTATGGTGCAATCGATGTTCCTTTCCCGCCTTTGAGCCCTGCTACTTACAAAACAAATGTGTCTTGTGACGAAGGAACTGGTCACAATTGTGAGTTTCTTTGGTGTAAATGATGAAGAATGCCGATGGCCCTACATGCACTTCTGCCTTGCCATACCCTCTTTTTGAAAAATTAGCAACGCGGCATAAAATGCCAATTGCAACTAGAAAAGTCGCAATGGCATTGAAAAGTCGCAAATCCGGTGGACTTGTGAGTTTTGTACGCCAAAAACAGGCATTGGCGGAATAATGAATCTCCCCCTTCCCCCCGCTGTGGCGGATTCTGCTGCATGCTTTGCACTGTGGGACATGTAGTTTTTGTTTTGCGATTCATCTATCGTATGAATATATTCTCAGAGTCAAATGATAAAGAATGTGATTTTTATTCTGCTACGGTCTCGACTCGTCGTAGACCTCTGCCATCTGTCAGGAGTACAGCGTACAATTCTGTGTCGGTGTATATCAAAGACGGCGTGCCTTGGGGGGCGCCTGAGGTCAGGATGGAGCGACTCTTCATAGTTACTGTTGTGCTTTTTCCTTCCACAGGCCAATAATATGGCTGGAATGAGAAAGCTGAAGACATTGGACATGGTGGCTGAAGAATGAATAAAGAACATTGAGAGAGCAGCGGGAGAAGGAGATGTCAAATGTTACTGGAAATTTTGGATTCTAGTCATTCATTACAAGGATGTATAATAATACAATAAGGCAAGTGGCGATTCTTTGCCACCCTCAACACTTTCCTGAAAAAGGGGGCTTTGAGGCTGGGGATGAGCCAGCAAATTTATCTCCTTTTACGCTATTTTTTTTTTGTGGCAAGTCTAGGCCCATGGACTGCTGGAGGATGTGCCTAATTTATGACAAGGTATATGCCTTACGCGATATCATAAAGTGGTGTAAAAAAGCCGGTCGATGCTAAATTGCCCCCTTTGTCCTTTATTAAAGCTCATTTATTAATTATGACTCCCGTCACATGAAGCCATTTCCATTACCGCTGCTGGAGGCCAAACCGCACCCACTAATGATAGCATGGTTTTAGGGCAAATTGTGTGACCATTGGTTGCTATGGGTGGGTGTGGCCTGCCACACTGTGGGGTCGTTTCTTTAGAGAAAGGAGTGCCCCAAACATCAATTGACCCCATCCATGTTTGCTGGTATAGTGTGTCGAGGAAGTATGTTCATGTTGTCCATTGGCAACTTGGGGATAGGGTGACCCAAACCAGGACCCCTCCTCTAAGCCTTATAGCAGATATAGGGACATCCCCTGCATATATACTGGTGGGGGATGGGGGATGGGGGACATATAACGCTAAAGGTAAGCTTGATATCTTTTCTTAACTAGTATATATTGAACCTAAAAACATTTCATTTTTCATTTCATTTAATTTTACCCGTCAGCATAGGACTCTTCCTTGACCCTATAAGAATCTGTCCGGCTCCTGCATTCATCATAAATATTTCTCACATCAGACGTTCAGAGCCTTGTGAATTCTGGTCAGAGACGCCTTTTAATGTCCACTTGTCTGGAAATCTGCTGCTGAGTT
This sequence comes from Rhinella marina, assembly GCA_900303285.1. Lineage (NCBI taxonomy): Eukaryota > Metazoa > Chordata > Amphibia > Anura > Bufonidae > Rhinella > Rhinella marina. The sequence continues at coordinate 541,325 of ONZH01012708.1, forward strand.
TGCCTTTTCTATATATAATTTTGAAATGTGAGAAAATGAGACCTTGTCTAATAACGTCTGGGTGACATTCCTAAGTTTTCCATTACAATTAAAGAAGAGAAAGAACGTAAATGGGGAGGTTAAAAAAAATGGTAAGAGGTTAACTATAACAATGAATACTAACCTCCACTTATCACCCACATCTACCATTCTGCTGCTGCTCCAGTCTCTGCTGCTCTGCACTTCCTGTCCTGAATGGGCAGGTGAGGGGTCCTTTACTAGTACTTTGGGATGCAAGAAGCCGGGACAAGTAGTGCAGAGCAGCTGGGACCTGACTAATTTTTTAAAAAATTCTGTACCTTGGCTTAAAAATGTGAAAAAGTTACTCACCTTACAAAGCCCCTGCCACTCCTGTTTTCATGCGTTCTGAGTTAACCCCTCTGGTCTCTACTTTATGCCCCTCCCCCTTGACTTTAGCCATACTGGCAACAGTGTTGGGCCGTCTCAGATTGGCTGAGCTGACACATTTCTGACCAAGAAGTAGAGATAGTCAAGACTCCTGACGGAGCATCCAGCCCATTTTCTCCCATAAGCAGTCTGGCTCTCAACGGCCATGAACCAATACTGTTGTTCTCAGTGGCCCTGTAGTTCAAATGGCTTGTCGGGATCAACCGGTCTCAGCCACTTATTCTGCACTATGGGTTATTTGGCAGATTTAAAAATATGCTGTTCATTTTCCAAGGTAAAGGTAGACTTTTTCTTCACCTCATTATGTATGGGCATAAGAATTACTTCTGAAGGCTCTACAGAATCCCATCGGTTCCCCAGAAGGATTGAGTTTCCTTGTTGCTTCTACTATTATTTTTGCTCTATAAGACGCACCTGCCAATAAAATGCAGCTAAGTTTTAAAGGAGAAAAAAAAAAAATTCATCAGACCACCAATATTAATCAAACCTCAGATCAGAACCCCAGTCTGACCCCCAGTGCTAATCAATCCTCAGCTCAGACCCCCAAACAGACATCAGATAAGACCCTCAATGTTAATTAGACCTCAGCTCAGACCCTCAATGTTAACCAGACACCCCCCAAACAGACCTCAGATCAAACCCCCACTTGAAAAAAGTGAGTCTTAAAGTGCAGAAAATATGGTAAGTACCACAAAGGCTTTCTGTGACACTTTCTTCTCTGGCCCACCTACATCATAAGCCAACATTTTACTTGTCAGTGGACAGACCTTGTACCTTTTCTTGGGTCACTGCCTATCCTTAGCTTTTCATGTAACAGATCAGCATAAGAATGGTCTCGATCACCTTTTCTTTTGTGCTGATATTGTCAATACAGTGGAAAATAACAACACCACATTCCTTTAGCCATAGTTTGATCAACTTCATGTCTCTGGCCACTATAGCTTAAAGTGGGGCTTTGGATATATTCTTATGGCAAATACTAGAATAAGTACTGTTGATCCATGTGAAATCCAATTGGTTTTGGCATTCTGGGGCAATGGGAATGCTGAAGAATGCATTGGCAAAGTCTACGATGCCATGATATTCACCTTCCTGATGCATTACGTCTTCATCGATGATCACGGTCTGGACTTGAGGCAGACAGGGGTGGCACCATCTTTTTGAGGCAGTGGCTGTGATAATCAACAGTCATTCTCCATGACTCATTGACCTTGAGAATGGGTCACACTGGACTATTAAAAGCTAAGTGGTTTGAATGATTCTCACCCAAAGTAATAACTCAATGATCTCAACCATTTCATTTGTCTCCTCAGGTAATCTATTGTTTTAGATTACCTGGTTTGGATGGGGGAGGTATGAAAAGAGGGTCAACAGCGTTGTATATTTGGTTGTGGCTTTTTCAGGTACTGCAATTCCCAGTCAACGCACTGATGCAACCGTATGTAAGACGTGACAAACAATGCAGAGGATATGGCACTCGCTGGATGGATGGGGTTGTTTGGAGTCAGATCCCCACCGATCACTCTTTCACCTGAGGATAGGCCATCGATATGATAATCCCAGAAAAGACTTTACAGTCTTAACTGTATAAGTAGGCAGCCAGAGATTTTGCATCGACATGTCCATTTTAAACTCAACATTATTAGAAGAAGAAAAAAATCCTAATATCTTCTTGCACTAAAGGGAACTAATTCAGTCATGTTTACAAAAAGTTGACACTTGGGAGATATAGGGCATGGCACTCTGCAGATAGATTTACTTGTATGGGCTGCAAGGGATTTCCAGGCAGGCATTAAAGAATCACCTGCGTCATAAATACTTTAGAAAGCTATTGTCAGGATGAATATTTAACAGCATCCTATGTAATAACTGCAGCCCCTGCTCCAGCACTGAATAATTAATGCACAAAGCTAAATGCACAACCGACTAATTGTTGTAAGGTTTCTTTCCGTACGCAGCGACTGACAGACTCTCAAGTGGATTGCCCATCAAGGACGACCTGTTGTGCAGAATGCAATGTTCATTTCACAGTAAATGGGAAAGTAAATCATTTGTGGAAAAATACAAAGAGCACTTTCTCCCTTCAGATAACGCAGCTGGACGAGGTTTGGTTTCACGCCATATGCTGTACTTTTTGCACATTGACTGCTGGGTTTCGTTGTGGGTACCACCTTTGCATTCAATCTTATTAATTCTTTGTTAAAAACGAAGCAAATTTTTAAATAGTCATCATTAAAAGTTTCCTGCAGTTTTGCTATTGCCGGGTATGTGCAAGTCCTTCACCTAGCTGCTGGATCAGACATAAATTCATCATTCATCTGCATATCTGAGAGAATTTACAAGGTTCAGCTCACTTTGGAGTAAGTGGATGTAATGGACATAAATTCATCAGGGCATTGCTTTTGTTAATGATGGCTTTCTCTGCTCTACCCCTCCCTTCACTCCATGTTAAAGGTAGCAGCAGCAAAGGAGGAAGTGGGAGGTTGTACATGGCAGATCAGAGTGTGGAGAGCAAGGAAAGTATCCAAGAAGGGAGGGTCATACAGGAAGGAGAAACAAACACAAGGCAGAGGGAAAACAACGGCATCCTGGACACATAGAGCCAGCCTTTATTACCTAAACTGATTGAAGGAATGAAGATTGAGGCCTGAATCTTTTTTTCACCATGTTAAAGATGTCTTGGCAAACATTACAGGCTCTGGGAGGCTTGGTGCCCTCCACCTTGACATGGCCAGGCGAGATGACAATGCAGAAACCAGGTCTGTCAATTATGCAGGAGAGGGAGGGGCTGTCAGAGGAAGAAGGTGAAGCCAGGGTGCATAGAATGACGTGGGACCGCCCTCAGTGCACTTAGCAGCTCATTTGCAAATTGATCTTTTTTCCCTAGAATGAAGCAATGGATCTCAAAATGAAGGTTATCAGTACATTCAGCAAGAAAGTGTGCCTTGTTTTCAGTGAACTTCCTTTTAAAGGCACAGTACCTGCAAAATATTACAACATTTGCATAATCTATACATAACATGAATATCCAGTTAAAGAAGAACTCCCGCAAAATTTTTTATTCGCTGACCTGTTAGAAAGGTGCATGATGTAATCTGTAGTGAATGCAATGTTCTTATCAGAGAATGCATTTGTGAGTTATCCCCTCTATTCTAATTGTAGCTGTGTCATGTGACCAACTCCCTGACCTCCAACTGACCCAGGACAGGAAGCCAGTTACTTCTCTATTCATTCCTATGAAACTGAAAGTGAGGCTCCCATAGGAATACATAGAGAATTAGACTTCCTGTTCACACATAAGATGCTGTGTGAGTTGGTGAGTCTGATTGCTGGTCACATGACACAGATGAGAAACATCAGGGAGATATAACTCAAAAATACAGACACTGGTAAGAAAATGACATTCATTATGGATTACATCATGTACATTTCTAGCAGGACATGAAATAATTTTTTTGCGGGAGTTCTTTAAGTTCATTGGTGCAAACAGTTCAAGTGCACAACAGTGAGTGGTCAGTTTGAGAGCACCATCACGTAAGGAGTACTGGTCGATGTTAATTCACTCATGTGGGAGCACCCCTTTCTAGGACCCTTCTTTCTGTCCTCAAAATTGAGAGACACTAAAGTGAACTTGTCCATGTGTTTTCACTATGGGGTCCTTCGTTCATGTCCCTGCAAGATAATCCAGATCTCTTTGGACGATACATTAAAGTACTTCCGTATTTCACGTTGCAGATGCATTTAATGAAGTTATGGACTCATTGGGGCCATCTTTAAAAATCCATATTGATGCAGAACTCCTGTCTCCCTCTTAATCCGCCATTCACCCCTACGATATGCACTAGGTTGTTTGGACAGTGGAATCCTTTGATGCCATCGCTTTTAATTTACTTTGATGTTTAGAATTCTGCATAAGAGCGAGATCCACTCTGACATGAATGTCATGTTTCCCCGAAGTGTCTGCTGGAAATGATTAAAGCAGAACTTTAAGAATTGCACCTTTCATTAACATTAATGAGCACTTGGATTTGGGCTGAAGTAAGCATTGTATACATAAACTGAAATAATAAATTAATTGCCTTAAACATGTAGTCGAAATTAGAGCGGCGAGCAAGTATATTATGGTAAGGAACCAGGCTCTTGTGGATTGTAATGTATTCAGACAACTGCTTGCGCGTGTGTGCAGAATACAAAAATATAATTTAGCAAAAGCCTACAGACCATGGAAAGATTAACACATTATCTATCTATCTATCTATCTACACACACAAATATAAATATATATATATATATATATATATATATATATATATATATACACACACACACACATTGTAAACCTTATCAGAAGGCTAATTCCTTTATAACCACTGAACTTCCACCATTTAACACTGCTACAGAGCTCCAAAACCCCTACATACTCATTGAGATAAACTATAACATTCTGGAGTCACCACTAGGGGGAGCTGAGGAGCTTACTACATACTGATAACTTTGTATACAGTATGCTCCCCTAGTGGTGGCTTTTATTTAATTTGCCAGTTCTATGAAGGGTCTTTAGAGCTCTCTTTTGGAAAAAATATACTGATTATGAAAATAAGCAGCTCAGTGTGATGGCCACTGAAATAAGCAGAAATGTGTTCAGTGGTGGATATTTTAATAATTTTTCTAACCAATGTATAATCACTGGTCTTTCATAAAAATAAAATAAAGAGCCTTGAAGGGATTTGTATTAAATTAATTTGTTATGACCACCCTGCAATCCATCAGTGGTGGTCATGCTTGCACACTATAAGAAAAAGAGCATGCCTCTCTGGAGGCTGAGACCTTGGGAGCACACATAGGCTGGAGCTTTTTCCTACAGTGTGCAAGCATGACCACCACTGATTGATTGTAGGGTAGCCATAACCATGGAAACAAACAGTGTATAATGTCATGGAAAATTAATCCAGCCAGCAAAGGAGGCAATATGGACAATCACAATACATTAGTAAGTGCCTTGTATTGACTTTCTCTACATGATACATGCATTTGCTTAAGTGACACTCATGACTATCTCATGATTAATATCAAAAATGAAAATCATACAGTACATGACAACCTCTTTCTAACAAAGCTAGAACCAGCCCTGTACCTCACATGGATCCAGAGATCTCCACATTCATTGCTCTGCTAGGTTTATATCAAGCCAACAGTTCAAGGGGAGTGTCTTTTCTGCTGCAGATAAGAGGGCGTGTCTCAGCGCTCCCTATCACAGCTCAGGGGGCGTGTCTCAGCTCTCTATCAGCTCAGGAGGCGTGTCTCAGCTCTCCCTATCACAGCTCAGGGGGCGTGTCTCAGCTCTCCCTATCACAGCTCAAGAGGCAGTTGAAGGATGAAACTGAGCATGTGCGGCCATCTCAGTGAGCAGGTCAAAGAAATAAGAAAAGAACAAACAGCAGGTGGCGCTATACAGATACATTTTATTGAATAACTTATTGGCTATACTAAATTTTTAATTAAATGCAATTACAAAAGTCTTCCGAATCAGGGGGATGTTTTGAAAACTGTAGAATATTTTTCGTGGGACAACCCCTTTAATAATAGAAGGCATGAATTTGCTCCAAAGTTTGAGTAACTTTTAGACCCTAGTTTGAAAAAATGTATCTAGGTCACACCCCCCCTATAAACTACACTGACTTTTTCAACTTTTAGTATGCATGACACAAGTTTTTGGTATATTTTCTAAATTTTTGTAAAATAAATTGTGACTGGGGATCATTTTATGACAAACTGGAGTAAACTGATTAATAAATGTAGACCATCGTGTTTCAATTCTTCACCTTTCTGAAAATTTCTGTTTGCTTGTAGTCCGTTGTACAGACCCACTCATGAGGGGAGAGTCTGCAAAAAATGTATTCAATTCTCATGTGAGATAAACGCTCTGGACTGATGCACTTGAACTTCCTTGATACATTGTAGCAAAATATCAGTACAGAAAAGAGTTGGACGTCACCTACTCTGGACATAATGTATCAAACGCTAAACAGGAAAGGGCCATGGGCTGGAAATGATATGAACTGAGACTAAGGGGGTTTATCAAAGTGGGAAACTGGCTTAGTTGCCCATGGCAACCAATTACATTCTACCCTTTGTCTTCCAAAGCAGCCCTGAAAAATGGAATATGTTTTGTTGCTATGGGCAACTAAGTCAGTTTTTCTTTACCAATTCCTTTGCGGGAATCACTCTTGGCGTGAGAGAGAAATTGTGTGGTTTAGACTACAGGAGCCCACGAGAAGCTACAAGAGCTGACATGCAGTTCTCCAAGGCAACTTTCACATTAGTGTTTTCTGGTAGCTCTTGAGATCAGTCATAGGATCTCAATACCGTAGAAAAACGCTTCCGTTTTGTCCGCATTCATTGTCAATGGGGACAAAACGGAACTGAACAGAATTCTCTAAAATGCATTTCGTTCCTTTGGTTGCGTCCCCATACCGGAGAGCAAACCGCAGCAAACTGTGTTTTTTTTTCCATCATGAGTTGTGGAGCAAAACGGATCCGGCATGACCCACAATTCAAGTCAGTGGAGATGGATCTGGTTTTCTCAGACACAATAGAAAATGGATCCATCCGCCATTGACTTTCAGTGGAGTTCATGACGGATCCGTCTTGGCTATGTTCAATATAATACAACTGGATCCGTTCATAACAGATGCAGATGATTGTATTATCAGTAACAGAAGCGTTTTTGCTGAGCTCTGCCGGATCAGGCAAAAACGTAAGTGTGAAAGTAGCCTTAGTTTAGCGGAGCAGGCAGAAGCGGGAGCGCGCTCCACTCAGATAATCCTTGCATAGTACATAGGTACAGAGTAATCCTTCGGGAGGCACGGGCAGGAGCAGCAATATGCGTTCCTGCCCATACTCCCTGCTCTGCTGCGGCCCCATTTGTAAATTTCACACTCCGTACTCCGCTGACAGCGCTTAGTTTTAAGCGCAGAGTGAATGGTGTACTTTAGGGACTAAGAGGCTAAGAAAAATCCAATATTAGATAAACTTTTCTTAGGGACGTCATATTAAAATTACTTACTCTTTACAGGAAAAAAAAAACGTGTTAAGAAATGAATAGCGGTTTTCTTTTTGGGCAGCTAAGGACATCAATCAAGAATAAAACGACTGTAGAAGAGCGCTCCATTAAACCAAACCTTAGAAGAGTGCACCAGTAATTGCAGTGGGCATACTGTCATTGTTTTCCTATGGAGGATGCAGTAAAAAAAAAAAACAAAAACAAAAAAAAAAAAAACAACTCTGCAGTTACAAAGTGGAACAGCAATGGATAATTAAGTAAAACATGTGCTGTGCAGTCAACGGGTGACGAGTATTGTGAGGCATAAAACTTTAATGCCATCTATTTGGGTAAGAGAAAGAATAGAGGCCCCGCTGGAGTGTCGTCCGCTGTATTTAGGACATCATGTGTAAGTGCCGCCTGTCAATGCGCTACAAAGAGATGCTCGGGAGTTTGCTGTGACAAAAACATATTACCTTCCCTCGACAAAATGCACTTCTGTTCTCTTTGTGAATAGCCCTGGTGATTTATTAACCTTTCAATATTAGTACTGGCAAAAAGTGGCTGAAATTCAAGTGAAAGGTTCTCACCTCAAGAAAAAAGCAAATAAAAAGATTCAGCAAAACTCTGGGCATTAATATATCAGGTAGTGTGAATTATTTTACATTGAATTACTGCTAAATTTACTGTACTTGTATAGATGAGGTTCTTAGGCAATCTCACTCAGATGGATACTTAAAGGGGTTGTCTCACTTCAGCAATTGGCATTTATTATGTAGAGAAAGCAGGGGTGCACTGGGAATTTAAAGTGGCCCTGGACAAAAAAGTGACTCCATTTTGTAGACAGGTCTCAATTAACAGAAGACAGGGCAACACAAGAAGATGGGGTCAACAATACCATAGTGCTAAATACCATCCCAGCAGAACCAATAACACAGTGTAGCACAATATATTGCCCCAAAAGCTGGCCCTCTGTGGTGGCCATCAATAACTGCCATCTTCTGTCCTCCTCCTCCAGTTGTCTATGGAGCAGGGGCTTAGGAGGTGAGGTGTGGGCCACAGCAGTTGAATTCAGGAGGGCATGTAATTTTGCTACATCTTTATTTGATATTTAAATGTCTGGCATTCCTGAAGATCTATTGTAATTTCTGCCTCTCAAATCAACACAAAAATATGGGATTCTTGTGTGGTTCTTCAGGAGTTTTGGATCACCAGAACCTAATTTCTACAGACAGGCCCAAGGAGATTTCCATCAAAACACTTGAAAGACATCAAATAACCGAGAATCCTGCAAGTTAATCCACCCATGACCTAAAAAATGGATAGGATATCTCCATAACTGTCCATTTTGGTGAAGCGTGACCCAGGGGTGGACATACCAGAAATATCACCTATACATCTGCACAGGGACCCACCTTGGAAAAAAATGATACAGTTCTCTACTGTCTATTAGATCACATGTAAGGGTAAACACTCATTCTCAACCATGCCGCCATAAAAAAGTTTCTGGAAACCTATGATTGAGGTGATTCACGGCTAGCACCCATGGTCATCAAAAGTTGGTTTGGAATATAAGGAACCCCATATATTGTTACTGCATGAGAACATTCTCTTGTCATTGCCAATCCTTGGTAGTTACCTCTCCCTTGAAAACAAAGAATGCAACCCTTCAGCCTTGATTAGTAGTGTTCCAAAAGGTCAGTAGGGTTCCCAACTAGTGGACCTTGGCTGAATACTGCAGGCAGTATTTGTGCAAACATATATCAGGCATTCTCATCCCGTTACTATAGTCTTCGACTACTTGTACTTCTCCATCTAGCTGAAATGAAGAGGTGTTCAGAGATACCGAGGTAATGCCATTAAGAAGACAAATATTGTATCATAAATGCTGTCTCTCTAATGTAATCTGTGTATCACGAGTCCCACGGGGTAAATTCTACGGAAAGAATGAAGTCTCCCTGCTTAATAATAACGGAATATGTTGCTTTTAATGTCACGACCTTGATTTTTCCCACTTTCGTCTCTTTCATTTTTCTCTGAAATGCATCCACTTTGGAACATTTACAGTTTGTAATTTTTGTCCCTTTTCTGTAGGCTCGTTTAATGCATCATTAGTTTGTACAAATGCAAAGCCTTATTACTGTCGGAAATAACATTCGGTTATAACGGGAAGGAGAAAAGGGGTCATTTGAGAGACAACCAGCTTGTAACGCTTCTAAGAATGTAATAAGTGTGAGACTATTGTACTAATTCACTTGCAGCTCAAATTATAAGCTCTACTGGGCTAAGAAGCCTTCTGACACAAACCTGCATTTTAATGTCTAGACAGTAACTTCGGCTTCAGAAATAAGTTGTAGATGGGAAATCTTGGCAACTTTTTAGGTAACTTTATAAGGAATGTTTTAATATTACTGGGAGCGGGAGCTGGAGGCGGCCTACAAGCTCTTCTACCTTATGCACACACAAGGGCTTTTGGTGGACCCTCACGGGAAGTTTACCATGGAGCTTTTGACTCTTAACTTACAACTCATTGTGTGGCAACCTCAAGCCCATGGACCAACAAAAGTTTAAAGCCTCCTGCACGGGGCCAGAATTAAAGGTCTCCTTTGTATGGACTGCTTGAAGACCACTGGTGTACAGTAAAGTTGTCTATACCACTTCAAAACTTGTTGAAAGAGTGTTCGACCAACAACTGTTGCTCTCATGGTAAGCCCATGGACCCTAGGCAGTCTAAAAGCCTCCTGCACAAGGCTACTATCACAGTATTGTTTCATATGGACTGCTTGAAGACCACTGGTGTACAGTAAAGTCATCTATACACCTTCAAAAGCTGTTGAAAGTGTGTTTGGCCGACACCTGTTGCTCTCATGGTAAGCCCATGGACCCTAGGCAGTCTAAAAACCTCCTACACAAGGTCACTGTTACAGAATTGTTTTGTATGGACTGCTTGAAGACCACTGGTGTACAGTACAGTCGTCTATACACCTTCAAAAGCTGTTGAAAGAGTGTTCGACCGACAACTGTTGCTCTCATGGTAAGCCCATGGACCCTAGGCAGTCTAAAAGCCTCCTGCACAAGGCCATTATCACAGTATTGTTTTGTATGGACTGCTTGAATACCACTGGTGTACAGTACAGTCGTCTATACACCTTCAAAAGCTGTTGAAAGAGTGTTCGGCCAACAACTGTTGCTCTCATGGTAAGCTCATGGACCCTAGGCAGTCTAAAGCCTCCTACACAAGGCCACTGTTACAGAATTGTTTTGTATGGACTGCTTGGAGAACACTGGTGTACAGTTAAGGTGCACAAACACTTTCAAAGACTGTTGAATGAGTTTAGCCGACAGCTGTTGTGCCAATGTGCAAGCCCACAGACCCAAAAAAGTCTAAAGCCTCCTGCACAGGGCCAGTATTACAGCATTGTTTAGTATGGATCGTATGGACAGACCACTGGTGTACAGTAAAAGTGCTCAAACACCTTCAAAGGCCATCAAACGAGTGTTCAGCCGACAGCTATTCCTTCAATACACAAGCATGCTTGGTTTGACTTTTTCGACATTTTCAAAGGCAAGAGAGGAGAAAGTCATTGCCAAAGGATCGAATCATGAAATTCAAATTCCTTGATAGTCTTCTACACCAATTTCATCCATAGAGGAAGAATTGGGCGTTGTCCACAGGTAGCCATTTACTCACACTCCTCACATATGCAACTTACCAAGCTGCACACTAGATCACCAGGGATTCATTGTTGCATATGGTCCCTTACAGAACGCCCGGGCAAAAACGGAGTTATGCTTTAAACCGGCCAATTCTTGTGTTCTTGAGATCTGGTGCAAAGTCACCATTTTGACCATTAGAGGGCAAAACAAAGCAACAGAAATGAAGATCCTCGAAAAATGTGACACGCACCAAAGGTGAAAATCAATCCGGTGATAGGGGACATCAATATTAATGACTAAAGTTAAAATTAGAAAGAGAATATTACGGCGGTATTAGTGGTGGAGAAATCGCTAAATACTCCGTGTGTATTATTAAATTGAAGAGGAAATTGATACGGCAAATAGACTTAAAGGAACGAGGAGAGGAATTAATCTCCTCCCTGAGACGAGGCTGGGTGCACAGTGGCGTTCATCACCGTCACTTAATATCCTTAACCAGACGCTGACAGTGGATATCGGAGCACAGAGGCTGCAGTAAACGCCATTTCCCCAGTGATGGAACATTTTATATAATTTTATATCATTCTTTAGGAAACTTTTTAATACAATAAATTTTAAGTTCAATTTTTAGCATCTGTACTTAAAGGGGTATTCCGGTTACCATACATATAACTTATGTTTTAGACTAACTCATCATCAATAATTACCTAATATAATGTAAATTTCACATATTTACCATTCAGTAGTTATAAAAATATTTTTTTCCTCTGCTGCCCACTGTGTTCCTCATAAGTTACCATGGCATCGACCTGTAGTTCTGAGCTTTTGTTAGGTCAAGCATGCTCAGTTTGCTGCTATCAATTCTCTAGCTAAATGTCTTGTGAAGCAAACGGAGTGTCAGTGTGCTGCTGATTGGTCGGTTGAGGGGGGCGTAACTGGACAGGAGTATCAAGTAGCCAATCAATGAACAGCAACACTCATGAACAAGCAGAAACTCACAGCAGGAAAGCTAGGGATTGTGGGGATTGTAGTTTTGTGAGGGAAGATCAGGAGCCATGATACTCTCAGTGTGCTGCAGGCTCACACAGGAGCTAGACAAATGGATTACAAGGTAAACTGAAGCTCTGGTTATATGTATAGGTATGGGTTCTGGTTGGGTCACAGCTTGCAGCCTTCATGCAGTTTTTCAAAAATTAAGTTACTTTACCGGAATACCCCTTTAAGGTGTCTATACCGCATCAAGAAATTAGAAGAGTTGTCCTCTTGAATGTAGGATTAGACGACACACGGGGTTTGTTTGTTGTCTGTAACCATGGAGACAGTCTGTGTTTTTCAGAAAATGACTCTCCATTAGGTGTGGGTTGTGTTTGGTATCGCAATACCACAACCTGTGTACAAAAGTGTTACTCTTTTTCGAATAAATGGCACTGTTTTTGAAAAAAACAATTAAAAAGCAGTTGATTTTTGCTAACCTTCTACAAACCCTTAAATAAAAAGGTATGTATGTTTTTGCAACCTTGTTTTATTGCCCCAGTACATCTAAAATCTAAATGAAGAAAATTTGGGAATAGTTTTAATGTACAAAAAAGGCATTGTGTATACAGCAGCTATGCAGACTAATGTTTTTGATTATGGTTAGAAGGGAATCGGACACCAGTGACCTCCATATGCAGCTGTTTGCAAAGACAAATAGCTGTGTTTTTTTTTTTGTTGGTCCAAAGCTTCACTCCCGAGTTATGATACTTTTTGCAAATTTGGCATCTGGTGCAACAAAGGTGTCACCGTTGCACTTGTTGCAACCAAACTCCATTCCTTTCTATGGCCTGTCCCTCCTTCACTGCTTTGCCACTACCTGACCCTGTCAATCAAAGCAGCCATTAACCTACAGATAGTAGATGAGGGATCTACAGGACTTCAAGATCAGATTACAAACTGTAGTCTGTTACCATGGAGACACAAACAAAAACAGTTATTTTTTTCCAAAAATGGCTCCTCACTTGTATATGGGTTGTGTCTGGTATTGAAGCACAGCTCTTCCTCTGCAGCTTCACTGAAGTGAATGGGGCTGAGCTGGGATACCGCACACAAGCTGTCAACAGGTGTGACGCCGTTTCTGGAAGGAAGCAGACAATTTTTTGAATACTCTACAACCCCTTTAATAAGGGCCCTTTCACACGACCGTGGAGCACAGTCTGGGACGGTCTGTGAAAACGCAGACTGTGCTCCTTCTGAGGGCAGGAACGCACGGCGTCATTGGTTGCTATGACACCGTGCGCTTCCTGAGGCCGCCACTGTACAGTGATACGAGCATGTACAGTGTATCACTGTACAGCGGCAGCCTCAGGAAGCGCACGGCGTCATAGCAACCAATGACGCCGTGCGCTCCTGCCTACAGAAGGAACACGGTCTGGGTTTTCACGGACCGTCCCAGACCGTGCTCCACGGTCGTGTGAAAGGGCCCTAACAGTTCAGATTAAAAAAAAAGTATGAAGTGAAGTCTTTCAGTGAGCAGGAATTACCAGGTACAATTCTAATATTTTTATTCCATTTCAACCCGAGAATAATGAGGCCAGAGATTTTGAAAAAAAAAAAAAAGACAATCAGGCAAATCTGCCTTTTTCATCTTATCTAATTAAAGTTAGTCTTTATTAATCACTTGTGGGACTGGTAATGTCAGTGTTATTCAGAACTCGGAGGAGGGGGACGCCACTTAAGTTGCGAAATTGAATTGAAATTGATATCTAAGCTCCGGGGACCATCCGCACAATCCAAAAATGAAGTTTTCACAGCAGAATTTCATTTACGAAAATTAGATTTTAAAATAAGGATGAAAATGAACAACGGGTGGCCGGATATGAGATGATGGCAGCGGGCACTGGACAAAGTGGAGATTTGGAAAACAACGCATCCAATGCAAAAACCATATGTACAAACAAAACTAGTAAGTGGAAACCCAAAGAAAAGATCAATGTCGGACAAACAATCGTTTTGGACAGCTATTTCTCATGATTCTCCAATTCTTATGCAAGGAAAGGTGAGGTGCAAGTGAATAGGGGTTCCTTTTTTCAATTTTATTACATTCCAGACCTTCTGAAAATTTTCTGAGTCCCAGAAAACCCCTTTAAAGTATACTTAAAGTTTTCATAAATGAATAGAACAGATAAATAAGAAACTTTGTAATATATGTTATTACAAATTATGCCTCCTCCTGGGCTTCTCAGGCTGCTTACCTCCTCTTTCCCTTCATTCAGCCTCTTATCTCTAGTAGCTCCTGCACCCATCTCCAGCATCACACACTAAAGTCTATGGAGAGAGGATGAGAGATAAACTAGTAATGATTTACTACCCCTCTACACAGGTAGAGTCTTATCTTTCTAGATATAGAAGAGTCAAAAGTTCCAAGTGTAGCAGAACTAAGAAACTGCAATTTGTGTGCGTCTCATCCTGCGCCTATACCCCATCTTCTTTAGGGCCCTTGCACACGACCGTATGAGCTCTGAGACATACGGTCCGTGAGCGGGCCATATGTCCCGGAGCGGCATAGATCATGGGCACTGGATTATGATCTTATGAGTGCGGGACAATAGTCCCGCGGGCAGACCGACGTTCACAGCATCATAGTAATCGATGATGCTGTGTGCTCCTGTGCCCACGATCTATGCCGCTCCGGGACATATGGCCCACTCACGGACCGTATGTCTCGGAGTGCATACGATCGTGTGCCAAGGCCCTTTTAGACATCAGTGTTAAAAGCAGGAAAGAGCAAAACAGCTTGATTAATGCCAATAGAAGTATTTTCATTAACAAGATATATTACAAAGTTTCTTATAGTTACCTGTACTTTATAACTGGCGGTACAGTTTGTAGGCTTTATCATTTTCAGTTCTGAGTGTTGGGTCATCTAAACCTACAAACCTACAATACTACAACTCCCAGCATGCATCGACAGCCTGCAACTTTCAGGACCTGCTGGGAATTGTAGTTTTGTAACAGCTGGTAAGCCACGGGTTGGAGACTACAGATATTAGACACGTGTAGGAAACAAAAGAACAGTCATACAACCTCGTCTTTTCCCCATGTCTTGTGTAATTAGCACAAACTGTATCGAGGCAATCATTTATCTGTAAAACATTGCGGGGGCGGCAGATATGCGGACAGCCATTATCTTGTATTCCAGCCTGTACTATCTGAACTCCTGTTTTCTCCGACTGCCTGGCGGAGATTGCAAGGTTCACTAACAGATTTGTAATAGGCCGGCGTCTCCTTTCGTTAATTTGCATTGCAAAGCTAATTGATTTTGTTTTCCATGAACATCTTCAAATCTGATAAGGGCTGGTTTTGTTTTCCGCCACAGACCTCTTGTTCACCTTGTTAGTGAAAGTTAATTATCTGGCTCGTCTGCGTTGAAAGTGGAGGGTGCAAGATTAGAAAAAGTTACAGTCAGGGAAGTGGTGAGATCTTATTAACATTAGGTTAGAAAAAAGGGTAGTGTATTGCAGCCCCTCTACTAGCAGTACAAGCCCTAGATAGTTAGACCGCATGCTATTTAAGTGCGGAGATGGAGAAACAACAAGGACAGAGAAACACAATACCAGAGTCATACGTAAATGGGTTAGAAATAGTGTTGAGCGATCTCGCGATTTGCAAGTTCAAGTTTGGGTTATCTAAGAATTCCGTAATGGATTCTGTTACCATGGACCATAATGGAATTCCATGACGGAACGCACCACGGAAGCCTACAAAAGGCATTCCATGGTGCATGCCATCATAGAATTCTGTTGTGGTCCGCGGTAACGGATCCTTTACGGAAATCTTAGATAACCCGAACGCTGAAACAGTAGTCAGAACCAGACAAGCTATTCAGTACCAAAACGAGAGACAGAGATTGGTCAGAAGACAAGCTAGGATCAGAGGAATGAGAAATCCAATAAGCACAAGAACAAGGAACCAGGGACATACCTAGTGAGTCAGAGGCTGTCACTGACATTGGTATATGCCCGAGAAGTGGTTTACAGAGCCGAGTCCCTGGATCAGAACCTGATAGGTCATGACTCGGCGCTCCATTAGTCGGAACACTTCACACAGGAATGAAGCAGCTGAGCAATCAGCCAACTGATAGTCTCCTCCAGAACAGGGCTTAACAGCGCATCTCTCCAAGGCTGAGGAGTGCGCCATTGGAACCTGGACAGGTAAGTATGTTACATGAGCTCAGTTGAATGTAATGTTCTCTTTGCGATCTGTTACTTCATTCCAGGGAAAGAGTACAGTGTTAGGCTCCATTCACACGTCCGTAGAATGTGTCCGCATCTGCCCTGCAAAATTGCGGAGCAGGTGCCGACCCATTCATTTTCAATGGGGCTGAAAAAGATGCGGACGGCACACAGTGTGCCGTCCGCATCTGCGCTTCTGTTCCGCGGCGCCGCAAAAAAATAGAACATGTCCTATTCTTGTCCAAATACACGGACAAGAAAAGGCATTTCTATTATGTGCGGTCCGCAAATTACAGAACGCACATGGCTAGTGTCCGTGTTTTGCGGATCCACAAAACACGGACACCGGACACACGGATGTGTGAATGGAGCCTAAAGCAAAAGTCTGGACACCCTTCTTTTAACTGACGGAATTTGTAGAAAATTGACTTCTGATATGTAAAAGTTCGTGTTGAGCGAGCATGCTCAGCTGAACTCGCTGTTCGGCCGAGCATGCCTACACTCGGGTGCACTCTGTGTTTGGTCGAACACTGAGCGTACTCGAGCGCAAAGCTTGAATCCCTTAGATGGATCCGTTTGGTGTGACACACTAGTAAACGGATCCGTTCCCATTGACTTGCATTGGGGTCATGACGGATCCGTCCTTACCTTTCTCTGCAGCTCCCTCCTTCCGTCCAGCAGGTGGAGCTGTGGTAAAAATTACCACTCTGCGCGCCGTCTTCCTGCAGGAGCAGGTCGGGAGCTGCCAGGGAAGGTAAGTATGTCTCTGTGTCTGTGTCTTTTTTTAAATTTTGGGGCATTTGTGTAAACCAGGCCAGAGCATCCGAGTATACGAGCACCTTGGTGCTCGATCATCACTAGTGAAAGTATCAGTTGGGAGGGAGACTGCATTATTTGGTGGGAGAAACGTTGTCAGCCACCATTTTAAAATATACCATACTGAATTCAGCACAGATTTTTCCAAGGGCTGAGGTAACTGTACACATATTCTGCACACTGAAGGCCTGTAGGTGGGGCCAGGAAGCTATAAAGAATAAACCTCTAGGCATGTAACAAAGAGCTAAGCTCCAATGTGAACATCATCAGGGTAAGATTTGTCTTGTGATTACTACCTCTCTTTGTATCACTTGGCCAGATTTTATGTTGGGAACTGGTCGATGGGGAGCTTGCTCATTTGTTCACGGCCTAGGTGACTGTTACATACTATATTCTGCATATAATCTGTTTGTATATATAACGTCTGTACATCTATCTATCTTTCTTCATAGTCTAGAAAACTTTTTACACACCCAAGGCTTGTCAACCCTATCTTATTCCCGGATCTCAGAATTCATTGTTAAACATCAGGTAAGCCATGTTGAGTATTTTTCATGCATACACATTAGACTTTAAATGACCTCAGAGATAAAATAAAAAAGGCATTGAACTTTTTGGAATACACCCAATCCAGTGCTATCTGTGTCCAGGCCTAGCAAAGTGCAGAGGTGTGCCACCCTGGTTAAAGATTCTTAGGCACTGGGTTAGGTGTAGAGGTCCTATAGAATGGCCCCCAAGGTCACTGCACTTCGTGGCTTTGGACTTTTATTTTTGAAGTCATTTAAAGCCCCTTTTGTATGCATTAAAAAAAAAAAAAACACACAATATGGCTCACCTGAAGTGAGCGGTTAAGTGCACTGAGGACAGGTCAAAGCCAATCTGTGCACCCTTGCTCCTTCTGCTTCCTCTGCTTGCCCCTCCTTCTCCTTCCAAACAAGTTGACAATGCAGAAACCTGTGACTCCGTCAATTAAGAAAGAGAAGGAGGAGCCCAGAATGGCTTGGGCCCGCCCTTGCTGAACTTAATTGCTAATTTGCATATGGATTAAGAGTACTTTATCTCCAGAACGAAGCAATGGATCGCTAAGTGCAACGTGACATTGCATTCAGCTGAGTTAGTCCTACAGGGCACTGTGCTTGGCTTATCAGAGGATTTCCTGCTGACGGACTCCCTGTAATTGCTTAATCTACTGTGTGTAATAAATACGCAAAGATGTTATTGTCCAAGATCATAAGAACATAGATGCTTTCTTTCAAAAACAGCCCCACAGGTTGTGTCTTGTAGTGCAGTCCAACCTCATTCACGTCAATGGAGATGAGCTGGAATACCAGAGATGAGCCGCTGTACCTGGATAAAAGGCGGCCATGTTTCTCTTAGTCTTCAAAGAGGTTGTCCAGGATATGCACTATCCCTTTAATTGACTAACTAGAATGGCCTCCTACCAGCCTGGCTGCCATGTGCACCGTGTCTCCATGCAGATCCTCCAGAGCTCAGTCCCTCAACACTTCAGCCTTCTGCTTTTCCACATCAGACGGATTAGAGTCACTTTGTCTCCATCGTAACTATTAAACTCTTTCTCTCTTTGCTTCAGATTGCTGCAGGATTTCATGGAGTCAATACCGGGAATTAGAACGGAGAACGCCGTTTGTTTCTTCTTACTTTCCGTCTCGGTTATCATGTAAATATATTCACTGGGAAGCCGCCAGGGACAGCATCTTTAAGACTTATGACTGCAGAAGTGGTAATACATTTTGATTTCCAGAGCATTGCAAGTGCGAGGAGCTGCATACACATCCTCCCGCGTCCTCTGCTCACACCGTCGCTCCCTCCCCCACGTATACCGCTTCCATTTTTAAGAACCTGTAATAAATCTCAGGCAAATTGTCTCATCTTTGACTCAAAGTCTCAGAGGCTGACAGCAATTTCACCATTTTCGAGGTGAAATCTATTAAAGCGGTGGTGAAGAGATAACTTTGAATGGCGGAAAAAAAACTTTAAATCAGAAGGTTTGCACGGTTGTCATCTTTGCTAATCGCCTCTTGTATGGACATTAGAAATACAAGTCCTGTTCGTGCGTTTTTCACATTTGAATAGAACTTGGAAGAAAGTTTCAAGGTTACTTTAAAGTATTTGTCCATCTTCATTTAACAACAGTGTGGTCGGAGCTAGGTTTTTCCGAAACAGCGCTCTAGATCCTCTGCATAGACATTAAGCTAAATTGTTAACTTCTAAGGGGAGCTTTCTGTAATTGGGTTCAGTCTACGCATTGCATACAGTAAGAGCTCCCTCTAGTGGTGGTGGATGGAAGACAGAACTTCATCGCTGAGTTACTGTTTTCCAGGGGCGGACACAGACAGCAGAGGGCCCTTGTGCAAGGAATGTGTTTGGCCCCCCATCCCCCCCCCCCGGCGTTCCCAAACCAAATTCTCAACCTAACCTATGGTGTCCTAACATTAGATACAGCAATACAAAACATACAGGGTAAGGCTACTTTCACACCTGCAGCACTACGCTCCGGCCACCTGATTTGGCAGAGAATGCAAGAAATTGGCCGGACACAGACTCAGTCATGCAGAGGTTTGTGTCCTGCTGATTCTCTGCATTTTTGCCAGATTGTGGCCGGATCTCTGCCTGACCCCATTATAGTTAATGGGGCCGGCGGGCATTCTGTCTGCATCCAGCAGTGCCAGAGCCGGTGAATTCCAGAAGGCTGTTCTCTGCTGGACCAGCCTGCCAGAATCACCAACTCAGATGTGAAAGTAGCCTAATACAGGTCCACATACCTCCTACATCCAGTGACGTCTTCTTAGATGTAGATGTTCTCTTTCCTCATCTTTTCCTTTCAGACCAGACTGCCATGATGATTTCTTCCAGCCATCTCTTCTCTCTGTGGAGTTTGACAAATAGACATCTTAGATTCCTACTTTTCTATCATTCTTCCACCTTCTTGAACTCCTCATCCTGCCACTCCCCAATACTGTGCCCGCTGTGCTCCCCAAAACTATACTGCAGAAACAGTCCCCCTCAAATACTACCGCCTTCAGTAATTAAAATAACTGCACCCAGGAAAGTGTCCCTGACACTAAATTATAACCAAAATGTTCCCCAAAAATAACTGTGCTAAGCTGATAGTAATAGTCCCAACAATAGAAATAATTAGTGCCCCCGGCCAGCCAATGTCCCCATAGTGCCCTCATAATGTGCCAATGCCCCCTACTATGTACCCAAAAAACCCTCTTAGTGCCCCTATACAATGACCCCAATAGTGCTCCTCTCCCCCCCTTCTCCATAGTGCCCCCATGTCTGCCAGAATATAAGATAGGGCCCCCATAGTGCCAGTATATATATAGGGCCCCCCATAGTCGTCCTCCTCCTCCAGAGTGCCCCCCATAATGCTCCCCCTCCATAGTGGCCCCCCATAGTGCTCCTCCTCCATAGTGGCCCCCCATAGTGCTCCTCCTCCATAGTGGCCCCCCATAGTGCTCCTCCTCCATAGTGGCCCCCCATAGTGCTCCTCCTCCATAGTAGCCCCCCATAATGCTCCTCCTCCATAGTGGCCCCCCATAATGCTCCTCCTCCATAGTGGCCCCCCATAGTGCTCCTCCCCATAGTGCTCCCCCTCCATAGTGGCCCCCCATAGTGCTCCCCCCTAGTGCTCCCCCTCCATAGTGGCCCCCCATAGTGCTCCTCCTCCATAGTAGCCCCCATAGTGTTCCTTCTCCATAGTGGCCCCCATAGTGCTCCCCCTCCATAGTGGCCCCCCATAGTGCTCCCCCTCCATAGTGGCCCCCCATAGTGCTCCCCCTCCATAGTGCTCCCCCTCCATAGTGCTCCCCCTCCATAGTGCTCCTCCTCCATAGTGCTCCCCCTCCATAGTGGCCCCCCATAGTGCTCCCCCTCCATAGTGCTCCCCTCCATAGTGGCCCCCCATAGTGCTCCCCCTCCATAGTGCTCCTCCTCCATAGTGGCCCCCCATAGTGCTCCTCCTCCATAGTAGCCCCCATAGTGTTCCTTCTCCATAGTGGCCCCCCATAGTGCTCCCCCTCCATAGTGGCCCCCCATAGTGCTCCCCCTCCATAGTGGCCCCCCATAGTGCTCCTCCTCCATAGTAGCCCCCATAGTGTTCCTTCTCCATAGTGGCCCCCCATAGTGCTCCTCCTCCATAGTGGCCCCCATAGTGCTCCTCCTCCATAGTAGCCCCCATAGTTTTCCTTCTCCATAGTGGCCCCCCATAGTGCTCCTCCTCCATAGTGGCCCCCCCATAGTGCCTCTCCTCCATAGTGCTCCTCCCCCATAGTGCCCCCACTGAGTGCCAACTTAAATAAAAAAAAATTAACAGTTATACTTACCTCCTTGCCTCTGTCAGCGACGCGATGCAGGCCTCTTCCGGCCTGTGTCCCGCGCTGTACGGCTCAGGCGGCGCGATGACGTCATCGCGCCGCCTGTGCCGGCCTCTGATAGGCTACAGGCCTAGTGCCTGCAGCCTATCAGAGGAACGGGGAAGGGACACGCCTCTCCCTCCCTTGCCCCGCATTATCCATCTGTATCGCCGTCCTAAGGACGGCGATACAGATGAATATAGAGATGAGCGCTTCCAAAATGGAAGCGCTCACATCTCTACCTGCCGCCGGGAAGAAAGGGCCCCCCTCCGGTCCCGGGCCCCGGTGCAGCCGAACCGGCTGCACCGCGGTATGTCCGCCCCTGCTGTTTTCTCTATTCACATCCAAAGCTGCTTTTTAAAAAATTCTTCTGGTTGTCCTTGGAGACCCACTACAGTTAATCTCCACCCCACTGTCTTACCTGTGACCCTACAGCTCATCTCTAACTGTGTAATCATCTCCTGATCTCCCAAAATGCAAAGCTTGGGTAATAGGAAGCCAGCCTATCCCGAACATTAGAACCTGTAATTATGGAACATTTAAAGAGAAACTCTCCCCTCTCATGACATGTACGTTTTAGTAACTACTTCAATTCGCCATGTAATAACAATTCTGGAGGATCTATTCTTATGACTCTATGTTGTATCATTCCTTTATTATTCCTGATAGAAATTATGAATCAATTACCAGTAGTTTGCAATAAAGGTCCAGATGGGTATTACCAGTTGGGGGTGTGTCTGACACTACCCAATTAGTGCTGCTGGTGTTAGATTATGCAGGAAAACCCCCAACTGGTAACACTCATCTGGACCTTTATTGCAAACTGTTAGCAATTCAATCATAAGCTTCTGGTAGGAATAATAAAGCAGTGGCACAACAGTTATAATAGATGCTCCAGAATTGTAATTACATCGGGAATGCAAGTAGTTGCTACAATAGACATGTCAGGAGAGGTGACAGCCCCTCTTTAAAGGGTTATTCTCATCTTAGACAATGGGGGCATATCGCTAGGATATGCCTCCATTGTCTTATAAGTGCGGGTCCCATTCATTTCTATTGGCACAGCGGGGGAGCTGCGCCTGGTGGTGGCTAAACCCTGGGAAACCTGGGGTCCTCCAGGCACAGCGCTCCCCCCTCCAATCTCGATTTAGGTGCGGGTCCCAGCGGTGGGACACCACACACCTATAAGACAATGGGGGAAAATCAAGGTACTTATGGTGTTCTCCAGGCTACAGATATTGATGACGTATGCTCAGGATAGTGGAACAAAATGGATGGAGACAGCACTTCCTCAAGTAAAGATTTTTTCCAGATGCAACGTTTCGGATGCAAGAACCTTTTTCAAAGCTCTTGCAACCGAAACGTCACATCTGAAATAAATCTTCACGTGAGGATGTCCTGTCTCCATCCATTTTGTTCTACTTTTTTCCGATCATCTAATCTGTGTGGGGAAGCTTAACACGTCTTGGGAGACGTGCACCCATCACACACTAAATAGGTCATCAATATCAAATCGGTGCAGATCCAACACCTGGCACCCCCATGACCAGTTGTTTTGGGCTGCCACGGCGCCAGACACAACCATTGTATGGAGCAAAAGCAGAAGGCTCCATAGACTGTGCTTTCTCTGGCACCGGCATAATACAACTCATCTACCATTTACTTGAATAGGAGCTGAGCTGCAGTACCCTGACACGGCCACAACACAGTATATGTAGGGGTGCACCCAGCCTTTCTGCTGCCTGAGGCAAAAACTGAAACGTCGCACCAACCCCCAATGCCAATTTCTTAACCTAACCCCTTCCCTCCAGCACTACTGTTAAAGACATACTTGGAAAACATTACATACAGGGCTACAAAACACACAGGGTAATACGGCACCACATACTGTGCCCACCGTGGTTCCCAATACTATACTGCAGAAACAGAAAATTCCCCCTGCTGCCCCCCCTCTTTCCCCTACCTAGTGCTGCCTGAGGCAATCGTCTCACCTCGCCTCACTGGTGGTGCACCCCTGGCCTCACCTCGCCTCATTGGTGGTGCACCCCTGGCCTCACCTCGCCTCATTGGTGGTGCTCCCCTGGGTATACGGCACTGTCAGGCTCCAGCCCGGTACACTGTAGGGTCTCCGGCTCCGAGGCAGTCAAGAACAGCTGATTCATATTAGTGGCGGTGGGGGTGGGGGCAGGGGCGTAGCTAAAGGCTTATGGGCCCAGGTGCAAGAGTTCAGCTTGGGCCCCCATTCCCTCAGTGCTTTGTGGCCAGGAAGCACGTAGCCTTTGTGCTGCCCGAGGCAAAAATTGAAATGGCAACCCCCCCCCCTCTGCCATGCCAAATTCTTGATCTAACCCACAGCCAGAGGTGTAACTTGACCAGCATGTACTTTCTATAATACCGGTGTCTTCTTATGCGCCACAAGGGTCTTTGTCTCCCCCTCAGGCCCCTGGGCCCAGTAGCGACTGCTACCTCTGCATCCCCTATAGCTACACCCCTGGGTGGGGGGATTTGAGTGTCGGATCCCTGTCGATCTGATCTTGATGACCTATCCTAAAGATAGGTCATCTATAGCCCGGAGAACCCCTTGAAAGTCATTCAACAAAAATTATGGTGCAAAAGGAAGGTTTTCCAAAAAGGAGCAGGCAGTATCATCCACTAGCATGCAACCTGAAATATCAGATAGTTCTGTGCATCAGACTTCACTGTAATTTAGGCATTATATTCATAAACCAGGAAGATATAGAGTAGAGGGCTATGGATTCCTTTTACACTATATTAATGCCTACTCTTCCAAACACATGCAGTAACTTTTAATTAAGATTTTTTTTTTTCACTCTGAAGGGCCGGGATCGCTTTGCATTTTGTCGACCCATCTCATAATACTTTTACTTCTGAAGCGAATACATCCAGAGGGCTCCTTGTTTCCATCAGGTTACAACATAAAGTAATTAGCTTCCAACTCCCTGACACATCTCTTTGTGTCTATTAAGGAGGAATGGAAAATTACAGAGCGATTTCCATATGGTGCTCTGAGCGAGGAAGGGGGGGGGGGGGGAGAGGCTCAGGTACGGAAATCTGAAGCTATTTAAGCTTTCGTAGTGGAAGATGTTTATGGCCTAGCAGGAACCCAGCTGCGGACGAAGACTTCTTCTAGTACAGTAGATTAGGGCCTTGGATACAGTTATTAGGCTTATTGATAACTGGGATTTTCTTTGCTACACTTTGCATTTTGCAATTACCAGTCATAATTTGGTCGGTGCCACTCTGGACATGTCTCATATTTTATGAGCACAAATCAAGCAAGACCTCAGCTCTGATTTCTAAACACCAGTCACTTCTCATTTAGCGGCAGCCAAGAAACCAACAAGATTTTTTTTTTTTTACCCGATCAAGATAATTGAAGTGGGACAGTTAACCCTTTGTGTTCTCGTGTAAGATGAAGCTTGAAGCTCTAGGATAGAGCTGAAGAGGATGTGGATCTCTGACCAGGGTTTCCTTGGGGCTACTCCACAGGACGTTATCTAAGTGGTCTCCCTGGTCTTTACTCTATAAACTCTATACAGGAATCTGGACTCCGCTGCAGGGGAACCACCAGGTTGCTACCTCTTGGAGTAGTCTCTGGTCAGTGACTGGTGACCCACAGGGCCGAGAGATAACTGTTCCGAAGCCCCAAGGGATTAGGTTACAGTGCAGTCAGAAAACAGGCCAAGATCAAAGCAGACAGCACTTGTGCAATCCAGTAAACAGTCCAAAGGTCAGAGCAAGCAGTACATGGTCAGTACAATGACCAGGAAGAGGTCAGGCAGCAAGTTTAACAGGCAGGAGTCACTACATGAGCAAACCATCTCAAGAAACTATCAATTTGAACTTATTGCTTGAGCACCCTCCCATAGCGGAGCATGCCGTAAATATTGTAGCCATAGACTAGTCAGATTAGGCTTCCTCCGGCTCTGAAAGGGCCAGCAGATGGGCAGACAGCGGCACTGCAGGCAAAGAGCAGGACACAGGCCAGTATGAAGTGGATGAAGCAGCAAGATGTCGATGAGCATGGATCGCTGGATTGGGGAATTGGACAAGTGGTCCTGCATCCGTGCTCTTCGAAGCATAGAGAGCCTGTGCCAACCATGGATTGCTGGCATCACACATGTATACCTGAATTCACTACTGAAAGCCAACCCTACTTCTTCAAAAATTGACAAAAAGACTCATGAGTCCATCCCATAGGAGAGTCCCAGATCAGATGTTAAGCACAGTCTATTAATCATATGAATAACAGGAAGAATGTACTCAGGGAAGAGAACTGCTTCTCATTGAAGAGATCTAGTGGTTGCATGTGGACTTGTTATCAAGGAGATGCTTTATGGGTAAAAATGAATGCAAATAAGGCCTTGTCAGTCAAACCAGAGATACTTCCAAAAAGAAGAGCAACTCATCTGTAGACAGTTGTTTGGGGTTCTCATCCGTCATCAGTATGAAGCAGGATACTGGTGGTTGGCTGGATAAAACACTCTCATCCAGCCAAATTATTAAGGACAAGGGACAGGGACACAGAAATGGCTGCCTACAGATGGTGTCTCTGGTTTGCCTGACGCGAGTCACTTTCCAAAGGAGGTTCGCCTGAAAAATAAGTCTCCATACACTACAGTGTCTGCAGTGAGAAGCAATACCTTCTTTCAGTTGTATCAAAGGCATCCTCTCATCCAGTCAACCAATATCCTGTTGATGAGAGGTAAGAACCCCGAATGGGTTACTCTTCTTTTGGGGGGAGGTTTTGCAGACACTAGCTAATTTGGGTAGAGGTTGTCATAGACCACCAAGTTCTTTGCCTGCTCTGATAATGGGCGATAATTTGGCTTTCCCAGAGACTATATCAAGAGCATAGTTGTCTACTGCTCAAAACTGAAGTTTTCATATTGGTCAAAAGCAAGTTATCTTAAAGGGGTTGTCTTATGACCTCACTAGAGATGAGCGAATCATCCAAAATTTGCTTCGCCGAATATTCGTCGAAGTTTTTACAAGATTCGAACGAATACGAATCTATTCGACGAAACTGCGTACAAATTATACGTTATTATGTGATGTTTTGAGAACATTTGCACACTAATAACGAACGTACACTTGTTAAAGGTACGCAACTTATGTGAACACCTACGCATGAGAGTACAAAAGTGCATACGAATCCTTAGCGTACTATTGTTTTTTTTCCAGTTCTGAGGGGGGGCGTATCTACACTTTCCCGTTCTTGCTGGGGCGGAACGTAATTTTCCCGCCGTACGCAGAATGCGTAAATTTACTTACATTTCATACGTATCTTACGTATAGTTAGCGGTCAAATTTTTGAGTACGTTTATGAATAATATGAAGCGAATCCGACAAAATTCGGATTTGCTTCGGAGAAGAAAATTTCCAAGATTCGATTCGAATCTACGAAGCGGCGAATAGATTCGCTCATTTGTAGACCTCACCTTTTAGAACATGTCAACCAGACTTGACACAAAACTATGAACATTGGGGGTCTGACCTCTGGGACCCCTACAGGTGCTGAGAATGAGGGGCTCTTTGTCTCTGACCTTGGCTGAAGAGCAGGATGAGCATGCCTTTTTCCATAGCCTTAAGTGGAGGCATCAAATGGCCAAACACCATCTTAAAATACTATAGGTGAGGCTTGGCTAATAGGAAAGGAACCATTAAGAAATATGATGGACACAGTTATGATTCTGGTGTACCCATTATGGGAGTCCTCCCCTCTCTTGTCCTCCTTGCACTGAATGCAGATAAAGGTGGGGAAAACAGTGGGGAGCCCTCATTCCATGTGTGTTCCTTAATCACTCCTTTTAGCCAAATAGCCCAATGTTTTGTATGCCATTTTGGCCAATAGTAGACCTATCCTCTATGGGTCAGCATAACCTACTGGTCGATCTGCATTATTTCCTAGATTAGTTGTCTCCACTCAACATGCTGAAGAGCCACAGGTTGCCAGTACCTTATACACAGCGTCCACAGTTTCTTCAATGTAATGAGTGTGTACATCATCCAGGAGCCCTCTACATGTCACCATAATCTACAACTTTGACCACTGCCAGCCAACTGTTATGATCTGCAACCCGAAACGTGCCACTATCTTGTAGAACATTTGTTACTTCTCTCAAGAACGTGCCATAAAACAAAGTTTTGGCAGACGAGACAGCCTCTTCCAATTTGGAACACACCCACTAAAAACAATCCCATTGAGAGTGTTCATTACAAGTGTCTGTAAATGCCATGCAATTAACTGACTAATTATTGGATATGTTGCTTTAACTAAGACCCCTGCCAACTGTCTCCAGAGGGAGCTTGGAATGAATACTTCCAGGTATTACTCTGAGCATGCAATTACAGAAATGGATTTGAACTTGAGAAGCTAGAACTTTGGAGAACCAGTTGACTTGTCTTCACGCCATGGTTTATCTCCATGAACTTTGCAATACATTTATAAGTCTTGGTGTCTCCTCCTTATGGATGACAGACTTACAGCGAGAAATTGTTTGAAATCTAGGAGGATGCATTAGAGTGGACAGAAGATATATGTAATTGTTTTCGAATGTAATGTTTTTGAAAGATAAATTCCACCTTGGACAGGCTCTTTAAAAATCAATTTGCACTTGCTTCCTCTGTAAAGATTTATACTAGTGAAAAAAATCCATTAGTATGAAAGTGCTTAAAAACTTGGCAGAGTATCTCTGAAGGCATCAGTTTCTAGGACTAATTGCAACTAATTATTCACTCAGCAGTTGCACGTTGTGCGCGGTCCCCAGGGGTGGAGATGGTTGTCGCTATCTTCAGAGCAGCATGGATTATACTGTATATGTTTGTTTCTAAGTTTTCATGTGCAAACATCGCAGCAATAAACAAATTCTGCCTAGCCATGATAACATCTGGGTAACAGTTTGAAGTTGCTAATTGCAGTTCCAATGTCGGCAGAGATATTTTTATGAGGAAATTATTTAATCTGTGTGGTCTAAATTAGAGGGGAAGTTTAGCCATGTAAGGCACATGCATCTGAAGTGAATTCGCCTTGTTAGGTCGTGAGGACCATAATAATACAGGTTTGACATTTGGAGAAAGCACAGAAGGTTGAGGCTACATAAAATTGATGTCAACATTGGGGGTGTATAAGTTACAGGGGGAAAAAGTGAACCCTAAATTCCACCCACACTTCTGTTCCTGCCTACTTGCATGATTGTCCTAAACAGTGGACCACAACTGGTCGACTGTCCCTGCTTATTTACATGCTGGGGTTTACCAGGGAAAAGCAGAGGAACAAAAAAAACAATAAAACAAAGCTATAGGTAGGCGCAAAAACACTGAGAAAAACCCAGAACCAAAGTACTCAGAGTCAAATGTAACGGATCAAAACCAAAAGAGAACCTCGAAGCCAAACCAGAAAGCAGGTCACTAAAAAATACCAAGCCAAAGTCATATGCAAGCAGTGGAGGATTCCCCCACCTTATTCCTTGTCTTGTTCATTTCCGCCCCTTGTAACAGTGGGTTGATGTGAACCTTGGGTTAGGTCTGCTTTTCAAGGATTCTCATACAGGTTCCAGATGCCACCACATCAGATTTCTTGTCTCTTTGACAATGGTTGTGCTTCCTGTTAATTTTATAGGGTTTGTCCAGGATTTTTCTTTTAAATTACCCCCCACCACACACAGAAACACATACACAGCTGCAGCCAATCACTGGTCTCAGCAGTCATGTCCCCAAGCAACACGTGATACAGCTTGGGGACGTGTCATGGCTGAGGCCAGTCATTGACTGCAGTGTTGTATGTGTTGTAAGTTGACAGATGGGCACCAGAAGTCCAGGGAAGACAACTGGGAGCCACAGAGGGGCAATGATAGGAGCAGATTAGTATAGATTTCTTCACAGTTTTTTGGATTTAACAAAAAAAAAAAAAAAGCCCAAAACACCTGACCAACCATTTAGCGTTGCATTTTCCAGAAAATTTTAATTCAGGTTCTTGGCACCACACCTCATTTCATCTTATTCTCCCCATCCCTTGTGTAAGAGAAGGTTGACCTAAACTTGGGTTCTTCCCTTCATTTTAATGCTCTAATGTCTGCAAAGATGAGGACTGGCATAGGACCATGCCAGCTATGGAGTTAGGCAAGCTTCCATTGAATCTCTTTTCCACTGGCTCCCATAGAAAATGCATAGGCTGCTTCTTTGACTTCTATACATTTCTTCATGCAGTGCTTGTATCCAGAATGTACTGTATATTACATTCTGGATGAACAGGTATAATGTAATGCACCAAGTGCTGATGGTGGGGAATGCCTTATTATAGACAGATCAACAAGGTTTAGTGGTTGCATCAGTCACACGGTCTACAGCAAAATAAATGTTGTAGTCTGGTTCGCCATACCTCTCTGATCCCCTGCCACCGCTCTTCTGACCCTTCCTGGGCCCCATTATGCTGATAGTCTCTTTTGACACAAGAAATGTGAACACTCAGCCAATTAGTGGTCACAGCAGTGACTCACATGAACCAGACATTGGCTGAGTGGTTACACTTCTATGTCAAGACGTAGACACTGACGGGGGACTTGCCAAGAATTGGAACAGGTGTAAAGGAATCGGTAAGGCAACCATGTTTATTTTTTCTGCTTAAAGAGGCTCTCCTGGAACTAAGAAAATACAGATACTTAAAAGGGTTGTCCGGGTTCAGAGTTGAACCTGGACATACTCTTCATTTCACCCAGGCAGCCCACCTGATGTTAGCGCAGGGCAAAGGCATTTAGCCCGGTTCCGATGACGAACCAACCTGCGGCTCTCCAGCTGTTGCAAAACTACAACTCCCAGCATGCCCAGTCTGCCTACAGCTATCATCCTACAGCAGGGCATGGTGGAAGTTGTAGTTTTACAACAGCTGGAGAGCCTCAGGTTGGCCAGCCCTGCTCTGTAGGAATGGAGTCCATGAGCAGATGTGGCTAATGATCAGCAGCTCTTGTATGCAATACCCATTACCACAGTCTGTTCTGTCCATCCTCTCTGTACTTCATGTCTCCTCATGAACTGCATTCCCACAAAGATTCAGCTAAATATCATATTAAACTGTATTCAGGATCATAATCCCTGACAAGCAGAGCAGAGAGGAGGATGAGGCAGCTCTTTAACTCAGTGTTGTGAAGTAACTTGACTTCCTTTGTGATTAGGACAGGTTCTGTGGGAACTAATAGGACGGCGGCCATTTTGTTTCTCCTAATCATTGCTCCCTAGACAAAACAAGCCATAATAACTAATGAAAGGTATTTGGGAATATATTTATAATAAAGTAATATTTACGTATTTACATTTTCTTAATTCCCGGAGAAACCCTTTAAGCCCTTTTCTAAAACTACAGTACATACCAGTCAGACAACTCCTTTAAGGCACCTTCTGGCTTTAATTGTATTCTACTGTGAACTACAAATTTCCTGTTCTGAGATTATACATAGCAAATGTATGATGTACTTCCAAATAGCCTTTCCTGATCTCCATCCCCTGGACGGCGTCTGTATGGCAATTTCCACAAAAATGCCCTTTGGCCACTTGTGTAGGCCACCAATCACACCGCCGCTCCTTGGAATAAATGCAATAGATGCTCCGGGTATACAGGGACTGATAAAGCTGAGACGCCACGTTTGTTTGGCAGACAATACAACTATTCTGCGTTCTGCAAGACTCCCTCTAGAAAACGTCTTTTGTTCTCGCAGTTCTGTTCATTAAGGAACGCGCTTACTCTCCACATTGAAGTTAAATGTTCTGGATCAGGCCGTATTGTGAATGGTTCATTTACTTT
Source organism: Rhinella marina (assembly GCA_900303285.1). NCBI lineage: Eukaryota > Metazoa > Chordata > Amphibia > Anura > Bufonidae > Rhinella > Rhinella marina. Next base: position 572,693 of record ONZH01012708.1, read on the forward strand.
TTGTTTCTGCTAAAGAATAACCAGTGATCTATCGTTTAATTACATTTCCAGGCTTCAAAGTTCAAACCTAATACAGCCAAGGCAAAAAGCTGAGCAACGACTGAACTGGATGATTGTATCAGCTTCTGTTATATGGCGTGTGGCATTGCAGCTCACCCCGGACTCCCTTACGTGTCATACATCAATGGTGCTTGCAGCCAAACTGGCCGTAGACACCAGAGACTGGCATGGGGGTAACTTCTAGGGGTCTAGCAATTTGGAGGGTTTATCTGCTATGGGATGGGTTCACGATGGAAAGCGAGTTTAGAAATGAAAGCAGATCCCTCAGAAAGAAAGCAAAGAAGGGAGAGACACCACAGGAAGAGCAGAGACTTGGAACAGGGCGCCTCATGGTTGAACCCGTAGAAATTAGCAGATTCTAAAGATTTCCATTGGATTATGTATTGTCTATAGGGTCTTCGGACAATCTTTCAATGTCTGGTACTGGTGGAAGCAAGACAATAAACTTGAGTCTAGTTGAATTTCAATGTACTTGTTGGGTTGTCCACTTTGGACAAGCTTTTTGATAGAATTTACTGCAATAGTAAGCGTTTCTCATTAGCTGGAGCTCATACGTAGCTAGCAAGACAACACATTTTCTTGCATATGGTCCTACCCTATTATAATAAGATAAGTGGTTGGTCTACATTACACAAAAAAAATTGTAGTAGACAGGGGATTGTTACGCTGGCGTCCATTGTCCACCACCAGTTAACTATCTCGTGCAGGCGTCGCTCCACTCACCTTGTGTCGATTGGGGCTAGTGCTCAGTGAACTTCTCTGCTAGAGTTAATCTTTCCCTCTTGCTCTCTATCCAGCTGCTGTCTAAGGTGCTGATCAGGTCTCCTATTTATACTGGGCTGTTGTTTATATCCCTTCGCCTGAGCGTTAGGTATTCTAGTGTTTGTTGGTCCTAGTGAAGATGTGCTGTGTACAAACTCTGCCTATTTACAGACTCTGATGCTCTGCTGCCTGCCCTGACCTAGGATTTGTTTTAGGGACACACTGGGACTATTCCAAAAGGCAGCAACCTGGTGGGTTTTCTGCAGCGAAGTCCAGATCCTGGGGTTAAAGGATGAATACCAGGGGACTGCCAGGATAATGCCCATAGGTCTAGCCCTAAGCTAAACCAGTTAGCTGGCACAGTGGGTCTATGCCCACTGTCTGTTACAAGGAGTTTTAGGTTTCTGCGCAACATACCATTCTTGATAGGAAGGCTAAACATGATAAGGATAGGTGACCCTGCTTTGCGCCAAGTCATCAAAAGGATTCAGAGGTCAAGTCTGAGACACGATGAGGTCGAGAAGAAACACACCTTGACTAGCTAAGACTGCCAGGCAGCAATTCTGGTTTAGAACACCAGTGCAAGACATTAAGGGGGAGATTTATCAAAACTGGTGTAAAGGAAAACTGACTTAGTTGCCTATAGCAACCAATCAGATTCTACCTTTCACTTTCCAAAGGAGTTCTGAAAAATGTGAGATGGAATCTGATTGGTTGCTAGGGGCAACTAAACCAGTTTTCCTTTACACCAGTTTTGAGAAATCTCCCACATAGTGACTAAATTATTGAACTTGTTGGATGTATTGTTGGCCAGTTGGTGGCTTCACAGTCTTATCAGCATGCAGATCTTCTCAGATAGAAGATAACTTTGCATGCATATGTGCAATGCAAATATCCATACATCCACTCTAGCGTCATGTATTTGCTGCAGGTCTGACCAGAAGTGACAGGACACGAGTTCCTTGGCCTTCACGTAACATCAGCAATCACCACATCACACGTGTCAGGATTAGAAGCCGCGCATCTCTTATCTTGTCTTCACCAGAGCAGATGTAATGTCAGAAGAATTTCAGAATTAAGATGCTATATCAGTGCCAATTATGAGGCAGATCCAGCACTTTAATCCCTTTTCAGTTAACATTTTACCAGCACAGACATATTTCATGCCCATCCCGAATAAGAACCCTAATGAAAGAGGCGAATATTCAATTTGTGCTCTTTGACTTGAGAATTAAGACAAAATCCAGTCTTAATGCCGCCACCGCTGCGCGTTCGAGATAAGGTCACCCCAGCGGTGACCTTCGACAGGGATTTCGAGTCGCATTTGCCGACTGTAACTTGTTAATAATGGATAAAATATGATTTCAATAATACATCTGATACATAATTCATAGTTTCCAGCAGAACAGTGTGTACGATCCCCCTCGCAATGATCCGTGTATATGAATATCGCATAATTAAGTCCTTTCCTCAGACAGGCATTTTATAATGTAATCAGGATATTAATTAGCGGACATTAAGCAGACAAAACACTGGGAGGATGAAGATCACCCCGGCAGCATGAAGGCAGGTCTGCGCGGTTATCATAGAGCAATGTGAAAAAAAATCAGGGCATCTGGGAGATTATGAAAAGTGACGCAGACATTTTACCTTATGACCTGGGCATTTATAGAGGAGGCACAACCCTGACCGGTCATATCTGAATCAATAACAGTCCATAGGACTGCCTTCATACTCCTAAATACAGACACCAGACTAGACCCCTTACACAAATGCAGACCCCCCGAGAAGAGAGCTAAAGTAGGGCATGCCCGCTAAGATAGTGAACTTAGACTCCCTAAATGAATACAGACACCAGACCAGACCTCTTACACAAATGTAGAACCCCAGGTGGAGACCTCAAGTAGTGCAGACCTGCTAAGGTAGAGAACTTAGACTCCCTAATAAATAAATACAGACACCAGACCAGACCTCTTACACAAATGTAGACCCCCTTCCCCCAGGCGGAGACCTAAAGTAGTGTAGACCATCTAAGGTAGAGAACTAAATATTAAATACAGACACCAGACCTCTTACACAAATACAGATCCCTGAGTGGAGACCTAAAGTAGCGCAGGTCCGCTAAGGTAGAGAACTTAGACTCCCTAATAAATAAATACAGACACCAGACCTCTTACACAAATACAGGCCCCCGAGCGGAGACCTATAGTAGTGCAGACCCGCTAAGGTAGAGAACTTAAGACTCCCTAAATAAATACAGACACCAGACCAGACCCTCTTACACAAATATAGACCCCTGAGCAGAGACCTAAACTAGTGCAGACCCGCTAAGGTAGAGAACTTAAGACTCCTTAAATAAATACAGACCCCGAAAGTTTTTTATACCTCAGACCAGACCTCTAAAGCAATACAGACCCCAGACCGGACCCCAAAATTAATATAGACCCCAGATCAGACCATCCTAAACAAACACAGACCACAAAGCATTACAGACTCCCTATAGTAACAGACTGTAGACCAACAAATACAAACCCCAAACCGTAGAAAAAAAAAGGAAAAAGACACATATTGAATACAGACCCCAGATGTAATGCAGACCCCCTAAAAGTAAAGTTACAGAGAACAAAGACACCCCCCAAAGAAACATAGACCCCAGACCAGACCCCCTAAAGTAATACAGATCTCAGACCAGGCCCAGTAAAGGCACGCCACTCATAGCAGACTTTCTAAACAAATACAGATTCCAGACATAATGTAGACCCCCTAACGTAAAGTTTTAGAGAACACAGACTCCCTAAAGAAACATAGACCCCAGACCAGACCCCTTAAAGTAATACAGATCTCAGACCAGGCCCAGTAAAGGCACGCCACTCATAGCAGACTTCCTAAACAAATACAGATCCCAGGCATAATGCAGACCCCCTAAAGTAAAGTTATAGAGAACACAGACTCCCTAAACAAATATAGACCCTAGACCAGACTCCCTAAAGGAATATAGACCCCAGAGCTGACTCCCTAAAGAAATACAGACTCCAGACCACCCCCACAAATATAGACCCCAGAGCAGAGATCTGAAAGAAATTCAGGACCCTCAATAGAGAAGTCCCTTAAACTCCCCCTCTTAATGCTACCCTGGTAGCCTAGTCTGCAGTCCTCTCGCCTTGTCCCAGGAAGGCACTGACTTTTGACAGCAGCAGCATAAGGAGAGGAAGGAAAGACCTACAACTAGCACAGAGTATTTCAGGAGAGAAGTGCACTCATTTCTTCAGAGGCAGTGACCTGAAATTTGAAAGGACCAGATTGCAAGTGACAGAAGCAATTTGATGACGACAGGAGGGGAAGACAAGGGAGTGGAAACTGAACCCTACAGGGGCACAGAGTATTTCAGCAGAGGAATACGCTGACTTTATGGGAGGCAGTGACCCATTTATTCTTGTAATTATGTGTCGCTACACGACAACAATACGTAACAAAGAAACAGAAACTTTTTTTTCAGTCGCCCTGCACTTTGCAAGTGATCCCCGGTGAAATTTCCTTGGCAATGAAACATGCACAACGTCTTAAAGGAAGGGTTCGTGAATTGTGAAGATTTGGTGAACCGCTATATTCAGCCTTCTCCCCTCTCTCTGCTTTTTGTTTGTCTGTGCCTCTTGTCACGCTGCCAATAGTAGTGCGGCCGCTTTCATCTGCTGAGAATTTCTAATGATCTCGCACGGCAGCCATCATTGCATGATAATGCTTCCTGAATAGACGTGCTTCCCCCTAATAAATCATCCTTATCCCAGTCATCTCTATTACATTGCTCCTTGCGTCATTCCTGACAGTGACCGATGGGCCCGATTCTTTATTTTTCCTTAAAATGTTAAAAATTAGCATTTACTCACCAGAAATATTTTTTTATGAATATCCTGAGTGACTTGATGCCTCGCTGCACTCTTGGATACTAAGCAGGAACACAGCAAAATAATAAACCTTGCTAAATACAGAATCCTTTAGAAAAATGTTAAAGGGGATGTATCGCTCTGAAAATGTAGTCCAAACGGCAGGCAGCATGTTATAGAGCAGGAGGAGCTGAGCAGAATGATATATAGTTTTATGGGGAAATCTTCAGCAGAATTTGTCATTTACTCATTTAAACCTCTGCTCAGTTTGAGTGTAGGCGGCCATATGCAGTGCTGCTGCAGTGTAGGACCGCCCACTGGGCTCAAGCACAGGTTTAAATGCATAAATTATTCATTTCTACTGATTTTTTCTCCATAAAACTATATATCAAACTGCTCAGCTATTCCTGCTCTACAACATGGTGCCTGCAGATTGAACTCTATTGTCAATGTGAGAGATTCCCTTTAAAGTGAGTGTGGTACCAAAAAAGTAGCCTAGACCGTTTCTGGATAACCTAATGCATTATATTGGCTTCATTTAGCTCCATAACCTCCAAGAAGAGTTTTTCTCACACAAATAGCTATTGGAGATTCTAGCGCCAAATTCATATATGGCATCTGCCGCCACCTAGGCCTCATGGTACCAAATATTAACCATCACAACATAGTCTGGTAAGGTAAAGTACCTCACAAAGGGCAAGTAACATAATATCAAGGCTTTGCAAATAAGAATAGCTGGGGCCAAGTGCACAACTACAGGAGTCATAGACCATGTAACTGCCATAATACGTATCTGGGAGACCACTGGCCACTGTGTTACACAAGGCAGTCTGTTGTGCAATAATTATTTTGCAACATGTATCCAAATAGTGGTCACCCAGGCCAGAAGTCAGGTGGTTGCTAGGAAACCAGAGATCATGCACATATTGAATATTCTAAGGATAAAGATGTGCAAAGAGGTATTGCCCAAGGAAGGAGAACCATCTCGCTAGCGCCACCTGGTGGAAGTGGCTCCATGAGTCCAAATCTGACTTTTTAAAAAGCCTTGGGACATGAAAATGAAAAAAGCCAAGTCAAATACCCAAAGGCCACATTTTGGTTCATAGGGAGCCACTTCCACAAGGTAGTGCTAGCGAGATGGTCTCCATACACTGACGGGCTCTATAAGGAAACACTGTGTAAGGATAAAGTTGAAAAGTAGAGAAAATATGGGAGATTTATCAAAGTTTTCTGGACAAGAAAAACATGACTTTTTTTTTCAGAAACAGCACCACACTTGTACAGAGGTTGTGTCTGGTATTGCAACTCAGTTCCACAGGACAAAACCCATGGGGGAGAGAGGCTGTTTGTTTGTGAAGAAACCAGCCATGTTTTTCTAATCCTGGACAAACCTTTGAAGATGAATTCTCCATGGCCATCTATACACGGACAATAAAATCGACGCATCTCTTAGTGGCGCCATGTGGGGTGGGGGGCGGGCTCACATTATTGGTGAGGCCATTTTCTTGATATTTCATGTGCCATCTAATAAGAATTGATAGATTAGCAGGGGTCACAATTCTAATGCATGTTTTTGCACCCGGTGGCCAAAAACATTGATATATACCCCAATGAGAGCTCAACCAAATATACTTTATACTCTTTATTAAAAGTAATGCCCACCAATCAGTTTTAGTCCCAAAAGTTTGTACTAAATAAATATATTCTAATAAAAAACGGAGAAAATATCATAGTGGATTTTTTTTTTTTGCGGGGAATGTGCTTTAGTATGAATATTAATTGTAAATACAGCTCTGGAGTATAATATAGGATGTAACTCAGGATCAGTACAGGATAAGTAATGTAATGTATGTACACAGTGACTCCACCAGCAGAATAGTGAGTGCCACTCTGGAGTATAATACAGGATGTAACTCAGGATCAGTACAGGATAAGTAATGTATGTACACAGTGACTCCACCAGCAGAATAGTGAGTGCAGCTCTGGAGTATAATACAGGATGTAACTCAGGATCAGTGCAGGATAAGTAATGTATGTACATAGTGACTGCACCAGCAGAAGAGTGAGTGCAGCTCTGGAGTATAATACAGGATGTAACTCAGGATCAGTACAGGATAAGTAATGTATGTACACAGTGACTGCACCAGCAGAATAGTGAGTGCAGCTCTGGAGTATAATACAGGATGTAACTGAGGATCAGTACAGGATAAGTAATGTATGTACACAGTGACTGCACCAGCAGAATAGTGAGTGCAGCTCTGAAGTATAATACAGGATGTAACTCAGGATCAGTACAGGATAAGTAATGTATGTACACAGTGACTGCACCAGCAGAATAGTGAGTGCAGCTCTGGAGTATAATACAGGATGTAACTGAGGATCAGTACAGGATAAGTAATGTATGTACACAGTGACTGCACCAGCAGAATAGTGAGTGCAGCTCTGGAGTATAATACAGGATGTAACTGAGGATCAGTACAGGATAAGTAATGTATGTACACAGTGACTGCACCAGCAGAATAGTGAGTGCAGCTCTGGAGTATAATACAGGATGTAACTGAGGATCAGTACAGGATAAGTAATGTATGTACACAGTGACTGCACCAGCAGAATAGTGAGTGCAGCTCTGGAGTATAATACAGGATGTAACTGAGGATCAGTACAGGATAAGTAATGTATGTACACAGTGACTGCACCAGCAGAATAGTGAGTACAGCTCTGGAGTATAATACAGGATGTAATTCAATCACTACAGGATAAGTAATTTATGTACAAAGTGAGTGCAGCTCTAGAGTATCGTTCCATACTGCATTTAACTACATACAATTACAATGAAACAAATAAATAAAAAAGCAAAGTAGTAGTATATTAATGCATCCCTTTAAATTGTCCTTCCTCCCTTCCCTGGAGGGACCAGAATTGTTTATCAAACAGACAAATTAAACTTTATCGGTTTCTTAAATGCCAAGACCTTTAGTGGTGAATGAGATACAACTGTGAAATGACTGCAGCAAGTAAAGCAGAAGCAAAGTGCTGGGATCACTTCTGATTAATCCTGTGAATTCGTTCTTAGGTGCCCGGCTATGAAAATATTTAACATTAACCTTTCTGTTGAACTGCGCGATGTGCTTAGCATGCAGTGCATTATTTGGCGGTTTAGATGGAGGCTCGGCGCGTTGCTCCTCCACTTCATCTCCATCATCAGGTAATCTGCAGATTCATCTCAATGTTAAAAGATATATTCTAACATCATTTCTTACAGGTGATCCTGCATCTACAGCCAATAGTACGTATTAATAGAAGCACCTAGGATTCAATCAGTGCGTACTTCTGAGAAGGAGGAGAGCTACAAAGGCCATGGCCATTAGGTCTAATAAGCTAGTGAATGAGGAACGCATCTCCGTGCTTCGATATATTTAGTTAATGGATAGCATTTAGCAATTTACTAAAGGATTGCTAAAAACAGAATGTAAACAAAAGCAACCTACTAAACTTGATGATCTCCTCATTTTTCTTGTTTGTTCGAGACCACAGTTACAGACCATGAAAATTAAAACAGAAGCGCAGTGTATTCGTCTCTCAGACTGCAGCCACGTCTTCTCCCCCCTCCCTCACCCTCTCTGAAGCTAGTGCACGTGAGCCAGGAAGTTTAAGAGAAAGGGGCTGGGTCAGTTGCGTAGCGTGGGTTGCCAGCACCCGGGGCATGCCAAAAATTGTTCCCCAGCCTATCGGCATGCTCCTTTTAACCACACCCCCTTACCCCACACGCTAAGCCAATGGGCTGGGTTTAGTCTTGATAATTTTTATCTACACAGTGAGCGTGTCCATTTTGCTGCAAGCAATCTCCCAGTCACTAACAGTAGAAAATAGATTTGGCAACCAGCTGTAGAATATTCATAGTACAAGTAGTCCCGGCTGTAGTGCAAACATAGTATCAGCTATAGTACCTACAGTGCCTGGAAAAAGTGTTCACACCCCATGAACTTTTCCACATTTTTTCACGTTACAACCAAAAACCTAAATGTATTTTATTGGCACTTTATGTGATCGACCAACACAAAGTAGCAAATATATGTGAAGTGAAAAGAAAAGGATACATGGTTTTCAAAAATTTTAATAAATAGAAATCTGGAAAGTGTGGCGTGCATTTGTATTCATCTCCCCCTGAGTCAAATCTTTGTAGGACCACATTTCTCTGCAAGTCTTTTGGAGGAAGTCTTGTTTGATGTTGTATGTTTAGGGTCATTGTCCTTCTGGAAGGTGACCCTCCATCCCATTCTCAAGCCTTTTGCAGCCTCTACCAGGTTTTCCTCCAGAATTGCCCCGTATTTAGCTCCATCCATCTTTCCATCAATTCGACCAGCTTCCCTGACCCTGCTGAATAAATGCATCCCCCCAGCATGATGCTGCCACCACAATGTTTCACTTGGGGATGGTGTGTTCATGGTGATGTGCAGGGTTTGTTCATAGCAACACATAGCGTTCTGTATTCAGGTCAAAACGTTCTACTTTAGGGGTCATGCAACCAATCGGTGTCCAGCCATGCCTGTATTAAGTCGTTAGTCTCATCTGACCAGAGCATGGTCTTATATGGCTTGTGGCAAACAAATGGGACTTCTTATTGTTTGCTTTCAAAAATGGATTTCTTCTTCTTCTCCCTCTCCATAAAGGCCAGATTTGTGGAGTACACAATTAATAGTTGTCCTGTGGACAGATTCTCCCACATGAGCTGTGAATATAAGCTCCTCCAGAGTGACAATGGGTCTCTTGGCTGATTCTCTAACTAGTGCTCTCCTTGCTTGGGCTGTCAATTTAGGTGGATGGCCATGTCTTGGTAGGTTTACAATTGTGCCATACTCCTTCTGTTTTCTGATGATGGAATGAACAGTGCTCCATGAGATGTTTAGAGCTTGGGATGGATGGATAATATATATATATATATATACACACACACACATATATACACACTGTATATATATTTATTATAACCTAACCCTGCTTTACATTTCTTCACAATTTTATCCCTGTCCTGTCTGGTGTGTTCCTTGGTTTTCATGATCATGAATGTTCAAACCTTTGAGGCCTTCACAGAACAGCTTTAGTTATACTGATAATTGATTATTTACTAATTAGGAGACTTCTGAAGGTCATGGGCCACACTGGATCTCATTTAGGGATATCAGTAAATGGCTGAATACAAATGCACGCCACACTATTCAGATTTTTATTAAAAATGTTGGAAACTATGTACCATTTTCTTTTTACTTCCCAAATACTTGCCATTTTGCGTTGGTCTATCACAGGGATCAGCAACCTTCAGCACTCCAGCTGCTGTAAAACTACAACTCCCAGCATGCAAACTTACTACTCTCATAGAAGTGAAATGAGTTGTAGTTTCTGAACAACTGGCGTGTCTGAGGTTGCTGATCTCTGCTCTATCTAAAATCAGAATAAAATACATTTAAGTTGGTCAGTGTAACATGACAAAATGTGGCAAAATTCAAGGGATATGAAAACTTTTTCAATGCATTGTATATAGTACTAGTCCTAGTACCAGCTGTAATACATGTATTCCATTAGTCTCCAGTGGACCTCCATTACACGAGAATGATTATATATTCTACCCTTACATGGAGAAGCCCTTTTTTCCATCTGGTGGCTCAAGATCGGAGAAGTTCATGAGAACCTAATCTTGTCCATGGCTTCATCTACAGCACATGGTCCCGGATGAGTGGAGTGAACGTCTAGTGAACACAGGGAGACACGATTAAAATATCTTTAATGCAGTGATGCAGAAGTGCAGTGTGAGCAGATACTGGCACCAGCGATTCATCTCCATGGAGCATATGTTCTGTTCCGGATCCTTCTCATGTTGGCTTTTAATTTTTTTTTATGGAAACAGATGTAAAGAATTTAATGATTTTTATGCAAACGAAGGTGATGTTATTACTTTTGCTATGTTACTAAATGTGCCATGTCGACATAAGGCAGGTGTTTGTACAGGGAAACATGAGCATCAGTGACTAATCAAGAGAGGACCCAAGGGAGCCATGAACACAGCAAAGCTGCATGTAGGGACCAGTACAACAAAACATGGAGGTCCTGCAGGTCAGTATTATGGATTAGTTGCTCTAGGTTCACACGTATGCAGATAAAAAAAAAAATAAAGTTTAGAGAAAGTCGTAGGGAAGTCCACAGCTGCAAATCCACACTGAGATTGCACAGATTCTGCAGTAGTTTTTCTCCCCCATTTCTAATTATTGGGGGGTGGAAGCCATACTAGGCTTTTTCTACTTATCTTTTATTTCTAATAGCTTATATGTACGTGGTAGGAGATCATTATATAGAGCAGCATCTGAGGTCACTAGGCTTCATGTACATTGCAGGGATCGGTAATAGTCTCTACCAAAAATATGGTCTTAGAGGAGAATTTAGTGCCTCACAATGGCACCACAGCCTCCAGTCTGTCTTTGCACCTGTAACATGGACCCACAAGCTTCTACCTAGGGAATGTGAAAAATGGCTCTGCTGTGTACATGAGTCTTCAGGTGGTTATCCCATGTTAACCTTTTGTAATAGGATCCAGAACACAAGAAATGAGCATAGGACAGAGTCATGGCCGCCATTGGTGTAAATAAGCCCTCATCTCCTTGATTTGCTTTCTTATTAGGGTGTGCTTTTTGTTTTTTTTGTTAAATTTTGGTACTTGAATGGACAAATTACATCATGGTCCTGAATATAACACTGCTGAATGATTCTTACTGCAGCAAGTTATATATAGACTTTGGAGAGGCTCTTCAAATATACCATAATTAGAAAACATTTCACATATTAGCAAAGGAGGCATCAAGTCACAGCAATGCAAGAGGGCAGTGGAGGGGGAACAGGTCAAGTTGGCTGAAAAGTAGTCCATGGGAGAAATTATGGAACAGGATATTTGTTGTAAGACAGAGGTGAGGAATAATACAAAGACCATCATGTAAGCCAGAGTCAGGAGAGTAAAGGAAGCCAAATCAGTAGAAAAAGGGTAAATCCAGAAACAAGCTGAGAAGTCAAAGCCTGGAGAAAGTCAGTGAAAGCTGAATCAATAGATATGGGTTTAATACAGAAACATGCTGAGCATTCAAAGCCAAGAGAGAGTCAGTGGAAGCCAAATCAGTAGACAAGGGGTAAATCCAGAAACAAGCTGAGACGTCAAATCCAGGAGACAGTCAGCGGAGGCCAAATCAATAGATAAAGGTTTAATTCAGAAGCATGCTAAGGAGTCAAAGCCAGGAGAGAGTCAGCGGAGGCCAAATCAATAGATAAAAGTTTAATTCAGAAGCATGCTAAGGAGTCAAAGCCAGGAGAGACAGAATCAGAAGACAAAGGGGTAAATCCAGAAACAAGCTGAGAAGTCAAAGCCAGGAGACAGTAAGTGGAATCCAAATCAGTAGACAAGGAATAAACCCAGAATCAAGCAGAAAAGTCAAAGTAAGGAGAGAGTCAGTGAAAGACAAATCAGTAGACAAGGGGCAAATCCAGAAACAAGTTGAGATGTCAAAGCCTGGAGAGAGTCAGTGTAATCCAAATCAGTAGACAAGGGGCAAATCCAGAATCAAGCTGAGAAGTCAAAATCAGGAGAGAGTCAGTGGAAGGCAAATTAGTAGACAAGGGGTAAATCCAGAAAGAAGCTGAGAATTCAAAGCCAGGAGAGAGTCAGTGAAAGCCAAATCAATAGATAAGGGTTTAATCCAGAAACAAGGCAAGTTCAATTCCCAGGAAGATCTAACTGGAATACAATGCTAACTGAACATAGAGTACAAACTGGAGCAAGGAATCAATGAATCACAGGCACTGAAAAGCAATAAATGCCAGCCCCTTTCCACCGACTCTCTCCTGGCTTTGACTTTTCAGCTTCTTTCTGGATTTACCCCTTACCCAGTTTGCCAGGCAGGTTTTACATCTGGAATATGGCAAAGCAAGCCAACATAAAACTAAGCTAGAAGGACTCAGCTGCAAATAACAAATCTCCTAAATTGCCCATCAGAAGTAGTGAGCAATCCTCATGACAATCTAACTGTAGCAAGGCTTTCTCTTAACCAGGGCAAAGGATCGGTCCTCCTCCCTAGCCCTGAATCTAAATACCCGGTCAAAGTGGCGCCCCCTCCTGGCCCTTAACCTACAAGATGCATGGTGTGTTATCCCCAGCTATGACCTTGCTTGATAGGAGAGGATGGGGGTGGATGGCTGAGGGGGCTAAGAGGGGGGCGAGAGTATAACAGAATCCAGAGGTCCCCAGGAAAGGTATTTACTTAGATAAAATAAGCAAATAAGAGGTTAACGGCGAGGTTGGAAGGAGGTGAACACCATGTACCTATTTGCTAATCGACTCAAGCACTACTCCCACGTATCTTCCTTGCATCTGATGTATTGATTTCTAAGAAATGGAATAGAATGAGTGACACCGTGGACTCGAGCGGTTTTCTGGCTATAATTGCTCAATCACGCTTTTACCTCTGACTATTTGCATATTATTCAATTAATATTCTTCCTGGGGATTATCTGCTTTTCTGGTGTCTTTTCATGCATATATCAAGAAGGACTACAATGCTCAACATCACGTCTGATTTAACAATGTGACTAATCCCCGAGTTCCTTAAGGAGGTTTTATGTATCATTTTCAAGAAGGTGAATTATTTGCATCAATTTTTTAAATTTTTTTAAATTTATTTTTACACTGAGAGTCATGACTGTATTTTACGGATTTTCCCAGAGAATCCTTTAAATAGGACCTGTCCGCTCTCCTGACATCTCTGTATTAGTAAATAATTGTGTTCCCCATCAACTTATAATTCTGGTCTGGAGCATCTTTTCTTATAAGGTTACACTGTGCATTTCCTCTGTTATTCTTCCTGAAAATATGTGTCACTAATTGGCGGGGTGTCTCTATAGACCAGGCATTCCAGCTGTTGTGAAACTACAACTCCCAGCATGCATTATTGCTCTGCTCTTCTGAGAACTCACATAGAAATGAATGGAGCATGCTGGGTATTGTAGTTTCACAACAGCTGGGGGGCCGAAGGTTGCTGACCCCTGCTAAAGACACTCACTATATCCAATAAAAGCTGACAGCCACATACACACAACCCATTTGACAAGGAAATGACAGCACTTAGTTTTCAATTTATCCATACATTTCCAGGAGGAATAACAGAGGGACAGCACAACACTGAGTTCTATGTGACAATGCTTCTGGATAGTTATTATGGGAAGTACAAGTATTTACTAAAGCAGATCTATCAGGAGAGCGGGCTGCTCCACTATAAGAAGGCTGAACATGACTTATAAAGATTTATCTAAAGAGAACCATGGCTGTGAATACTTTTGCAACCATTGTATTGTTACAATGTATCCAATATGAAAACACCACAAATTTGCAAACAGTCTTGGTTAAACATCTACTTTTTTTTTTGTTTACAGCTTTTTTGCTGAACAATGCGTCTCCACGGTTACAGACTACAAACAAACCCTGTGTAGTCTGATGTTGCAGTCATGTGTTATTTCCTTCTGTTTAACCCTCTACTGTCTGTAAGACGTTTTATTCTCTGACCTGTTAGAAAGGTGCATGATGTAATCTGTAGTGAATGTAATCTTCCCATCAGTGACTGTATCTGTAAGCTATCCCCTCTCTTCTAATTGTAGCTGTGTCATGTGACCAACTCTCTGATCTCCAATTGATACAGGACAGGAAGTCAGTTACTTCTCTATTCATTCCTATGAGACTGAGAGTGAGGCTCCCATAGGAATGCATAGAGAAGTAGATTTCCTGTCCACACATAAGATGCTGTGTTATCTGGTGAATCTGATTTCTGGTCACATGACACAGATGAGAAGCATCAGGGAGATATAACTCACAAATACAGACACTGGTAAGAAAATGACATTCACTACAGATTACATCATGTACCTTCCTTGCAGGTCAGAGAATACATTTTTTGCCGGAGTTCTTCTTTAAGAAGAGAGCACAGAGGGAGTAACACACTCCTAGCAGATTACCAACAATCCCTGCATAGTCGTACATACGGGTGCACTCACACTCCTTGGATTTTGTCGCAGAAATTTCCACGGCTGAAAAACACTTCCATTCTTTATGTACACTGCGATCTTTTTATTCAACCAATGCAGCTAGCCACGTGACTACAGTTTATAGACCCAAGATACAATCTTGCCTTTATAACAATTTCCAGGCAAGAATATTCTAGAAAAATTAAACTACTGCATTAATATCTAGGTGGTTTGGGTTTCTAGATCTGAAACAGGAATATAAATTCATGGAGATCAACCCTTCAATATCATGAATAAAATATAATTCCCAATTTGATAAACCCAGTGGATTTTATTCGTCGGACTGGCCATAATTGCAGCACCAGCCCCCTCCCCCGCCCTGTTTGCCTCCAGGTTGTATATGTTATCTCCTTTTAGTAATACGTTCTCTTACACCATTTATGTGTACACTCATGTTAGCACCTTATTATTTTTTAAACATTCTCCTTTGACTCTTTCAAGACATGAAAGCTCTTAAATTATTAAAAGTGACATTAATGTATTGTGTATGTGTATTACAAAACTGAGCATGGTAAACACAGCAGATTGTGCTAAACTCCAGAGCTGCACTCACTATAGTGATGGCATAGTCACTGTGTACATATATTACTTATCCTGCACTGATCCTAAGTTACATCCTGTATTATACTCCAGAGCTGCACTCACTATTCTGCTGGTGCAGTCACTGTGTACATACATTATATTACTTATCCTGTACTGATCCTGAGTTACATCCTGTATTATACTCCAGAGCTGCACTCACTATTCTGCTAGTGCAGTCACTGTGTACATATATTACTTATCCTGTACTGATCCTGAGTTACATCCTGTATTATACTCCAGAGCGGCACTCACTATTCTGCTGGTAGAGTCACTGTGTACATACATTACTTATCCTGTATTATACTCCAGAGCTGCACTCACTATTCTGCTGGTGCAGTCACTGTGTACATACATTACTTATCCTGTACTGATCCCGAGTTACATCCTGTATTATACTCCAGAGCTGCACTCACTATTCTGCTGGTGGAGTCACTGTGTACATACATTCTGATCCGGTATCACATCCTGTATTATACTCCAGAGCTGCACTCACTATTCTGCTGGTGCAGTCACTGTGTACATACATTACTTATCCTGTACTGACCCCGAGTTACATCCTGTATTATACTCCAGAGCTGCACTCACTATTCTGCTGGTGGAGTCACTGTGTACATACATTCTGATCCGGTATCACATCCTGTATTATACTCCAGAGCTGCACTCACTATTCTGCTGGTGCAGTCACTGTGTACATACATTACTTATCCTGTACTGACCCCGAGTTACATCCTGTATTATACTCCAGAGCTGCACTCACTATTCTGCTGGTGGTGACACTGTGTTGTTTATGGTTGTGTGTGGTCTCTTGTATTTGTTAAAGTTGGGTTTAGGGTTAGAGTTGTTGGGGTAGTAGACATGGGTTCTGAGTATTATTTCGAGGCAGGGCTGGATTCTGTTAGGAGCCTAGATCCTCTGAGGAATGCCCTGGGCTAAAGGATGTGCAGTTTTGGGGTTGGTTCTGCTCTGTTAAACATGATCATATATAAGGAATGCTCATTTCTGGAGACAGTGTGCCTTCTCCAACATGATAGGTCACAGATGGCCTCGTTCATTAAATCCAAAAACACATTTACCTGGCTTATACGCAGATCTGAATGTGAACTTTACAGCTAATGAATGTTAAATGGAATTCAAATATAGTTTTGCAATTCGATTTCCACTAGACGATGACCTTCATTCAGCATAACATTTGTCCTCCGATTTATCGTAATCCAAAATAAAATATGTTTCTGATCTGAAGGACAGGGTTGCCCAGCTCTGTGGCGTGTTAGGACACTCACGTCTGCTGGATACATAGAAGGGAAATCTGGCTAATTTTTGTGAATATTTTATATCATTGTATGACTAAACCCGTTAGACATAGTCTGATTGTATAGAGGAAAACATCACATTGAAACATAATTAAAGGGGTAGTCCAGATGAGGCTGGCTTTAGCTGTGGTGGATTTTCAGGATGGATTCCATAACAGGTTACAGTATGATTAAAGTGGATGCAGGTTATAGTTAAAGGGGTATTCCTGTTACCATAAATAACTCATGTTTTAGACTAATTCATCATCAATCATTACTTCATATAATGTCAATTTCACATATTTACCTTTCAGTAGTCATAAAGTACTTTTCTTCCCCTGCTACCCACTGTGTTCCTCATAAGTTACCATGGCACCGACCTGTAGTTCTGAGCCTTTGTCAGGTCAGGCATGCTCAGTGTGTTGCTATCAATTCTCTAGCTAAATGTCAGTTTGCTGCTGATTACTGAGTAGAGGGGGCGTGTCTGCACTGTGATATCAGGCAGCCAATCAGTAATCATTAAGACTCATGGACAAGCAGAAACTCACAGCAGGAAAGCTAGGCATTGTGGGGATTGTAGTTTTGTAAGGGACGATCAGGTGCCATGATACTCTGTGTGTTTCAGGCTCACACAGGAGCTAGACAAATGGATTGCAGGGTAAAATGAAGCTCAGGTTATTGAATGGTTCACCTGGCAGCCCCATTCTTGAGATTTGCAACACGCATGCAATGTCCAGTCCATACGCCATCAATATGCCATCATCCATGTCCAACAGTTAGGCATGTTCAGCTAACTCTTGAATAATCTATAAGGAGCTAGAGGCTTTTCATACTGAAACTCAACAGCTGTGGACCCACTGTGTTCCAGAACAGATTGGCTTGGGTCTTCATTCTATAAACCATATACAAGGATCTGGACTTCACTGCAGGGGAACCACCAGGCTGCTACCTCTTTGAGTAGTCTTCCTTTGGTGACAAGTGACCCAGGAGAATAGTAGTCAGTGGTCAAGCTGAGGTCAGGGCAGGCAGAGTTAGTTCAATCTGTAAAACAGGCCCAAAATCAGGGCACGTGGCTTAGGTTTAGTAGAGTAAACAGGCAGAGGTCAGGGAGGGTGGAACAGGTTCAACACGGTCAACAGGTAGAGGTCAGGCATGGAAGATCAAATAACTCTAAACACCAGACACAGGGGCGTAGCTATAGGGGGTGCAGAGGTAGTAGTTGCTACCGGGTCCAGGAGACTGAGGTGGCCCCAAGACCATTGTGTCTTATAAGAAGACAGTATTATAGAAAGTGCATGCTGGTCAAGCATGGTTGGAGGGAAGGGCTTAGGTCAAAAATTCGGCATGGGGGGTGTGCCACTTAAATTTTTGCAGGAAGACTATGTGCACCCCTGGCCACAAAGCACTGAGGGAAGAAGGTCCCAAGCTGAACTCTTCCACCAGGGCCCATGAACCTTTAGCTACGTCCGTGGCTAGGCAGGCTCTTCCCCATCTGCCATCGGCTGCTCCCCCCTGACACAGGATGTTTTCATCAATGTACAGGGAGAAGCAGCAGCGGCAGTGAGGGTACCAGGAGCAGGGAGCCAGGTAAGTATATCCATTGTGAGGGGCCCGGGCCGGGTGGGGTATTTAATAGTCTTGGATGACCCTTTAATACAGATTCCTGAAATGCCTTTTCATTGTCATACCAACATCCAGGCAGACTTTTTTTTTATTGAAGAGTCACTCAGTGTGACCAGGTATTCAAGTATTTGCTTCAGGTTTGTGTTGATTGGATGTATATTTACTTAAAACCATTGAGATTTCCTTGTAAGATGCGCAGAACATACGATAAATGAGGGAAGCAGAGAACACAAACACATCCCATTCTTATCTGAGATAGAATCAGGACGGGAAGCTCAGCCTGGTGATTGCTACTACAAAAATATATTCAACTTTTTTTTTTTTCTAAACAGGATCAGACTGATGGATTTGTTTTAAATGTCTCTTGTCTTGGTGACTTCAGATTTTTTGCTAAACCTGACTCCCAAAGACCAAGTAGTCTCAAAAGCTCGACATTCGTGATCATCGCTTCGAGCAGTCATTAAATGGTATTAACTACTGAGGGCTTAGTCTTCTTCTTTTCTATCAAGTGGATAACATGGTACAATGGGTACCATGCTGGTGCTGCTGGATGACTGTGAAGTGATATAATATCACTGCCTACCATCGATGGGAAGCAAGGGATTATGCTCATGGCTCTCTGTTACCAGTGGGTTCCTACTTTCTAAAACATCATAATGAAATCATAATGGAGGTGGATCTATGACTATGACCCTGGTGTTATCCAAATAGGCCACTCAACAGTCTATATTTGCGTGTGGTGTAGACAGAAAAGAAAGAAAAGCTCTTAAATGTCACCTTGTATACTTTGTAACTACTGAATAAACTACTATTAAACTACTACTGAATACATTTTCTGTTGGATATAACTTATTGCATTTTAGAACACTGGGTTCTAGTTTCTGTTGTGGGATACATAGACGACATCTTTTTTTCTATACATGTTCTGTATAGACTTTTTGTCCATTAAAAGGAGAACTTTATCTGCTCGCAAGTCCAGATGAAAAAGAATCTGCATTTCAGATACCGTACATATGCGGATTAATCCATGCACAATAGTGTAGTGTATATGGGGGTCATCTGATGGTAGATTAGGGAAAAATGGATTGAGATTTCAACATGACTGACCTTTTGTTCCCAAAAAGGGGATGGTAGACCACACTTTCCATTCTTCTCAGCGAAAGGCACATATGCATGATGCCATCAGGTGGAATAGCTGTCAGACAAATAAACATCAGGACAGCAGCGTATATCCATCTTCAATATGTGGTGATTACAGGGTACAGAACCTCAACTGATGACATCTTCTGTCTCTGTGGCATGTCCAAAGACATTTAAAGGTAAAACCTTCCCTTTAATTATTACAGCACCTTAGAACCCAGTCAATATACAGTGTGTTTGAAGACACCCTACACATTGTGGTTGCTGTAGTCCTTTCTTTATAGATCTTCTTGTTTTTCTTGTTTTCCTTCAAGACTTATCTAGTTATTGTGCAGATATTATAAAATGTATAGAAAGTCGTCCACGTTTAGGTAACATTTTTTGGGAATTGAAAATAATTAAAAACAAAATGTTCCTTTAATACGTTGCCTTCCTCTCCCACTTCTCTACATATTGTTACAAGCATAAATCACTTACGACACTCGCCGATAGGGGATCTATCCCCCAGACAGCTGATCAGATTACACTGCCAAATGACAGCTTGGCCTATTTGTAGAGTCACATTTTGTGAATAGGGAACAGTTATATGGTTGACGCACGTGATGGGGGAGCTGAGGATGTAGAAGGATTACTGACAACTTCTTTTAGCGGGTTTTCCCAGCAGAATTGAACATTGCAACCACGTTGTCATGTAAGGTCAGGAATAAATTAGGGATGTAGAACGTGGTGAAGGCTGAAGAAGGCTTTTTAACTCTTCTTTGTTGTATTCATTTTTTAACCAAGGTTGAGGAAATCAGGAATATTCATTGAATAGCTAAAACCCACAAGTTAGTGGATATCTAGGCTCCTTGGCATGGTATGCCATCTAGTTAAAGGAGGACATATTGGTGAACTGTGGTCGAGGTCAAGACCAATCTGAGAACTGGGGGTCTGGTTGGGTACACTAGAGGAAAGGATTTCTCCTTCAGCTCATGAAGGATCTCCTCTCAACTGTACTGTTAGCGACCAATTCTAAAGAATGTGCGACTCTCCATCCCCCTGCAGAGTTTGGAGTAGGTGATCAGCTTTCTTTCTATGTTTGTACACAGCCTAGGTGATTCTCTCTATAAACAGTCTTGTGGATGCTTCTCTCCTTAAAGGGGTTGTCCAAGTTATGGAAAAAAAATATAGCACTGTAAATCTGATGGGCAGCAATATATAACTAAGTTCAGCAAGTTTTAGGCAAAAAAAAAAAATCTATATTTCCTCATTTCCCTGGTTCTCTTCTGGCCTTTGTTTACATGCAGTAATAACAATCTCAGCCCCTCCCCCTTCTCTGCAAAGGCAGTGAATATAAGTGCTGTGAGTACATTTCTGCCTGCTGGGATACTCAGCAGCATGTTGTTTGTGTAGGAGTACAAGTCCCAGCTGTACAATGACAATGCTGATACACACAGGAAATTCTCCCTACCTGTTCTTGTACAATTCCTCTATAGCTCCTTGCCCAGCATTTGTCTCCTCTCACTGCTGCAGCTACTATTTGTTGTAAAGCCTTGAGCCCTCAGTGTGTTCTGGCTGAAGGGGTTAATGTTTTATCTGAAGGAATCCAGGGAGAGAGCAGATAGCAGGAGCCCGGCAAAGAAAGGGGGCGTGGCCAGTGACGTCTCGTGTACAGACTGTTATCTGAACTCTGAGGCTTGTACACGAAACATCATAGACCAGGGAGATAAGGTGACATCATAGGTCATGTGACCCTCAGTCAACTCTGAGAAACCAGCAGCTTTAGAAACACAAAGTATATGGGAAAGTTGTTATACCTGACAAGTTAGTAACATATAAAGAACAAAAAAATAACTTGGACAACCCCTTTAACTACATCACTCATTGGATGCTTTCTCCCCTCTCCACATTCTGATATTCTTTGTGCAACCTCCTCCCCCTCCCTGCTGCTATTTTTGGAAGAAGAGAAAGCGAGAGAAGAAAAGAGAGAGTCATCAGAAGTAGACGCAGTGTCCTGACTGATTTATTTTGGCAGATTCAGGGGCACGGACACACTAGCAGAAGCAAAATGGTAGGAATTTTTTGGTTGCTTCATTTTTCATTTAGAAAATAAATATTGGGAAGTAGTTCCAGCATTTAAACCGCACTCAAACCAACTCAGTGGATAGAACTGGTTACTCCAGCATTGCTCCCATTCCCTTTAACATGTACTATCCTGCAGAGACCAGCTCCGTCCACTACACAATAATAACTGGAATGGGTGGACTACAATACCCAGAAAGATTATCAAAATTAGGGTTATTTACTTTAGAAAAAAAGACGACTGAGGGGAGATGTAATAACTATGTATAAATATATCAGGGGTCAGTACAGAGATCTCTCCCATCATCTATTTATCCCCAGGACTGTGACTGTGACGAGGGGACATCCTCTGCATCTGGAGGAAAGAAGGTTTGTACACAAACATAGAAGAGGATTCTTTACGGTAAGAGCAGTGAGACTATGGAACTCTCTCCCTGAGGAGGTGGTGATGGTAAGTTCACTATAAGAGATCAGGAGGGGCCTGGATGTATTTCTGGAGGTAATAATATTACAGGTTATAGTTACTAGAGAGGGGTCGTTGATCCAGGGAGTAATTCTGATGTCTGATTGGAGTCGGGAAGGAATTTTTTCCCCTAAAAGGAGTATAAATTGTCTTCTACCTCACAATGTTTTTTTTGCCTTCCTCTGGATCAACTTGCAGGATAACAGGCCGAACTGGATGGACAGAGGGCTTTTTTCGGCCTTACAAACTATGTTACTATGTTACAATGGATGGCACTGTGTAGTTCCGGCGCTACTCCACAACAGCTGTTTGGCAGGGGTGTGGGGTGCCAGATCCTTGCCAGTCCTATATTGATGACTCTCATGGATAGGCCATCAATTTTTTTAAATCCTGGAGAACACCTTTAAGGTCTTGCACCATAGGACAAGTCAGAAGATAACAGCGAGAACAGAACCATAGCTAGACTTTATTTCACTTGGGGCAAAATTTCAGTTTGCTGTCTTAGCCTTGTTCCCAAAAAGCCATGGCCGAGGCAAAGTGACTTGTTGGTACCTCATCAGCTAAACCCCAATTGCTCCCCTAATTGTGCATCTGGAGAGAAATGGTTTTATGATTATCTCCCTCAACCCATGTCTTCCACCTTCCAACCCTGAGGCTTGCTAATCTAGGGCAGTCAGATAGGAGGACTTCTGGCCAGAAATTCACACCTTACTTAAAAATGCCATATGATTTTAAACGAGCTCATTATTCATGTAACTGGTCATGATAACATGAGGGTGGAGGGGAGAGACCATGGATGAACAATGGAAGAAGAAGGGAAGGACCTTACCTCTGTACAACAAAATGGGGGTCATTTATGAAGCTTAAATTTGCCAATATTAGGCGTATTTCAGGCGCAGATAACTGTGCAAAGGTTAGTTGTGCCGCAATCTGCAATATTTCCCCTCTCAGGCCAGGTCTAAAAAAATGTGAGCATGGTGTGGGTGGGGAGGAGCCGGCTGGCCCATCTCATTTACCATTTTCTACCGCCAGGTATAGGGCTTATTAAGACTGGCGTCTAAAACGCTGGTCTTAATAAATGACCCCCAAAGTCCATGCAAGGAACATATGAACGCTAGTGATAAAGCTGCTGCATTTCCTTCTGATACAACATCAGGTTACTACACAAGCCGCCTCCGCTCTACCACAGGGACCATTGTTAATTCTCAGCAGGAAGAAGATATAAATACAAACAAGTCACAAACAACCATAAAAGACAACCATAAATTGTAAATTCTTTTCCTTTAAAATTTGTTTCCGGCCCTGCAATAAAGCAGCGAGAAAATGACAAAATGGCCGCAATACTTTAACTACGTGAATTAAAAAGTAAAGCGAAAAGTTAGAGAGTCATTTATAGAAGAAATACAAATTTGGCACAAGTGCTAATTAAAAGGGTTTGAATAATAACCTCGGCACAGATTCTAAGACGTTTATTCCAACATTCAGGACATTTATAACTGCAGAGAGCCAAAGTGCACAGCAGAGGAGAATGTATGAGACACAACCACCCCCTGGCGCATGTATATGCTAATTAGGATTCAGGGGCGCACCACCAATGAGGCCAGGTGAGGCGATCACCTCAGGCAGCACCAGGTAGGGGCAAGAGAGGGGGGCAGCGGAAGGGCCATGGGCAATGAGCGCTTTCATGGTGACAAAGGGGTTAGGTTAAGAAATTGGCATGGGGGGGCGGAGTTTCAGTTTTCGCCTTGGAGCAGAAAGGCTAGGTG
The DNA here is from genome assembly GCA_900303285.1 of Rhinella marina. NCBI lineage: Eukaryota > Metazoa > Chordata > Amphibia > Anura > Bufonidae > Rhinella > Rhinella marina. Next base: position 596,427 of record ONZH01012708.1, read on the forward strand.
CACCCCTGTCAGGGTTCCTCTTAAAATGAACTCAATGCCATACATCTGTTTACAGCTACTTGGGATCAGTCATGTAGCCGATCACATTGTCCTTCGGAGAAATAGGGATTCTATCACCCACTAAAGTAGCATCACGTAGAAGAAGCAAAGCACAAACAGATAGACATCTAATAGGTAAAAAAAAAGGTCTATAGGCTTGGAAAGTATAGTTTATGATTGAATCGAAAACTGGCTGAAGGATCGTGTCCAGAGAGTTGTAGTCAATGATTCCTCTTCAGAATGGTCCCGGGTTATAAGTGGTGACCCCAAGGTTCAGTGCTGAGTCCTCTATTATTTAATTCATGTATTAATGATATCGAAGACGGGATTAATAGCACCATCTCTATTTTTGCAGATGACACTAAGCTATGTAGTACTGTACAGTCTATGGAAGATGTCTATAATCTACAAGCTGACGTGGACACTCTGAGTGATTGGGCATCAACTCGGTAAATGAGGTTCAATGTGGATAAATGTAAAGTTCTGCATCTTGGTAGTAATAATCTCTGTGTTTCATGTGTCCTAGAGAGGAAGATAAAAAGCTGGAACACCTTGATGCGGCGCTGCGAGTGGGGAGTCGGACTTCAGGTGAGTAAGAAATGTTCTTTATTTTCAGGTCTACGCGTTTCAGGGACAGACAGTCCCCTTCATCAGGACTATTACAGACAGTGTACACAAGCAAAACATTTAAAACAGTTTTGGCGCGTAAAACGGTTCCTCTCGCTGGAGGGGGGGAAAAAGGAGGGGGTGGAGGATGTGTGGTTGATCGACATACCACCATTTTCAATGGATTTCAAATAAAAACAGTACGGGATAGAATTCACCCAATGTTCATAATCTCCAATCATTATTCTGTTCTTATCGGTAAAGGATGAAAAGGGAGACGGCAGGGAAATGAAGAATGGAATGTATATGAATAAAATAAAATAAAATAAATAAAATAAAACAGGATAAATTAGGGGAATTTTTAGTCCACTATATGTTAAGGGGAATTTTTACTATATAAAAGACCTGTGTTTATATAAATGTTTAATTAATTATTTATTTATTTATTTATTTAGGACCAATATATCTAAATTATTTCTAGAAAACAAGACGTGTTCTTATACATATATACGCATATTTTCATATATATATACTATCCATGTATTATACATTATATAAATCATATAAATCATAAGCTCCCCTATGTGTATATATATATTTACCTGTTTGTGAATTTTCCCTTTGTTTGCTTTATTACTTCTGCGGTTTATGGCACACTGCTCATAAGTTATTTCCCAAAATGTTATTCTTTAATTTGACAAATGAGAATATCTGTTTCTCAGGTTTCATCTTTTATTTTTTATTTTTTGTTTTTTTATTATATTTTGTTTATCATTGTTTTATTGTTTATTATACGTATGTTGCTATTATCATTGCTTTTCTATCTTTATATTATTAATGTTGTAGTCACCGTTACTGGTTTCTCTATTCAGCATATTTATTCCTATATGATAGTTTCATTCAGCTCATTTAAGCCGAATGGGGTCAGTGTATCCCAACTGGAAGATCCAATAGACTCCCGTTTCTGGAGGCTACTGAATCTATTATATGGATTTTCGGGTATAAAGTCTATTGGAGTGACTACTATTTTGTGTTTTTCTTTATTATGCATTTCTGCACAGTGTCGTGATATGCTGTGTTTTTGGAACCCCTTCTGGGTTCCAAAAACACAGCATATCACGACACTGTGCAGAAATGCATAATAAAGAAAAACACAAAATAGTAGTCACTCCAATAGACTTTATACCCGAAAATCCATATAATAGATTCAGTAGCCTCCAGAAACGGGAGGTCTATTGGATCTTCCAGTTGGATACCACTGACCCCATTCGGCTTAAATGAGCTGAATGAAACTATCATATAGGAATAAATATGCTGAATAGAGAAACCAGTAACGGTGACTACAACATTAATAATATAAGATAGAAAAGCAATGATAATAGCAACATACGTATAATAAAACAATAAAACAATGATAAACAAAATATAATAAAAAACAAAAAATAAAAAATAAAAGATGAAACCTGAGAAACAGATATTCTCATTTGTCAAATTAAAGAATAACATTTTGGGAAATAACTTATGAGCAGTGTGCCATAAACCGCAGAAGTAATAAAGCAAACAAAGGGAAAATTCACAAACAGGTAAATATATATATACACATAGGGGAGCTTATGATTTATATGATTTATATAATGTATAATACATGGATAGGTATATATATATGAAAATATGCGTATATATGTATAAGAACACGTCTTGTTTTCTAGAAATAATTTAGATATATTGGTCCTAAATAATAAATAAATAAATAATTAATTAAACATTTATATAAACACAGGTCTTTTATATAGTAAAAATTCCCCTTAACATATAGTGGACTAAAAATTCCCCTAATTTTATCCTGTTTTATTTTATTTTATTTTATTTTATTCATATACATTCCATTCTTCATTTCCCTGCCGTCTCCCTTTTCATCCTTTACCGATAAGAACAGAATAATGATTGGAGATTATGAACATTGGGTGAATTCTATCCCGTACTGTTTTTATTTGAAATCCATTGAAAATGGTGGTATGTCGATCAACCACACATCCTCCACCCCCTCCTTTTTCCCCCCCTCCCAGCGAGAGGAACCGTTTTACGCGCCAAAACTGTTTTAAATGTTTTGCTTGTGTACACTGTCTGTAATAGTCCTGATGAAGGGGACTGTCTGTCCCTGAAACGCGTAGACCTGAAAATAAAGAACATTTCTTACTCACCTGAAGTCCGACTCCCCACTCGCAGCGCCGCATCAAGGTGTTCCAGCTTTTTATCTTCCTCTTCATGTCTATTCCGTAGACCGAAGCACCGGCACGGATAGGAACACCGGCAGCAGCACAGGGATCCCGCTATTCTGGTCGGGTGATACCAGAACAAGTCTTATAGAGCCGTTGTGACTCTATTTCACAACCACCAACGGTAAGCGGCATTATGTAAAAACGTCTTACCCTGAGGTTAACGGTACTACACAGGGGCGCTGCCTTCTCTCTTCCTTTTTGTTTTTCATGTGTCCTAGGGTAGTGATGGCTAACCTCCGACACTCTAGCTGTGGAGAAACTACAACTCTCAGCATGCTCTATTCATTTCTAGGGAGTTTCCAAGCAAGTGTACATCTTGGGAGTTGTAGTTTTACCACAGATGGTGTGCCGGAGGTTAGTCCTAGGAGATGTAACAGTGGAAGAGTCACTTATAGAGAAGGATTTGGGAGTCCTTGTAGATAATAAATTAAATAACAGCCCAATGTCAATCAGCTGCTTCTAAGGCCACCAGGATATTGTCATGCATTATACGAGGCATGGACTCGCGGGGCAGGGATGTAATATTACCACTTTACTAAGTGTTGGTGCGGCCTCATGTGGAATATGTAGTTCAGTTATGGGCACCAGGCCATATAAAGGATGCCCTGGAGCTGGAAAAAGTGCAGAGGAGAGCAACTAAACTGATAAGGGGAATGGAGGGTCTTAGTTATCAAGAAATATTAAAAGAATTGAATTTAGTCTTGAGAAGAGACGTCTAAGGGGGGACATGATTAACCTATACAAATATATAAATGGGTCACACAAAAAATACGGTGAAAAACAGTTCCATGTAACATGCACTCAAAAGACAAGGGGGCACTGCCTCCGACTGGAGGAGAAAAAGTTCAGTTTCTAGAAGCGTCAAACCTTCTTTACTGTGAAAACTGTGAATCTGTGGAATAGACTACCTCTGGACGTGGTCACAGCAGAAACAGTGGACAGTTTTAAAAAGGGTTTCTTAAAAGTAAAAGTTAATGACATTAATGCTTATGAAAACCTGTAGAAATCTGAGTCCCACTTCCTTCTGGGATTCGTCTCCCCACATATCCCTTGATTGAACTTGATGGACTTATGTCTTTTTTGAACCGTAACTATGTAACTATGATAGTACTGTGGAGTACATGGTGTATCATTTGTACCATTTCTGTAGCTCTGAAAGGAGTCATGTGTCATACGCTTCGAGATTCCACATAGCAGACTACATCATTTTGATCATTTATATCCTTGGATTGGTTGAGGTGGATCATGTGATTCGAAAGAACCAAGCAACTCTTTCTTCCCCTTTGGACAACCCTTACATATTATAGGAGTCCCTTGACAGTAAGCCAATCACAAAGTGTTCCTCCACTGGCATCCCCAGTGATCAACTAAATCCGGGGGGAAACCTGGCAGGTGTTCAGTGTCCCTGCAGCGCCATCACTGGACAAATGAAGCATTACACGGCGCCCATTCAAATCAATGGGTTGCCTGTATAATGCAGGACAGGAAAGGTCCTCCTGAGCGAGGGACACTCTTTGTCTTCGCAATTCACTCTGGAGGATCCTGAGCAGAAGATCTCTTTGTATTAATTCAGAATTTATGAAATTTGCTTTCTAAACCGAACACTCACTTTATTGAGCAGGATTCTGTTAATTTACGGTCTATCTTCGGTCTATCATAGAGACAAGTTCCCTTTAAGAAAGTAAGCTAGCATTATGCAGCATGGGTCTCCAGGTAGCGGTATTATTGTGGTTACACCTAATGAGTAGAACTATAAACTTTCTTGCATTCACTGGAGATCATGTAAATTTTATGTATGATCAATCAATTTCATCCACAGCGTGTTTTATGTTCATCACTGATCATCTTGCTCATTTACACAGAACGATTATCATTACCACCGCTTGTAATCTGAAGGATAATCATTGTAAACAGGACTTTAAGCGCACCTCCGGTATAATGAGCACTACAGGAAACAGTGGGGTATGGGCCATCTCTCAATATATACCACAAGACATCAGAATTTCGAAAGTTAGACCAGAGTATAGAAGGGTTGCAGAGAGCTCATCTCACTCTGGAGGACCTGTCCTGTAGTAGAGCAATCCATGGATATAAATGGACACAGTGTAATTCTACATTTTCATAGTGGTGGTGCTGCAGGGAAAGTACAACACACAGTGTGCAAGGCGGGGCACTCAGGGCATCCTTACTATGAAGGGGAACACTATTACTATGTCCCACACAAAGGGCACTTTTACTGTTGTGGGCGCAATGTACAGACAGGGATTGGGCAGGGTTACAGGCATTGCTTAAAGGGGCTTTCAAGTTACACAGAAAAAAATAACACCAGCATTGAACCTTTCTGCATTACATAAATCAGATGTTTTGACTACTCCTGTGTGATAGTGATTTGTGACCCCCACCCTGTGTCGACATTCCAGTGCAAGACTCAGGAGGAGTGTCTGTAACATCAGGTCACTGCCTCTCCTACACCTCCCAGCAGGAACAAATCACAGATCCAAGCAGGGCTGGCGACCTCATAAGTATTCACTTTAATGCAGTGAATACTAATGAAGCTGTGTTCCATATTGATTGGGGGAAGGGGCCTCTTAAAGCACATTTACTTTTAGTAAAGAAATAATTTAACAAGTCTTCATCAGGATTTGAACCACAGACCTTCCGTACAGCAGGCAGAAGAACTGACATTAACTACAAACCTGCTCTGCTGTAAGGGCTGAATTTGCTGTGCTTAAAAAGCTTCTTCACAGGCATGACACTAAATAAATTATCAAAATGATGGGAAAAATTGCGCCATTTACCAATCACCTCACTATACTGTACATTTTATTATGATTACAGGAATGCCAAATACTGGTTTGTGATATTTTATACTAAGTATGTTACAAAAACTTTAATTGTTTTTGCTTCATTCATTCTTAGTAGCAATAAAAGAAAAAGGCTGAATGTAACAATTCCATTTTTGTGCCATAACATTTATATGTCTAGAAGATTTGAATCCCAGACCTTCTGTACAATAAACTTGTCTTACCCACTCAAAAAAAAAAAATCTAAAAGTTTTGATGTAAAGATGCTCTGATGTATCCCCCCCAATCACAATAACTGGTACAATATTTGAACATATTATTTATGGCAATTGGTAAACAGCATAAATAAAAATGGGGGAGGGGCACATGTTCTGCCTGTATGGAGCCCTGAAGTTCATGATGGAACTGGATCCAAGACTGCTTGAAGCCCACCTTAAGATATGTCATCATTGCTGACGTCACATCACTAGGGAAGAGTCCAGAAGAATAAACAGAACATTGCACTGATGCAGAGCCTTATAAGCCTTGCCTCAGATGTCGATGTGATGTCATCGGGATAGGGAACCAACACAGTGCAAAATGTAACCACGATGGAGCGCAGGAAAAAGGGTCTGTAACAGCGGCTGCTGTGCGCCACTGTTCCCCTGCTTACCGCCGCAGTCCTGGGCGTCGTGTTCAGCGGTGATCTGCTGCCTGTGTTTCCCATTCACCGCTGCAGTCCTGGGCTCTGTCTGTGTAAGTACTGTTGCTCTGTGATCTGCTCCAGAGTTTCCATTCAGCCCTGGCTACAACATTCTTGTTCCTTGCATCACTACCTCTGGGCCGGAGCAGGTTTGATCATGTGACCATGTTAGATCATGTGGGTTGATCATGTGACCTGGTTGACCAACCCTGGCCCTCCTGTTCATATTTAAGTGGCTGAGCCCTCTTTGCAGATGTCTGAGTCAAGGTCCTTGTGTCTTGCCTTTGGTTGCGCTTGTTACTGCTTGTGTTTCCAGTGTTCCTGACTCCTGCTTGTGTTACCGGACTCCGCTACTTGCCTGCATTGTCTCTCTCGTTGCTGACCCGGATTACCTGACTCGTTCTTGTGCCTCCTGCCCTGACCCATAGCCTGTCTGACTTCGCCTCTGCCTCATCCTTCGGTCCTGCATTGTTGCTCCTGGTAACAGCCCGGCCCTCTGACCACCGCTGTACCTCTAGTACCTTTGCAGGTATCTCCTGGTCCGCCTGGACCAGCTGCCTCGTGTGCCTATCCTCCTCAAGAGGTAGCGACCAGGTGTTCCCCTTGGAAAGTCTATCCCCACCATCAGGGGTATTGTGAAGATCGAGGGGTTCACTTAGACAACGCCCTTAGAGGAGGTAGGGCGCGAGGCACAGTGGGCCCACACCCGCTGATTCGTGACAGAGGCATTACAGATAATCTCTATTAGTAAGTGATAAAGTGTTGCTTCCAGTCAATTGATGCTGAAAAGTGCAAAGCCGGAATACCCCTTTAAACAGAAAAAAAAAGTTTATGTTTTTGAGGATGAGTAGAGTATATACATGCAGAATAACTTCCAAATTTCTGCCAAGAAAAGAAATGGTGTCATAAGACTCGATACAATGATAAATTCTGAGGACTAGAAAGGGAATAGCCAAAGACGTATCCATCAGCCATAATGTCACTTGTACTACAGCTAATGTGCTGTTCAGGGCTGCCATCAGGAATTTCGGGGCCCCCTACAGGCAAATTTCGCGGGCCCCCCCCCTTTCGGGTAAACTTTACAGATTGCAAAATGGCTAATTTTTTTTTCTTAACAAGTCGCATCACTGTGTTTATTATCTCTGTACTGTGACATCACTGCGTTTATTATCCCTGTACTGTGACATCACTGTGTTTATTATCCCTGTACTGTGACATCACTGTGTTTATTATCCCTGTACTGTGACATCACTGTGTTTATTATCCCTGTACAGTGACATCACTGTGTTTATTATCTCTGGACTGTGACATCACTGTGTGTATTATCCCTGGACTGTGACATCACTGTGTTTATTATCTCTGTACAGTGACATCACTGTGTTTATTATCTCTGTACTGTGACATCACTGTGTTTATTATCCCTGTACTGTGACATCGCTGTGTTTATTATCCCTGTACAGTGACATCGCTGTGTTTATTATCCCTGTACAGTGACATCGCTGTGTTTATTATCCCTGTACAGTGACATCACTGTGTTTATTATCTCTGTACTGTGACATCACTGTGTGTATTATCCCTGGACTGTGACATCACTGTGTTTATTATCTCTGTACAGTGACATCACTGTGTTTATTATCTCTGTACTGTGACATCACTGTGTGTATTATCCCTGGACTGTGACATCACTGTGTTTATTAACTCTGTACAGTGACATCACTGTGTTTGTTATCCCTGTACAGTGACATCACTGTGTTTATTATCCCTGTACAGTGACATCACTGTGTTTATTATCCCTGTACAGTGACATCGCTGTGTGTATTATCCCAGTACTGTGACATCACTGTGTTTATTATCTCTGTACTGTGACATCACTGTGTTTATTATCTCTGTACTGTGACATCACTGTGTTTATTATCTCTGTACTGTGACATCACTGTGTTTATTATCTCTGTACAGTGACATCGCTGTGTTTATTATCCCTGTACTGTGACATCACTGTGTTTATTATCTCTGTACAGTGACATCGCTGTGTTTATTATCCCTGTACTGTGACATCACTGTGTTTATTATCTCTGTACTGTGACATCGCTGTGTTTATTATCTCTGTACTGTGACATCACTGTGTTTATTATCTCTGTACTGTGACATCACTGTGTTTATTATCTCTGTAACTGTGACATCACTGTGTTTATTATCTCTGTACTGTGACATCACTGTGTTGTGACATCACTGTGTTTATTATCCCTGTACTGTGACATCACTGTGTTTATTATCCCTGTACTGTGACATCACTGTGTTTTATTATCCCTGTACTGTGACATCACTGTGTTTATTATCCCTGTACTGTGACATCACTGTGTTTATTATCCCTGTACTGTGACATCACTGTGTTTATTATCTCTGTACTGTGACATCACTGTGTTTATTATCCCTGTACTGTGACATCACTGTGTTTATTATCTCTGTACTGTGACATCACTGTGTTTATTATCTGTACTGTGACATCACTGTGTTTATTATCCCTGTACTGTGACATCACTGTGTTTATTACTGTACATCACTGTGTTTATTATCCCTGTACTGTGACATCACTGTGTTTATTATCTCTGTACTGTGACATCACTGTGTTTATTATCCCTGTACTGTGACATCACTGTGTTTATTATCTCTGTACTGTGACATCACTGTGTTTATTATCCTGTACTGTGACATCACTGTGTTTATTATCTCTGTACTGTGACATCACTGTGTTTATTATCCTGTACTGTGACATCACTGTGTTTATTATCTCTGTACTGTGACATCACTGTGTTTATTATCCCTGTACTGTGACATCACTGTGTTTATATATCCCTGTACTGTGACATCACTGTGTTTATTATCCCTGTACTGTGACATCACTGTGTTTATTATCCCTGTACTGTGACATCACTGTGTTTATTATCTCTGTACTGTGACATCACTGTGTTTATTATCTCTGTACTGTGACATCACTGTGTTTATTATCCTGTACTGTGACATCACTGTGTTTATTATCTCTGTACTGTGACATCACTGTGTTTATTATCCCTGTACTGTGACATCACTGTGTTTATTATCTCTGTACTGTGACATCACTGTGTTTATTATCTCTGTACTGTGACATCACTGTGTTTATTATCTCTGTACTGTGACATCACTGTGTTTATTATCTCTGTACTGTGACATCACTGTGTTTATTATCCCTGTACTGTGACATCACTGTGTTTATTATCTCTGTACTGTGACATCACTGTGTTTATTATCTCTGTACTGTGACATCACTGTGTTTATATTATCTCTGTACTGTGACATCACTGTGTTTATTATCTCTGTACTGTGACATCACTGTGTTTATTATCCCTGTACTGTGACATCACTGTGTTTATTATCTCTGTACTGTGACATCACTGTGTTTATTATCTCTGTACTGTGACATCACTGTGTTTATTATCCCTGTACTGTGACATCACTGTGTTTATTATCTCTGTACTGTGACATCACTGTGTTTATTATCCCTGTACTGTGACATCACTGTGTTTTTATCTATGTGACATCTGTACTGTACTGTGACATCACTGTGTTTATTATCCTGTACTGTGACATCACTGTGTTATATATCCCTGTACTGTGACATCACTGTGTTTATTATCCCTGTACTGTGACATCACTGTGTTTATTATCTCTGTACTGTTGACATCACTGTGTTTATATATACCTGTACTGTGACATCACTGTGTTTATTGTCTCTGTTTTACTTGTGACATCGCTGTGTTTATTATCCCTGTACAGTGACATCACTGTGTTTATTATCTCTGTACTGTGACATCACTGTGTATATTATCCCTGTACTGTGACATCACTGTGTTTATTTTCCCTGTACAGTGACATCGCTGTGTGTATTATCCCAGTGCAGGAAGAGGTAAGTGGTCTGTGTTTGTGTGTTTGTTTTCTATTTTTCAGGGTCGTGAATGCAGAGGACTACGTCGGATTCGGTGGACTACGTCGGACCAGCTTTTTTTTTTTCTTATTTTTTTAATAAAATGGTCAAACAGGGGTCTGGGGGAGTGTTTATTTCAATAAAATGTTTTATACTTGTGTGTGTGTGTATTTTTTTTTTACAATACTACAGTTTTAGTAATTACGGCTATCTACAGACGGCCCTGATTACTAATACTGGGCTTAGTGCTTGCCGGTATGACAGGCCAGCACTAACCCCAACATCTATTACCTCGGCACCCACCGCCACCAGTGGTGCCGGGAAGAGCCGGGTACCCGCAGGACCGGACCTTCTAAATTGAGGGTCTGACTCTGGGGCGGCTGCAGGCTTGTACCATTAGGCTGGGAAGGGCCAATAACCGTGTCCCTTCCCACCCTGGTAGTGCCAGGCTGCCGCTGCTGGTTGTATCTGGCTGGTAAAGGAAAAAAGGGGGAGACCCCACGCCATTTTTTTAAAAAAAATAATTAAATAATTTTAAAAAAATGGCGTGGGGTCCCCCCCTTTTTTCCTTCACCAGCCAGATACAACCAGCAGCAGCAGCCTGGCACTACCAGGGTGGGAAGGGACACGGTTATTGGCCCTTCCCAGCCTAATGGTACCAGCCTGCAGCCGCCCCAGAGCCAGACCCTCAATTTAGAAGGTCCGGTCCTGCGGGTACCCGGCTCTTCCCGCACCCCTGGTGGCGGTGGGTGCCGAGGTAATAGATGTTGGGGTTAGTGCTGGCCTGCCATACCGGCAAGTACTAAGCCCAGTATTAGTAATCATGGCCGTCTGTAGATAGCCATAATTACTAAAACTGTAGTATTGTAAAAAAAAATACACACACACAAGTATAAAACATTTTATTGAAATAAACACTCCCCCAGACCCCTGTTTGACCATTTTATTAAAAAAAAAAAAAAAGCTGGTCCGACGTAGTCCACCGAATCCGACGTAGTCCTCTGCATTCACGACCCTGAAAAATAGAAAACAAACACACAAACACGGACCACTTACCTCTTCCTGCAGTGGGATAATACACACAGCGATGTCACTGTACAGGGATAATACACACAGCGATGTCACTGTACAGAGATAATAAACAGTGATGTCACTGTACAGGGATAATAAACACAGAGATGTCACCGTACAGAGATAATAAACAGAGTGATGTCACTGTACAGGGATAATAAACACAGTGATGTCACAGTACAGGGATAATAAACACAGTGATGTCACAGTACAGAGATAATAAACACAGTGATGTCACAGTACAGGGATAATACACACAGTGATGTCACAGTACAGGGATAATAAACACAGTGATGTCACAGTACAGGGATAATAAACACAGTGATGTCACAGTACAGGGATAATAACACACAGATAATACACACAGTCATCAGATGTCAGCCTCACTGTGCCCCATCAGACCTCAGATCAGCGTCTTGTGCCCATCAGACCTCAGATCAGACCATCAGACCTCAGTTTTGTGCCCCATCAGACTCAATCAGCCCCTCAGACCTCAGATCAGCGTCTTGTGCCCCATCAGACCTCAAATCACACAATGTGCCCCATCAGACCTCAGATCAGCGTCTTGTGCCCCATCAGCCTCAGTCAGCGTCTGTGCCCCCTCAGACCTCAGGTCAGCGTCTTGTGCCCCCCTCAGACCTCAGGTCAGCGTCTTGTGCCCCCATCAGACTCAGATCAGCGTCTTGTGCCCCCATCAGACTCTCAGGTCAGCGTCTTTGCCCCATCAGACCTCAGGTCAGCGTCTTGTGCCCCCATCAGACCTCAGGTCAGCGTCTTGTGGCCCCATCAGACCTCAAGCGTTGGCCCCAGAGCGTCTTGGTGCCCATCACCCGGTCAGTTTGCCCCATCAGACCTCAGGTCAGCGTCTTGTGCCCCCCTCAGACCTCAGATCAGCGTCTTGTGGCCCCCATCAGACCTCAAATTAAACACAATGTGCCCCATCAGACCTCAGATCAGCGTCTTGTGCCCCCATCAGACCTCAGGTCAGCGTCTTGTGCCCCCCTCAGACCTCAGGTCAGCGTCTTGTGCCCCCATCAGACCTCAGGTCAGCGTCTTGTGCCTCCATCAGACCTCAGGTCAGCGTCTTGTGCCCCCCTAAGACCCTCAGGTCAGCGTCTTGTGCCCCCCTCAGACCTCAGGTCAGCGTCTTGTGCCCCCCTCAGACCTCAGGTCAGCGTTCTTGTGCCCCCCTCAGACCTCAGGTCAGCGTCTTTGTGCCCCCCTCAGACCTCAGGTTAGCGTCTTGTGCCCCCAAGAGTTGTCCTACCAGGCCGGCTGGCGCGGTCTCCCCTCCGGGCGGTCTCCTAAGGAACGGCGCAGGCGGCGCGATTACGTCATCGCGCCGCCCACGTCACAACAGTGCGACAGCACCCTCTAACCCCTGGCCCGCGGCGGCCGCGGGGCCCGTTACAGGCGGGCCGCCCGGGCCGGGCCGGGCCGGGCCCCCCCATCATGTCCTAGAGTCCGGGCCCCATAGGGCAGTACCAGTTGTACTGCCCTATCGGCGGCCCTGGTGCTGTTGGTTTATGCAGTTTTCTTAACAGCAAGTACAACGACCATTAAGTAGTAACATTTTATGAGCAACGTTATCGGATGGGAAATGGCTGTGACCATATAGATTTGACAAACGGCTTTTTTCATACAGAATTCATAGATGCAGCTTCATCGTGATACATCGAGATCTACGGCCAGGCTTCTATCCAGCTCCATTTTGGGTAGGACTAGTGAGGGACAATGAGTAATTTATGGGATTCACAAAACAATCGTTTGGCTGAGAGACATCTGTTCAGCATCTACCGAGATGTAACTTTTTATTATCGCTTTGCTTTGGGGAAACATTAATACACTGCTATATGGCATCATTTCATTTTTTAAAAGACCCATAAAACAATGTAAAGTGTGAAGTGTTAAACTTGTGTTATTCCTAACTAAGGCTACTTTCACACTAGCGTTTTAAAATTCCGGTATTGAGTTCCGTCATAGGGGCTCAATACCGGAATAAAACGCTTCAGTTTTGTCCCCATTCATTGTCAATGGGGACAAAACTGAACTGAAGACAACGGAATGCTCCTGAAAGCATTCCGTTCCGTCTTCAGACCGGAGAACAAACCGCAGCATGCTGCGGTTTGCTCTCCGGTCCAGGCATCCGCACCAAGACGGATCCGGAATGACCCCCAATGCAAGTCAATGGGGGTGGATCCGTCTGGTGTGACCATAATGGTAACCGGATCCGCCCTCCATTGACTTTCAATGGAGTCCATTACGGATCCGGCTACACAGACACATACAGACACAGACATACACATACACATAAACATAAACATACACACACATATAGACATACAAACACACATACATACTTACATGCTCCCGGCAGGTCTTCGGAGCATCAGAGGGACAGGACAGCTCATACAGGTCACGATTCCCCACAGTGCCCTCTGCTGGGCGCCTGGTGGAATCGTCATCTGATGACGATTCCACCAGGCGCCCAGCAGAGGGCGCTGTGGGGAATCGTGACCTGTTGTGAGCCGTCCTGTCCCTCTGACGCTCCGAAGACCTGCCGGGGAGCATGTAAGTATGTATGTGTGTTTGTTTGTCTATATGTGTGTGTATGTTTATGTGTATGTATGTACTGTGTGACATGTGTGGGGCCGGAGCGCGGTTCCGGCTCCACACATGTCACTGCGGCAGGCCTGATCCGGCAGCACCCTTCACCTGCCGGATCAGGCTTGCCGCCAGTGTGAAAGTAGCCTAAAGGATATTTTGTTGAAAACAGAGCTCCAGTTAAGAAATATATAGCATCTACGCGTCAATATACAAGTGAGTCACAAAAGATTTTATGTATAGTATGGAAATACCTGACAGGGAGAGAGCAGGAAATGTTTGAGGACTAAATAATTTTATTAGGACTTTATGTGATAGACCAACAAAATGTACATGAATATAACTACTATAATACTGCTCCCTATGTACAAGAATATAACTACTATAATACTGCCTCCTATGTACAAGAATATAACTACTATAATACTGCCCCTATGTACAAGAATATATCTACTATAATACTGCCCCTATGTATAAGAATAACTATAATACTGCCCTATTAAAATAACTACTATAATACTGCCCCTATGTATAAGAATATAACTACTATAATACTGCTCCTATGTACAAGAATATAACTACTATAATACTGCCTCCTATGTACAAGAATATAACTACTATAATACTGCCTCCTATGTACAAGAATATAACTACTATAATACTGCCTCCTATGTACAAGAATATAACTAGTATAATACTGCCTCCTATGTACAAGAATATAACTAGTATAATACTGCCTCCTATGTACAAGAATATAACTAGTATAATACTGCCTCCTATGTACAAGAATATAACTAGTATAATACTGCCTCCTATGTACAAGAATATAACTAGTATAATACTGCCTCCTATGTACAAGAATATAACTAGTATAATACTGCCTCCTATGTACAAGAATATAACTAGTATAATACTGCCTCCTATGTACAAGAATATAACTAGTATAATACTGCCTCCTATGTACAAGAATATAACTAGTATAATACTGCCTCCTATGTACAAGAATATAACTAGTATAATACTGCCTCCTATGTACAAGAATATAACTAGTATAATACTGCCTCCTATGTACAAGAATATAACTAGTATAATACTGCCTCCTATGTACAAGAATATAACTAGTATAATACTGCCTCCTATGTACAAGAATATAACTAGTATAATACTGCCTCCTATGTACAAGAATATAACTAGTATAATACTGCCTCCTATGTACAAGAATATAACTAGTATAATACTGCCTCCTATGTACAAGAATATAACTAGTATAATACTGCCTCCTATGTACAAGAATATACTATATACTGCCTCCTATGTACAAAATAACTAGTAAACTGCCTCCTATGTACAAGAATATAACTAGTATAATACTGCCTCCTATGTACAAGAATATAACTAGTATAATACTGCCTCCTATGTACAAGAATATAACTAGTATAATCTGCCTCCTATGTACAAGAATATAACTAGTATAATACTGCCTCCTATGTACAAGAATATAACTAGTATAATACTGCCTCCTATGTACAAGAATATAACTACTATAATACTGCTCCTATGTACAAGAATATAACTACTATAATACTGCTCCTATGTATAAGAATATAACTACTATAATACTGCTCCTATGTACAAGAATATAACTACTATAATACTGCTCCTATGTACAAGAATATAACTAGTATAATACTGCCTCCTATGTACAAGAATATAACTAGTATAATACTGCCTCCTATGTACAAGAATATAACTAGTATAATACTGCCTCCTATGTACAAGAGTATAACTACTATAATACTGCTCCTATGTACAAGAATATAACTACTATAATACTGCCTCCTATGTACAGGAATATAACTACTATAATACTGCTCCTACAGTATGTACAAGAATATAACTGCTATAATACTGCTCCTATGTACAAGAATATAACTGCTATAATACTGCTCCTATGGACAAGAATATAACTACTATAATACTGCTCCTATGTACAAGAATATAACTACTATAATACTGCTCCTATGTACAAGAATATAACTACTATAATACTGCTCCTATGTGCAAGAATATAACTGCTATAATACTGCTCCTATGTACAAGAATATAACTGCTATAATACTGCTCCTATGTACAAGAATATAACTACTATAATACTGCTCCTATGGACAAGAATATAACTACTATAATACTGCTCCTATGTACAAGAATATAACTACTATAATACTGCTCCTATGTACAAGAATATAACTACTATAATACTGCTCCTATGTACAAGAATATGACTACTATAATACTGCTCCTATGTACAAGAATATAACTACTATAATACTGCTCCTATGTACAAGAATATAACTACTATAATACTGCCTCCTATGTACAAGAATAAATCTACTATAATACTGCTCCTGAAGAGCCAGTCAGATGATTATACTGGAAGAAATCTGAGTTAGTACAAGCCCAGAAGGCTGCTAGAAACACAGCAAGTTGTCACTGTATTGTCAGGTTCAGACCAGGGAAAGAACAAGGAACATAAATTAAAGGGATGGGTGCTATTACAAGGCTTTGCCACATTTAGGTACTGTAGGTGACATGGGGAAAGACCAGGCAGTGGGTGAACAATAGAGGCGAGAACACCAACAGATTGTTAGAGCTTGAAGATAGCACCCCTACAAATAATAGGTCTGTCTGGAGGAATAGAATGCCAGGTGCACGGCTCCTTTAAGATTTTGGGTTCCTGCACAGTACATGGGGTGATTAAGCTGATATCGCCCTGTCAGTGGTAATGTATTCACTGTGTTATTAATACTGTGCCCTTTGCGCTCAGTTCGCCCGTACCGTCTGTTCTCGCCGGCTATACCTCGGTGGCATCACTTCCAGTGAGAAGAGCGTTCATTAATCAGCGAATAAGGGCAATTGTCCTTCTGTGGACGGGAGAGCAGTTTTCATCACACTTTGTCTTGTACACATTTACCATGTGGCGTCCCGCACAGGAGCGGAGCCATTTCATAAACAGAAGGGACTCTTAAATGGGACATCAAAATGCGCTACAGATCTGACATTTCCTCACTTCTCCCACAGCTGTTGGAACATTTCCTATGACGTGCTGTCCAGCTGCTTACGCAGAACGAATGTAGTATTTCAAGAAGCAAAGACTTCATGCTGGAAGACTGAGCCTAAGGGCACATGCGCACAAACTTTTTTTTTTTTGTTTCTGGGTTTGTTCCGTTTTTTTTTTCAACCCGTATGCGGGACCATTCACTTCAATGAGGCTGTAAAAAACTGGAAAATGACATGGGCGGTATCTGTGTTTTGTGGATCCACAATTTGAAGACCGCAAAACTTCTAACGGTCGTATTCCCTAAGGCTGGAATCACACCTGCAGTTTTCTCTGCAGTTTTTTGAGTTAATGCCAGAATTGGATTAAAGGGCATCTGTCAGCAGATTTGCATCTATGAAACTGTCTGACCTGCAGGGGAGGGATTCAAATTTTTAACAACAGGTGTCCTTCTCAGCGGCGGACACGCAGCGTCACGACACATGTTCCCATATACATACATTATATATACACACACACACACAGAAAAACACCATATATACACTACACACACATACCACCCAACTAAGCTAAACTATCAGCGGTGCGCGAAGCAATGGAAGTGAACATCTCCAGCTGCCCTGCCGCCGTCAGAGCACCGGATCGAGACTCAGCCGGTAACACGGTTCTCCGATCCAGTTGTAATTTTAACAACTGGATCTGGAGAACTGGAGGGAACTGGCTGAATCCCATGCCTGCTGACCTGCTACATGTGCGCTTGATATCTGAAGTTTTAATACCGTATGCAACACCCATTTGGGTAGCCCTCGGATGGTGCAGTGCCTCCACCCAAATCTTGCTTGGAGCTCTATAGGATTGCACAAGCGTCTTCCTTTTCTGCCAGGGGAAGGGGAACTTGGGTTGTGCTTCTTACACAGGAATCACAGGAGCTGTCTGGGCTGTGCCGTAGGGTTAATGCAGCAGCTGAGCTCTCTCTTTTTACACAGGAATCACAGGAGCTGTCTGGGCTGTGCCGTAGGGTTAATGCAGCAGCTGAGCTCTCTCTTCTTACACAGGAATCACAGAAGCTGTCTGGGCTGTGTGGCACTGTCAGCACAGAAGCAGGGTTTACTTCTGTCTGTGGAGATCTGTCAAGTGCTCATGGGATCTATAGTCCACTTCACCTCAGAAGAATCAGCACTAATGCCTGCTGCTGTGACTCCCTGCTTGTAATTGACAGCAGCAACATCCACTAGACCCATTGCTTTCTCTGCAGGGTTACAAATGTATACAAATGAGCCTCTAGGAGTTATGGGGTGGTGCTGTTACACCTAGAGGTTCCTCTCTCGGGGCCGCAAGGTGAGCACAACCACTGCAAAGGGGCCGCAAGGTGGGCACAACCACTGCAAAGGGGCCGCAAGGTGGGCACAACCACTGCAAAGGGGCCGCAAGGTGGGCACAACCACTGCAAAGGGGCCGCAAGGTGGGCACAACCACTGCAAAGGGGCCGCAAGGTGGACCTTGTTCCAGATTCAGTGGGCATTATGCCGACACGCCAGCGAGACACTGGATGCGATAGGACCAGTTGGTGCTTTCATTTATTAGTGTAGAAAAAATTTGCTACGTGTGCCACTGAAGTATTAGTTTCTTATGTAAATTTAAATGGCAACATGGGTGGTGATTGCCCCCCTGCTGCGGGAAAATCTAGCTACACCTCTGGCCTTGACACAGCCACCTTCAGAATGCCCCAAGCACTACGGGAATAGCCGTAGAGACCAAAGTGGTAGTCCTATATTATCACAGAGCAGTTGCTGGGGGAATGATCAGGGACTTCCACCACTTTGGGCAAATCTCATAATAGACCTTTAAACGTATGAAAGAACCCACTACAGCATTGAATGGACCCCCAGCAATCTTCAGAACATTTCAAGTGACCTTCATCCTACTTATGTGAGATATCTACAGAAATCAGCTCTCTGGCTGGGTTCTCACCATTTTACCCATAAGGCCATGCTGCGCTCATTTAAATACCATTTCATTAAACATGAGAGATGAGATGCGAGATGCTCCATATGCCTGGCTCTCCATCGGTACCTCACCAATGACAGGTATCACTCGTGGAGCGTCTATCTGCCGTCAGGCCGTCTCTGGGATGGTAATGAGGCAACATCTTGTCATTATTTATTATTCAAAGGAGACAACTAATGAATAGAATTGAAGGATTGATGTCAGTGAAGATATGGAGGCTTCCTCACCGCGCAGCCCGGAGGGGGAACGGAAACAAATCAACATATATTCATCGTCTGGGTCCGAGCGACAGATTATAAAATTATTATTAATAATCCAACCAACATCTATTCCTGCTGGGAATGAGGATGCTCCGGTGTGCACAAGCCAAATGGACAACTACCTAAAATTTCCGGACAAATGCCCCTTCTACACAGGCCGGGGTTGGGTCACTGTTGCGGCCTGCTAGTGGCTGCTCCCCCCATCGCCAGATGTTCTGATCCGTGTGACTGGAAGATGCAACAGTGGCCGTACGGGGATCCGGAGGGACGCGGGTGCCAGGGAACTGGTAAGTATCGTCTATAGCAGGAATGCTCAACCTGCTGCCCTCCAGCTGTTGCAAAACTACAACTCCCATAATGCCCTGTTGTAGGCTGTTCGGGCATGCTGGGAGTTGTAGTTTTGCAACAGCTAGAGGGTACCCCTGGTCTATAGGAAGGACCCGGGCATTGTGGGGGGTATTTGTACTATTGGATAACCCCTTTAACGCCTCATACACATGATGATATTTTTGTATCTGTGTCTGATCTGCTTTTTTGGCGGATTGCACTCGGACCCATTCACTTCTACGGGTCTGGAAAAAAAAAATTGTGTTGTCTGCAGGGGTGCCCCACCAATGAGGCCAGGTAAGGCGATCGTAGGGGCAATAGGGGGCAGCGGAAGGGCCGTGGGCTAAAGGGAAGCGGTTAGGTTAAGAAATTGGCATTGGGGGGGGGGGGTTGGGCACCATATCATTTTTTGCTTCAGGCAGTAGAAAGGCTAGGTGCACCCCTGGTTGTCCACATCCGTATGTACCATTCTTGACCGCAAAATGTGCACCACTGAATGTCAAGAACGACAAAAACAAAAGACGCAACACATACGTCACACAGACCGCAAAATGGATACGATTGTGTGGTCCGTAACGTGGCCAAGAATAGGACATGTTCTATTTTTTTTTTGCGGGTACCACGGAAGGGTGACTGGTGCCGCGATTATTTCCTATTTCTCGTGACATTGTTTTGTTCTATTTTAGCTGTTGAACCAGCAATGCTGTTTTTGCAATTGTTATTTAAACTTTTGTCATGTTTTTTTTTTTTATGGACCAGGACTATAGACAAAGCATGTAAGGAACTGAGCTTCTAAATAACAAGATCCGTACCAGGGCCCACAACAACCACGTGCGTTATATATGTTCCGGTATGGCAGTACTCACGGTTTGTGCTGGACCTCCTCCCATCACGTCATCAGATGTATCTTGCACAGTCCAGATCTACTGCTTGATGTTTCCTGCTCCACTTCATGGAGGATCACGGGGGAGGGGGCCTCACCTGATGACCAGTGAATGTCCACCCACTTCCTTCCCCAGTGGTCATGTTTGGAATAGCACAATCACTTCCTTTCCGGGTGGTTCCAAAACCATGGCTTGGATTGTGTCCCAGTGTGATGAGGCCGGTCCAGGAAAATATCATGGTCATCATTAGAGATAAGCGAATTTCATGTTACAAAATTCGATCACGCTTCGCTTGGTGGTAAAAGGTGAATTGCGTCATGGATTCCGTTACCACGAACCGTAACGCAATTCTATGACGGAATGCCTTTTTCACACTTGCGTTGTGAATTCTCTCTGACGGATCTCAATACCGGAATTAAACGGATCAGTTTTGATTTTGCACATCGGTTCCGTTAGGATGCGGTTGTATAAAATCGAAACGGAAAAAAGCATCCTTTGCTTAATACATTAAAAGTCAATGGGTGACGGATACGTTTTTTTAAGGATCAGTCACCATTGACTTACATTGCTTTCAATGGCCGATCCATTTTTTTCCTGTTTTTATGACTGGACGCAAAACTGCAGCTTGCAGCGATTTCGTGGCCAGTCACAAAACAGAAATGCTGCCGGAATGGAAGACATCCTGATGCATCCTGAACGGATCTCTTTCAGAAGAATAAACAGAAACGTTTTTTTTCCGGTATTGAGATCTGGCAGACTAGGCTCATACACACGACCGTATGTATTTTGCGGTCCGTTGCGGAATGGAACAGCAATGCGGACAATAATAGGACATGTTCTATTTTTTTGCGGAATGGAAATACGGACATACGGAAACGGAATGCAATGGGTCGTTTTTTTTGCGGACCCATTGAAATGAATGGTTCCGCATACAGTCCGTAAAAAAAACGAACATACATGGAAAGAAAATACATTCGTGTGCTTGAGCCCTAAGGCTGATTTGTCAGTCAGAAGACCAGGAAAGCTGGGTGACAACCCCTTATGAAAAGCGCCATGGAAGACGTATCGGGACGGCTGAACGGAGCTCTCCGTGGAGGAGGCAGAGGCGACGTGGATGTGTCTGCGCTGCTTTGACTAATACATACATAAAAACAACAACATAGAAATAAAACGGCATTAATCCGATCGTCTCCGGCGTCAGGGTGATCAGCGCCGTAATTGTTCCATCAAAATTGTAGATGGGATCCAGATGTGTCCCTAGAAGATCATTATTCTCTTCTACCCGCTAATCATAAATCCCGCGGCCATTACGTGGCGGCAGCTGCCATCAATAACCATGTCCTAATAATGAAGGAAGGAGAAAATCTTTACCCTATTTGTAGCCGCCTGTTATTTGCATTGATATTGAACTTTATTTAAAAAGGCGCTATGGTAATTTGCAGCCTAGAAATGACTGATAGAAAACGCCTGTGAGCGGCTAGGAGACACCCGTGACGTGAGCGATGCCTCCCAGTGCGGTGGATAAACTTGTCATTGTTATTAAAGAGGAACTGTTACAAATAAAGTTTTGTGTTTCAAATTGTCCTTAATTCCCTCACTGCTAGTGAATATCAAAATACCATCATCTAGGCCCAGGACGGCCAACCTGCGGCCCTCCAGCTGTTGCAAAACTACAACTCCCACCCTGCTCTGCTGTAGGCTGATAGTTGTAGACAGTCAGGGCATGCTGGGAGTTGTAGTTTTTCAACAGCTGGAGAGCCGCAGGTCGGCCATCCCTGATCTAGGCCATAGGAACTGAAAAGCTCCCCTGGGGGCGGTGCATGACTCTGGGATTCTCTCTTTGGTGTCATGCTCTGCCCCTTCAGGTCCATCAGTAGGCATAATACAGAGGGGCACTTTGTGTTGCCCATAGCAACCAATCACAGTACAGATTTCATTTTGTATTCTGCTCTTGAAAAATGAAAGCTGTGCTCTGATTGGTTACTATGGGCAACTAGTATGCTTTTACTTTCAAAATATTGTCATGAATCTCCCCATTGTGTCAGTTTTGACAAGTCTGTTCCTTAAAGGGGTTTTTGGATACTTTTTTTTCACTGATGACCTATCCTCAGGATAGGTAGGTCAACCATAATTCTTGCTACTATCACCCCTATCCTCTTCTTTCCTCCTGGCTCGCTGCATAGAACTTGTTACAATGTTTTATGCTGGATTCAAGCACTGCGGCCATGCTTTTCCGAAATTGAACCGTGGCAAAACAATGTGCCTGTGAAGAAGCCGCAGCATGTCGACCCAGCCGCAGAGTTGGACACGATCAGCCTCTTTGTATTCTTGTTTCCATTCACTGACAGCAAGTCAAAGTTTTCCCACGGGCTGCACATGCAGCAAAAAATAATGACAGGGCTTATACTCACCTATCCCCTGCTGCTGCAGATGGTGCCCTGTTCCCACTTCCTGCTCCTTTCCTGACATGCCAGGAAATGTCTGCGAATGCCACACGACCAATCACTGGATGAGGTGGGACATTGCTGAACATAGTGATTAGCCAAGTGCCATTCATAGCCATTTACTGCCGTATCAGGACAGAAACAGGAAGTGGAGTAAGGCAGGGACCTTAGCACCATTGGAATGGAAGTGAAGGGGAATTGGTGAGTAGGGTATATGTTATACCATGTTTTTTTCAGTATGCTTGGCCCATTGGAAAACTTTTTTATAACAGTGTATTACCTGTTCAAAGGGGTTGTCAAGCCTTTTGAACTTTTTTAACTGCATCTGTGGAAGATCCCTTCAGGGGTCTTCTGGTCCCCTTCCAGGAAACTTCTGCACGGACACGGTCACATGCACCACAACAGCCAATGAATGGCCTCTGTGAGGACGTGTCCACAAGTGGCACATCACTGCTGTCCATCTGGATGTTGATAGATGAAGGGTGCTGAAATGGAGTGGTGGAGGTGTGGCATGTTTGGACAACTGAGGATCTCATATTAGTGGCCTATCTTGAGGGTAGTCCATCATGATTTTTGTTGGAGCTACAAGATACCAGCTGATTTGCTAGGGAGTGGAGCGTCAGACCCCTGCCGATCTGATATTGGTGGTCTATCTTGAGGGTAGACCATCAATATAAAAAACCTGGACAACCCTTTTACAAAATAGACCCTTGTGGCAAGTGATGGTCTCCAAAGCCACCACCAAAAGGGGTTGCCTCCTGCCGAATTTTTTTGGCCCATTGTATGAGAGTCTGGCCCACTGGAGGATCTTCTGGTACTCTGGTGAACCATTCCACCCTCGGACATATATGTCTACCTACCTTCCACATCTCCGAGGCTGTGCTCATTTCATTTCACATGTAAGCAATCATCTTCGAATACTTAAATTCCCCAAAAATATATAATTCCAAAAATAACACCTGCCATGTTTGATATTCATCACGATAAGGATCCCATATAAATGTGTGGATCATTTCCGTCTTAGATTCCAGGATTATATCTTCTAAAGCCGGGGATGAATAGATAGACGGAAATCCAAACATGCTCAGCTTGTGAAGACACGTTTTATCCACAATGAAACAAAGAAAGGTCACGGTAGGTAACACATCCAGTCACCGTACGGATAATAAGATGTTGTGCCCAGACAAAAGCAATCTCAAGGCGCACTGAGGCTTAAACATTCGGCTCCCCGCTGCCTGCGCGTTTCAAAGCTCTAGAAGTTTCCAAATGTTACCTTGATTTCAAATAATTCCCAGTCAGGACTGCAAGAGACTAGCGGATAACACAACTTCATTACAGGGGGGCGAAGGGCAACAGCTGTTTTAGTCATTTACTGGGAGCTTGGATTCTTGGGAGTGAGTCGTGTGTGACAGGAGCCTTCAAGAGATGCTTAGAGAACCTTACAGGTCTATCTCTGTAGACCACCAGTTAATGTGCCAAGAATCATCTAAATTTACAGAAAAACCAGGAAAAAACTATTGTACATTGTAACATACCAAGGGCATGGCTTATCTTTGGCAAATCCATGTGTCATGCTCCACCCCTCAGACTCTGAACTAGGCATGACACATTATATCGGTTTTTGCTGGTTGGTTCCATTAATAATGATAGATGGAATATGGAAAGGGTAGATTTATAGGATGTTCTCAGCTATATTATGTGCTATAGTCATGTGTGTTGCTAAGAGCTTGACCAAACGGAGTTGTCCAAGACCTTTTCAGTTGGCAAGGAACTCATTGTAGACATGACCGATCATTATCAGCTCTAATTCGTAGTAGAAGTGCTTGGGCTTGTGATGTATTGACACCAACGGTCTAAGGCCGGGCATACGTCCTTCTTTAGCCAATGGAGGTAGGTTTCCGGGTTCTACCTTAATTTTCCTCAGTTGGGTTATCCAATGTGAACCAATCCTTAAAGAAGAACTCCCGCAAACATTTTTATTCTCTGACTTGTTAGAAAGGTGCCTGATGTAATCTGTAGTGAATGTAATCTTCTCATCAGAGACTGTATTTATGAGTTATCCCCTCTCTTCTTATTGTATCTGTGTCATGTGACCAACTCCCAGCTGACCCAGGACAGGAAGCCAGTCACTTCTCTATTCATTCCTATGAGACTGAGAGTGAGGCTCCCATAGGAATACATAGAGAAATAGACTTCCTGTCCACACATAAGATGCTGTGTCAGTTGGTGGGTCTGATTGCTGGTCACGTGACACAGATGAGAAACATCAGGGAGATGTAACTGACAAATACAGACACTGGTAAGAAAATGACATTCACTACAGATTACATCATGTACATTTCTAGCAGGACATGGAATAAAATTTTTTTAGGAGTTCTTCTTTAACGGGATTGTCCAGGATTTTACAACTGATGGCAGGACAGGCCATCATTATCAGATCAAAGGCGATCCAACACTCTCCACCACCACCAGCGATCAGCTGTTTGAGAGTAGCTTTGGTGCTTGAAGTAGGTTGTGGGTGGAGCTTGTTACCATTTACTTTAATAGGAGCAGAGCTGTAGTTACCAGCTCTGTCCACTACAACCCCTTTGGGCGCCTATATGTTCCCTTGCTATATATACTAATATGTATATAGTATTATAATAGATGGATCCATATGACATTCCACAATTTTTCTTAAAGAGAACTTGAAGCTAGAGATAGGCCCTCCGCCATATCATGTACCATTTATGATACTATTGTATACCCCTTAGGCATCAGGACTTCTGCTACCTATGTACCGCCACTCTTCTTCTGGATCTATGGACAAATTTGTTTTCGGCCCCAGTTATCAGAATCCTTGCTCATTTCTTCAGGCGAAATAGCCTTTTCATTTTGCGAGGAGTTAAAGATTACACATACCATTACCAATTTATTGCTCTAGTAAAAAAGTATGTGCCCCTTACCCAACCCCTGCCCCAGCCAGTCTCATAAGGAACCTGATCGAGGGGTTAATTAGCAGAGCTTATCTGAGATACCGGTGGCAGACTCTTCAATTGCTGCAGCATAAAAAAAAAAAAAAAAAAAGGCACAAGAGGAGCTCGTTCCAGCCTCGAAAGGTCTTTATTAGTCATATATAAAATGGAGCTGTTACTTTTGACCTCTTCCTTGCACATTAGGAAAGTTATAAATTATTCTGATTTCCAAATCTCTAGTCTTGGAATGAAAAGTTCATTGGCAATATCGCAAAAATTATGCAGTAAAGTTCTTGGAGATTTCTAAATCAGGAAGGTAGTGCATAATTGTAATAGCTGTAAGCCATCGGAAAATATACACTGCATTTACATAAGCTTGTCGCCGGTTTACTGTATCTGTCTGCTGTCCTATCAAGATTTAAAGGGCACATGTCACCTGGATCAACACTATTAAACTAGGCATTCTGCCTGGTAGGGTAGATTCTTCTGATTAAAATGATACCTGTCTTTTGAAAATCGGTTGTGGCGTTCCCAAATCAAAAAAGACTTTTATTCTTTGTGCAAATTAGAGCTTCAGTGCACTAAGGGGTGGAGCCTAGCCTTTCCAGTCCTGGCCACGCCCCTCAGTGGACTGAAACCCCAATTCTCATAAAGAATAAAAGTCTTTTTTTTTCTCGGAATGCCACAACCGATTTTCACAAGACAGGTATCATTTTAATCAGCTGGATCAACCCTTTCAGGCGCTATGCTTTGTTTTATAGGACTGATACTGCTGACAGGTGCTCTTTAAAGAGATTTTATGACATGGTATCTGCTTTTATTTGTATTAAGAAACAACATCTCACATGTCTAAAGGTTGTGGCTGGTATTGTTCTTGGGGAGCCTAACTAGCCTCTGTTCATTTAGGACACATACATGTTCAACCAGGCTGAGCATGCATGTATATGGGGGGCATCTACGGTATACGGCCAGACTTAGTTTTTCTCCATAAGTAATACTAAAATAACTGAAAATATGCTGCACGTGAAAAGGACCCCTTAGCATCCTATCAGTGATCTCCAGGTGGTAATGGTAGACGAGCAGCCAGCAGGTGGCGTCACCTCCCTATGAGGTCCAGCTGCCTGATCACAATGTGGAGGCGCGTCGCTGTAACCAACATCTATACAAGCATCTAATCGCTTTCTGATCCCCAATTTACAGATTTAACAATCGTAGAACCTCCAAACGGCAGAATCTGGGGCCATCAGAGATCAGGACACACATTTCACACTTCCCAAGCACTAATCTGTTACTTCGATGCGCTTTACGGTTTTTATTAGTAGAAGTGAAGCGTCGAGATTTATTGCCCACCAATAAACCTGTGGTCAGGGCAGCATCTGAATGATAATGCACATGAAGGTGACCTCGCAAAATGAGAGTACAGTACGTTACAATATGTCCATAATAAGTTATGACGCCTGGTAACGTCTGCTGTATCTGGAGATTACCTTAACATGGGGCGCAGGAGGCTGAATCAGTTCCAAGGGGTCCTAGACCATGGACATACATTGTCATCTGCAGATGGATAATTGGGGGAGGATGAGTACCATAGCAGGAAATCCAATGGGTGTCCACTGGGAGGGGACGGTCATGTTCTAACCAGATTCCATGTCAAAAGACATTAGAAAAATGGGGCCCATAGACGGCATCAGGGATCGGGATAAAGTCTTATACATTTATGTGATAACTGCATGCTACCATGACAGTCGGAGAGCACCTTGTTATCTACAGGAAGTGCAGTAACACTTTCTAATGAAGCCTGCTAGACACGGAAGGTCAGAGCTGGACTTCACCTATAGCAGTCGCTTTTCCTGGTTCCTAAAAGAGTCTCCTAGTGCTCAGAAACCTCCTTGATTTACAAATTGTCTAAAAGATGAACAATCATGAGGATAGTGACATGAAACATGTATCACAAAACTACCGGGTAACAAGGTATAGGGACACCCATGGATAACTGGAACAGGATGGTGATGATAATCAGAAGGTGGAGGAGCATGACAATGACCCATGGGACATCATAGCAAAACCTGGGATGGGGTCCTACACCCCCATGATCACCTTCGGGGACATGAATAGGAGAAGCTTCTAATTATGTTGCACGGGTATAGTGCAAACAGTGATGCCACAATGGTGACATAATTTGCACAATGATGTCACAGTAAAGCAATAAGGCCCACAGTCCTGTCACAATAGTGTGATAATTTGCATGGGGATGTACATAAGGGAATCAGTGATGTCACAGCACAGAAATAATGCAAACCCTAATCCACTCCTCCATTATCCATTCCATATACATCACTAAATGCACATATGTCTGACTAGAGTAGGGCCCCCTTTGTTATTGAGGCCCCATAGCAGGTGCAGAAGAAGAAGGCGTTTCTAAATGAGCCTGAGGGAGCCTGGCGCCGGTTCCTGCATCTGGGGACAGAATCGTAGGCATGGGAAGCCAGGTTAACACTGACCCTCGCTCTCCCAAAGATTATATGGAAAACCCTCCTATGCTATACTGACTGTAACACAACAGCTAGGAGGGCTTTTACATCCGGAGACAGGGGCGTAACTACCATAGCGGCCGACCATGCGACTGCTATGGGGCCTAGGTGAAGAGGGGGCCCAGTCTTAGTTGGGATCATCTCCTCTTCTACTGGAGGTGAAAACTTGGTCAGGACTCTACCCTCTAAAGGAACAACTTTTAGTAAATGAGGCAGTGGAAAAATGGCCCAAGGGTCACTGAAAAGGGGTTTAGGTGGAAACCTTTCTGTCCTGTGTGGGGGGCCCGGTCTGATCCTTGCTATGGGGCCCTTACTTCTCTATGTACACCACTGCCCACAGACAAAAAAAAAACCAAACCAAGCAGAGATGAACAGATTTAAACCTTGAGAAAACTCAACACAAACTACAAGTCAAAACGACAAACACAAGGACTGAGTAAGAAACCACAAGAACAAAGCTACACTAGATGAAAAGCAAACTAGAAAAAGAGCAAGAGACCAGAATATGCAAGGATTTGCTGGATGCATATGTACAGAGATTCTGCTATCACCAGACACTTCAGTGCAGACATCAGAAATGTTTAAATAAAAGCTATCCAGTCAGGGAGTCCTTCTTCTCAGATGACCCTGGTCTGCATCATGATAAGATAACCCACAAGGGTTGATTATGAGGCAAAACAACTTCTCCTAACAAACTCATAGACAGGAGAAGTAACTGCATAATCAGACTACACATTGTTTGTTTGTGGTCTGTAACTATGGAGACATATAACTCTGCATAGTAGTTTTAATACACAAAATGGTAGGAGAATTTGAACCATTAGCAAAATGGCTTATGTATTATTTTAGACACTTTACTGCAAAAGTGTGCACACTCTTTAAGTAGTGCTAGAGTCCTGGGTTCAGATCTGATGAAGGCCAACATCTACATGGAGTTTGAGCATTCTCCCCCTAGTGCAGCAGTAGGCAACCTCCGACAATGCAGCAGTTGTGAAACTACTACTCCCAATATGCATACTTGCTCTGCTCTTCTCAGAACCCTCCTTAGAAGTGAATGGAGCA
Organism: Rhinella marina; assembly: GCA_900303285.1. Lineage (NCBI taxonomy): Eukaryota > Metazoa > Chordata > Amphibia > Anura > Bufonidae > Rhinella > Rhinella marina. The sequence goes on from ONZH01012708.1 coordinate 625,994, forward strand.
CGCTGGGAGCTGTAGATTCACAACAGCTGGAGGCTTCTGCTCATTTCTTCTAGGGCAGGGATGCTAAACCTGTGGCCCTCCAGCTGTTGTAAAACTACAACTCCCATCATGCCCTGCTGTAGGCTGATAGCTGTAGGCTGTCTGGGCATGCTAGGAGTTGTAGTTTTGGAGGTCTACAGGTTGGGCATCTCTGTTCTAGGGAATTTAGGAGTCTTATCAACTGGACCCCCACTGCTGAGAACTTCTACCCTGCCACTATGGCATGTCATGACTAGGATGGTAGGTAGTGGGTCCCCTATAGCTAATGGTGCAGCTGTAAGGAGTTGAATGACAAGCCTAGCTCAGCAATAAGGGAGAAGGACTCAGGCGCTTTCATTGCACTTAGAGACATTCCCCTGTGGACTTGCACTAGACATCGAAAAGTCTTGTAGAAACATGAAATATTAACCGTAACTTAAGTAGAAAATCTGAGGTTCAGCAGAGAATCACGTTATCCCAAATCTTTGTAGACGAGTGGTCTTCACAACCAGGAAAATCGGACAGCTGTCCATGGTGCTGATAAATATCTACCGACCAGGGCAGCTGCAGCAACACTACAACTCTCAGCAGTCTCTGACAGCTTGCATTTGTTGAAGCATGTTGGGAGTTGTAGTTTTACATACAACAGTTAGGGAGTTGAAATCTTTCAGCACCACGGACAGCTGTCTGATTTCTCCGGCTGTCTGGTCCATGCCGACTGCCTCTCTTACAGCCTGTTGCTCATCGGATCAATAATAAGTAAATTTAAAGGGGTTATCCAATCTGACACATTGGTGGCATAGGATATGGCACAAGGTAAGATAGGTGTGGAAACCACCGTTTGGTAAAGGATGAGATGTTGGCAGAAGCTGGATTTTCCGAAGAGCCTGACATGATTGGGTTCCTGAGAACGTTCCATGCACATTTGGAATGATAAGTACCATATTTTTCGCTTTATAAGACGCACTTTCCCCCCCAAAAAAAGTAGTGGGAAAATCGCCCTGCATCTTATAAAGCGAATACTAGTGAGCGCTTCCATTATGGATGCGCTCACTAGTATGTAATAGGTACAGGGAGCGGGGAAAGATACTCACCCTCCTGCGCTCCAGCTCCGCTCCGGGTCCAGAGCTCCCCTGTCTAATCCGGCCAGCGCTGCACTGTCCCGACCCAGTGCGTGCGCTCTGATCTGACGCTGCACGCAGTCAGGTGACAGTGCAGCGCCGGCAGGAGAAGACAGAGGAGCGCAACTTGCCGGAGAAGAAGAGGAACCGCGGTGCAGGAGAGGTAAGCGGAGTTCGTTGTTTTGGGCTGATCTGAGGTCTGATGGGGGTCTGACATGCAGGGCTGATATGGGGGTCTGATGTGATGTCCTGATGTTTATGAGGGGTCTGATTTGAGGATCTGATGAAAAATATTTTTTTCTTATTTTCCTACTCTAAAATCTGGGGTGCGTCTTATCATCAGGTGCGTCTTATAAAGCGAAAAATATGGTATATTACAAACTTTCTTCTACAGGTCAAATATAAGTAATTTAAGGGGTTGGCCCATATCAGACATTGATGCCATGTCACTAATTCTAGATCTCCTATCTCCAGAGAGAGGCCCTTGAAGTGGAGGAGAGCAAACTGAGCATGTGTGGTGTGCGCTCCATTGATCACTAAGGGAGTTCCAAAAACATTCAGAAGTCCCATAGCGGTGAATTGAGAGCGCACTGGGCAAGCATGTCCACCACTCCATTGACAACCCAACTGCCAAATTTGCTGAGCATCCACTCGCCTTTGTTCAGAACCCTCATCATGGTGGAAGGAGGGTGATTGCGAGTGCGTGTGCAACTGCTCTCTGCTCACTTCATGGTCCCCGATCTGGAGATATAAGCAGGTTCCATTGGTGGGACTCACACCTATCTGTCACTGATGGCATATCCTAGCCATAGGCTATCAATGTCTGAGTTGGCCCACCCCTTTAAGGTGGTTCCAGGAAGACCTCTTTAAAAGAACCTAAAGCCTTTAGCCCTAAACATCACAACTGAAACCAAATCAAGGTTAGAAAAAAGTCTGCTCTTCTTTTACAGAAACAGCGCCACTCTCATCCATGGCTATGTCTGGTACTGCATCTCTAATTTCATGAATCTAATAGACATTGGGTGGAAATAGCCCCTTTACCGATTTTGCAGTGGACGTGACAGAACCATGGTTCCGATACCTCAGCGAATGACCTTGGATGAGTCCCATCACCTTCATTGCTACATCACTAATTCTGCCATAGCTCCGTGCCTAATGGACATTTCATGCCCATACAGTGAAATCGACAAATGACCGCAGAATCCGAACTCCTTTTGGCGGTATAATTTACTGTCAAGATGAGCTGCAGCCTTGAAAGAGGAAAATGAAAATGTCTCCTAATGCCGGGGTCTTGGAATTAAGAAGCCCAGACGGGATTATTTTTTACAGAGTCACATTGAGCGGTAAAAACGCGCCGCACATCTTTCTGTGACCATTTTAATTGCTGAGACTGAAAATGGAAAAAAAATAAATTAGCCGAACCTAGAGGTACTCAACCAAACCTAGGTCTCCTGCCCAGTGTGCGCCTGCCAACAATCAATGCACAATTTTCTGCAATTTCGAGGGCCTCTAGAGCCCGCGATGATTAAGGTGCCAATGGTCTGGAACCTTTCAGAATCAGCGAATGTCTTGGCAGGTGGTTGATGTAGTGAAGCATATTCGAAATGTGGTAGAAGTTGATAAAATGGCTATTTGCAGCGAGCACAGCCTAAATAACAATTGGATTTACAAGTTTGGGAAATCAGTGACAGGCTCAGAATGAATGTTCTCTTCAGTCGTGCGCGTGTAGTTGGCAGTGCCAGGATCCTCTGCCATGTTACCCATGCTAACATGCTGCCGTCCTCTCTGAGCCATTTGTGGCGCGGCGTACTAAACAGCTCAACGATGGAAATCACTGCGGCACAGCTGGAGTCACCTCCGTAGATATGAAGGTCTTAAAGGGGACTTGGTTTGGTCATGCCGTTTTTGCATTATTGTAGAGTAAACTATAGGAATAGCATCATTATGCTCTTCATGGGTGGGGCAAAGCAGCTCATGGGTGTGGCTATGCTATTAGGGGAGTGGTCATTACGTTATGGAGACCAATCAGACCATTTCAGACCAATCAGTAGTGCTGAGTGAATCAAACCCGAAGAAGTGGAATTCGATCTGAATTTCAGGATAGATTTGATTTGCCACAAAGCCGAATTTCCTTGTGCTGTGAGGTAGCGAATATTTTTTTCCTGAAATGGCGTAAAAAAAAATAAAAATAAAAATCAAACCTACCTCCTCCATTTGCCCGCAGTGAAATTCAGTGCATGATGACGTATGATGTCACCACGGTGTCCGGCGTGATGATGTCATCTCAGGCCGCACAAGATTTTGTGCTAGATCTTCAATCAAGATGGCAGATGCCGGCCGGTCGCGAGCAAATGGAAGCGGTAAGTATGATTTAATTTATTTTACTGGTAATTTTACACTGTCTATCGTGTAGATGTCCAACCTGCGGCCCTCTAGCTGTTGCAAAACTACAAGCATGCCTGGACAGAATACAGCTATTAGGGCATTCTGGGAGTTGTAGTTTTGCAACAGCTAGAGGGCCGCAGGTTGAGCATCCCTGGTCTATTGTGTAGATGTCCAGATCTCAGGTGGAAGGAATAATATCTGGAGTTAGTTCAATCTCCTGAATGTGTAAGGAAAAATATGAAGGTGATCCAACGGGTCCAAGTCCAAGATTACTTTATTTCTTCATTTAAAAAAGAATATAGCACTTATTTCCATTTCTGACGCGTTTCAACCAGTTAAGGTCTTAATCATAGATTCTATGATTAAGACCTGAACTTGTCTGTACTTGTCGAAACGCGTCAGAAAAGTTTAAAATGATACAATGAATCGATTTTGTGCTTTCTGAGAGGTTCTAAACAGATCGTATTCAACCCAAATTTTTCAAAAATTTGTGTTGCATCCGAATCTGAAAAATGAAAGAGTCCTATTAGACCAAAGAGTATTATACAAAAAAGTTTTTAGGCCAATTTTTTTTAGATTCGGGTAGAATTGATTTGGACTTGAATCAAATCAGTTGAGCCTTTCAGCCGAACCAAATCTGAATCGGATTTGGCTTGATTCGCTCATCTCTATTCACACATTCAAACATTCTGAAAAAATCTGATACGGATTTTCCAAAATCCAAGGATATCTGTTGCCGTATGGTGGAACCGCACACCGATTAGTCCCTTTTCATTGGGGCTAGTCCATATGTAGCCAAACAGCAGATTTCCTGACGATTCAATGTCAAGAACTCCCATGTCACTCCAACTCATAGTGATTCCCATCTAAATCAATGGTATGATGGATGCACACATATTTCACATAAATATTGGTGTGGACTGAGGGACAGACTCCACGTTCTTCTGCTTCCTCTGACAGCCACTCTTTCTCCTTCTCAATCTACAGGGCCAGGAGAGATGACTATGCAAATCGAGAACATACCTCCCAACCATCCCGGATCCAGCAGGACAGTCCCGGATTCCAGTGGCTGTCCCACTGTCCCGGTACGGGGGAGGTATGTCCCGCAGAGACAGCTGCCATAGTGAAGTAGAGAGCTGACATCAGCATCCGCTCTCTGCTTCACTAACTCTCCCTGTGCTGGCTCTCCATACCTCCTTGGCTCCGTTCCCTCCAGACTAGAGAAGCTGATGTCCTTCTGCTGATGCTATCAGGAAGAAGGTAAGTATATGGTGTTTAATTTTTTTTTCTTAACTTTCTGTGGGGGCACAATGTGGGCATATTACCTGGGTGGCACAATGTGGGCATATTACTGGGGGGCACAATGTGGGCATATTACTTGGGGGGCACAATGTGGGCATATTATTGGGGGACACAGCTGGGCATATTACTGGGGACATATTACTGGGAGTACAGCTGGGCATATTACTGGGTGCAAAATGTGGGCATAATACTGGGGGGCACAATGTGGGCATAAATACTATGCGGTGGAATTAAGGGGGAATAATTGCTATGTGGAGGCATTAAGGGGACTGGGTGGGATTAGATGTATAGTTAGGTTTTGGGCGGAGTTAGAGGCGTGGCCTAGTGCAGAAAAAGTTTGCCACGGTGCGCAAAACGTGCCACACAATGTGTCCCTCTTCGGTGCTTTGCAAAGTTGGGAGGTATGCGACTAGGAGCGGGAGGGGCTAGCAGAGGAGGCAGGAGGAGCAAGGGTGCACACAGTGGCATGCACTTAACTACTCATTTGCATATGAATTTAATTTTACTCCAGAATGAAGCATCAGATTGCTAAGCAAAATGCGTCATTACTTTCTGCTCAGGCAGCCTTACATGTGCCTGTCAGTGAATTTCCTGCTGACAAACCCCCTTTAAGCACAGATTTTCCCCATGGATGGGATATGATAGATTCTGTCACATATTTTCAGAATTCAGTATAATAAAACCCATAGTCTGAAAGGAGATTACAGGAGGGGCATATAACATAGGAGCATGTACGGACAGGATAAGGCGGTGTGTGCACAGCCCGGATGATTTCAGCACCATGGACAGCTGTCTGTTTCCTAGCCGCTCTTGACTCTTCGTCTTGGCAGCTGCCTCTTTCTTTGCCGCGGGCCGATCGCTTTACCTGAGCCGGATTCTTGACTATCTCAGTTTCTCTTGTCATATCAAATAAAGGAGAAAAATGCAAGTCAAACAGTGATCGCCCCGTGCGTTCTACACAGCACGCAAGCCCGGATAAATAAAGACTCGTATATGTCTTAAATAATAGCAATCATGGAACTCGGATTTCAGGGTTGGACAAATGAAGTGTCGCAGCATATTTACGGAATCCCTTTTAGTGTTGTCACACTAAAGTTCTCTCCCTTCAGTAAGTGGCATTTATCATGTAGAGAAAGTTAATACAAGGCACTTACTGATGTATTGTGATTCTTCATATTGCTTCCTTTGCTGGCTGGATTCATTTTTCCACCACATTATACATTGCCCGTTTCCATGGTTACAGATCACCATGCAATCCATCAGTGGTGGTTGTACTTGCACACTATAGGAAAAAGTACCAGCCTATGTGCACTCCAATTGTCTCGGCCACCAGGCTGATGCTTTTACCTATATTGTGCAAACACGACCACCTACTCCTTTTCAACCTTAAAGGGGTTATCCCATGAATAATGTAAAAAATGAAAATCAGACATCATATAGTACATGACACCCTCTTTCTAACAAAGCTAGAACCATCCCTTTACCTCACATGGATCCAGAGATCTCCACATTCATTGCTCTGCTAGATTTATATCAAGCTGGCAATGTCCTTTTTGCTGAAGCTCAGGGGGATGTGTCCCTTCTCAGGGGGCGTGTCTTTCTTCTGTAGCTGTCTCCCTATCACAGCTCAGGAGGCGTGTCCATGCTCTCCCTATCACATCTCAGGAGGCGTGTCTCAGCTCTCCCTATCACAGCTCAGGAGGCATGTCTCAGCTCTCCCTATCACAGCTCAGGAGGCGTGTCTCAGCTCTCCCTATCACAGCTCAGGAGGCGTGTCTCAGCTCTCCCTATCACAGCTCAGGAGGCAGTTAAAAGTTGAAACTGAGCATGTGCGGCCTGCTCAGTGAATAGGTCAAAGAAATAAGAAATGAAGTGGTCCTATACAGATACATGTTATTGAATAACTCAGTAGCTATACAAAATTACAAAAGTATTCAGATCCAGGTTCTGGTTTGAAAACTGTAGAATATTTTTCATTGGACAACCCCTTTAAGCCTCGTTCATACGTCAGTGTTTTGATCAGTGATTTCCTCCATAGACATCAGGTATAAGGGAAAGATCTGCACCTGGTTTTGGCTCAAAATCACAGAAGGAAATCACTGACCGAACACTGACGTGTGAATGAGGCATTACTTTTGTTTGCCACCCTCCCCCAGACAATGCATAGATTGTGTTTTTTTCCATGGCATGCACTTCTGCTCTCCAGGGTATCTGGAATTTGGTTTCCTTGAGGGGACACACCTGCTATAGTCCAGAACCCCATGTATAGACACCTTCAGTGAACATCCTATATGCAGCACGTCTCACATTATACAAGTAAAACTGCGAAATTGTGTATAAAAATGAATTCTCTCTCTGTGTTCTGGGACATCAGTCATGTCCTCCCTCCTCCTCATCACTGTCTTGTATCTTGCTGTAAGACATCTCGCTGCAGCAGGAGCCTCCCTTCTCAACCCTTTTTACAACAAGGCCTCCTTGAGTAAGTTTACCTCTTCCGGAGCATGCAGAAAATACTTTGGGCAGACAGACATGAGGTAAGTGCACTTTTACGGGGTCATGTGGAGGTTAGGGTAGAAGCTTCCCCTTCCATTGTAGCTTGGATATATTGCAGCACCTCAGTCCTGTCTGTGCAGACATGAACCGTTGCATGCAAAGTGACTGAGAGAAGGGCGATGCAGGAGGGGTTGCCTTGGCCGCCCGAGCTGTGTGCTGCCGCGGCTCACCAATCTTATTTACCTCGATTAATCCTTTGACGTCGGCCCAGTGTGAAGTCTTCCTTACACAGGTCCACAGATCATCATGAGGGGGTTTCGCATCTATGACTCCATTAGCCTGTTAGATCTGATTAATACATCTTATATTATGGTGTCAATTATTCATTTTACCCAATCTGCATTTTTAATTTTTATTTTTTATTTTTCTTGATAATTGTATCGTAAATAATGACAATCATGGAAGCTGGATTTTTTTCCCGTCCTGTGAACCGTGCAGAGGACTCCATTGACTATTTATTAGAGACTTGCAGCAGAAGACGTTGTGTAACGTTGTATAATGTGGTGATTCAGACTAATTCATACACTACTCATGATTAATATCTAAGGATCCAAGTGGACTTGTAGATCTTAGACTAAGTAACAGCACAATCTCAATCAGTGGCTTCTAAGGCCAACAGGATATTGATATAGGATAGGCAATGCAATTCTTGGCACCAGTCCATAGAAAGGATGCCCTGGAGCTGGAAAAAGTACAAAGACGAGCAACTGAACTGTTAAGAGGCATGGACAGTCTGAGTTCAGATTTTGGAAATATTACAAAAAAACAAAAAAATCATACTTTCCTCCTCCATTTGCTCGCGACGAGCTGGCTTCCGCCATCTTGCTTGTAGGTCTGGTGCGAAATCTTGCGTGGCCCGAGATGACATCATCACACTGCCCATCCATTATACAGATGTGTCCATTCTAACTCAAATTTCTTAATTAAAAAATTCAATACATTATTGCAACATGCTGGCAAAACCTTTGACAGACTGCAGTTCACAGCACAACCACAGGGTGACAGCCTAAAGACACATATAACATAAACACCACACCTAAACACCTAAAGACACATATAACATAAACACACACCTAAAGACACATATAGCATAACCACATACACCTAAGCACCTACAGACACATATAACATTAACACACACACCTAAACACCTACAGACACATATAACATAACCACACACACCTAAAGACACATATGACATAAACACACACCTAAACACCTACAGACACATATAAAATAAACACACACCAAAACACCTAAAGACACATATAGCATAAACACACACACACCTAAACACTTAAATACATATATAGCATAAACACACACACCTAAACACCTAAAGACACATATAACATAAACACACACACCTAAACATCTACAGACACATATAACATAAACATACACACCTAAAGACACACATAACATAAACACACACATCTAAACACCTACAGACACATATAACATAAACACACACATATACACCTAAAGACACATATAGCATAACCACACACACCTAAACACCTACAGACACATATAGCATAAACATTTACACATAAACACCTAAAGACACATATAGCATAACAACACACCTAAACACCTGAGGACACATATAACAAACACACACACCTAAACACCTACAGACAAATAAAACATAAACACACACACCTAAACACATACAGACACATATAACATAAACACACACATCTAAACACCTACAGACACATATAGCATAAACACACACACCTAAACACCTGTAGACACATATAACATAAGCACACACACCTAAACACCTGTAGACACATATAACATAAACACACACACCTAAACACCTAAAGACACATATATCATAAACACACACACCTAAACACCTAAAGACACATATAACATAAACACACACCTAAACACCTGAAGACACATATAACAAACACACACATCTAAACACCTACAGACAAATATAACATAAACACACACACACCTAAACACATACAGACACATATAGCATAAACACACACACCTAAACACCTACAGACACATATAACATAAACACACACCTAAACACCTACAGACACATATAACATAAACACACACACCTAAACACCTAAAGACACATGTAGCATAAACAACTTCCAACAGAGTAACACAGAATCCTGAAGAAAGGTAAGAATGGTCACATCTGTATGGGGAGGGAGGGGACATGTTCATGGGGTCCATTGTGACTTGAGAGAGTCCTAAGATGGTTTACCCCACTCATAGTAGTAGTTGGATGGGTGAGCCCCCCTCATAGGCCCCATGGCACAGACTTCTTCAGGAACTTACCTGTGTGAGGCTGCAGGTAAATGCCTCTGAGGAGAGCAGTCAGCAGTCCATCAGGTCTCGCTTCTCTCCGATGTATTCCCTACAAGGCATCCCTTCAAAATGACTTTAAATGTCACAAATTCCATTCTCGCTGCGTCTGTGGCGAGGACGTGGCCTTTACCTCCCAACGCACTTGTTTGCTTTGTATGTGAAACGGAATTCGTGTATATTTACTTGGTGTCATGAACTTGTCTTTTCTGTCAGCGACACAGATTTTATTAACATTCACCAAGAAACGCTAATGGTTCATAAATATTTAGCTGGAAAATGAAATCAGAGACAGAAAAGTCCAAGGTTTTCAGTAATCCACCGGCAAATCTATCTATCTATCTATCTATCTATCTATCTATCTATCTATCTATCTATCTATTATCTATTTATCCATCTGTCTATCTATCTATCTCATATCTATCTGTCTCATATCTATCTGTCTCATATCTATCTATCTATCTATCTATCTATCTATCTATCTATCTATCTATCTATCTATCTATCTATTTATCTATCTCAGATCTATCTTCTATCTATACATGTATTATCTATCTATCTATCTATCTATCTATCTATCTATCTATCTATCTATCTATCTATCTATCTATCTATCTATCTCCTTAGTGTAAGACCTTGAAACCCTTGTGTTTTGTCTTGTAGATATATATATAAGTCGCCCCTCCACCCTCGAGGAGGTGTCAGGGAGGCTGCAGTATTGCCTTCAGGCCTTCTCAAGGTCAGTGTTTGGTGAGGCTGTAAAATGTTTGTTTCGGTGCCAGTGTTTGCAGCATAAATCCTGGGCCCTGACAAACTTTCTGATAGGATGATTTATGATTTGTCTCTGCGAGCGTCCCACGACTGTCCCACAATGCCACGCTCCAGCGGGCTGTCACACGTGTCACTGTGCTCCTCAGACAATAAGGTGCAAAGTTTCCTTCAGCCTGTGGGAAAGGAACGTGAAAGGAACCGAAAAGCAGAAGGAATTCATCTTGCAGATGGAAAATGCAGTGCAGCGGCTGAGGATGAACCACGTGTCCTGCAGGGGATGCTATACATAATTGACTCCTCTTAATCTCAGTGTAGGACTATTTAACCCCTTCATAGCTACAGCCTGCTCAGTGCTCAGGTTTTTTTTTTTTTGCATGTAATGCTTTAATGGCCACCATTTTTTAATGTAAAAGCAGCTAAAGCTTATGTTATACCGTGATCTATGCTGTTTATTGTGATATACCGTATTTTTACCGTATCGCTTTATAAGACGCAACGGATGATAAGACACACCCCAGATTTTAGAGTAGGAAAATAAGAAAAAGTTTTTTTTCATCAGATCTCATATCAGACCCTCCATAAATTTCAGGACATCACATCAGACCCCCATATCATCCCTCCATGTGAGAGCCCCATCAGACCTCAGATCAGCTCATCAGCCCCCATATCAGCCCACTGTGCCCCATCAGACCCCAGATCACCCCACTGTGCCCCCATCAGACGTCAGATCAGCCCACTGTGCCCCATATCAGCCTACTGTGCCATCAGACCTCAGATCAGCCCACTGTGCCCCCATATCAGCCCATTCTGCCCCATCAGACCTCAGATCAGCCCACTGTATCCCCATATCAGCCCACTGTGCCCCCATCAGACCTCAAATCAGCCCTTCAGCCCCATATCAGCCGACTGTGCCAGCATAAGACCTCAGATCAGCCCACATATCAGCCCATTTTGCCCCATCAGACCTCAGATCAGCCCACTGTGCCCCCATATCAGCCCACTCTGCCCCCATCAGACCTCAGATCAGCCCACTCTGCCCCCATCAGACCTCAGATCAGCCCTTCAGTCCCATATCAACCCACTCTGCCCCCATTAGACCTCAGATCAGCCCACTGTGTCCCCATATCAGCCCACTGTGCCCCCATCAGACCTCAGATCAGCCCACTGCGTCCCCATATCAGCCCACTGTGCCCCCATCAGACCTCAGATCAGCCCATCAGCCCCATATCAGCCCACTTTGCCCCCATCAGACCTCAGATCAGCCCACTGTGCCACCATATTAGGCCACTGTGCCCCCTTCAGACCTCAGATCAGCCCATCAGCCCCATATCAGCCCACTGTGCCCCCATCAGACCTCAGATCAGCCCACTGTTCCACCATATTAGGCCACTGTGCCCCATCAGACCTCAGATCAGCCCATCAGCCCCATAAGGATAAATTTAAAAACTCTCTCACCCTCCTGCGCCGCGGCTCCGGGTCCGGCGCTCCTCTGTCTTCTCCTGCCGGCGCTGCACTGTCACCTGACTGCGTGCAGCGTCAGGTCATGGTGCGCACACTACGTCCTGAGGCTGTATGAGGTCAGGGCAGTGCAGCGCCGGCCGGAGAAGACAGAGGAGCGCCAGACCTTATGGGGCTGATGGGCTGATCTGAGGTCTGCTGAGGGTTCCAGCACCTAATATATACTAGTGAGTGCTTCCATAATGGAAGCGCTCACTAGTATTTGCTTTATAAGACGCGCGGCAATTTCCCCCCTACTTTTTTTGGGGGAAAAAATGCGTCTTATAAAGTGAAAATTGCGGTATGTAGCAGCACATGGTTTGAAGGTGTATCAGTGCCTGCTGGGACCGCTATTGGGGTCGAAAGCTAAAGGGCAGTTGCTCCTTTGTCTCTTCTTCTCCATTTCCAACCAGATTTTTGTTACAATTAAATGTTATTTTCCTGACAGACGGATGATACAGTCATCAGGAAAGATACTGTAGATAGATCTAAGGGTACGGCTACATGGTCAGGTGTCGGCATGAAGTTTTGGAAGCCAAAACCAGGAGTGAATTAAAAAAAGAGAAGTCGTATCAGTCCTTTATACTTTCTCTCCTTCTATGATGCCTCTGTGGACACCTGACCGTGTGGCCGTACCCTAAGACAGAAAAAGACAAGTACGGCAGAGGTGATTGGAACCAGAAGAGCAGAGCTAGATTTGTAGAGTGGACTACAAGCAGACTTCAATAGGCCCCCTAGGTGGAATAGCATCCTGCCACCACCGAAGACATAGCGGTGCAATATGTGAAAGTTTTTTTGTGGAGAATTACCGCATAGTTCTATGAAAGTAAATTCTGAGCCGTCGGCGAGGGATGTGTAGGAGGAAGCCTCTGTGCATTACTTAATACTGTAATTATTTCATTCTAGCTCCGCTCCAGACATTGATGGCATATCCTAGTAATATGTTCTCAATATTTTTTGCTTAAAGGAATCTTTCACATTGAACACTGTATCTGATCCCTGGGCAGCATGTTATAGAGCAGGAGGAGCCGAGCAGATTCATATATAGTTTTATGGAAAAACATTCAGTAGAACTTCTACATTCTTGCTCATTCTGGGCTTAGGAGTCCAGTAGGCGGTCCTATCAGTGATTGACAGCTACATACTTAGAGGAAATGCCGTCAGTTACTCATAGGACTAATGCCTGAGGGCGTGAAAGGATCCTCTGCCACAGAAGAAGACACCAGAATTATAAATGGCATGTGGTGGATGTAGGGCCCGTTACCTGTTGGGGCCCTTGAGCTTTTAGTTACCTTCTGGTCATATGGTTAAGATGAATAACTTAAAGAGATTGTCTAGCCTTGTTCTTTCTGCTGGGTTAAAGGGGTTGTTCGGGTTCAGAGTTGAACCTGGACATATCTTCATTTTCACCCCTCTGCCCCCCCTGATATGGGCATTTCAAGCTCCGATGCTCTCCCTTGCCCAGGGCTGGATCTCCCAGGGCAAGGGCTTTTTTGTTAATATTTTTTACACTGCTAGGCAAAGGCTTACGCCTAGCAGCGTTGCTGGTGATGTCACCGGCACTGATGGGTGGGCTTTAGCTTTGCCTTAGCCATTTTACAGGCTAAAGCAGTACTAAAGCCTGCCCTTTAGTGATGGTGATGTTACCAGGCTCACTGCTAGGTGGAAGCTTCAGCCTAGCAGTCCCCATGGAGATCACCAGATCTCTTAAGAAATAACAGTGGGGCTTCCTGGGTGAAAATGGGGGTACAACCCCTTTAACTAAGGAGCAGGCATATATTTAACAAACCTGATCGTTCTTTCAAATCTTTTGCCCCTCCCATGTCTCACCACAGTTTTGTAGTTTTTGAAGACACTCACTGGTGGAGGCCTCTATGTGTTGGGGCCAATCACCCCTTTGGTTCACCTCATAATCTGGTCTTTGGCATCAATTCTGAATCAAATCGACCTCATCCCACCTCCTGGGCGGCATTCTAAAGACGACAGGGCCAAAAGCATTGAGATTAACCTTTATCTCAAAGAGCAGTTAACTGGATGGTGATATCTCCAGCCACATCCTGTAAGCCATGGATGCTCTTTACTTGAGGTTTAAGACGACTTGTATGATATAATTCTTGGTGACAGCCAGAAGGACAGTTGCATCAATTGTGGCACATGTATTTAATTTCATCTGAGCCTCGATATTTCTCTGCTTTATGCCAAAGGCTTATTCCTGTCCGGCTTATCGCAGGTAGAACTGAACAATATAATTTACAGCCTATCTTGAAAGTAAGCCGACAAAGTTTAGCAGCAAAAATAATTATTTTCAACAGGTTCCGGTACGCCACCAAAGGTGTCGTGTTGGTATCTGAAAGTGTTGTGTTTCGCTTCTTTTGCTTTCCATAAAGGACACATCTTTACTATGTCGTATAATTAATCTGTGTATAAGTGCATGCGCTATCCGGGGGCTTGATATTGTGTATTAAAAGATTTAGGAAAATTGAAAATTTTAAAACGTGAAAGCTTCCCAGCAGATACAGAATGGAGTCTACAAGCAGAGGAATGCACAGGTCTTCTGTGAGGTCTATGGTAAAGGAGAAGGCTCAAGGCAGCCCATAGTGGCACACTGTCTGGTAGGATTGATCCTGCTGAATAAAAAGATACCTGCCTTGTGAAAATTGGTTGTGCCATTCCCAAGAAAAGAGACATTTATTCTTTAGGTAGATGAATACTTCAGGGTTCCGAGGGGGCGGGTCCTAGTCCCTCAATACTCCTCAGCTTTCCAGTACTGGCCACGCCCTCATTACTATAAAAAATAAAAGCCTGTTTTCTCAGGAGCACTGCAACCGATTTTCACAAGACAGGTGTCATTTTAATCGGCAGGATCAACCCAACAAGCCAGTATGTTGTGTTTAATAGAGTGGATCCTGGATATACTCAAGACTTGGAGAAATTGAACTGCAGTTTCCATTGTGTTGACCATTCTCCAGTGAAGGTCCCTTTACATGGGACGATATTACAGCAGATTGTTGGGAAGGAATCGTTCATCTTGACAATTTGCTGATCGCTGGTGGTGGAGACCACTGCATTTACATGCATCGATCTCCAGAGTGTAGGGAGGAGCGACCGCTATTGCCATCAGTCTTCCCTGTCAGAACTTATTGTTTGTGGGCAGGTGATCGTGTTTACATGGCATGATCTGCTGCTGGTAAACAAACATTTTTGCCTGCGCACAAGCAATCGGATTGCCCGTTGAATGAGCATTTTGCTTAGCTACATGCATTCCCCATGTAATAACAATTCTGGAACATCTATTCTTGTGTCTCTATGTTGTGTCATTCCTTTATTCTTTCTACTAGAAGTTATGAATAAATTGCTAGCAGTCTGCAGTAAGGGTACAGCGGGGAGGTAACCAGTTGGGGGGGTGTTCCTGCACAGTCTGACAATGGCAGCACTGAGTGGACAGAGTGAGATTGTGCAGGGACACACCCCCAACTGGTTACCTCCCCTTTGTACCCTTACTGCAGACTGCTAGCAATTTATTCATAACTTCTAGTAGAAATAATAAAGGAATGGCACAACATAGAGACATAAGAATAGATGCTCCAGAATTGTTATTACATGGGTAATTATTAAAACGGACATGTCAGGAGAGGGGACAGGTCCTCTTTAAACATATGTAGCCAAGTTGATGGTCATGCAATTTGGATGTCCGAGGAAATTGTCCAAGGAAACCCTTTATATTAGCTAGAGCAGAGAATTTATGGCCCCACATTACTTCCAGTGGTCAGCATGTAATACTACATTTCCCCTGCAGTGGCCGCTGTATTGTCAGCTGTATCCTCCCCTTGCTGGATCTGTACCCGCGGCAATTAGCTGATCTCCAGACTATAAACTGCCATATAGGAGCTCATTTTGCAAACATCCCTATTAAAATATTCAGTGAGGGCAGAAATCTGCTGCACAATACAAACTGCATCCACAGAGCTTGTCAATACCAGTGAAATAACAGCTAAAAGCAAAGGCCAAGCCTTGAATGTCAGGGCACAAAGAATACTTATAAGCAATAATTATATAACACAGCTACAGAAAAAGCTGTGATGAATAGACGGGTCAGCAGCTGACCCCCATGTTTGTGCGGTAATGACTGATACGTTTGTTTAAGGATAATTAATTTTAATGGATAATTGTGATTTCAGTGGTTATCTCGTCTTCTGCAGCTATTATTATGGGATAAATTATTCCTATACATACAAAGCTCTTGATTTGCTTCCTATAACACTCCCTTCCCCGTACATTCATGGTGTCCTCATGATCTTCTTCTGATTAGTGTTATATAACGCCCCCACCCCCGGACATTCACTGAGTCTCCATGATTTACTCCTAATTTGCTTCCTATAATACCTTCTCCCCCACACATTCACTACATTCCTGTGATCTGAGTGGGGAGGGAAGAGGTTGCACAAAATTCGCAGACTTTCTATGAATATGCACAGTGCTTACTCAGAGAGTCAAACAGTAGCAAAAAATGCTCAGTGATCAGCTCAGCCTCCTGCTCCTTTATTTCACAATCAGGGGTTATCTCAGGACCAAGGTTAGGTAGAGGTGAAGATTCATGATTCTTATTGTGTAGTCGTAGTCAGAGGTCTTCTACTCATGTGACATATGGTATAATAGTGAAGAATCAGGACTCCTGCTGTGTAGTCGTAGTCACAGCTCTTCTACTCATGTGACATATGGTATAATAGTGAAGAATCAGGACTCCTGCTGTGTAGTCGTAGTCACAGCTCTTCTACTCATGTTACATATGGTATAGCAGTGAAGAATCTGGACTCCTACTGCGTAGTCATAGTCACAGGTCTTCTACTCACAGACCATATGGTATAGTAGTGAAGAATCTGGACTGTTGTTGTGTAGTCGTAGTCACAGCTCTTCTACTCATGTTACATATGGTATAGTAGTGAAGAATCTGGACTCCTACTGCGTAGTCGTAGTCACAGGTCTTCTACTCATATACCATATGGTATAATGATGAAGAATCCGGATTTCTGCTGTGAAGTTGTATGCAGGTCCATGAATGTCCTAACGTGTAGGGGGTGCAAAGCAGCTGCAAATAAATGATGCAAAGGTCATAGGTCCATAGGTTTGACAACCAACAGTGGGTGAAGATGGCAGTTCGGCAAAGCATCCCTTTTAGGAACAGTTCACTGGCCACTTGTGGATATGGAAACAAACTTCTCAGATTATAGCTGAGCTTCTTCAATATTACAACAGTCCACCTGACATGACAGTGGTGGTGGTCCTCTCATGGTGGAAACTGCAGGTCTTCCTTGATATAGGGGTATGTGACTGTATACTACAAAGTCTCCCTAAGATCTGCTACTGCAACCCCCTCATCTTATTTCAGTCACTGTGTAGCTATATTACCACAGGAACCACCATGCAGACTAAGCACCCATAGCATTGGCTCCCCTTACCTTCATGAGTTCCTCCCAGATTAAGATCTCTACTAGAACCCAACTTGTCAAGACAACAACTCATGCCCAACAACCACCCATGGGAAGGACAACCTGTAGGAGCTATGTCCATCTGAGGGAAGTGTCTTAGACTTTCCCAGATCACTCCACTTGAAGAAGTCTTGAAAGAAATCCTAGTGGGAACCAAAGGGATTGAAAAGACACCAGTGTTGTTGACTATGGCCGTGTCATGTATAGTCACATTGTAAGATTAGACTGAAGGGTCTCTTTAAAGCCAACTCAAGAAAATCTGGTGGTATCTCCTCCTTCCGTGTAGATCTGTCTGATAGGCTGAAGAGCAGAGTGTAGAAGAAGGGAAATAATGAAGTGTATACATGGCCTCTAATAGCTATTGATCCAAACTGCATGTCAGATAAGATCAGTCATTATGCTGGATCGCTCGTCTCGATACTTTAAATAACAAGGAGGTTTTAAATATTTCATCATTTCCCGAATACTGAAACCCAATGAGAAGAGGTTTATGCTGAAACGGCAGATTAGGGTCTGCTGCGGTGAAGTCACTGTCCGTAGTAACAGCTGCCATAGACCCAGTCAATATGGTGCTGGCTGCTTATTTAGTTAAGTACAGGACTTAGAAGAAATTTCAATTTCCCAACTTAAAGAAATTTTGATATCCTGTGAATACTGTGTCCTCTTCCTAGGCCAGTGACATCACGTTCATCGGTCAAGAAGCCTAGGTGCAGCAATTCAATGGAACAGAACTGAGCTGCAGAGCACAGTTCACACTAACTGCAACTTGCGCTATTGGAATGTTACCTATTGTCTCAGTGAGTAAGCTGTCAACCATATTAGCTAATCCTGTATGTGGTGGTTTTTTCACTTTTGCTGTGTTCCATCCTGTCTCCTGTCAGAGTGCAGAATAACACCCTATGGGTGTGATGGCTAACCTCCGGCACTCCAGCTGTGGTACAACTACAACTCCCAAGATGCACACTTGTTTGGCTGTTCTCACAACTCCATAGAAATGAATGGAGCATGCTGGGAGTTGTAGTTTTACCACAGCTGAAGTTCCGGAGGCTAGCCATCACTGTCCTAGGGGTTAGTGGCTGCCATCCCATACCTATAATAAAGTGCTGTTTACCATGCGTGTATGTACTGATGGATTAGTTATGTCTATTATTCTTCTGCAAAGTTGATCCAGGGAAAGGCAAAAATGCCCATGAGGTAGATGCCAATTTTCTTCCATTTAGGGAAAAATAGGGACATTTTTTAAAACTCTTTACATTCTACTCATTTTGGGCTAAACAACACGTTTTCAGTTGGTCTTTATGAAAAATTTCTACAGTTTCTTTTTCAGCTTTCACTTTCGGTACATCTCCTTCTCGGTGAATCCGTCAGGGAGCTGCTCTGACGGCGGCTCGATCTGTGGCTCTTATCTGCACTTTCCCAACAGCTCATAAATACTCGTTATAGCTAAACCAGTTTATTAAGAATTTAGGCATGATGAGATGTTAGGAGTTCAGAGATAAGGGCTACAGACCCAACCTTCAGAGCAGCTCGTTGATGGATCCATTGTGAAGCAGATACACTCAAAGTGGAAGCTGTAGAGGAGAAGCTGTTGAAAATTTGTAATAAAGACCAAATTAAAAAATTAGTTTTAATCCAAAAACGAGTGGAATGCACTGATTAAAATGGCCTTCAAAGCTGTAACACGTATGCAAATTTATATTCAACTATACAGTGGGTTCTAAGGTAAGCTCTTAACAAGGTCATTCGTGGAAGCTCCATGCAGACGGATGGTTCTTTGGAATGAGTTCATGATCGTAAATATCCAGTTCTGGCCTTGTAATTTATACATAAGCCATTGTCTGCCTGATACTTGGTGTCTGGTGAATAAATGCTCTTAGCTCTTGTCCATTAGGCAAGATTTATGATCAGATCTTAGGAAGCCGGAAATTTATATTCTGCCTTGTCAGAAGGCTAGATAGCTGATCTATCCCTACCCAATGCTTTATACTGCATCTCTGCTTACTCACACAGTACAAGCCTGGAACTCACTCTTCATAAAGTCTTACACCACTCAGCCTCTCTCCTGCTACTGCATTCTGGTGCCCTGGACCTTCCTTGACTTCATTTTCTTGGAGGGCCCGGCCAACTGCGTTCTGCCAACAGTGCCTCTTGCTCCCTCCAGCTCTTAAAGGGCCATCGTGCACATTGTAATCTTACCAAGTTAATGGCTGGTTACCCAGGAAGGTGCCTGAAGAAAGGTGCCTGAATAATATGTTCTAGTCTGCTAGTGTTCTGCAAAGGTCTGCCTGTGTACTGACTACTGCCTGTTTTACGAATTTGTCCTTTCATTGTACTGACCTTCTGCTGCCTGCTCTAACCCCGGACTGTTCATCGGATTGCTGATACTCTTCCTGACCTGATCCCAGCCTGTCCTAGACTACGGTTTAGCCTAATCCCTTGGTTCTCTGTACTATTGTCTCTTGAGCCCTGTGGGTCAACATTCACTTGTACAGAGACTATTTCCGGAAGTA
The DNA here is from genome assembly GCA_900303285.1 of Rhinella marina. Lineage (NCBI taxonomy): Eukaryota > Metazoa > Chordata > Amphibia > Anura > Bufonidae > Rhinella > Rhinella marina. Next base: position 645,980 of record ONZH01012708.1, read on the forward strand.
GCAGCCTAGTGGTTCCCCTGCAGCAAAAAACAGATCCCTGTATAGAGGTGGGAGGGCGGAATACCAGTAGGCCACCTTAATAATGCTCTTGGGAATAGCCTTAAGCCAAATCTGTTGTAGTGCCACAGTGGATCCAGTGGATCCGCAATTCCTGTATAACATAAAGTCAGTACACGAAGAGCAGATTTCCATCACTAAAAGGACTGGAAGTGTATAAAGTACAAACAGCTAAACCAAACACAATTTTGGGCGGCTTAAAATTGATATAAATCTGACAATAATGGCCTCCTGGTTAATATTCATGACACTCAATATGTTCCTCATTGAAGAGAGTGAGATGTGACTTGTCTTTCAGGAGATGTCTGATCCTATTATGGCTCCGAAGATCAGACACGTGTCTGCCGAGGAGGACATTCATCTCCCTGTATGATCTGATCTGTGCTCCCGCAGCTTTCTAATGCTTCAGTAGTAGCAATTGAAGGCTTTGCTAATGTCCAGTATTTTGCATTCGGCTTTCGTCGACAGATGTCTGCGCATTTGATTTGGACTCCTGGCTGATTTCATGCAAAATCCACAGTAGGAGTGAGCTTCAGGGTAAAATCTAATGAATTCATCTGGCGGAAAAGCTCCTTCTAATACACATAGATCTTTCTAACTATGGCAGGAAAAGGGGATTTTTTGGAAGCTTAGCTCCTTCCGGTGTCTTCTGATTTTAAAACTCTAATGTACAATCTTCAAGCAGAGCATATGTTACTGGCAATGATGTAGTATATTTGCAGTGCCGTGGGGGAGCAAGGGCCCATGCCAACCTTGTAGAGGAAGAGTAGACAGTCAAGATGAGCAAATCAATTAATTAGATTCAAAATCTTACCTAAATATTTTTAAAATTTGGAAGAATCAGAATTTTTTTGGGTAATATTTTTGGCGAGAGAGAAATTCATGTGTTTTGGTCTGAACGAATTTTAGGCAATTTGTTCATCTCTAGTAGGTAATGAATGCACTATTGTCAGCTCTATGGGCAAATGATTAGTATTACCGAGCAGGGGTAAAGCATTATGGTAAAAATCGTTTCATCTAGACTCTTGTTTAGCTTGACTGACCACTCATGCTTCTTCAATGGTGGGTGGAAGGATGACCAGTTTCTGGAGACCTCGTAAACCCTTCCTCTTTGTGGATAGGTAATACCAACACCGTGGGGGGTCATGCTTTCAATATAAAACCATTCCCATGCTGGGATGGATGGGGGGAAGCATGAAGACACCTCAATCAATTTACACTCCCCTTTACTGCTTCAGAGCCTAACCCTGGGGAGCGATGGTATCCAGGTAGGAGCACCGTGACATACAACACCAAAGTTAAAGAACTCCCGCTAAAAATTTTATTCTCTGACCTGCTAGAATGGTACATGATGTAATCTGTAGTGAATGTCATTTTCTTACCAGTGTCTGTATTTGTGAGTTATATCTCCCTGATGCTTCTCATCTGTGTCATGTGACCAGCAATCAGACTCACCAATTGACACAGCATCTTATGTGTGGACAGGAAGTCTGTTTCTCTGTGTATTCCTATGGGAGCCTCACGCTGAGTCTCATAGGAATGAATAGAGAAGTAACTGACTTCCTGGTCTGTGTCAGTTGGAGTTTAGAGAGTTGGTCACATGATGCAGCTGAGGATCAGAAGGGAGGATGTAACTCACAAATACAGTCACTGGTGAGAAGATTACATTCACTACAGATTACATCATGGACCTTTCTAACAGATCAAAGAATTAAACTTTTTGCAGTTCTTTAACAAGGCCATATCACTACTCAGCATTCCTAAAAACCTGGGACAAGATCAGCCCTGGGGGCTGCACGTTGCACCTGCTGGCGTGGTATTGTGTCGGCTGTGGTCGCCATGTAATGCTGCACCAATTTAGAGTAGGTACCCACTCAGAGAGGCAACCTTGGCCTGGGGAGTGGGCCTATGCATCTTTATCAAAATGTATACTAATGCCTGTAGATTATGGCTTTTTTCTCTTTTTTTTTGGAATTTCAACTTAAAAAAAGTTGTCTTAAGGGAGATTTAAATATATGATTGAACAGTACAGGTATCTAACTAATGCTTTTTTAACCCTAAACCTGGAACTGTTTCCATGACGAGAGGCCATCCTCTACATCTAAGTGGGATTTGTATATGTCGTAAGTGGGATTCTTTCCTGTAAGAGCATTGAGACTATAGAACTGTGGTTGATTCATCGTAGAGGGATCCAGGCTTTCTTAATGTACTGTATATAACATCAGAAGTCGTGTATCAGATTCTGGAGAGGGGACATTGACCCAGATATTTAATCAGATTTGAAGTTAGAAGGAAGTTTTCCTCTAACACTGATCACCTCATTGAGAATTTTTTCCTTCTTTTGGGTCAACACGGCTTATAGGTTGGGCCTTTGTTGATTTATCCGAATATCACCCGTTCTCCTAATATTCCCATCTCATTGAGAACACCATGGCCTTTGTGTCATCTCTCCAAAGTCAACTTTCATCCACTCTCTCCATCTCTACCCAACTGAAAATTCACCCCCTCCCTAAAAACCCCACCTACCTTCATCTCAACCCTTTGTCCACACATTGAAGAACAAATGACAAATGTAAGGTTATGCACATAGGAAGGAATAATGCAAGTCACCAGTACATACTAAATGGTAAAACACTGGGTAACACTGACATGGAAAAGGACTTAGGAATTTTAGTGAACAGCAAACTAAGCTGTAGAGACCAGTGTCAGACAGCTGCTGCCAAGGCCAATAAGAAAATGGGTTGCATCAAATGGGGCATAGATGCCCGTGATGAGAACATAGTCCTGCCACTTTACACATCACTAGTCAGACCACACATGGAGGACTGTGTACAGTTCTGGGCTCCTGTGAACAAGGCAGACATAGCAGAGCTAGAGAGGGTTCAGAGGAGGGCAACTAAAGTAATAACTGGAATGGGTGGACTACAGGACCCAGAAAGATTATCAAAATTAGGGACGACTGAGGGGAGATGTAATAACTGTCTAAATATATCAGGGGTCAGTACAGAGATCTCTCCCATCATCTATTTATCCCCAGGACTGTGACTGTGACGAGGGGACATCCTCTGCATCTGGAGGAAAGAAGGTTTGTACACAAACATAGAAGAGGATTCTTTACGGTAAGAGCAGTGAGACTATGGAACTCTCTGCCTGAGGAGGTGGTGATGGTAAGTTCACTATAAGAGATCAGGAGGGGCCTGGATGTATTTCTGGAGGTAATAATATTACAGGTTATAGTTACTAGAGAGGGGTCGTTGATCCAGGGAGTTATTCTGATGTCTGATTGGAGTCGGGAAGGAATTTTTTCCGCTAAAGTGAGGAAAATTGTCTTCTACCTCACAGGGTTTTTTTGCCTTCCTCTGGATCAACTTGTAGGATAACAGGCCGAACTGGATGGACAGAAGGCTTTTTTCGGCCTTATAAACTATGTTACTATGTAAACATTCATTTCAGTTTAAGCTTCTACAATGACTTTCCCCATTCGGCACCGGAAGGACTTTTTCATCTAGGATCCATCTTGACGTGGACTCTGGAGGGAAATCAAACATCCTCGTAGACATAAAGAATTTGCTCATTCAACGGCGGCAGCTAAAAGGAGGTCTAAGGAATTGGTGTCATGTTAAATATTCACGGCAGGAAGACAGCCAGGTACTGGAAGTGACATGATGAATTTCCCCTTCTCCTGCTGTTTCTATCTCATTAAATAAAGTGATTAAAGAGTTATCAAATTTTAATACTTCAAATTGACTGCAGCAGGCAACTCTCAGTGTACGGCAAATCATCCTTGAAGTTACACCAGCTTTAATTTTATTGAAATGCTGGCATCGACTTTCCAGCAGAGAGAGGAAATATTGAGAAAACATTTCTTAATTACTTCAAATCTGTGAAGCATCTTGTTTTTTTTTTTTTAGGTTTTATTTTACATGGCGGGGCAAAAAAAAAAACATCATTGCAAAACATATTCCCCATGGCCCGTTAGTGATCCACATCCTGTCGTGTGTCCCTGTTATAGGACCAGGATATGGAGGTTAATGTGAAGATCTACATGACTCTATATTTACCATATTCACTCTATATCTTCCTCTGGATTTTTGCATTATCACCCTCCTCCCCCTCCCCGCTGTGCGTGCAACAGGAGCTTACCACTTAGGGAGGGAACTTTGTGCTCTCCATGGTGCTGAAACCTGGAAATAGGTCAATTTCTACAAGAGTGCGTGTATTTTTGTGGATTTGGTACGGGGGAAGTGGGGGTACTACCTCTCCTTGGGGAGAGAGCGCCGCAAGAACTCTAGTGCCACAAGTTGTAGAATAACATGAGATAGGATGAATAGGACCAACACCAGGCTCTTCCTGACCACAGTAAGTCCAAGATAGATAGTACACAGCACTCAAGCCCGTTACCGCTGCAGCGGGACGTAGTATGCACAAAGTAGAAAGGATGTTCCCAGCAGCGTTATCTCTTCAAAGTATTTATTATCGTTAGCAGTACATTATTCAAAGATTGCAAAAGGACGAGTTTCGGCCCGCTGTGGCCTTCCTCAACTTACAGCTTGTAAGTTGAGGAAGGCCAGGGTGGGCCGAAACGCGTCCTTTTGCTTTTGTAATCTTTGAAGAATGTACTGCTAACGATAATAAATACTTTGAAGAGATAACGCTGCTGGGAACATCCTTTCTCCTTCCTGACCACAGACATTTTCTGTTTTTTAAGGACATGCGTCTTTGAAAACTGTGGCCCTGATTTATCATACCTTCACTCCAGAATTCTGCCATCAAAAAGTCGCGAAATAGGGCTTTTGCGACTTCTCACACTCACTTGCACAAAATTTTGCGACTTTTTGCACGTGTACACCACTCACTCCAGTTTTGTAATATGGGTGGGAAAGTGGGTGTGGTTAGTTATGTTAATGAGTTTCACTCCAGATTTATCATTGAGACTTTTTTTAAAAGTCGCAAATAAGGCCCCATTCACACTACCGTATGTTTTCCGTGATCCGTATAAAAAACGGAATGGAAGACATACGGAAATTCTTCCTTAGTGTTCCGCATTTTTGCGGACCCATTGACTTAAATGGGGCTACGGACGTGATTTTGCGGCCAAGTATAGGACATGTTTTATTTTTTTTGCGGAAGAACTTCCGTAATATACGGATGCGGAATGCACACGGTGTGCATTCCGCATTTTTTTTCTCCTATGGAAAAATTAACGGGTCCGTATGGTTACGCATCTTATCCGCAAAAATGCGGATAAGATACGGAAATGTACATACGGTTGCGTGAATGGGGCCTTAGTCACAATCTCACTCCAGAAGGAGGGTGGAGGAGGAAAACTGGAGACAGAAGTGTTAGGTTTAAGGACAAGCCACATTTATCAAACAACCTGAGACATTTGATAAACGTGGCATAAAGTACAACACGGACTCAAAAACGACTTCAAATATTCTCCTCATGATGAAATCCCCCCTATAACTTTTTCTTAATTTCTTAAAAAAATAAATATTGTCATTGTTTTTTGATGATACATGGGGCTTATTTTTATGATATTTTAATTTTTTTACTATTTTTTATGATTGATACTGGGGCAAAATGTAAAAAGAAGGAGTAAAATGTGTATTTTTTTCAATTTTTTTCAATTTTTGTGATAGGACAAAGTGCAACTAAAAGACTTTCTTTAAAGTGGTTATCGTTATCCAAGACTAAACTCTTTTAACAGACCTCTTAAGAGTGGCTGGACCTATGGTGGGGTTCAAACTTTCCTGGTCACCACCAGTGGATTCCTTCTGAATCACTCCACGGCTACCTCAGCAGGTCCCGGGTCTCTGGCAATCAACATCCTGTTGACAGGCATGATGTGACCACTACAGCCAATCACTGGCCACAGTGGTGACGTGTCACCCACACGGTATGTCATTGGATCATGAATCCAGTAGTGGGAACCAGGTAAATATCTGTAGTGGCTGATCCATTCAAGTTCGAGACTGTATGTATACTGGAAACCTTCTTTTGAAAATAAGTTAGAATTAACTAAGGTGGGTTGATGGGTCCCACTGACTCCTTGAAAATCCCTTTAAGACCTAGAAGTCAATAGTTATGGAGTAATGGTCTGACTGAAGGTATTCTAGTGGGCCCGAAGACCCTTCTGTCATATAACATGACAGATGGTAGGTGGGGGCTCTGTTACAAATGTTGCACTGGGGGCCAGGTGTGCAGACGTGTGACAACCGATAGATTGGCTGATGTCTTAGGGAGATGTAATATGGCCATATTGTTGATATAAAGAAGAGTTACATTTTTGATGACAGGATAGAAGACAACTCGAGGACTATATATTTCGGAGAGTGGGATGGCATATGATGATAACCCCCATCAGACCTTGTGTCTTACTATACAGGTTCCAATGATACAAATACATTTTCTGCGGTAGGATCTTATTATCCACTGCCCTACACCATCAGATACATCAGATATTCAGTGTCCCAATGGTGATGTTTTACATCAAGACCCTTGCTCTCCTGACACCATCCAACGAGCACGATGATGGAATTATTTCACTGGGTCCGTGACCTCCTGATTGTTATTGGTATTGACGCGGCGGTTCTCGTCTCACGTAGAATATTGGCAAGTCTTTCCGTTCTGAAGTCTGCTGAATATATCATTGAAATGTGGTCTCCAGCCTCGCTCGGTTTATGCAGTGGCCCAATCTCATTATCCGGGATGTCACTCTGCAAAGAGCAAAACCTTTCTTCGGCTCATGTGGATCCTATCAAGAAGTGACAAAAATACCTTTGAGCCTGATGAGGAATAATAGGTTACGGATGCATTTGACAACATAAGCCTCAGAGCTAATACTGCAATCTCCATGTTGACTTTTAATGTCAGACACTTTGCTTGGATGATATGTGAGGATTGTGTTATTAGTATTGGTAATTACTTAGGTGTTTCTTGACTCTTCTCAAGGAAATGCATCAAGCATTTTTATTTGTAGAACTATTGGGATGTGCAGAATTTGGGGTTTGTTTCATCTTCTTAGGACACCCTTTTTCTACATTCCTCATAAGGGCACATGTAGAGTAACATAGCTGGAGTGTAGAACCTCTCGGAGAAGTGGTTTTTGCTCTGGAGGACTCATGTTGTCCGTTCCTGGCACAGATGACTCCAGTATGCCCATGTAAAGCTTGTAAAGCTATGGACACCATTGTGAGTTGGTTTTTATGAAAAACAATTTTTGCACCATTTGTCTTCTGCAGCCTCCATGTATTCCCATCCATTACAGTCTGCAAAGTCCTGCTCAATGTGATGTCCGTCAAGCTCTCTGACATCTCACTGTTGCCCTTCTTGCTGCTCTTCTGAACCCAAATAAAACTTATAGCCAAATAACGTAAACTCCAATCAAAAGGGATGTCTGCTTTCAGGAGAGCAGAGAGACGGTTGACAGACTGAGGTGACTGAGAGCTTGTCTGCCAAATTTCACACTGAATGGGACTGAGCAGCTTGCAGTGTATGAGAATACATGCAGGCTACAGAAGACACTTCGATGGGATCACAGCTACTCAGCGATCCGGGCCGCTGCGTAGCTCTTGCCTAATTGTCACGGCTTCTATCAGAACTTATGGGTGATAGCAGTTGAAGGATGGAACTGAGCATGTGTGACCTCCTCAGCGAGAGGCGCAGATTAATAAGTAAAAGAACCAATAGCGGATGATACCATACAGATGCCTTTTATCGAATAACGCTACTTTCACACTAGCGTTTCTATAGTTTCTATCTATCGTTTTGTCCCCATTCTTTGTCTTTGGGGAGAAAACATAACTGAACAGAACGGAATGTTTTAAAGTGCACTCCGTTCCGTTTGGTTACGTTCCCATACCGGAGAGTAAACCGCAGCAAGCTACGGAACAAGACGTCATGACCCACAATGCAAGTCAATGGGGATGGATCCGTTTTCTCTGACACAATAGAAAACTGATCCGTCGGCCATTGACTTTCAATGGAGTTCATGATAGATCCGTCTTGGCTACGTTAAAGGTAATACAACCGGATCCGTTCATAACAGATGCAGATGGTTGTATTATCAGTAGCGGAAGTGTGCCGGATGCAGCAAAAACGCTAGTGTGAAAGTAGCCTAACTTAGTGGCTACATTGAATTTCTAATTACATGCAATTACAAAAGTATTAGGATCTATGTGCTGGTTTAAAAAAAGGCTGAATATTTTTGATAGGACAACCCATTTACTGAACAATACAAAACGTATCAAACTTTCTCAGCTCTGCTGGTTTTGTGGACAGTCACCCTATTCTATAAAGTGAGGTTTAGAAACACATTGGAATGGTGTGGCAAATCTTCCTGACAGGAGTTAGAACATCATAAGGGAATTTGACGTGGCTACAATTGAATTCGAGGGGAGAATTAAATAGTTGACTTATAATGACCCATTAATGTAAACAAATCTACTCCATGGAGACTGTCATCCCCAATATCCACATTACCATATGTCACTCGGCAAACAATGGACGTGTCTGCCTGCGGGAGTGATGGGCAGACAATTAATGCCGGTGTGTAGGAAATGAATAGTCGTTAAATATGGATGTTTGTGTCTATTTTCTGAGCAGGAACCTCAGTCCTCACCCTGTGCAGACAGATGCCCCTTCGCAGGGTGATTCTTCAGCATGTGCAGGCAGGGGCACAGAAGGTTAACGTCCTCGACCTGTGAGGAGCGCCTTTGTTTTTGTCTACAGTTTAATTACTAGCTATTTTCTGCACGGAGACGAGGGATCACAGGGGAGATCTGGAAAATAGGAGCATGGTGGGAACAGAGCACTGTCAATTACACCTGGAATACATCAAGGATGTGTTCAATTGTTTTGAAATGTTGCATTTCCAAAGAAATATTATAGTAGATTTTCCGGTAGAAGAAGCTTGGAGTGGTCAATACATTTAGACGCTGGTCATAGGGTTCCTTCTGCCCTCGATCAATTTGTAGCACTCAAAGAACCTCTAGAGAAGAAAAAGCATATCCAGAAGGACATGGGCATCAGGGGACCACCATACCATCCTCTGTTCAATAGCATTGACTTGGACATCTCAAAGTGACCTTGAATGACCTTGAATCATCAGTACATCTCTCATAGGGGATGTTATAAGGGTTATAAATAAATCTCTTAAAAACACTAAAAAAACAAAAAAACAACAAGAAATAAACAACTAGAAGACCTCACCTCCATCCATCTCTTGCCACTGAAGTTCCAACACTGCTCGATCCATGCTGCTTTCCACTTCTTGGCCCGGCCTGACACACAGGAATGCCAGGGAAAGGTCTGCTCAGCCAACGACTGGCTTTTTTTGGTGATCCGTGTCAGTCAGTGACTGGTTGAGCTGGATTTTCCTGGCACTTCTGGTGTGTCAAGCCTGGATAGTAGAGTGCAATGTGCACCAGAGCTGAGCTCAGATGGTCACATCAGGAACGGTGAGATGAAAAATTCTTTGTTACATGTTTTTGTCCCATTAAAAACAAAAAGTTCCTAAAAACAGCCCTTTAAATGCCTATAAAATAGTAGAGGTGACTATATTAATTCTCCCCCCCCATCTTATACATATTCCTCAACAACTTAATTTTCACAGCAAGTCAACTTCCAGGATTTTTGTGGAAATGGAATAAAGGACGATCGCCGTTTTCCAGAAACAGTAACGTCATTGTGCATAGGCTGTGTCTGATATTGTAGCTCAGCCTCACGCAAATGAATGGGCTGAAGTCAAATTCCAACTACAGCCTATAAAATAGGTCATTTTTTAAATCTTAGACATGACTTTTTAGGTAGGTATGTGTCTTGCCTATGGCGATGAACCTCCAAAGAGGAGCCCCAGTGCGCTTCTCTATGACTCTTTCCCTGTGTGTGGGCACAGACCGTCAATATAACCCAATTACGTGCAAATGTCCTTTAAGAAATAAAATTATTTTTGTCAATATTTCCCATATAAAATATCAGGTACATGAAAGGAAACAGCTCATCTATCTAGCTATGCCGTGCCCTGGGGACGTTTCTTTCTCCCTTTAGAAGTGGAACGGTCTGTCATGCTCCCGTCCTAGGGTCTCAATACGGTCGAAATGAGATTTAGGGCTACAGTGAACATTCAATAAGTCACATTCTGACTGTATTGATGTATTTTCAGTCACAAAAAAATCAATAAAGGCAGCAGTCGTAAATTCTTCATGTTCTTTCACAATTCTCTTTCGAAGGACAGTAAGAGCACATGAAAGGACTGCGAGGGTTATAATCTTATAATAAATTCAAGTGGAATCAGAGTGACGCATCTCACTGCCTGATTGATGTAGCTCGGATGTATGGGGAGGTCCGACTCAGGTGCTTGATTCAATGTTGAAGTGTGTATCTTGAATGGGAAAGAAATCTATAACAATCTTACCTACCAAACCAGTAATACAATCAACAGAGTTTGGCTTTTGATTTACCCATATAGGGCCATTTTACATTTTGGGTTGAAATTGTCTTTAGGATCCACCATTGAAGAAGGGTTGGCCAATAAATAAGACTTGGTCTCCAGAAATGTCACTAAAAGTGGGATGCTGCAACAACTCAACAACTGACTAGCCAAGGAACACCCTGATTTTTCACCCATCATCCCCGATGAAGGTTTCCACTATTGCATCTACAGGTCATGGTGACACAGAGTAGTCAACTAGGGATGGTAAATGCACGGTTTAGGATGTTAGGCTACAAGTTGGTGATATATATGGAATTGTAGGTCAGGATAGCCGAGGTCAATACTAGGATGGTGGAAAGAGCAGAGCAGAAGTATTAGGGAGGATCAACTGCATAACTAGAAGATGGAGCCAAGATCAAAATCAGGGAATTACCAGGCATGAATGCATTGTCATGAGGAAGGACACTGTGTAGCTTAAAGAGGTTCTATGTTTTGGACAATTCCTGCATGTTGGAAGAGTTCTTTGAGAATAATCAGATCACAAACTGTTTCCCTCCAGTTTCCCTTCAGGGCTCTCCAGTAATCCTCAGTAATCTGTGGGGTAAGATGACCAGTAAGTGTTTAATTTCTCTGCAGCACCACCACAGGTGAAATGTAATATTGCCTGGTGTCTGTGTAATGGAGGAAAAGGTAGGTCCACCAGAGCAAGGGAATCTTTTTGTAGCAACTTTCAACAGTGGCCAAAATACAAGGATCCAGAGCAGAGGAAGCCTGCTAAGAATTCAGAATTTATTAGCAGGTTGTATGAGAATGGGTCTTCTAAACCGTTTTACTTCTGGTAATCCTTTTAATTTCGTAACCTAAAATCAGGAAATAGGGATACTGCTAACCCACAAGCATTAACTCTCCACGGAGCATTTTCTGCGGTTGGCTTCCAATATCCATGGAGGGTTATCTGTGGATGTGGTCAGGGCTTAAGTTAGAATTAATGCTGCCCCAGGCACACTTAGTGCTCACGCCACCCTATTAGTTTGATATAGCTGCCTATTGACTTAAGCTTTACTACTTTCATGCCATTGTTTGGATTGTATGGAATGGTCTGCTGTGTGACACACAGGGAAATCCTAGATGGCAAAGTAGATATGGGTCACATACTGGCTTCACCTTTCTCCTCATCTGACTGCTCTGATGTCTCCTCATCACTTACTTTTCTTAACTGCAGCAACAAGTCAAGGGATGTAACCCTTACACTGACTTCCTAAAGAGATTACTATTACATTAGCTGTAAATAAGCAATGTGAGGGGTAAATATCCTGACTTTTAGCTACAATAAACAAAAGTTAATGATAAGGACACATAAGAAGTAGCACTGAAATGAAACAACATACCTCTCTGTGAAGTGCAGACCCACTCCTTTCTAATTCCCTATGTGTCTTGTTGAAAATAAATCCCTGGATGTGGTTTACTTCCATCCTCCATGGATAGCTCTCCATGGATGTGGTAGGCTTCTATTTTCCATGGAGTCCTATCTATCCTTGTGGCTCACTTCTGTTCTCCATCAGGACCACGCCATGGTTGCTGTTGGCTTTCACTCTCCAAGGATACTTCTCCACAGTTGTGAGCAGAGGGGGATTCAGAACACAACTGGATACGGTTAGGAACGGAGAGCAAATAGTCATTGCTGGACCTTGATGCCGTGAAACAACACCTATTTCAGGAAATCAGAGAAGATCTGACAAGTAGACGACTGCTTCCCCTACGAGTCCAACTTTTAAGGCATTCATCCATCACAGGAAACAAGTTCTTGGAAAACCTTACTGAGAGCCCATTGGAAATAGAATATATATGATATAGAGTGGTCCCTCAAGATACAATATTAATGGGTTCCAGGATGACCATTGTATGTTGAAACCATTGTAAGTTGAGAAATTGGTTCCAAAGCCCCAAAATGTCGTCCAAGATTAGAGAAAATGAAGATTTAAGAAACACAAGCAGATAACTAAGACAGATAAACCAAGTCCTTACATATAACAGTCAGGAATAGCTGCTAACAACTAATCCAGATATTGTACCAGAGAAGTGACCTTCATTGTTTGGATCTGAGTCTTAGACATTGTATGTTGAGTCTGGTTTCAACTTATGATTGACCAGAAAAGACCATTGTATGTTGAGAATATTGTATCCTGAGGCCATTGTATTATAAATAAAATGAGCCTTAACGTGAAAACATCTCAAAAAAGTAAAAAGAAAAAACTATTCATAATGAAAACATGTTCTAGGGGAATACCTATAAATATATACCATTTGTTTCCCAAACTATAAAGAGGATTACAGCACACAATACATTGTCAGGCTCCCAGCTTATTGAGGAGAATCAGCCGGGACATGTCCTACAAGCTTAAGTCTCCTTATTACCCAAGTTCTCTTTTCATCTGTTCCCTATAGATTTTTTTTGTAAGTTAAATTTCATTATTTAGTGTTATATAATTTCTGCCTTTGCTGCAGAATTCACTTTAATTTTGAAAGCACATTTCCACAGAGCTTAGAGTTGTAAATAGACTGGAGAGCTATGACAATAGGGACGTGGCAGGAAAAAAAAAATCACTTTATCTGCATAAATAACACGGCTATGAAATGTGCGCACAATAGGCAACTGCTTCTGTATAGGTAAACACGCTCACACAAAACAAATTGGTACTTCTGTTCTGCTAAAAGCATGTTAATCATTTGTATCATTACTCCTCGGTCATTTTCAAAGGTTGTAAAACTTGTAATACATCATTGATTGACAGTTTTTGACAATACGTGAATGCAACTAAAAGAGGAAACTAAATTGAGTCAGATTTCATAGTATTACTAATACCATACTGATGCCACGATCGAGACGTAGTTTATAGACTAGAGTTCATATAAGTTTTCCTCCTTGGTGTACAACTGCCTACAGTTCAGAAGGACTAGGGCAGAAAGTGATTTTTTAAAAGAATCCTCTAGATGAATCTTCCAGATGACCAGACATCAGTCAAACCAAACTCAGCCAAAAATATATTCAACAAACAGGTAGGCACTACAATCTCTGTGGTTCTCTCCATAGTTGTGATAATTAAAGGGGTATTTCCATCTGAGACAATGGGACCATAGGATATGCCCCCATTGTCTGATAGTGTACAACAAGAACGGAGCTGGGAAGGTGGTGGTGGTTGGAGGACCCCTGGTTTCACCGGATCTGGCCACCACCAAGCACTCTCCCCATAGTAGTGAATGGGAGGGCACCATGCTTGCGTGGCCACGCTCCAATTCATTCTGTTGTTAAGTGGGCTTCTGCTCTCCATGGAAACTTTTCCATTGTTGTATTTGGCTTCTGTTGTCCATGGAGACATCTGCAATAGTTGTATTTGTCTTCTGTGCTCAACAGAGATATTTACAATAGAGAATATTAATGCTTGTGGTTGGCTTACATTCACCATAGAGTGATAGTAGGGGTAGTCAACCATGGTAGTGGCTGGCTCGTGCTATCCATAGACACCTTTCTATGGTCGTGGTTGACTTACGTTCTCCATAGAGTCCTATCCATGGTTGTTGCTTGCTTCAACTGTCCATGAAGATTCCTCCATTGTTGTGTTGGCTTGTGTTTTTCATGGAGACCTCTTTATGATTTTAGCTGGCTTCTGTCCTTCAAGGAGACATTTCCATGACTGTGGTTGACATCTCTTCTCCATGAAGTCCTTTGCATGGTTATGTTTAGCATATGTTCTCCATAGAGACCTATCCATGGTTGTTGCTTGCTTTCACTCTACATGGCGACCACTCCATTTTTATGTTTTAGGCTTTTGTTCTCCACAGGGACCCCTTCATGGCTTCTGTTATCAATGGAGACATCTCCAAGGCTTCTATTCTGTATGGAGTCTTCTCCATAGTTGTATTTAGATCCTGTTTTCAATAGAGAACCTTCCATGGTTTCTTCCTTTCTCTATCCAGTTAAGTAATTGTGGTAACTTAATATGCTCGGCCCAAAAGAGTCTTTTGGAGCATGGGTGACACTTGATGTAAAGAAGACTACAAGACTTAAATTCCTTCACAGCTGCCCTTTTTTGGTTGTGATAGGAAATGGGATTTTGTGTGAAATGGGAGAACCAAGTTTTACACATGGTACGGCACCTTCTCCATCTCTTTGGTTCTAGCACTAAGGTACTGTACAATACTTGCTAAAGGTGTCTACTTGAAAGTTGGATATTGAAATTTCATTTGCTTACAGATCCTGGTCAAGACAAACAGGACAAAAAAGACTTTTTTGCAAAAATATAAATATTTCGCAGTTTTTGTATTTTTTGTACTCCACATTTTGAGCAAAAGATTCCTAAAAGTTCAGTACCTGTTAAAGTCCCCAAACCAATCAGAGCAACACCTACTGCACTGACAGATATAATTTTAGACCATTGCCTTCAAATATGAAGGTTGTAAATTTTAAAAGCACGAGGGGGCGGGGGGGAAATTTTGCGTGAGACAACCATAAATTTCACAGTTTGACAACATAGAGAGCAGCCTGTCCCCAATAACCATAATTACACCAAATCAGCATGTTTTTATTTATGTGCCTTTCCGACCTTGGAATAAAATCTCAGCATTTCTCGCCTGATGCCGCAGCAGGATAATGATCAAAGATGAGCCATCAAGCCCTCCGTCTGACAGTTATGGGCATGATACTGAATGCTGATCTAACCAGGGGTTCTGTGTGCACACGGAGAAAGAAAACTAGACCCATCTGTAAAATTAGAGAACATGCCCTTGTCGCGGTGCATCAAGAGAGTGGGAGGGGACGGCCACTTCATGTCAGAGCCGGTGGCTTTAATTATTTCCATTTTAGGATTTCAGCAAATAAAAGCCGCACACTAGTGTAGCTGGAGGGGATGTGGAGGTGGAAATCAAACAGGGTCCTTGTCAACTTGGGGGGGGTGGAGTTTATCTGGCAATATAAATAAGAAGTAGTTGTATGTACAAAGGGATATATTTTATAATGTTACCTTCGGGAGCTGGTGTGGATTTGGTCAATGATGGTATGACTATTACACATGGACATTCAGCCTTCCAACTACAGGTGGATGGAGGAGTCTGTATTGGGAGGGATGTGGCTTAGCTGTAGTATGGGGTGTGGTTTATCAGTGCTAGGGGGTGTGATTTAGCAGTGGTAAGGGTGTAGTTTAGAAGTGGTAGAGAGTGTGGTTTAGCAGTGGTAGGGGGTGTTAATTAGCAGTGATAGGACGTGTGGTTTAGAAGTGGTAGGGGGTGTGGTTTAGAAGTGGTAGGAGGTGTGGTTTAGAAGTGGTAGGAGGTGTGGTTTAGCAGTGGTAGGGATATGGTTTAGCAATGGTATGGGGTGTGGTTTATCAGTGCGTTTAGCAGTGGTAGGGGGTGTGAATTAGCAGTGCTAGGGATATGGTTTAGCAGTGGTATGGGGTGTGGTTTAGCAGTAGTAGTATTGCGGTTTATCGGTGATAGGAGGAGTGGTTTATCAGTGATAGGGGTGTGGTTTATCAGTGATAGGAGGAGTGGTTTATCAGTGATAGGAGGAGTGGTTTATCAGTGATAGGGGCGTGGTTTATCATCGATAGGAGGAGTGGTTTATCAGTGATAGGAGGAGTGGTTTATCAGTGATAGGGGTGTGGTTTATCAGTGATAGGAGGAGTGGTTTATCAGTGATAGGAGGAGTGGTTTATCCGTGATAGGGGTGTGGTTTATCAGTGATAGGAGGAGTGGTTTATCAGTAATAGGGGTTGTGGTTTAGCAGTGGTCGGTGTTTGGTTTAACAGTAGTATTATTGTCGATTAGCAGTGGTAGGGGTGTGGTTTAGCATTGGTTGGGGTGAGGTTTAGAAGGTGTAGGGGTGTGTTTTAGCATTGACCATTTGAAATACAGGTGGATGGAGGAGTCTGTATTGGGAGGGAATGTGGTTTATCAGTGGTAGGGGGTGTGGTTTATCAGTAGTAGGGGGTGTGGCTTAGCAGTGGTGCACTGTGCTTTAGAAGTGGTAGGGGGTGTGGATTAGAAGTGGTAGAGGGTGTGGTTTAGCAGTTGTAGGGGGTGTGAAGTAGTATTGTGGTTTATCAGTGATAGGGGTGTGTGGTTTATCAGTGATAGGAGGTGTAGTTTTGCAGTGGTTGGGGTTTGGTTTACCAGTAGTATTATTGTGGTTTGGCAGTGGTAGGGGTGTGGTTAAGCAGTGGTAGCGGTTTGGTTTAGCTGGGGCAGGGGTCTGGGTTAGAAGGGGTAGGGGTGTGGTTTAGTATTGACCATTTGAAATACAGGTGGATGGAGGAGTCTGTATTGGGAGGGATGTAGTTTATCATTGCAGGGGGTGTAGTTTGCAGCTGTAATGAGGGTGTGGCCCATAACGGAGGAGATCACATGAATATTTTCTATGCAACCAAGGAGGAATAACTAAAGGCCAGGAAGATGTCATTTCCGAAGTGAAAGGACGAGCTTCAAGGAAGAAGGAGTCTGCAAAAATTAACAGGGCAATGCTGATGTGAGTGATTGGCTGCACATTTCTATGCTGTTGATGTGATGTCATAGCTAGTGTTGAGCCACACCTCTGTGCTCGTATGCTCGGGTGCTCTGGCCGAGCACTAGGGGTTGCTTGAGTGCTCGGCCGAGCACCCGAGCATAATGTTAGTCAATGGGACTAAACCAGGCACCCCCCGCTCGGAAGAGGGGAGGGTGTCTGGTTAATAGAAAAAGGTCAGAATCGCGACTTCTCCTCTTTTACTCCTTTCACTCGTAAAAGTATGCTAATTAACTGAATTTGTACGCATTAGAATACAAATTCGTATGCATTAGCATACAAATTCGTACGCATTAGCGTACAAATCAACATTACAGTGTGGGGAAGAGACTCGAGCTTTGCGCTCGGGTACACTCGGTGTTCGGCCGAACACCGAGTGGACCCGAGCATAGGCATGCTCGGCCGAACAGTGAGTTTGGCCGAGCATGCTCGCTCAACACTAGTCATAGCTGTAGCCAAGGAGAGAAGATTTTCCTAATTTTTATCTTTTTTTGGCAAACCCAGACAACCCCTTTAAGCCACTTGATCCGGCCATGTTGTGTAGCAAAGTTACTCATTATGGTGGACGTCATAGTTGCCCAAACACTTGCAATTTTTGCAATTTAATCCGAAAGGGCAGAGACACCCAGGAGCAAACAGTCTACCTGAATTTGCCTGACGTGTCCAAAGATGCTCGTGATTTCTTTAATTCATCAATGCTCAGGCAGATTTTCCACGAGGAGTTTCATGCAGAAAATCCAAATCATAAGACAGTGCTAGTTAAGTAGATGAGATGTTTAAATCTCAATTACATGGTGTGAAAGGTACATGGTGCAAATGTTGAGACCTGGGGCAAATCCATGAGAAACACATGCCAAAGTGGGTGGGGCTAGGTATTGACTGGGTGGAGCTAGTGAGCTGTGACGGAGCCAGCAGAACTCGTTCATTCTGCAGTTTTGTATAGTGCAGTCTTTTTTTATTATCGCAGATGAATATGATATTGAGAGCTGTAACCTGTTTATGCTGCAGTCAGGATGATGGATTGGCAGCGAGATGTCCCTAATTGTTGGGAAATGGATTGAAACATTGAAATCATTTGGCCCAATCACAAAAATGAAGGCATCAGCAAAGAGCGGGAGCAGAACACGACTCCCCGGCAGGTCCTGTTGGCGGTGGTTGATGCCTGAGTGCTGTGTATTTGTGATGTGTTATTTCCTCTCGTTATCAGGCTATGACGGAGGTTTCTCCAGCTGTCTCTTATTACCACTGTGGGGCATGTCTAAAATATTTTACCCCTTCTATAGGGCTAGATACAGACTACATAGTAAATGGTAATGAAACGCTGTGAACACAAGGAGATGAAATTCATGGATAGGTGTCTATGGGAGTCTCAATTTACAGCGTGTATTTCATTAAAGGGGTTGTCCAAGATTTAACCATTGATGGTTTATCCTCAGGATAGGCCCTCAATATCCTCAGACACCTCCACCGATTAGCTGTTTCCGAGTAGATCTGGTATCAGAAGTCTGCACCGAAAGTTCACAGCTCTGGCCATTGTGTAGGGGACGGAGCTGGTTACGGCAGAGCTGGTCCCCTTGAAGTGAATGGTAACCAGCTCCATCCATGCAGAATGGATGGAGTAGTGTAGTTATTAAAGAACACCTGATGGTTGGGGTTGTTGGACCACCTAACTGATCAGACATTGGTGGTCTATCCTGAGGATAGGTCATTAGTTTATGGATGCATTTACACAAAGGGCTTCCGTGGACTTCCACGTCCATGTGGCCACTTCACAAAAGATAGGAAATGTCCTATACTTTGCTGCAACATGCGGACCACAGAACCATTGATGCCAATGGTTCTGCCCGTGATGTGGTGTGGAGATCCACAGTTTGCAGACCACAAAGCAATTACGGTAATATGAAGGCCGCCTTAGTAATTTGTTGCTTCAATCGTTAGAAAAAGCACTTTTAATCCATAGCAAACGGGCAGTTAAAGACTAGAGATGAGCGAGTAGTGAAATATTCGAAAGTTCGAAATTCGATTCGAATAGACCGCGAAATTCGACTATTCGACCGAATATCGAATCCCATTAAAGTCTATGGGGAAAAAATGCTCGCCACTTGGAAATCTCAATTCGACCACTTGGAGGTCACCAAGTCCACCCTGGAACCTCAGAAAAGGATGCCAACACTGCTGGAATGCAACTGGGACAGCAGGGGAAGCATGTCTGGGTGCATATAACGCGCCCAAGTCGCACTATTACGTCACTATCACAGCCTCTCAACAATACACTCCAAACACAATCTAACCTCTCTGTAAAGTGAGACCATACAAGGAAACCTTCTTTCCTCTACATTGCCATGGACCCCAAGCCAAACTAGACAAAAAAAACGATGAAATTCTGCACCCCTTAAAATCACGTTGCCTATGACAACCACAGATGGCATAGGCAAGGGGGAAAGCAAATAGACCCCACCCCTAATTGTCATTGTGTGTGTGTGTGAGATGTGGTCAGACATGTCTTCTTTAAAATGTAAAAACAACTCAAACACATGCAGAAGCCTTAAAATGCCCAAATTGTTGGCGCTTGAGATGTCAGTGACCCGACCTGGCCCAGTGTCATGTCTAGCAGGTAAAGCAGTGGGGATGTTGAGGGATGCGTAGGACCGCAAAAGGCAGGAAGAGGCCGTGGGCTGGCCAGAGGCTCATGGAAAATTTTGTGGCGGCCCAAGAGGTGACACCTCTTAAAAATTATGTGGAGGCCCAAGAGGTGAGACCTCTTAAAAATTATGTGGAGGCCCAAGAGTTGACACCTCTTAAAAATTATGTGGAGGCCCAAGAGGTGAGACCTCTTAAACATTTTGCGCAGGCCCAAGAGGTGAGACCTCTTAAAAATTATGTGGAGGCCCAAGAGGGGAGACCCGTTAAAAATTATGTGGAGGCCCAAGAGGTGACACCTCTTAAAAATTATGTGGAGGCCCAAGAGGTGAGACCTCTTAAAAATTATGTGGAGGCCCAAGAGGTGAGACCTCTTAAACATTTTGTGGAGGCCCAAGAGGTGAGACCTCTTAAACATTTTGTGGAGGCCCAAGAGGTGAGACCTCTTAAAAATGATGTGGAGGCCCAAGAGGTGAGACCTCTTAAAAATTATGTGGAGGCCCAAGAGGTGAGACCTCTTAAAAATTATGTGGAGGCCCAAGAGGTGAGACCTCTTAAAAATTATGTGGAGGCCCAAGAGGGGAGACCCGTTAAAAATTATGTGGAGGCCCAAGAGGTGAGACCTGTTAAACATTTTGTGGAGGCCCAAGAGGTGAGACGTATTAAAAATTATGTGGAGGCCCAAGAGGTGAGACCTGTTAAACATTTTGTGGAGGCCCAAGAGGTGAGACGTATTAAAAATTATGTGGAGGCCCAAGAGGGGAGACCTCTTAAAATTATGTGGAGGCCCAAGAGGTGAGACCTCTTAAACATTTTGTGCAGGCCCAAGAGGTGAGACCTCTTAAAAATTATGTGGAGGCCCAAGAGGTGAGACCTGTTAAAAATTATGTGGAGGCCCAAGAGGTGAGACCTGTTAAACATTTTGTGGAGGCCCAAGAGGTGAGACCTCTTAAACATTTTGTGGAGGCCCAAGAGGTGAGACGTATTAAAAATTATGTGGAGGCCCAAGAGGGGAGACCTCTTAAAAATTATGTGGACGCCCAAGAGGTGAGACCTCGTAAACATTTTGCGCAGGCCCAAGAGGTGAGACCTCTTAAAAATTATGTGGAGGCCCAAGAGGTGAGACCTCTTAAACATTTTGTGGAGGCCCAAGAGGTGAGCCATAAATATAAAAATTTTTCTGATTTACGGAGCAATTCTACGGCGGTTAAGGAGGAGGAGGAGGAGGTGGAGGAGGAAATGGCACTTCATACAGATGGCACTTCACTTTTGGCTGCTTTCCACGGTTGGAGAAGCAAAGTCCGGGTCAATCCACTTGCTGTTCATTTTGATTAGCGTCAGCCTGTCGGCACTGTCGGTTGACAGGCGGCTGCGCTTATCGGTTATAATGCCCCCGGCTGCGCTGAACACCCTTTCTGATAGCACGCTGGCGGCAGGGCAGGCAAGCACCTCCAAGGCGTACAGGGACAGTTCCAGCCACGTGTCCAACTTGGATTGCGAAGACCCAGTACAGTTTGTTCTCCACTATCCGGACAACACGTGTGTCCCGGGAAAAGCAGCCCAGCATGAAGTCAGCCATGTGTGCCAGACTCTGAATAGGCATGACGTCACTGCCCCCACCAGAAGGATCACTTGCCATTTCCTCCTCTTCCTCTTCCGCCTCCTCTCCGCCCCATCCGCGCTGAACCAATGGGACGCACACAGCCTGACTGCTACCCTCGCCGCCAGCATCCTCCTCCTCTTCCACAGCCACCTCCACGTCGTCCTCCTCCTCCTCATCCTCCTCCTCCTGCAACTGCCACCGTGAAGCAGACAAAAGTGTGGTCTGACTGTGTAGCTCCGTTGCGTCTCCTCCTGCCCCCGTCTCCTCTGTGTGCAATGCGTTCTCCCTTATTGCGATGAGGGATTCTTTAAGGACGCATAGGAGCGGGATGGTTACGCTCGGCCCTGCTGGCTGTGGCCTCACTTCTCTGTCCTCTGCCTGTGGACATCCCTCTGCCTGTGGACATCCCTCTGCCTGTGGACATCCCTCTGCCTGTGGACATGCCTCTGCCTGTGGACATCCCTCTGCCTGTGGACATTCCTCTGCCTGTGGACATCCCTCTGCCTCTTGCTGCCTTTTTCGGTGCTGCGCAGACCACCACCTCTCCACTGCTTTCCTCGCTGGACATCACCCTGGACCGGGTCAGTATCGGACAGTACAAAGCGGTGGTACATTTCATACTCCAGCCGTGGCCTGTTTTCATTCTCCCAATGCCTTGAGACATGTACTGAATGTAAATGAAGGTGTTGTAATCGCGTCTCTCTGTGACAATAGCTCGATACTATCAACTGCCAATTTTATTTTTAACTTTTTTTTTTTTTTAGCGAACAGTTTTTTTCAACTTACTGATGTTTTCCAGTCTCTGTTTGGAAACTTTCTATGACTTTTTTCGTACTGGGTGCATTTGGTATAAATATGCAGAGAGTTATTTATGGTTTAATCGCAGAACGATGCAAAGGGAAAGCGTCGTCTAAAGCAGAATCATTTACCTCAGATAATTCAACCAGCAACTATGGCCCCCAACAGCATTTCCGCGCCCCCGTCCTCGTCCACGTCCTATTCCGCTAGCCCCCCTCCGCATTTTATTTTTTTTTGGTTACAATATTTTGCCTTCACAGCCGTGAAATAATTTTGCAAGAGAACGCACAGTACAGTTGCCAATTATAAGGCCTATATATTTTATAGTTCAAGGTACACAGCCGTGTGCTAACTGTTCAGACGGTGGGTATTAACACCAGGTATTTAAAGAATTTTGCTAGAGAACGCACAGTACAGTTGCCAATTATAAGGCCTAATATTTTATAGTATAATTATGTGGAGGCCCAAGAGGTGAGACCTCTTAAAGATTTTGTGGAGGCCCAAGAGGTGAGACCTCTTAAAGATTTTGTGGAGGCCCAAGAGGTGAGACCTCTTAAAGATTTTGTGCAGGCCCAAGAGGTGAGACCTCTTAAAGATTTTTGTGGAGGCCCAAGAGGTGAGACCTCTTAAAGATTTTGTGGAGGCCCAAGAGGTGAGACCTCTTAAAGATTTTGTGGAGGCCCAAGAGGTGAGACCTCTTAAAGATTTTGTGGAGGCCCAAGAGGTGAGACCTCTTAAAGATTTTGTGGAGGCCCAAGAGGTGAGACCTCTTAAAGATTTTGTGGAGGCCCAAGAGGTGAGACCTCTTAAAGATTTTGTGGAGGCCCAAGAGGTGAGACCTCTTAAAGATTTTGTGGAGGCCCAAGAGGTGAGACCTCTTAAAGATTTTGTGGAGGCCCAAGAGGTGAGACCTCTTAAAGATTTTGTGGAGGCCCAAAGAGGTGAGACCTCTTAAAGATTTTGTGGAGGCCCAAGAGGTGAGACCTCTTAAAGATTTTTGTGGAGGCCCAAGAGGTGAGACCTCTTAAAGATTTTGTGGAGGCCCAAGAGGTGAGACCTCTTAAAGATTTGTGGAGGCCCAAGAGGTGAGACCTCTTAAAAGATTTTGTGGAGGCCCAAGAGGTGAGACCTCTTAAAGATTTTGTGGAGGCCCAAGAGGTGAGACCTCTTAAAAGATTTTTGTGGAGGCCCAAGAGGTGAGACCTCTTAAATTTTGTGGAGGCCCAAGAGGTGAGACCTCTTAAAGATTTTGTGGAGGCCCAAGAGGTGAGACCTCTTAAAGATTTTGTGGAGGCCCAAGAGGTGAGACCTCTTAAAGATTTTGTGGAGGCCCAAGAGGTGAGACCTCTTAAAGATTTTGTGGAGGCCCAAGAGGTGAGACCTCTTAAAGATTTTGTGGAGGCCCAAGAGGTGAGACCTCTTAAAAGATTTTTGTGGAGGCCCAAGAGGTGAGACCTCTTAAAGATTTTTGTGGAGGCCCAAGAGGTGAGACCTCTTAAAGATTTGTGGAGGCCCAAGAGGTGAGACCTCTTAAAGATTTTGTGGAGGCCCAAGAGGTGAGACCTCTTAAAGATTTTGTGGAGGCCCAAGAGGTGAGACCTCTTAAAGATTTTGTGGAGGCCCAAGAGGTGAGACCTCTTAAAGATTTTGTGCAGGCCCAAGAGGTGAGACCTCTTAAAGATTTTGTGGAGGCCCAAGAGGTGAGACCTCTTAAAAATTATGTGGAGGCCCAAGAGGTGAGACCTCTTAAACATTTTTGTGCAGGCCCAAGAGGTGAGACCTCTTAAAAATTATGTGGAGGCCCAAGAGGTGAGACCTCTTAAAAATTATGTGGAGGCCCAAGAGGTGAGACCTCTTAAAAATTATGTGGAGGCCCAAGAGGTGAGGACCTCTTAAAAATTATGTGGAGGCCCAAGAGGTGAGACCTCTTAAAAATTATGTGGAGGCCCAAGAGGTGAGACCTCTTAAAAATTATGTGGAGGCCCAAGAGGTGAGACCTCTTAAAAATTATGTGGAGGCCCAAGAGGTGAGACCTCTTAAAAATTATGTGGAGGCCCAAGAGGTGAGACCTCATAAAATTATGTGGAGGCCCAAGAGGTGAGACCTCTTAAAATTATGTGGAGGCCCAAGAGGTGAGACCTCTTAAAAATTATGTGGAGGCCCAAGAGGAGAGCCATAAATATATATATATTTTTTTTTACGGAGCAATTCTACGGCGGTTAAGGAGGAGGAGGAGGAGGTGGAGGAGGAAATGGCACTTCATACAGATGGCACTTCACTTTTGGCTGCTTTCCACGGTTGGAGAAGCAAAGTCCGGGTCAATCCACTTGCTGTTCATTTTGATTAGCGTCAGCCTGTCCGCACTGTCGGTTGACAGGCGGCTGCGCTTATCGGTTATAATGCCCCCGGCTGCGCTGAACACCCTTTCTGATAGCACGCTGGCGGCAGGGCAGGCAAGCACCTCCAAGGCGTACAGGGACAGTTCCAGCCACGTGTCCAACTTGGAGACCCAGTAAGTGTTAGGACGCCGAGGGATCGGGGAGGACAGGGTTACGGTCTGCCAGGTACTCCCGCAACATCCGCCGATACTTGTCCCTCCTGCTGATAGCGGGCCCCGCAGTGATGGAAGTTGCACGAGGGGGTGCCATGAACGTGTCCCACACCTTGGAGAGTGTTCCCCTGGTGGCTGTGGGCCTGATGGATGTTGTGGGACTCTGGGAGACCCTCTCCTCTCTGCCGCCAGCGATGGTGGGTGGGAAAATCTCCATCATGTTCTGCACGAGTTCCCTCTGGTATTCCAGCAATCGATTCGTCCTCTCCTCTACCGGAATAAAAGAGGAGACGTTATCTTTATACCGGGGGTCCAGGAGTGCGAAGACCCAGTACAGTTTGTTCTCCACTATCCGGACAACACGTGTGTCCCGGGAAAAGCAGCCCAGCATGAAGTCAGCCATGTGTGCCAGACTCTGAATAGGCATGACCTCACTGCCCCCACCAGAAGGATCACTTGCCATTTCCTCCTCTTCCTCTTCCGCCTCCTCTCCGCCCCATCCGCGCTGAACCAATGGGACGCACACAGCCTGACTGCTACCCTCGCCGCCAGCATCCTCCTCCTCTTCCACAGCCACCTCCACGTCGTCCTCCTCCTCATCCTCCTCCTCCTGCAACTGCCACCGTGAAGCAGACAAAAGTGTGGTCTGACTGTGTAGCTCCGTTGCGTCTCCTCCTACCCCCGTCTCCTCTGCGTGCAATGCGTTCTCCCTTATTGCGATGAGCGATTCTTTAAGGACGCCTAGGAGCGGAATGGTTACGCTCACTATAGCGTCCTCGCTGCTGACCTTCTTGGTGGACTCCTCAAAGATACGCAGTACATCGCATATGTCTGCCATCCATGGCCACTCGTGGTTGGCAAACTGAGGGAGCTGAGTTGGAGGCACGCGTGGATTCATTATCTGGTACTCCATCAATGCTCTCTGCTGCTCACACACCCTGGCCAACATGGAATAGGTGGAATTCCAGCGAGTGGGCAGGTCGCCACAACAGCCGATGTTCAGGCAAATGGAGGCGTTGCTGGAGTTTTTTTAAGCTAGCAGCAGCTACAGTTGACTTCCGAAAGTGAGCGCACAAGCGCCGCACTTTCACCAGTAGCTCTGCCAGGTTGGGGTAAGTCTTCAGAAATTTTTGGACTACCAGATTAAAAACGTGGGCCAGGCATGGTACGTGATTGAGTTCGGCAAGCTCCAGAGCCGCCACCAGGTTACGGCCGTTATCGCACACGACCATGCCTGGTCCTAGCTGCAGCGGCGACAGCCACATCTCCGTCTGCTGCAATATGGCGTCCCTCACCTCTGTGGCGCTGTGCTTCCTGTCGCCCAAGCTGATGAGCTTTAGCACCGCCTGCTGACGTCTCCCCGCGCCAGTGCTGCAACGCTTCCAGCTAGCGGCTGAGGGAGATGTTAAGGCACAGGAGGAGGAGGAGGAGGAGGAGGAGGAGGGGGGTTTATCAGAACCCATGCTGGCAATCTTGGGCGGGGGTGGTAGGTAGGCCGTCTCTGTTTGCCAACCCCGTCCCCGCCTCCACTACATTCACCCAGTGTGCCGTCAGAGAAATGTATCGTCCCTGGCCGCAAGCGCTTGTCCATGAGTCGGTGGTCAAGTGGACCTTTGCGCTGACTGCGTACCTCAGGGCCCGCCTGATGTTACGCGACACGTGCTGGTGCAGGGCGGGGACGGCACTCTGGGAAAAGTAGTGGCGGCTAGGGACGGAATAGCGAGGTGCGGCAGCCGCCATCAGGTCGCGGAAGGCCTGCGTCTCCACAAGCCTAAACGGCAACATCTCCAGGGCCAGCAGTTTGGAGATGTGGCAGTTTAAGGCTTGGGCTTGGGGGTGACTCGAGGCGTACTTCCGCCTGCGGTCGAACGCCTGCGAGATGGACAGTTGTTGGGACGAGGAGTGTGAAGGTGCAGGCGAAGAGGCGGGGGAAGGGGAGGCTGAAGGAGAAGGCCCCAAAGTAGCAGAGGCAGAGGCAGATGTGGAGGTG